>JAECWJ010000335.1:1207500-1867500 GCA_018150375.1 Drosophila sturtevanti | reverse complement strand
TTCGAATGAAAAGAAACAAGTCTAGCGCCAAACCTTAAACAAACCTTAACAGGCTCTCCTTAAAAGTTGAAGTTATTATTTATTTAGAGTTGAGATTTTCCTATATAACAATACGATGGTTTAACATATTAATCGATCCCATAGCGATTATTACGTTGAAATATAATTTATAGGTATCTAGTTTATATATATATATTTATCTAGTTTATGCCAAAATTATCTATTCTTTTTTTTTTACTATTTAATTAAACGTTTCATCGAAATAAACAATTAATAGAGTTCCTGGCACAACGTTTCATTTCATAATAAATTCAAATTATCATTCATTATGCATAACTCTCATTTCATATCGTCGAATTACAATTTTCAATTTGTAAATCGAATGTTTAATAATAAAAGTTGTTATAAATTCATCAATGAAATCAAATTTGGCAATTTCATATGATTGCTTAAGCTAAGCTTTTGCTTAATTGGAAATTGGAAATTTACCTGAATGCCAAAATTTATATGATACCTGCCGTAATTTGCATTTACTTATTGCCGCCCAATGACCCAATTATATTGACTTGGTTAGATGAAATCATTTGACCAAATCTGTCCCCCCACCCATCTAATATTTGTGTCCGGCATAAACATAACTTGTGCAAACTAATTAACAACAACATCTATCTATCTATCTAACTGATAAATCAGCAGTATTATCTGCAGTGGAGGGAGCAATAGGAGGACTTAAGTGTAGGACTTTGAAACCCTTTCAAAGTCTCAATCAAATCTAAGGGTAAATTTAATGGTTTGTTCGCAATTTAAATGGGTAAAGTGTTGTGTGTGTGCCCCTCAACCAAAATCCTTGTATAAACAAATGAAATGCAGCAGCAGCTGGTGTTGCAACCACCAAGCCGTTTGGAGCCCCCCCCTGTCCATGTGCCTGTCCGTCCTGCGTTGTTGTACTCGGTGGTTGCTCGGCAAAATGGGTGGCCTCTTATCCTGGCTCTACACCCTGCCTTCTCTTGCCTTGTTCTGGCAGCACGCTTTATACACTGCTACATCATAATCAGGACAAGTGTCCTGGGCGTGCAACATTTTGCATCCACTGCTGCATGTTGCACCATTATTATTATTATTATCATCATTATTTTATATGCATTCTCCCTTCACTGAGAAAAACACAATACAATCCAAATTCCAATAATCCTAAAAAAAATGCATTCAATTTTTTCTTTGTGTTTGTATGAGAGGTTATCAATTGAATTGTTTAAAAAATAAATAAAAATATTGTAAACAAATTTATTAAATCAACGATATAATCAGTGGACAAAATTAAAAAAAAAAAACATTCGTTATTTTGTAGGAATAATAGATAAAGATAATCTTTTATACAAATTAATTTTTTTTTTTTTTGTTTTAGTTATATATAATAATTTAATATAAAATTTGTCAATTTGTTATGCACTTTTTAAGGATTTCGAGTGTTTTTTTCTATTTGAAAAAGTTGAAAAATGGATCGAAATGGAAAAGTAAAAATAAGTATTCAATTTACAATATAATTTAAAAGGATAAAACACTAACTACATTTTTAACATTTATTTTATTCTTTACTCAAATATAAAAAAGTATCAACGAAAAGGATAATCCACTCTTCGGTGTAAATCCATTGCTGATTATTCCATTCTTTGAAAAATACTCATTCTGAATAAAATAAATCGTTATATAGGTTAAAACCAAATATTTTTCTGTTTCCAAATTTTTTGTACTTTTATTTTTGTTTTAGATAGTTTTTCTCAGTGTAGTGTATATATAGTATATATGTATGTGTATAACCTCTGCCCGTTTTGTTGGTATTTGACACAATTTGTGCAAAGATTCTTGTCCCATCCTGGCCTCAATGTGCAGGTGACATTTCTACATACCGAACGAAAAGAAGAAACCAACCACTCCACCACTTCATACATTCAGAAATTGTGTGGGGGGGGGGGGGACTTAGCCTTGAGCAAAAGTTGAGAGCGTTTGCCTCATGATTTATGCACGTGTTTAGTGTGAAAAATTTACATTAAAAGCCCACAGAGAGAACTCCCCAAGCCGAGGGACCAACTGAACTAAACTCAACTCAACTCAACTCTTAACTTAAAAGAAGCGAAAGTGTTGCTGCTGCTGCTGCTGAGAGAATATTTCATATGGCATAGAGCCAGAGGGATGGAGTTATACTTAGTATGTAGTCAGAGGACTCAGACGAATACAGGAAGTGAAAGTGTGTTAGGTGGCGCTTACACGTGTGTATGTGTATGAGTGTATGTGTGTGTGCCCACACGTATGAACATATATATATATTTGTATTGAGGTCACTGGTCATTATCAAGATGTTGCAAAAGAAATGCCATAAAATGTCCTGACTGCCAACCAAACTTCTTCTTCACATCTCCATCCTTACCATAGAATCAGTTTTCTCCTTGTCGTTGCCATTTGATATGCAAGGCAGATAAAGGCCAACGCGCATTCAACTTTCAATGAAAGAGGCAAGAACTAGCAATATTATGTACAAGGAGGTTGGATGAGGATAGTTTAATGGCAAAGCAAACTGTTGAGTAAGCAAATTTCCCTTAACCAAGGAAATAGTACATAGAAAAGGAGGAAAAATGCTATAGAGAAATTGTTACTTCGTACAAAAATATAGCTTGACAAAGAAACAAACTACAAGCTACACTTGTTATTATTGTTATTGATTGAGGTAGAACGAAAATAAGTGACTTAAAAAAAATATATTAAAATGAAATAAATATTAAATATTTCTATATTTGTGAAACGTTTTCAAATATTTTGAAATTTACTTCTAGAAGGAATGAAGAAGAACATTCTATAATATAATTAAATATCCTAATTCAATATTATTATTTGGAAATGGATTAACTAATTAAAATTAATTCAACCTGCTGACATCCATCCTATTCAACCACAATAATTTAATTTTATTAGATATAGATTATTTTTAAAATTGGCAAAATCTTAATGAAGTTTTAATTGCAAAAATTTGATTTTTTTTTGCAGCTGTTAACTATACTGAGAAAAATCAAGAACCATATGATTTAGTTAGAGTGAATATATATAATTCATACAATAAATAAAATATATCCAATTAAAAGTATATGTGGAATTAAATTTATTTTAATTAAGATCGAAAAACATTTCTGACACTAAAAGCGTATAGATAAAAACATCCACTGGTAATGAATATTATATAATTTGAATAATAATTAAACTGATTCCTACTTAAATCGGAATTTCTATTATCTTATCATATGCCATGAAAAGATAAATAGAACTAGACGATTATTGTAAATTATTAAAATAAGATTTAAGCGTAAACAGAAAAGAATTTTAAATTGATAAAGTATTTTAGTATGAAATTGGAATTTCCACGTGGTACTAAATATTTAAATATATTTAGAAAATATATGTACAATAATATATATATATATTAAGTGGGTGTTTATAATGGAATTCTTTTACACAAATATATAGTTTAGAATAAAGTTTTAGTAACTTTTAAATGTTTATAAAAAGCCAAGATATCCTGCATTATGTTTTGTATGCAACAAAATCACAATCACTTGCCTTAACTTATATTAAATTTTAAAAATGATTAAAATCATTTTTAAGTAGGCATTTCCTCATTACTAGCAAGTTAAATCAAATATTGTTAAGCTCTACTATACGGAGATCATTTCATTCTTGTTCAATGTACTCTCAAATTTTCTAACCAAATTTCACTAAAAGATAATTGTATAAAAGCAAAAAATAAAAAGCGATCTAAAGGTTTTAAAAGTATATTTATTAAAAAAATAATAATCAGCTGTTAATTGCATAATTATAAAGTTTATACAATTATTATTGACATCGAGGACATTGGCCACACTTCAATTTCCAAACTGATAATTTGTGTATAATTTATATATACATATTTTCTGTATAAATCAAATCGAATTTCAATATTATCAGATCTGAAAAGAAAACGTGTTATCACTCGAGTGTGAGTGTGCCAACAAAAGTTAACTTGGTTAGCTTACCTTACCTATAAATAACATACTAAATGTGAATTCCCATGCGATTCGAGTTAAGTACTTTGATTCGTAATCTCTGGACTGTCTGCGGCTGTTACTTCCGCATCTGGATTTGATTCAATTGCCGGTGTTTGTGTCGTTTCAATAGAAATCGTCTCTGGTTTAGCTTCTACAGGTTTCTTTTTAGGCCATAAAATTCCTTCTAGGCCAATAACAGGAGCCTCAACTAGCAAATGCATTTCATAGGCAAACAATAAAGTAAAACCGAAGGTGGTCCAAAAGGAAAGAAGCTGCAAAGGGGTGGAGGAGGAGGGGTGTCCACGCTGTAACAAGATTTTCTCTATCTAATTCAGATAGAAGGTACTCACCACATTGTAATCCGAGAAGAATGTATTGCCCCGCATCGTTCTATTGTTCATTGTCTGTACACATTTGTGCCAAATGTATGCCGAATACGAGAGTTTCGACAATGGTTGCCATGATGGATGAGATAGAAGTCCATTGATCATGCCACCATAACCATTCATGCAGGCAAACACCAACCAGCAGAGACCCAATGGCCATGCCAAACGGGTCAATGTATAGTACGAGGCATCTGCCAATCTGGACAAGTTCGGAGCATCCCATTGTGAGGCAGGGAGTAGAGCAAATAGGCATGTGGAAAAGAGAGCCAAACTGATTAGCCAACCCAACCATACTGTGATCTTGCCCAATTGCATCTTCTTTCCCTTTGTCTCATTTACAAAATACCCAAAAAGGGCACCAATTAACCAGGGAGCGGCATGTGTATGCGTTGCCCTATAAATCACTGGATGAGATTCTTGTGCAACGGATATATTTCTAAATCGAGAAAGTTTCAATTAAAAAATTACATTCAAATTGTAATTTAAATTTTTTCAACTTACTTGACAAATAGGGAATAACCACCAATCATCATTGTACTAAAAGACATGCCGATAATAGCAATATCAAGACTATAACACCAGCGACTGCTTTTTTACCCCATTTGTATAAGGAAATCAGAAGAATCGGTGATAGAACATATAGTTGCATATCGACAGCCAAAAACCAAGAATGTCCGAGACACTGAATAATATAAAATTAATTTTAATTAATAATTAACTATAAGATGGGTATTAAAAACTTTCAGTCAATTTAATTGAAACTTAGACATCAAATATAGGATTTATGTTTTATACGAAAACTGGAGAAATATTTTAGATTTTTGATCAGGTCAAAAGATTAACTTGGAAATCCACAGTAAAGTTATTTATATTATATTCATGTAGCTTAAATAGAACTGGGAGTGCATAACTTCTATATTGAATTTTAAATGTTTTTTAAATTCTTCAACTTATTTTTCTCTATTTCATTAATTTCTTATAACTTGCTCAATATTTTATTGAAATATGGAAATACACTATAATAATGAAATCGTGGGATACACTTTGCTCTTCCCAACTATCATTTTCATTCAAAGCTTTATCACAACATATCAATTTCAAAAGAATTATATAGTATTTAAATATTTATATTGTATGAGATTTACAAAGCATTTTGGCGAATCTTCTTTTTGATATGACTTTTATAACAAAAAGCTATGGAAATCGTTTGAGGGTTTGGCAAATAATTAAAATATGAAAATTTTGCATTTCAATGGTGTCTTTGAGATCTTGTTAAGTAATTTAGCACAAATAGCTTAGATAATCGAAAGTTTTAGTTCAAAGAATTTATTTCTTTTTACCCAAAGTCACGTTTTTTGTTCAAATTTTTTAAGATTGAAATTATAAAAGAATTAATAGAATTATTAATAATTAATTAATTTGAATTGCAAGGTCATAAATGAGTCATAAATTGTTTATATAGAATTACATAAACCGGCGGCCTTGGTTCTGAATCGTGACTAATTAGTATTTAGTTTTTTATATATTCTATAAAGTTGCATAAAATAAACCGATTTCCTATTTTCATCATCATAGCAAAAATACTCTAAAATACTTTGATATTATCTTAGTATAGTACTCACATAATTAGTGGTCGCATAGTTTTGTATATATAATAGATTCATCCACCAGGTTTTGGCACAATTTTGAAAATTATCGGGAACTCTATTATCGTATATGGGACCATCGCCCATATATGGTAATAATTTCCAGTAGACAAGCATAGCCATAATCAAAAGTGGAGTAAGTCGTAGATAACGATGTGCGTACATCTTGATAATATTCAATTTGCCTTCATTTCTACAAAAAAAATATTAATAAGCTTAAGTAAATTGAATATAATTAATTGGACAGACAGTACTTACTTTTCCATATAATTTAGAGCAATTTTAACTACCAATAAACCGCTGATGAAAAAGAAAGTATCCACAGCGAAAGGGGCATGAAGGAAATAGGTAGCAAGAAAACTCTCTAACCACTTGGGATAAAAGAAAAACAGAAATTTTCATCGATTGTTTGTTGTTTAGATGGTTAAATTGTTTACCGTATAAATTTCAAATTCATTTGTATTAGGTCCTCTCATGGCCATTACATATTCATGTCCGTAGATAACCCACAGGAGGGATATAACTCGTATACCGTGAAGACAATCGATGACATTCGGTTTAGAATTTGGTGGTTCAGTGTGCATAAGATTATCTGAATTATATTTGCAACTGAGAATGCGCATCAATTGTGGCATTTTATCTGATTGATAATGAGAGAGAGGAGATTTAAATAATATGTAAATTGATCGATTGATTTGACCCACCTGCATTTTTGCCCAACCAATAGTCATAAATTGTTATAACACCACAAACCACAGCCAATACGACATAAAGGACTCTGAGGGGAGGGGGGAAAAGAAGAAGATTGTAATAACTAAAATATTCATGAAAACTTTTAACTTACATGGCGAATATGCTAAGACCATCCAAAGGACTATCTCCCTTATATTTGCATGTCTCTTCATTCACCAATTCAATCTCATTCGAATAGTTGATATCCCAAGTAAAGTCTTAAACAATTGACGTAAAACTGTATCCATATGCGTGGCAGAACAGGAGGCGGGAAAACAAATTGCCGTCTCTATGGTTACTGTGGAAACAAATGAATTACCCGACGAATCGACAAGTTTTCCCAATGGTAAACTAGCTAAGCAATATTTCCCTTTCAAGTGATAGTCGTCGTTATTCCATTGCTGATCAATTTTATAGCATTGATCGTAATTACCCAGATCGATTGTATTGCCATATATCATGCCACTGGGTATAGAACCCCATGAATCAATCACTAAAACAAATCAAATAAGATTATACACAATATTGATTGGAATATATAACATAATATGTACTCACTTTTAATAGCCCATAATTTGTTGGCTTTAAGATCCTGTAATAGTTTTCCTAAATCCGATAAACAATTCAGATCTTGCTGATCAACGCGTTCAGTATTTATTTTAATATAATCGATTGTTATATTCTGAATGTATTGAGAGAATTCCAAACCCAAAGGACGCAACTCCTTAAGCTGATCCATTCTTTTCCTATTTACAGTCACATCCTGTTTGCTTCCACCTATTAGGGTTAATCCACAAAGACTTAATATTAGAAATTTATACAACATTTCACCTAAAAATCGATTCGATTTCTGTTTCAACAATTTCCTGTCTAAGCGACTTTTATACCGCTGAGATAAGCTCAACGATTTTCAAGTGTAATTGACATATTCTAAGTGGTTCGTTCGGTCGACTGTAGCTGATTAGCTTATCATTTATTTTAGTTTTTATGCAAATGCATAACGGGTTAACGACAATAATTCCCAAAAAAAACAAAAAAACAATAAGTAGAAATTTGGACTAACTTCGGCCGTGCCGGTGCTCGTATACTCTTGCAGATTATCCCTATATAATTTACCAAAATCGTTAAGGAGGTTACGAGGGCTGCTATTTATTTTTCTGGAATATAGAGAATATAGACGAATTCTGCTACAACTCAACTGACATATTTCTATGCTGATTGTTCCTATGGCAGCCATATGATATAGTCAACCGATTCTAATAAAACTAAGTTGAAGTGCTAAAAAGTATATTAAACTCACAAATATTAAACTTCACAAATATTAAGAAACGATGCTAAACCATATTCATGACCAATCGTTTCTTTGGGAACTATATGATATAGTCGTCCGATCAGGATAATTCCAAGATTTACAATGCCTGCAGCAAAAAAAAGGTTATTTTCAAAATTTCAGCTCTGTATCTATAAGGGTGCAGCTGTTGAACCGGGACAGGGCTAGATAGACTCGTGCTGATCAAGAATATATATACTTTATATAGTCGGAGATGCTTCCTTCTGCGCGTTGCTAACTTCTGACCAATATAATATTGGTATATAATATAATATACCCTCTGCAAGGGTATACAAAAATAATAAAGCACTTAACTTAAGCTTATGCTAAGATTTTACTTGTTTGCCTCCGATAAGCAAACAAATTGATTAACTCACATAAAAATGTTTTAACACTTTGTTATATCAGTCTTCAAGTTCAAGAATATATACTTTGACAATATTTTTATTTGCGATAATTTCTTTTTTTGATCAAGTGTTACTGACCTAGTCTAAAGATGTTATAGCATTATTAATTTTATTCGTACTTTATTTAAATTAACTTATAAACCACTTAATATAAATTGCATTAAAGAAAAACAAATGTATATTACTTTCATAAATAATTTACTTCAAGAGACTTTGTCCAAAAATTATGGAGAAATTTAAAATAAAGCCATGTATTAACGAATATATTAGTAAAACTCAAATTCTTGCCATTTTGCCACAAAATATTTGTATACCCTTACAGAGGGGATAATGCAATTGGCCAGATGTTTGTAAAGCATTGATATAACCGTTTCCAACTCCATAAAAGATATATATATATACATGTATTCTTGATCAGCAGTAATAGTCGAGACGGAATAACCGTCTGTCTGTTTGTTTGCCGCTTTTAGACCTTAAATTTGGAGCTATATGAATAAAACACATATGCTTTTGTTCCTTGTTCGATTATCCTCCTCAAGTTTAAGATTTTGTCAGATCGGACAGTTATAGAAAAATACAGGAGTAGAAAAACAAAAAAAATCAGAGATCTCGAGAAAAAACCGACAACGTTTCGGGTTTGAACTAGGGTTAGCTGAAATTAAATTTTGCATTTATAGAAGCTTATAAAGATTCAGGCCGATATTGCTGGGAATGTAATTAATTTGAACTGCAAGGGTATATAAACTTCGGCATGACCCATGTTAGCTTCTTTGATATTTTTTTATTAATCTGCTTAATGTTCTGACTAGTTTCTGCGTTGTAATGTTTTTGGTTTAAAGACTTTCTTGATTTTCATGATAAGTGATAAATTTGGTTCACACGAAAACGAATGACTCAACTCACTAACAAGTCTCATTTTAGTCACGAATGATAAGAAATCCATTATTATGGATCCTTAATGTTATAATAAATTTGTTCGTTAGCAAAAAGAAAATTTCATTACTCGAATTTGGATTTGTTTCCTGATCCCCAATACCAATACCTTTTATTTAATTCTGGAAAACATTTATAAAAATTCTATGGAAATTTTTGCAATGTAACCAAATGACTATAAATTTACTTCAATCGTTTTATTACATTTGCATAATCTTATCTAGTTGATTTTATTTACTGATCTATAAGATTCTCAGCAAAAGTGAAACTCGCGTTTGTATCAAATTGTAATTTTTGATCAAAATACCAAGAAAAAGCTATTTTATAATCGCCAGTGGGAAAAGGAAGCGTTAGTAATTCCTTTCGCAGAAAACATCCATCAATAATTGCTGAACCCTATAATATGACAAAAATGTAAAATATACTATATAAATTCAGTTAAAATGAGTCATATAAAATTCTCACAGTATATGGACATGTATGATTAAAGTTCGTAAATTCCAGAAACATGCTCGCAATCATCATCGCACCTAAATCGTAGGGCTTTTTCAGATATCGACAGATATCTATTTTACCTTTGATCACCCAAGGCTTATATCCGCTAGCCCTTTTATATATTTGATAGGTCATGGTTATATCCTTGGCCGAATGTACATAAGTTCCATTGAAATATGCAGCTATTTTATTTCTTCCTATGACCTTCAATCGACATTTATGTATTATAAACCAGGACACATTGTAGCTCCGACATTCGAAATTTGTTAATTTAAAAACGATGGCATCCTGGAAATTTAAATAAATTTTCATGCAAAATGTATTTGAATAAAAATTTCAAAGACATACACTCGATTGAAGATAAATATTAAAAAGTATCAGACATATACCGAAAATGAATACCATTCGCCGCATCGTAACCAATTTCACGTAAGGCTAAATCGTTTTTAAAAACACGATTTTTATACTAAAAAGTTCTTGCTTCATATCATTTGTTATTAAACCTTTATATTATCGTCTCGCTTCATTAAAAGTTATAACATCATAATTTGAGTCTAAATTCCGAACAGATATACATATGTACATTGTATTTAAAAAAAACTGAATAACTCTTTTTAACGATATCGACAATTACTTTTATGATAAAGCTTCTGTCCTATAATGAGACTTACCATGTGGAACCAAATTTTATAATACATATTAACAATTTTTTGGCTTAGATCATTTAAAGAAAAAATGAAGCAAGCAAGTCGTCTCTGCCGACTTGGAGTATACCCTGTACCAGAAAAGGATATTTGATTTAAACAGACTCCTTCCAAATCCCCATTAATTGAATATAAATTTTTGATAAAATTCTCGCAATAAGCCCAAACACCAAATGCATGCCTTCTCTCTCACTCATATCAGTGAACGAAACTAATGCGTCATTCGGTACAAAGCAACGTGCGCATGCTATCTCGCTCACACATTTCAACTGCTGCTGCCCATTGGCATTTCAGTACAAAACATATATATGTATATCTCCGATATTTATTGACCGATTTCGGTCAAATTCGGTCAGATGGTAAATATTGGCTATATAATACTGTAGCTTTAATAGAACTCTACTTATAGTTTTTTCTAATTTGCGGGGGCGGAAGTGGGCGTGGCAAAAAACTGATCTGCCTACATACTATGCGGATCTACAAAAAAATTTGGTTGCTCTATCTTTTATAGTCTCCAAGATCTCGATGTTCATACAGACAGACAGACGGACAAGTTTCAATCGACTTCTCTGTTGATACTGATCAAGAATATATATACTTTATGGGGTGGGAAAATTTTCGTTCTGCCTGTTACATACATTTTAGCGACTTTAATATACCCTTGAAGCCCGTGGGTACAGGGTATAATTATGGAAATAAATTGCTATGTTATTCCTAGTTATTATAGATATTTTGGTATTCTTAAATATAAAATATATATCAAATTATTTGTTCGAATAAATTGGTATTATTTAAAGAGTTGTTTAGATCAGTGAATGGCCCATAAATATTTAAATTTTTTTTATGCTTTATTTTGTTGAGCTTTGGCCTCTGTTCTTACATTTTATATGGCCCAGAGAGCTAATGTGTTCTATTCGGCATTTAAATCATTCCCCTATTGACTTATTTAGCGCTTTTGCCACTTTTGCACTTTCGACACTAGTAGTAAGAGTGATGCCACGCCCCCAATGGCAATTCCTTTCAACTATTTGAAGGGAGGCACAATAATTCTTTTCACTGTTGGCAGTTTTTCTTCTGCACATTTCACGCCCCGAATAGAGAGCTCGGCAATAAACTGAGACCAAACAACAAAAAAAAAATAAAAAGAAAAAGGCACCAACCAAGAGAGAAGGATATGAAGGCGACGGGACGGGGCAAAGAAAGAAGACAGCGAGAAGAGAAAATGAAGACTGAGAGGGAATGCTTGCCACGCCCATTACTGCCGCCTTTCAATTTCAGTTGAACATTTTTGCATTGCACTGAAGTAAAATTCCTGCAATTGTTTGCACTTTTCAACCGCGACCTCATTCTCCTTTCTGCAATTTACGCGTTCCCATTTGAATGGTCCAAAGGAAAGGAGAAGCCAAGCTTTCACCTCTGGGCCGGGCCTTGGCAAATTTTCACTTTTCATTTCCCCCTCCCCCTTTTATCACACTCTTTCTCACACCAATATACGTATTATTCTTGCTTGGCTCTTTAAAAGTAAAAGGAAAATAAAACAACAAATTGCATCAACATTTGTTATTTTGGCTAAATCGTCTTTTAGGTTCTATATATTTCTCTCTAGCAACGTTTGTATGTTTGTCTATGTATATATATATATATGTATTTACCTGATATATATACATACATAGGTATGGATGTGCTTAGTGTTGATATCCTTTGGCAAAAAGGGAAATTGCATTTTTATAACTCTGCCCGACGCCGCATTTTACGTTTTTAAGTCCGTTTTATACCTGTTGTTTATTTATGGCCCTTTACTTTTTTTTTCTTTTCTTTTTGTTGTGCTTTATGCCATCTTCCTTTTCCTTGTTTTGTTGCCTTTGCTGTCGACTTTTTCTTGTACTTTTGGCTTTGTCTTCTGCAGCTGTGTTGTGCCTTTTTCCGCCTTGAGGTTGCCCAATGTTTCTTTTCCCTGTAAAATGAATTTTTCAGAATATACCAGGTCGAGCGCTTTTAACGATCTCGGAAGCCGCCATGTGGGACTTTGTGGGTTTTGCAAACCTCTCTCCCCCCCCCCCTCTCTTCTCATATCCTTCATTTCTATTCTGCTCTTTCTTTACTTGACTGTCTGTTTGTGTGTTTAAAGAGACAAAAAAAAAACCGAAAAAATTTTATGGCATTTTAGTTGACAGCTGAAACTGGCTGATTGCTTAATAGCTCCTATAAGTAGGTAATGACATTTTTTTTACGACTATAAAATTTATTTTTGCCACGATTATAATAAATGCAAATTGAATTTTTTCTTAATATTAATATTTAACATTAACTTTTTGACGTAGATAACTAATATTTAAATTTCTTTCTCTTTATTTTTCAGGTAAACTTGGAATGATTATAAAGAAACCCGTAAATGTGGTTAAGTTTAGAATAAACTGTCTATATATGTTTATTTAAAAATTATTATAATAGAAATTTTACATCTAATTTATACGGCTTTCTATCATATTTTACCCATTCATAAATAAATTTCACATATTTTTTATTTTCTTTAATTATTATACATAGAAATAGCTTTATATTAAAATACTTAAAGGGGAGCTCTAAATAATAGCTACTAGACCATCGATTCGACTAGTTAGGAATCTTAGACATTATTTTTGATATTACATTTACTTAGGAAGTCCATAATTTAAATTTCAATGGTGTTTTGCTTAGAGTTAATTATGCTTGGCAGTTAAAATGTTTAATTTGGGTTAATTAATAGCTAATTTTGAACTTTTAATAATATTTTTGAACTGCAGATTTTGCATAAATTATTGCAGTTATATATTATTATTCAGTTGCTTTTCTGAAGTGTCCATTTCCTGAAATTTAGTAACTAAATCTACCAATAAATCAAAATTTAGCTGCATTACTTTGAGCTTAAGTTAATTCCATTAAAATAAAACATTTTATTGTAGATAATAAACTTACTAAGTTTATTTTATGATTAGTCAGATTTTGCAGTCAAGAAACCTCTTGCAAACAAAATTTATTAATTTATTTGAGATTTTAATTAAAAGCTGCAGCAACAATTAGAGTGAAAATATTATTTATAAACAAAGTGAATTCTGTGATTTTGTGAATTATGTCCTTAACATCAACCGCAAACTAAAATTTACAATATTAATCACATCTTTAGTTTCAATGAATGCCAATGTATTTGTTTTTCTTTCTAATGTTATATTAAATCAAATTATTTAATAACCCATCAAAATTTCTTAAATTTATTTCACGCCCGACAATGAATCAAATGCAAACAAAACATATATTTATTTGACATTCTTCATTTTATTAATTATGGCATTATGACATATTCATTAAGTTAACAAGCATTCAATTACTATGAAAAATATCTACCAACACACACACACACTCACTCACTCTCCATACATATACAATTTAAATGAAATGCCAGCCACACAATATTTAAAGATCCAATCAAGCCAACAAATAAACAAAAACAATTTGCCTACCACAACCAAATGAGAAGCCCGTCGTCTGACCAAATGGCCGAAAGCCATTCATTTAAAAGACATCATAATCAAGTCCCAAAAGACACAGAACCCAAACCAAATCAGGTCTGTAGAGCTGAGAGAACAGGATTTGGGGTGTAGGGGCAAGATAGCGAGGGCAATCTGTCATGATATACACACACACACACACACACACAGAGAGAAGAAGAAATTATTTATTAATTACTCACACTCACCATGGATAAAATGCAAATGGACAGACTGTCGTCTGGCTAGTGTGGAATGGTTGGGCAATTAAATCAATATATAAAGAGTTACAAACAAATTTCATGATGCTCTCAAAATCATCTGTTTCTACCCCAAACAAAATGAATGCATAAATAATTGATTTAATTTATATGTTGCACAAAATACAAGTATGCATATGTATGTGTGAATATGGCTATGTGGGCGGGGTGAGAGTGAAATGGCAATATATAAAATATATGCTAAGTAGACACATATATACATATATATATATATTTATGTATATATATATACAAAAATACATGTATCTAACTATATATTTATGCGTGAGTTTTTACAAAAAAAGGACACTAAAAAAGCCTTCTAAAAGCTACCCTTTAATAACTGGAAAAATTGGCCAACAACAATTTTGGATTACCTACAAAAAAGATAAAAAGAAAACGAAGAACGAATTTATTAAATCCACTCATTCGGAAATGAAAATGCTATAAATATTTTGTTAACTGTGAAAAGGCTTTAAAACTCTTTGAGCTTAAAGAATAATCCCAAGCAAATTTACCTATCTACTTATTTAGTAAAAATTTAATCCATTCTTAATCCGACAAAATAATACAATAATAAACACATGGAACTGATATTATAAGGATTATTATTATATCTACTTACGATTAATTCCGACTGTACTGAAGAAAAAATCAGATAGTTTTGATCAGATAGATGTGTGATATTTTTATACCCTTTAAATAAGGGTATTTAAAGTCTAAAATGTCTTAAACATTTGATAAATAATGAAATCATAATATTTCACATTTAAATGTCTGTCCGGCCCCGGATAATTTCAATTTGAAGTTGGTGTCAACATCCGTCTAACATTGATCAAATTTTTGCCACGCCTACTCCGACCCCGCAAATTAGAAAAATTTAGTCTATTAGAGCCACATTAGTTAGTTTATTACCGAAATCGGTCAATAAATATCGGAGATAATACGTATATATGTTTTGTACTGAAATTTCCAGGGGGGAAATGTGTGAGTGAGATGCATCTTCTTTTTTTGATTAGTTTGTTTACTGATGAGAGGAGAAAGCATGAATTAGGTGTTTTGGCTTGCTAGAGAATTTTGTAAAATAATTTATATTCAATTAATGGGGATTTGGATGGAGTTTGAGTTTATAAAATATATCAAATGGTAAAGTTCCATTATTAAAAATTGAATTGAATCTCTTATACATTTGATAATTAATGAAATATAATATTTCGCATTTAAATGTTGTTAATAATTTCAATTTGAATTTGCTAAATCGCATCAACATTGATCAAATTCTTAGACAGACATTGAAAGAATTAGTCTCCAATTAATACAATTAAATTTACTATTATTTTAAATATTGTCACTTGTTCTATATACTTATATTTATTAAAACGTTTATTTAAAATGTGTAATCAATATATAAAAATATGAAAGAAAAAAACATATTTCCTATTATAAATTGAATAAAATAATGAAAATGAACTAATAAAAATTTTCTCAATGCAGGGCCTAAAGTGTTATTTAACTGTAATATTAATAAATTAAAATTCTTTTTCTAATTTTATCAATAACCAATTATGCACATTCATTATAAATATAAAAAAATAAGTCCTAAACTGTTTTTATTGAAGTTTTTCCTTTTTATTGATTTTCAAGTCTCTAAATACAACATTTTCATTTCAAAAAGTTTTTCACTTGTTGAAAAAGTAAAAAAGTAATTAATTGTTTTTTTTGTTAGTAAAAATAAACTTTTGAACCTTTTTTAATTTAACAGCAATATACATTTATTTAACTTGTCAAAGTTAGAAACTGTGTGAATCAATATACCCCTCCAACTCTCTTTCACTCTGTCTGTCTCTCTTTCTTTCTCTTTCTCTCTCTCTCTGACACTATGCAAATGTTTATATTAAAAGCATTCTCCATATCTGTTTATGAAAATGCATAACAACAAAAACTCTGCGGTTATGGCGGGAGTTTTGTAAAATGTATTTAATATTGTCCAACTAGATGGATCTGTTTATATATCTCTCTCTCTTTTCCTCTCTATTTATCTCGCTCTAACTTTCATTATATATATATATATCCTTTTGCTGTCTCCATCTCAAATGTTTGTAACATTTTGCTAAAATGGAAATGTAAATTATGAATTTATGTTTTCAAATTTTGTTGTTTTATTTATTTTGTTTGTTTTTTTTATATATATATTTGTATATACATATATGTTTTTTATTCTCCCTTTTTGTTTCTTGTGTGTGGACATTCACTTTGACATTATGAATTTATGTTTGTGTATGGGAGGGAAAAAATACATGACACATTTTCAGTTATGCCATCAAAATGGATTCATATACGGATTCAGTTATATGGGTCTATCTGACAGTGCGTCAGTCCAGTGTCAGATATTTAGAATTTCTGTATCTCCTCCTCTCTCTTTCACTCTTTGACATTTCATTGATTTGTTTCCCATACTAACAGAAGCGATTTAACATTTTTTTTGTATTTAACGCCCAGAGAGTGGCTTTGGGTTTTTATCACATTTGTTTTTATTACGAATTTATATAACAAAAACATAAAGAATTATCGAATTTAAAACATAGCAAAATAAATACACTAAATAAAAGATTAAAAAAAAATTGAATTATAAATATTGAATATCAATATTAAAAAATACTTTCTTCGTCGAAGTTTTATAGCCATCAGATTCTCTATGAAATCCTTTAAGTCCTTTGTAATTAAATAAGTATAGTTACTTACTAGTATTTTATAAAACTAAATTGAGTCAAAGGACTGATAGTTTATATAGGTTCGAATATAGTAATATATGAAAATAATAATTAGTGGACATTGTTGCTATATTTAGAATATTAGTAATGAGATAATAAATTAATAAGTTATTAATAATTAATAAAATATGACTGAAATCAAAATGAATCAAAAAAAATCAAAATGATGTTTCAACATTTCAACATGTTTGAGATTATTTTGTAATCCAATAAATTTGCTTAAACCAATAGCCTAAATTTACTATATATACTTAACCCAAATATAGAAATTATAGACAGTATAACATCAGTTTCTATATATACATTTGTAATAATTATGTAAATCCTGTTACATAAGTTTATATTCATATATTTCAAAGCTAACAATCTTAATGATAAATCCCTTGAGATTTTGAGAGAAAAGATGTTACCACAAAGCACTCTGCCACGATTGTTTATCATTTTTATCCAGTTTCTTCTTCAATTTTTTTCCTTTCTGTGGGAAAGAAAAGTCGTGTAATTTAAAACAGAAGTTTCCCTCTTCTTAGTCTTATTTTAAAAATTTACATACTTGAAGTAATGCAGGCAGCAAGTTCTAAGCACTTCACACGTCATCTCTGTGTTATGTTGTTGTAAAATTGTACCACCGGATACACACACACACACACACACATGTACACACATATATATACTCACACACTCACTCACTCACTTACACCCTCACCACTCACACACAACATACATACACTCATATAAACACACCGGTTCATCTTTATGCCCTTTTTTTCTCTCTGTGGTTTTGTTTATTTATTTGTTTACTCGACTTGTGCGACTCCAGGAGTCCCAAGATGTCCCTAACAATTACATTTTCCTCGCAATTTATGTATGTTTTGCAACCTTTTCTTTTTTTTTTTTGCTCTCTTTCTCTTTCTCTCTGTATTCTTATTCTTTTGCTTTGGCGGCATCATTGTAGTCATCCTCCTTCTTCCCATCGGAAGCTATTGTTTTGAATGTGAGTGAGTCAGTCACATATGTGTTTCAGTTTTAAGCGGGTGGAGGAGCTGGCGACTGGAGTGGATGGGTGGCTTGACAACCGCAGGCTTAGGTCCTGCGGTGGCCTATAGAACGCAAAAGGAGCAGACCGAAGCAGAGCAGCACGGTTTCTGTCTTCCATTTTCATCATCATAAAGTCGTATGTTGAAAGGAAATCGATACAATATGCGAGAAGGTGGGAATGCTAGGGGGGAGGGAACAACAGCAACTTAATCATGAAATGAAGTCGACGTCAAGTTGTCTTTCATTTTCAATTCCATTCTCTTCCTGACCCCTCTCTCTCTCTCTCTCTCTCTCTATGTCCCTATCTTTTTGTATTGTAAAGCCCCCCATACCCCCCATACCCCCATACCCCACCTCTCACATACTCTTTCCACTTATTGTTGCTCGTGCGTTCCCAACTACTTCTATACTTGGTCTTTGTTTACCTAACAAAAAAATAAAAAGAAGCACAAATGATCTCGACTTTGGGGATACCCCTTTTTCATTTTTATAAAATATTTTTTGTTTTTGTTTAATTGCAAAATAAAATGAATTCTACTATAAAAGCTTTGTAAATATTCTACAGTAAAACTTACCTATATTAAACTTTTATATAATGAAGTTCACCGTAAGATGAATTAATTTCAAAAGGGAACTTTCTTATTTCTATATCCAGTGTAAATTCTATGCAACAAAGTTTTTTTATGGTCCTATGAGAATTCTTTATATAGAAAAAGTTCGACTATTAATTATTAATATATGTATAATCTACCGACTTAACATTTAAAATATGCATAACTTTGATGAAAAACTATATATCCCACAGTATCTGTATAAATATAACTTTCCAATGTTGGTTGCAAAACTTCCATATTTCGATCAAAGTGAAATAATACTTAGAAAATTCTAAACTGCATGAGTTTTGAACTGATCAAGAATATATATTCCTTTTTATTTAAGCCGGTTTCTTTAGTGTCATAATCTTCAAGTTAATATTAAAATCTAGAATCGTTATATAGACTAAATTATTGAATATACCCATTTCTACAATTTGCTGGATATGAAAAGTTTTTCCCTACGTTTGGGTTCGGCTACGCTTCAGTTTGGTTTGGTTTTTGGTTTTGTTGGGTTTGGATTTTGTTTGTTTTTATGTCTAAGTTAGCTTACTTTTGTGCAAAACTTTATTCTGTTTTGCCTTATGGTTGCTTTCAATCACTGTTTGCTGCACACCCCGCTGCTCTCTGTCTCTCTCTCTTTCTCTCTCTCTCTCTCTCTCTCCATTCTCTTTCTGACTAGCCACATGTGTGTGTGTATGTATTTTTGTTCATTTCCGTTTCAACTTCATTTTGTTGTAGATATATGTATATATATGTAGCATAGCAGCTACACTAGCTATTGGGTGGGCTAATGCAGGTCAGGTCAGTCAGTGTAGCGCAGTTTTATATTAATTTTTCTTCCCTTTTTGGGGTTTTTCGCCTTTGGACGCTTGGGGTCAATCTCCTGTTTAGGAAACGTTTTGGTAGACTAACAGAACAATTGTGCACTTGCTACCATTTGGCAGGATTTATTCTTTACCATTGTTTCATTATGCAAACACTTTTACTGGCCAGAAACTTGGCAGCATTTTGCTCCTAACTTTTGTCTACTTTATTGGCTCCTCTTTAACTGGCAGGTTACTGGTTGAAAAAAAATTGGCCAAATGTAGTTTCAAAAAGTATTGCTTTTTCTTGGCATATGTGTTTGGTTAAGTAAGCAAATTATGAAATTACATCTCTCTCTCTCTCTCTTGTCTGTCTTGCCCTCTCTCTCTTCCTCTTTCTCTAATTCTGAAAGGATGTTTCCAAAGAGAGAATATTCCTTATTTGTATGTGTATTTCTGAGTGTGGCTGAAATTCATTTGTTATATGTTATCCATCAACTATTATATTTATTATCTTATTAAGTTATAAAATGTATCTGGTATTTTTTTGTGCTTGGATAAAAATATCCATGTGGCAATCTTTGTAATTTTTGTTTTGTCGGGGTAGCCATTAAGACTTTTAATATTCAGTTCATTCTTATTGTAAGTCATTCTATTTCAACTCTCGGTACTCCACTTTTTGAAATCTTTCATCCTTGTCTGTTAATCAAGGATCAAACAAGGAGAGATCATCCAAATAGAAAACACATTCTGATCACAGAAAGAATCTTTACAAGTCATGGAAAAGCAAGGTGAAAGAACATTTAAAGCCATAGAAATACTTTGACTGTAAGGCTTAGCCTTTTGAATAATAATATAATGGATCTCGATTAATATATTTTTTTTCCCCCTAATTTTTCTAAGACAGTTAAATTCAGTTCTATACTTATATCGATTATAAATGAACTTAATCAAAAATCAACCGATTGAGGTCATTTTAAGTTATTGAACTATTTGCTACTGATTTCTGTCATTCAAATTGAGAAACAAATTTGAACACAGATAATAAAAATTAAATTAAAATTTTTGCAGTCCTCGGTAGGTGAGTTGTCTAAGTGGCCTAGTCATTTAGGCAACTGAAAATCGAGGATCCGGGTTTGGATCCCAGGCTAGTGTATGGATGTAGTTTTCATCTAAGCCGAAGGCCTTAGTTGCCAGTGCTTGTAAAATATAGTTTGGTTGATAATTTACAACTATATTCCTATACTTTAATAATAATAATAAATTAAAATTTGAGTCCTAAATTTATTGAATTTTATTTTCCACAAAATATAATTCTCGTTTAAAACAAATAAAAGGCTAAATTCACTAAGCTTCAAGGCTCTTCCTAAAAATATGCCCGGGAGTATGTTACCTAAATAATGACTTAAATCAATCAAAAGTTGGTCAAGTCACAAAATGTAAATTAATTGTTTTTCACTTTATATATGTAAAACAATTTTTAAAAATTCATAATTACATTTGTTCAATTTTCTATCTCTTACATAAGATTATAATAATGGGAGCCTGCTTCTATAATTCTATAATAAACTTTCATAAGAGTTCAGATCTTTAGATCTCTTCTGCTATTTTTTATAAGTTATACATTTATTGCTACTTTAAATTTAATTACTGCTATAGTTAATTGAGAGAAAACACCTTTAAGAAATTAAGATAAAACTAAAAACTATGTAATTATATGTAAATATATATAATTTATATCTTTTAACTATATACCTATATATTTATATAATTATTTCATTTATGTATGTGGTTATAAATTAATTATCAACACCTATCTTTGGAGTAACCATTCGGTCTGCTCTGTTTAGGCTTTGTGTTAACCTCACACATTATTTATAGCAATATATTATAGCATATCTGTCATATCATATCCACCATAGATCGATTTATTATATACATACATATGAAACACCTATAAAATATCCTCATAAAATTCGTATTTATGTGAACTGAAGCAGAATAAATGGTTTCAAGGTTTCATTGGTACGCGATTTCAAAGTCGTTAATTCAATTTATTGATGCAATGAAACAAACAGAATATAAAATAATGATGTAAATATTTTTGCTATTATTTCAAAGTCTGCCGCAATTTCAAACAACACCCCCGCCATTGATTTATCATTCGTTTTCATTCATTCCACTCATCTAAATTACATTTTCCACATTTTATGCTTGTCATTTGAAAAATCCTGTTTGCTGCTCTCTGTGAGACAGGGATTTGTGTCGATTTAAATACCATAGATAAATCAATAATTTTATTTAAATTTCTATGCAAAAGGGCGAAGAGGAATTTTCCCCTCTCTCTCCCTATCTACCTATCTCTCTCTCTCTCTCTTTCTCTCTTTCTCTCACTCTCAATGACCCGAATGTTGTTTGCGTTGCGCAATTAAAAATCGTTCGCAAAATATTGTGACATTTTTCATAGATATCCATCGCATCGCATCGCAACAAAGCTGAAAATGGAGCATCAATTTTTCTTTTTCTCTTTGCATACCCTTGCACAGGGAAAGGGTATATATATATTTAATAAATAAAGGGTATATAGATATATAAAAAATAAAAGAAAAATTAAATTTTACGATATTCGATATTTCCAAATTAAACTGTACTCTAAAAAAAACTATGTGGGATTCTGTGCAAAAAAAAAAATAGTATATTTTTCGACATCACATAACTATTGCTAGTCACATCGTTAGGGTATCAAGAGTTCGTTCTGCCTCTCTTTCTTTCTTTCTCTCTCTCTCTCTCTCTCTGTATTTATGTTTATATTTTGTTTTGCTTTACATGGTTGACTAAGTTAAAATGTCAATAGGGATCGCTGGGATTTTGTTTTTACATATCACTCACAATACAATGACCCACATTGAGAGTCATTTTTTAAGTTCGTGCAGACACACACACACACACACACAGCTCCATCTACACCCACACAAAAGAAAAAAGAAAGAAATGTCCTTCAATTATTTTGTGCCTGCCTCGCGGCAGAGTCGTTTCTCTCTCTTTCTCTCTACGTGCAAAAACGCGGCTGACGTTGAGTCAGGTTGAAAAAAAAAAGAAGGAAAATAAATAAATAAAAGAAGAAAATTTAAAAAAAAGAATGTGTAAACGTAAAAAAAAGGCCACGGGAAAAAGAGAAATATTTTATGTGGCAGCATAAATTTTTCATGTTATTTAAAGTTCATTAAAAATTTATGTCATCCAGGGTAGGCAATATAAATTGTTTTCATGGTGGAAAATGCGAATGATGGTCGGGCATTTACCTAATTTTTCTTTTCAAATTGCTTTTGTATTGTTAAGCAAAGTTTTTTTTTTTTTTTTTTTTTTTTTATGTGTTTGGAATTAGTTGTTGGTCTTCCATCCAACAATTAGTAAAGTTTTCACAGTTCAATTGTAAATGTCACACATTCTCTGGTCCAGTTTTTCATCAGTTGCCAGTGGCCAGTTGGACAGTTGGTATATGTCATCATCATCCCCTCAACAACTGAATTAACTTTTACAGCATAGCTGTTGATATATCTCTCTCCAGTTTTTGATTGCCATCAGTGAAGAGAGAGAGAGAGAGAGAGAGAGAGAAAAAGAAAGAAATAGAATCTAAACTCTCAACTGTAGTCGCAACAACATTTTATAAATATGTATACATATATCTATCTGGATTTCTATTTTGCATTTTGTTTTCAGGCAGTTTGGTCAACAAGTTTTCCAATTTTCTATTTCATCCCGTTTCCCATTCTCTATCCGCCCTCCCCCCTGTTTGCGGTTTGTTGCAATGCTTTTCATTTCCAAAGGAAGGAAAATGATAGTGGCCGCTTTTCCGGAATCTCAAATCTTTTAATTTGCTCTTCCTGTTCAATTATCAAATAATTTATAAACAATGTGTAGAGTCGCTTGTCTAAAAACAAAAAGTTAGAATCAAATGTTTTGATAAACAATTATAAAATAGACAACTAGTTAGTTTAAATATTTTAGATTAGCTTTAGCTAAGCATAACCTAGTCTATAGAAATCGATTAGATTATATGATTATTTATTTTATTTCAATTTGGGGAAACTTCTCGAATTCCATTTTTGAAAAGCGTTTAAAATTAATTGTGTAATCATCACATATAAATTTTATTAAAAACTTTCTACCTTGAAATCATAATTTTTAATTGAATATTTTTAACACAATTTAATTTATTTTAGATAAATGACATAAATTTTTATTGAATTTATCGAGAGAGTTTTTATAGTTGAGGGACTATTGTTAAAATGGGTCACTTTTTTTCTTTCACTCGGCAAACTACATAGAAAGAGATGGAAAATAAATTGCAACACTTTTTTGCCATAGTTTCGAAAATAAACAAAAGTTTCTTGATTTTACTTTACTTTTTTTCTTCTTTTGTTTTATGTTTTATTTTTTTTTTGCAAATTCTTTTTTCTTTCGCCTGGTCTGACAGTATTTTAAACTTTATTCATGAGTTTCCCCCTGTTGCTGTTGGCTCCTACTATTCTGTCATTTTGTTGTTTATTTCAAGTGCAAAAGCTTGGGAAAAAATCTATTGTATTAATTTAAAGTGCCGACTAGGAAATACTCTTTAGTGTATGTTAATTGCGGTAAACTCTTGATTTTAAATTAAAAATTTCAATTAAATTTGAAATAAAAGATACAAATTGTTTACCTTAGATTTCAATATAGTATAAAATATAGTTTATTATTTAAAGGTTAGTTTAATATACCCATCTACCTATAAATAAGAGGTATCAAAGCAAAAAAAAAAAACGAACAAAAGTTTTTGAGTTAAAATATTTCTTGCTTGTGATTCTTGTTCTTTTTGCCACTCGCTTCCATCCTGTGTTTTCTGTTACTGTTGAGTGAATATTTCAGTTTTTAATATTTTCTTTTTATTTTTGCTCTTTGCCGCTTTTGCCTTGCCGCCTGTTCAATTCTAAGATGGCTGCCTGTCAGAGTTCTTCAGTATGTGTGTGTGTGTGCGTGTGCGTGTGTGTGTATCGAAGGATTGCGTATGCTCAACAAAGCATTTTGTTGCATGTCACATTGTTGCCTCGCTCACTGACTTGACTGCCTGCCTGATATGCCTGCAACATAGTTGCATGAAGATATTTTCCGTTCCCCCCCCTACCCTTTCTCACCCTATTCCTCCTTTTGAACACCTAGAAATGTGTTGCAATGTGCAACTATTAAATAGTTTTGCAGCTGCCATTTTCAAGTTCTGTTTTTTTCTTCTTCCTCTTCCCTGTTTTAGTTTTTTCTTTTGTGTTTTTGATTTGGGCCAAAACTTTTGCTACTTAAATGGGTTGTAAAAAGAAAATGAAAAACTTAAGTTGTTGGGAAGTTTTATGAGTACCGCATAGACAAAAGCCAATTGTTTGCCATTGACCAAGAAAAAAGTTTATAATAAAGAAAAAAAAAAAAAAAAGAAAACAATAAGTAACCGAAACAGGAAAAGTAACCATTTTCTTTCGCAACAATGTGTTGAGCCAGAATGCAAATGTCAAACCAGATTTAATCAGCCTGAAGGTAATCATTTAAGGGCTCAATTGATGAACAAATAATCCTTATATATTGCTTATTAATTTTGGTCGAAGCCAATCAATTGTGAATTAGTATATTATAGCCCTCAACTTTGTGGTTAATAAATAATCAACATGTCCTTCAATGAAATGGGATGTCTACCTGTGCCTCCTATGTCTCTATCAACCATATTTGTCTCCCTTTATTATATACATCTGTCTGTTTGTATATATATATATATATATATACTACATATACATCTGTCGACATTGTCAATATCCAAACATATATAGCAAACATCATAATTGTTTTCATATGATGGAGTTTGAGTTTGTTTACTAATGTCTCGAGTAGATTTCATTCTATGGAGTGGGAAATTTGGTTTTTGTTCAAGTTAAGGTACAGTCGTGCTGTGGTTTTGTAGCTCATTAAAATTTTGGTTTATCACTTGAAACTCTGAACATTTTACTGGTTAGGAGTATAAGTATATGGTTTGTGAATATTTTGCTTGTTAATTGAAGTGGCAAAAGGAGTGAGTAGCAGAAAAAGAGAGAGAGAGAGAAAGAGAGATAGAGCAGATTAAAGTAAGCTGAAGAAGAAAATACGAATACGAATACAATAATTAAGGCAATTGTAATGATTTAAAGGATTTTATATATTTTTTAAATATTAGATAAAAATAATAAATAAATTAATAATGTAGAAAAGCATTATCTTTGTACTTTTTACACGATTTCCTTATTCGACCCGTTTTAAGACTTAACTTTTCTTGCTTTTCACGTTAACTGAGAGAAATACTATAATTTTCTCAAATTTTCAACCAAATTTCCAAGTCTTTTAACACAATGTGCAATTAACGGAAATACAAACTTCAGAGCGAACCAAAAATAACTTAATCAATAATTCAATTTACCGAAAAGAAATCCACAAAAAACCAAAAAAAAAAAGGAGAAAAAAAACCGAAGGAAGAAAATTAATAGCTTGAAAGAATACGCAACTTTTCCACCCTTGAAAATGCTAACTAGTCAAGCAATTAGTGGAACTTACTGTGGGTAGAAATAGTTACGTTTTGGACCCAGCCATAATTGTTAGAGGACTCATCGTCCCCCCTCCCGCATCCTGTTGAAAGCAGAGGATACGAAATTACTGCCACACCAGTTGTTATTGTCTTTTCCGTGCATTGTCTAGGACTAGGATTTCCTCTTCTTTTCTCCGGCTGTCGTTTTGTGCACGGAAATAGCGTAACGGTGAAATCAAACTAATCAGTTGAATGATTGGCGTTGACAACCAATGAACAATGAACACTGTCGATCGTGTTCTACCCATATCCTGGCCTGGCCAGTTCTGTCCTCGTGCTGTTCTGTCCTGTCCCATTCTGTTCATGCTCATGTCGCCATCCATGTTCTGCAAATGAAAATTGTCCTTTCTATTTTTGTGTAGGTTGCCTTTTCATAAAACTTTCCTTCTGCTGTTAACGAGTTTTTTTCTTCTCATCCTTATCCCCCTCACCCTCTTCTACTCGTTATTTCACTCTTTTGTCTCTGTTTCTATTCCTGCTCATTAAATGTGTGTAAACCGTCATTTGGGTGTGTGTCCGGCAACCCAGCCGCCAGTCTGTCCATTCAACATGCTTGAATGGACCTTTTTGTCATCCCGCCGTCGCCGCCACCGCAGGCGCCCTTCCACCATTTCAAATTGTATTATAGCCTAGCTTCATTTAGTTTATAAAACGCAGATTTTCGTTTTTTGCCGTTTTCCTCTTCCGGTTTTTTTCTCTCTCTCTTATTCCTTTTTTTTCTTTTTTTGTTTTATTGGCAAATTTCTTTCGACACTTTTAATTTGTCGTAATTTGAAGTTGCCTTCAGTGGCATTAATTATATGCCATCTTGTTGTTTAAGTGGGTTTGCCTTTTTTGTTCTTTTCATTTCTACCTTTTTTTTTGTTTGTGTGTCTTGAGTTAATTTGTTATGCAAAAATGTTTGCAGGAAAGGAGAAAGAAGAGCTTAGGCCTATTAATGTCAGCTTTTGTGGTTGAAAAGTAACCGCCGCACAAGTCGAGGGTTCAAAAACAGTTCTAACCGATTAATTATAGTTGCATAATTTCTAATCTACTTTAGTCAATTAGAGGAATTTGCAATGGTAAGACGGCTTTGGAATACCCTGTAATTAGTTTTTGAATTGAATTTGTCGAGTACTTGAATTATTGATAAATTAAAGATATGATTTTATTACTTATTGCTTATTTTGTTAAAGAATTTATACAAACAAAGAACATTCAAATTCAAAAATTTTTAACTTTTACAATTCTTTAGGATTAAAATTTAATTTTAAAGTTCAATGTTTAAAAGAGATTTCAGGACAACAAGCAAATGGGATTGCGAAATCGCAGCATAAATTAAATATTCATTTTTAGTAAGAGGAATTTGTTTTAGAAAAAGCTTTTAGCATATTTATTTATCAAAATTTCAATAATATGGACAGGTAAAATTGTTTTTTTTTTTAACATATTCTTCTTCCATTTATTTATATTTCCTACTTAACTTTTAGCTTTTCCTTTTTGTTTTTGGCAGGATCTTTTCTTAACCTTGTTAAAGGTCTATTAAAACTCTTTAAAAATTCACATCAATCTTTTCATGTCCTCAAATGGGGGTTGGGGCAATGCTTGTAAAATTTTAAAGCCCAGTCATCATACAAAAATGCCCATTCAATCGAAATGATTATGTGTGATGTGATGTGATGTGATGTGATGGGTATCCTCCCTTTGCCTTACGCACTTTACTGTCTCGACAACAAAAGAGGCGTGTCATTACCCATAACGCATCGACCTTCCTAACAGCTTATATTGTAGAAATTCCGTTTTCCTTTTTGCCAGCAACAAAAGTGCCTGGATTAGCACATCATCAGCATCATCATCATCATCATCATCATCATCATCATCAGCATGATCATAATCATCATTGTCATCGTTTGAGAGAAGAATGTGAGACGCCGAAATTCTATTTATGCAGAATATTTGCTCAATAATGCGACTCTCTGAGGGTAGCTTAACCTTTCTTCTTCTTCCTTTTTTTCTATTTGGCAGACAAGAGGTCAGTAGTTGGTTACACAAGTTGAAATAATCATAAATTGTTAACAAAACACACGCCCAGTTTCACCGTTTAAAGCCATTTTGACCCTTTAGTTTTCTTCTTATTTTTCGTTCGTTCGTTTCTCCTTTTTTTTTGCTTTGATATTTCGTATTTTTTGTTTATTTGATGGCTGAGCAACCGCAGCCTGGACCCTGACCAAACAGACAACCGCATACCAACAAACTCATACGGGGGCTTAGCCAATGGCTTAAAGGCGTGCCCACGTTTGTGTGTGGATATAACAACAACAAAAAAAAAGAACAAAAAGTGTTGCCTACATTTTGGGGTGGCAACGTCAAAATGGCATTAACGCTCGTATTTGCAACAGTGCACTATGGGGAATTTGACCAGTTTTTGTGCACTTAATTCAAAAATTGATTTCTAGGCATTGCTTCCAATATATTTTTTTTTAATTCAGTAATGATTATATTTTTTTATAGTTTTCGAGCAAAATGGGCGTGACACTAAGCGCCCACGGCCATAAAACAGAATTTTCTCCAAAAAAGTATACTACATAATCTGTAACAAAGAAAAATGGTTATATTTTAGAATAATACACATTGAATTCGTGGAAACCTTGCGCTATTCAATATTTTCCTCGGTTTCAAGTTCAAAAGTCATTGGAAAATCGGGTAAATCTTCAGCGTTTTCGTCCATGTTTCCATCACCGTCATTATTAGCAACGGCACCAGAAAACAAGGAAATCACATCCGAAGGCAGAGGAATTTGTTTTAACTTTCTTATTCGATTTGCCAGACTGATTGAGGATAATATTGAATCTAATGTATTCATCGCGACTATTATTAAGAGCTTCTCCGATTGAACAGCCGCCAAAATGTCTTCAAAACATGCTTCAATTCACTTCTGATTTAATTTATTACAAAATAGTTGACACTTTTCTCTTAGTGGAATATCAGACTGAATTCTTTCATCGCCACCGACTTGTTCATGCAACCAGGTCAAAATTATATCGACAGTTGCTGATTTTCCTTTCTCTTTGCGCCATATGGAAAAAAAATTCGTATGGGAAAATGTGAGGTTATTTGCTAGTAACCGAAATTGCAAAATTTGTGGCCATTTGTGGCTATTGGGACTTACTGGATTTGATTAACAATTACACACACAACAGAATCCTACAAGTTTTAGACTGGACACTGATGGACATTTTTTTAAACTCATCCCAAAGTTAAAATTTTTTTTTGAATTTGCCTTTGAGAGAAGTTTAAACTTAAACGAATATTACCACACTCACATTCAATTTCTACAACAAAGATCTACTAACACATAGTACAAACCCGACTTATTTAATTCCATTTAGGAGAGTTTCAATATCTTTTTATTTTAAAAATATCACCACTTAAAGTTGAGCTACAAATTTTTACTTCATAAAGCGAATACGTTTTCTAAAAAACATGCGTATTCATCAGCTGTTTTCTCAAAAGTCTGGCAAAATGATGAAAATCCTAGTATGCAACCTTGAGCTTTGATCTTTTATCTATCATTTGGCATCAAAATTTTTCGATTACATAAACTTTTAAAAAATGAATTAAATGCACAAAAAACGGTCAAATTCCCCATAGTGCAGTGAGAGTGTCTGTGTGTATGGGCGAATGCTTGTTAGTCTAGTTTCGGGCTCATACTTTCACAGCATTTTTTCCCTTTGTCTCGTTGGTAAGAGGGTAAAGTCAAAAGGATAGGCCGTCTAAGCCAAGCTAAAAGTTGCGAAGAGAAAGTTGCTCATTAAGCAAGTGAAAATGTAAGGGGTGGAGGATGCAAAGCAAAGGTTTTAAGAGTTACTAATGTGGATGTGTGAAAAAGAAATAAAGTTAATTGGGAACACATTTAAAATATATTTTATACTGTGGTTTAAGAGTTAGCCAAGAGTAACCTAGTAAGTTTAAATGGGTCAATTGTTTCATCACTTTATCCTATATCATTCCCTTGCGTGGACTTCATACTTGAATACTTTTCTTTTACCTTCAAATTCCTTTGAATAATTTGATTTCAATTTTTTTCTAGTATAAAGTTTGTTCCTTGAACTATTCTACTGTATTCCTTATGTCTATATTATTCCTCCTGTAGTTTTCCCTTTTATTTTTTGCCTTTTTTATACCATTCTTTGCTTTCCTTCTTTGACTCCTTTATTCCATGCAGAACTTTATTTGTGTTCTGGGATTTTCTTTTTTTTTTTTTTTTGGTTTGCTTTTCCCTTCCTTGTTATATTTTTCCTATCTTATATCCTTACATCTTGCCTTGTCTTTGATAAAAATTAATTAATAGATACCCTTGGCTAGATTAAAGCTATTCCATCTTCTTTAATTAAATTCATTTTCAATTTAATCAAAAATGTTCCAAGCTCTTGCCATTAAACAACACGTCCTACAATTTATACATAGTTAAATTGTATATAAATATTTATATATATATTACATATATGTGTTATGTATATACATGGATCAATTTAAAATCAGTGAGGGGCAACTTTGTAGTAAAAACTTAATTAATTTGCCTGGCACATTAAATGAACCAAACAGTGTTGGCTATGTCTAAAATAATTTTTGATTTTGCCAGTGGCCAGTGCCAGAAGAAGGAAAAATTCATTAAATATTGATCACAGATATCTGTCTGCTGCATATGCCGCACCAAATACTCTCAGATACAAGGGGATAAAGATAGGGATAGAGGGAGGAGTAAGCGGATGCAAGGGATGAAGTTGTCGGTTGTCTGTGTTCTTTGGCTTTTGCATTTGGCTAAGAGTTGATATTGAAAATACAAAATGCTTTTGTTAATTGCAAATTTTTGCTTGGAGTTGCAGTAACATTTTGTTGCTTGCTGCTTGCTGCTTGTCCTTATTGTTGAGCATCGTTCTTATCGTTATCCTTATCTCCCAATTTCTGTCCTTGGCATATTTGTATATGCAATTTTCACAGCTGCTGCATCTTCGGGCTATTTGCCTTTGTTGCAAAGACCGTGTCAATTACTTGTAAGATAAATTGTGAAATTCCAAATTAAATGAAATGGAAATTCTGTTATTTTTGCTTAAGATTTACAGATATGTCTGAATGGATATGTGTGTGGGTGTGCGTGTGCGTGTGTGATTGTGTGTATGTGTATCTGTTTATTTGCTGTGTTTTATCTTGCATATATTTTGCATGATTTACGAAATAAATTCCTAAGCCTTTTGTGCTGAAATGTGAGCTCAAAGAGAATTTTAAACTGAGAGATATATAATTTTAATAAAATTGTAATATAATTTATTAGCATTTCAATAATTTAACAATATCGTAGATACGAGTTTAGTTCAGTTATGTGAACTTAGTCCAGTTAGTAATTTGATCGATATATATATATAATATATACGTATACATTTTCTTAATAAGATGAAAATAATTAAAGACTTTATTTTATAAGATTGAAGAGCAGAATATTTCCAGAACTAACACCTCTTTTGGGTAGATTAAAAGTAATTTGAATATGGAGAAACTGCATATAGTATTAGGAACAGAAATTAAATAAGAATTATATATAATATTTCCAAAATTTTCTTCGAAAAAATCCGCACTTTTATAGCTTTTAAATAAAAGACTTAATTTTCAAGCATGAGAAATATTTTGAAAATCAAAAATGAATCATATTTATACCCTAAAGTTATTCGTAGGGTTGCAGAGGGTATATTAAAGTCGCTAAAATGTATGTAACGGAGAGAAGGAAAATTTTCCGACCCCATAAAGTATATATATTCTTGATCAGCATCAACAGCCGAGTCGATATAGCCATGTCCGTCTGTCCGTCTGTCTGTCTGTCCGTCTGTCACCGCTTCTCCGTCCGTCCGTAAGAGCTACAGAGCTGAAATCTTCAGCAGAGACTACTAAGAGCATTGTGTAACCGGAAACTTGGTGTCGAACATCCGTCTAAGTCCCATACGCAGATCTAGTTTGTTTCAAATTTTTGCCACGCCCACCTCCCGCCCCCGCAAATTAGAAAAAACTATAACTTGAGTCCTATTAGATCTATCATAATTCGTTTTGGCAGACTCAGTTATATAGCCAACTAAGTTTACCATCTGACCGACATTTGACCCAAGAACCATCGGGCAATAAATGACGGAGATAATACGTCAATATATGTTTTGTACTGAAATTCTACGGGCAGCGGCAGCTGAAATGTTGAGCAAGATGGCAGTTGAGCATGTTGCTTTGTACCGAATGACGCATTAGTCTCGTTCACTGTTATGAGTGGGCGAGAAAGCATGATATCTGGTGATACGGACTATCGTTAAAAAAATTTTGTATGAAAAATTTTTTTCCAATTAAATTTGAGGATTTGTAAAGGAGGTCTGTTTAAATGAAATATCCTTTTTTGGTACAGGGTATACTCCAAATCGGCAGGGACGACTTGCTTACTTCATTTTTCGTTTGAATGAATTTTAGTTATAACTTAACAGTTATTATAACCTTTTCTAATATAACTTATTAATCGCAACCCAGAAGTATAGATTATTAATTTAATACAATCTTTAATTATTAAATCTAAATTCGTTTTTTCGAAAAAAATTCTTTAAAAAACAATTTCAAATCAAACTATAGTCAAAAGAATTTCTTTATTCGCAATAAGTTAAGTTATTATATTAATAAACGCATAATTAAATATGGTTAGGCCTTCAATAAATTAAAAATTTAATTCTTTCTCCTGTAAATTCTCTCAGAAATTGTTTTCATCTGTCACATTGTTACTCTGGATTTGTAATCTGTTATTCGATATATACATATACATACCTATATATATATGGAATACTAGAAATTTCATGAAAATTATTGCAACATTTTTCTGCTTTTAAGTTCATTTTTGCTCTCTTCTTTTTTTTCTTTTGCTTCCCTTCAATTTTAGCCCTTACGCTTTTTGCATTTTTATTTTCTTTCTCAATTTTGGTTTGCCCTGCTTTTTGCCCCATCCCCTTCCATTGTCTGTTTGATAATAACTTCTTTTCATATTCATACAAATTGAAAAATCTCGGTCAATAAGCATAATGCGTTGTCAGTCTGAGCCCCTTCCCCTGCTTCGCTTTCACTTTGCTACCATTCAATTGTGATTTCCCAGCCTTTCGTCCACAAAAAAAAAAAGAAAACAAAAAAATAAAGAAAAAAGAAAATTGCTGACAAAGCGAAGTGACTGCCGTTTACAGATACGCAAAAAGTACGAACCACTGCAACCGCGATGTCGGTCGAATCTGGAAGGGTCAGGGAAGTGAGTGTGAGTCACTGTGTATGTATGTATGTATGTAAGGATGTGGGTTTTTTGGGATTGGGTGGTATTTTTTTTCCTTTTTTTTTTGGGGGGACTCTAAAAATGTCACATGCATACAAAGCACAGCATAAATTTAATATATATACGTATATATATATGTATTTGTTGTTCGTGTATGTGAAAAGTGGCAAACAGAATTGGCTCATACCAACACCACCACCACCACCCACATCACCACCAACCAACCAGACAAAACCAAAAACAACAAACAACTTTTACAATTGCAATTGGCCTAAACAAAATTTCCAAAATTTTGGCAATAACGAAATCTGTTGGTGATGGGTAAAACATGAAATGAAAATTAATTTGTTTCATGTAACGAAAACTTAAATTGAACGTTAAATAAAACATGAAAATTTCATTATTTATTGGAAATATACTATATATGTATGCAATGTATATATTAATTATGAATACTCCAATGATAATGAACTAAAGCAAATGTTTATTCTGTTTAAATCATATGATAAAATTGCTGCAAGTTAATAATCAATTATGAAAAATCACAAGAGTTTTTATGATTATGAAATAATTGTTGTAATTAAATATAATTATTAACTTGGGACTTCGCTTAAAAGAAAACTGACGAACGAAAAAGATTGGTGCATGTGATCGGCTTTAATTATAATTTTCGACTATATTTTCATATCATTTTCTTATAACTAAGTTGGCGAAGCGGATCGAATTCGTTCCAGTGCTGTTAGATCCCGCCCGCCTCCAACTCCAACGTCAAACATTTAGTGGACAAAGACACAACATCCACATAGAGCTCATGTCATGGTAATCATATGATATCTATATAGCATATCATAAAATCGAATTAAATTAATATCGAATAAATATCGACAATTGCCATCGCTAACTGAACCAAGGCAAAGACCATTTTATCCCTCTGATATTTGTTGCTATTATGCTTATTGTTGTGCCCACTTGTTTCACAAAATGTGAAGAAGTTCAGCGGCTGACCTAGTTCTGAAATGTCACCCCGCCCCCCCTCCAACCATAACTCTTGCACTGGTTGGTCTCTTCATTCCTCACACTTGAGCCGAGAACAAAATGTGCTCGACAACATTTTCTTTGCTTATTTAGTTCATTGCGCGTTTTCAGTTCTTAAAGTGGTGTGGTGTGGTGTGGTGTGATGGGAGGAGGGGCGGGGGTAGACTTTTCTCCCCTCTAAGTTGGCATTCATCCGGTTTTTGGGGTTTTCTCTGCCATCTACTCCTTCCATTATTCTGATGGATTTTTGCTTTCTTTCTTAAGTTGTTTCTTTCGTTTTGTAGTTGACTTGCTTTTGGTTTAAAGTTTCTACTGTCACACACACAAACACACCCACACACACACACACACACACAAAGTTGAGGGTTGTGCAAGTGAAATTACTTGTAATGCATTACATGTAAAACTTTTCGTGTTCTTATTGCATGCTTTAAGGCGCTTTTTCTCTCAGTGACTGTCTGTCTGTCTATGTCTCCCTTATCCATTCGTCCGTCTGTCCTTCTGTCCGTCTAAAAGTCTCGATGTCTACTTGTCGTCTTAGTTTTGCTTACTTTGAATTCGCTAGCCAACGTTGATGTCGTTGCCAAGCAAAGTTTTCTTGCTTCTTCTAATGCTTTGCCCCGCTTTACCAACGCCTCCAGTTGTTGTCCTTCATGACTTGACCCAATTGGTTTTTGGCCGTATGGGTTTTTCTCACTTTGTGTGTGCCCGCCGGATTATTGGCTAGTTTATGCAAAGGCCATCACCCAAACTGGCTTTTGGCGCTATCGTACGATAGCACTGCACTGGACTGATTCCAGTCACAGCAACAGCCCAGCCACCATCAACTGCATCTATTGCTGCCTCTCGGACTCTTTTGGTCAAGTTTATCTTATGATTATTTTGCAGCCATCGGCCGGCTTTTAGTTGTGTATGGGCAAAGTTTATGCTAAAGCTGCTAGAATTTAATATGGTAATTATTTTGTGGCCTAAGAGGATAAAAGGTTTTCGAACTATGGCCCAGACAAATTGCACATTCTCAACATTCTGAGACAGAGCAACAAATTGATGGCTTAAAGCCAATTGAATAAAATTGATGATACAAGTTTCTTCAACTACCAATCGATTACAATAAATTACAAGATAGCCATTTCATTACACCGACTAGTCGAAGAATAAATACTCTCTCCAATGTCAATACGGAATGGATAAATTGCTAAGTATAATTCTACAAATATCTATATATATTTATATTGATTCAATTAAATATTTTAATATTTATCTTAGATTGATCATGCATTAACTCACATTGTACTTATAAGTAATAAAATGTTTTTAGGCTTTTACTAAATTTTTAATAAGAATCGATTTTTTACAACATGAAACGAGGATTTAGTATAAATATAAATAAATGATATTTAGCAATAATAAAGAGAGAATAATTAGGCTTTACTAAATTTTAATAAGAATCGATTTTTTACAACATGAAACGAGGATTTAGTATAAATATAAATAAATGATATCTAGCAATAATAAAAAGTAAGAATAATTAGAATGCTTTAAATTTTGTATACTGAACTTCATCAACTAGATAATTGTCTAATTATTATGTCTAATTACAATTCAAAATGAAAATAATTTAAGAAAATTATGTTTTTTTATAATTCAATTATAATCCAATTATCATCCATATCCTGTTAAATAGAATTTCGATAGTGAAAATGTGTCCTATGGCTTCCTTAAGAAGGACCGTTTTAGTCTTAAATCTTGCAAACTTTTTCATGGTACTGCCAACTGATTAATATGATATGATTTATAATTTAATTATATATATCTATATGGATTAATTATATCAAATTGAAATAAAAAACTTAATTGTAACTAAATTAAAAATGATAAATTTTTCTAGATTTGATATACTTATAAGAAAATATATACATATATATATATAAGCCAAATAGTTAGAAAAAACAAATCTTTAAAACCAAAAGAATCATCTTTTAGCCTGAATCAGGTTTCATAAGAACATGAAAATCAGAATAAAGGCCGATCAATTCGTTAATTATACAATAGTATTTTATGTCGTTTATGAAAAGGACAAATTTGTATTAATATTAATAATATTATACATAGATTTATTATTTACCATATAAAAAGCAACTTTAAACTCAATTAGCGACTTTTGTTGTGTTTTGGTAGTATATAGAAAATATTTAATATTTATTATTATTTAACAGATTTGGGTTATCTAACAGATTTGCAAATTTTCACACTTGAAGTTAATTACCAAAGATATAATAGGTACATCATATTTAGATATATCCATCCAATTTTACCCAGTAAATATTGGCTAACAATATTTTTAAATAATAATTTTGAACAATTAATATTTTTATTTCCATTTTAGTTTCTCTTAAAACAAAACTCCAATAACTTTAACCTTACCCAGTTTATAGAAAAGTATGAAATGTATATACATACTTCAATATCTATCGCTTTAAGCTAATCGTTGGACAAATTAAAGCTCACCTCGTAAATATATATTTTTGTATTTGTCAGCCTAGAATAACATATTCCAACCGTCATTTTGTATTTGGCTACTATTTATGGCTGTAAAAGGTTGAGGTCGCCGTCTGGTACATTTTCCTCCCTTAACCCTCGTACTGTTTTAGCCACAAAAACTCATTTCGTTAATGTGTTTTGCCCTGGCCTAAACTTCAACTTGAACAATTTATGCAACAAAATTTTTTTTTTTCGAAAGAAAAAAAATAACCAAACAGACAACTTTTTGAGCCTGAAATTGCATAAAAAATGAGTCAAAATAAGCAGTTGGCTATGGGGCGCATAAGTAATAAGAGTACAAAACGGCGTATGCGTAATATCTTCTTTTCTTTTTAGCAATCCAAAGAATTTAGGTTAATAATCAACGAAAGGAAATTGAAAATTTTGTTAAGTGGCAAATTGAGAGGGACAAGCAATTGGAATTAGGTGTCTGTATCTGTCTCTACTGTGCACCAGACTGTAGGCAATTGAAAAGAGTCTTTATATCCTTTAAACATAAGATGAGCGGGTATATTATGTAAACAAGTCGGTTGTAACTTTATCTTCATATATTTATATACATATAAAAATATTAAGAAAATTTCTTTCATTAGGTAGAAATCAAAGAATGATGAATGACTAGAATTAATAACTGGTATCTATAGGGTATTACAAAGTCGACTCTATGGTTAAACACTTGGAATATTTCTCTCTGATGATTAGGATAAGTACTTTTCATATATTTTTTAAGATGCTTGTCAATTTACATGAAGTACGAATACTTCAATAAAATTGACAGCTGAAATTTATGAAATTTATTTGAAAAACGAACAGACGAAAGAAAAATAAAAGAATATCTGTAAAGAAATTTCTATTAAATTTCAAAGAATTTCAAAATTTAAATCTACTCTCTGAATTTTGTTATATTCCATAAAAATATTTACATATAAGTATATACATATATATACTTTAAATACCCTTTTCATGGATATAAAGGATAGTTAAGCGAAAGCAAAGTCCCAACTTTAGCGAAACTTTATTATTTGCTTTTAGAAAATTTTTAAAGTCAAGCAAAGAGGCATTGATTAAAATCTTTAATTAAAATTTTCATGCACGCGACTTTGGCATTTACATTACAAGAAAGAGAAAGAGAGAGAGAGCGAGTAAGAGAGAGAGAGAGAGAGAGAGACAAAGAGAGAAATAGAGATAGATAGATGGAGTGATAGAGACAAAAAAAGGTTTTGGGTCGATATCCTGTCTCTAGCCAGATGCTGCTGTCACTTTTCTGGTTTGAGAGTCGCTGGCTTTGGGCATTCGCCCTGCCATGGTTAGGGTTTTATGTCTAAGCTGCGTACAAATTGGGGGAGAGATGGAAAGCTTTTCTAACACACACACACAGTCACACACACACACACTCATACACATGCTTATAATATGTATGTATGTATGTATATGTAAGGCTATTTGCTGATGCATTAGTAGATGATAAACGGGTATGAGGGGTAAAACCGAGACGGGTAATCTTTGGAGCTTGTCTCTCCATTTAAATTTAAGCATGAGCAGAAGAGGGCAACAGATGCTAATGTGCCTTTGTCTTTGCCTTTGTTCTCTCAGTGCCTGCTGCATATTGTGAATACATAAGGTACTCGCTGCAACATATGTATGTATATCTATATACATATATACATGTGTATGTGGATGTGTGTCTGTGTGTTTGTGTGTTTGTGTGTAGGCTCTTACATGCTGTTGTAATTGTTGTTATTACAGTTGCCAGGTTATTTGTTTGTTTGTTTGTTTGTTGCCTTTAAGCTAAAGACTTAATGCGCTTTGCTCGACCAACATAACATTTTATCACCCTCCCCCTCTCTCTCTCTCTCTTCTCTCTCTTCGCTTTTTTTGTCACCTACCTGAAAATTATGCAAAAATAAAAGTAAAAATGAATAAAAGTAGAAGAGGCAACAACATTGCACAAAAACCAAAAGCTTCTTTTTTTTTGTTGCTTGCAATTTCGCTTTTCAATGTGTTCTTTTTTCGCTCTTTCTTTCATATTATGCATTTTACACAGGTTCACCTATACATGCATACATATATATACATATGTAAATTTATGTATATTCGAGGGTTTATCAATAAATACGCATTTGTGCGACAGTCATGGGAGAATGTCAGTTGTATGTTAAGTACATACTTTAACTTGATGATACCCTAGACATATCAGGAGAACATGGGTATTGCAATTCCATATAGAATATTTTGTTTTTTCTTCTATTTTTTAACCACATGTATTTGTAATTGAAACACACAATAAGATTAACTAGGGGCAGTATTAGATATTTCAATCGCAAGAAATAAAGTCTTTAAGAACTTTTAATTAGCCTAATCAATTATGTCTCAATTTTCACACTCAAATTAACTTTGTTCAACTTCCAATAGAATTTTAACATTATTCATTGACTTTTGAATCTACCCACGTTCTATTATGTATGTACAGCACTTCTTATACATATTTTCTATGAAAAGGTTTTTGAGTGGGTTTTATGCGTGTGTGTATCAGTGTGTGTGTGTGTGTGTGTGTGTGTGTGTGTGTGTGCTACATCTATTGTGACTCTGAACTTCTCTTCTGTAAGCAAACAATGTGATTTTGTAATTTTGTTGCAACATTTTGTGTTGTTAGTAAAGCTTATTTTTATATTTCAAATTGTGTACTTGTTATACTTTACTTTAGTTAAATATTTAAAGCTTTAACAGATAAAATAAAAATATCTAAAATAATAAAAAAATATATTTGTGCAAAAAATGTATTTTAATAATAGTTCAGTTGGTTAATGATAATTTAAAACTTTACTCAATCGTGAAATTAAAATTAAAAAAAGTTTAATAATCTTCAATAATTTCAATTTGTTATGAATCATTGTTAATTAAAACTAATGCTATGCAATTTATTGATCGACTAATAATATGGAAGGAGATAATGAAAAAAAATTAAAGAAAAAAAATATTAAATTCTCATTTTAAATATTTTATTAAATTTTTTATGTTTATTCATTTTTACTATGATTATTGGAAATTATATGCAAATTAAATTTAATAAACTTTGTTTCGTAAAATATAATATTTTTGTTCTGAACTTGTACGTTGATAAGTTTTCAAATTTTTGACACATTTCTTTATATATCTTCACTTATTCCATATGGCATTAACATCAATCTTATTGAGAGTTTATGTCAAGTGTCCAGAACTTATTTTAAACAGACTTCTTAATGTTCGTTCCAGAACATTACATGCTCACTTTTACCATTTTATCTAGTTGTTTGTTTCCCTCTTTTTTTTTTGTGGTGGAGGGAGGGGAGTGGCGAGCGAGGGGGGTTAAGCCAATGCAAAACTTCTTCTTAACTTTCAACATTAGATTTCTCTTGATTTTGTTGCAATTTTCTAACCTAATGGGACGTACGTCATGGCCCTTGCTGACATCACCTTCCTCAGAACACCCGCCATAAGAAAAACAAGAAGAAGAAGAAGAAGAGAAAAAAAAAAAAAACTTTGTTCACCATCATCTTTAGTTTTTCCCTTTCCATTTTTCCAAAGTTACATATATTTTTTTTTTTTTGAGGAGGAGGAGGAGGGAGGAGGGGGTAAAACCACAACGTTGTCAGCTTTTTGGAGAAACCGCACGAAAGGTTGTCAAATAAAATCCTAGAAAAGTGCAATAAATCACGTAGCACTGCAATCATTTTATCAGCGTCAAAGTCCTTCGGAAAAAGTAAGAAAAAAAAAAAGAAAGAAAAAAATTAAAAATAATGCTCTAAAAATAAGACAAACAAAAATGTTGTATTGAAAATTGAATAATAAACCTTAATTTCAATATAAAAATATAAATAAGTTTTTTCTTTATTGTTAAGAGTAAAGTTTCAAAATGAATTTTCCCTTTCATTAAAATTCATTTGGCTTATTTTTACACAATTGTGATTTTTTCCATTTTCTTATTTGCTGCCTGGGCTACATTTTCAATTTGAATTGTGGGCTTATTATTTCGTTTTATTTTTTCATTCCTTTTCGTTCGATTTCAACTTAATTTGCCATCGTTGTTGTTGGGGGGTTAGCGTGTAGGGGGTGTATGTGGTTTTTGGTGTATTTTGGGGGGGGGGGGGGAAGCCATGACCCAGGACATACAATCACAAGAAACTCACTTCAACGCCCAATGTATGAAATGATTTTTGCGTTTTGCTCTATACACTTACAAATGAAATGGGTATATTAACTTTCAACAATTTGAAAAACATTTTTGAATTGAATTTGATCAATTTTAAGATAACTGTTGGCAAACGAATTTGATTTTACAGAAATTTGAGGAATTATGGAGAATTTCTAATGAAATCCAAGTGGAGTAGAATTTATGGCAGAGATAGCAACAAGAATGTCTAAGAGTATACAAGCTTCGTTTCTTAATCCAAGGTTTTTTTTTGTTTTATTACATGCTGGTCTCTTCTTGGTCCTCATTCTATCTCTCTCCCTCTCTCTCACTCTTTCCATCTATCTCTCTTGTTCCCTTCTCGCTTTCTTTCTCTCACTTTTTTTTCTTTCTCAACTTGAGGCGATTTAAATGTAAATTGATGTGGCTGCTGCCAGGGACGACTTACGCACGTGCCCAATAATTGGAGTACTTTTCGAAAAAACATACACACACACAGTCACACAAACCAACATACGCACACACACACACACACACACACACACACATACAAATACATAAACACACGCCCATGTGTATGTATAAAAAGTTTGTGAAGAGCTCAAGAATGAGTGGCGGCAAATGGATATGGGTATGTGATGAATTTCAAAATGAAAGGAATAAGTAAAAACTCTTTTACAAAATTTTTAATTTACAAAAAAAATTTGAAGAAGAAAAAAATATGAAGAGAATTTCAAATTCGTCGTGGGTTGCAACCAAAGTTTAGAGTCTTGGCAATACTTGTGTTGCTTGGTAAAATCTAAGCATAGCAATGAAATGATGAAAGATTTAGAAGATTTTTTAATTGAAAATATTTTGTGGTTAAAAATTTACTTGTATTAATAAGCAAGAAGCAGAAAGAAGAAAAAAATATTCAGGAAGTTTTATGCAGTGTGGTATATGAAATTCTATATTCTGTATTCCAGAAAAAAAAACATTTTTCTCTATCATTTACATTGGATCTTTCGATCTTAATAAGTAATAGTAATTAATTAAGCTCTCTCAATTAATCAAAGAACATGTGAAAGCTATATTAGTCTAGAATTTGTACAAAATATTGATAGAATTTCTCATTTAAGGGCTGTGAGATTTTCTCGCAAGAAGATATCACAAAATTGCTCAAGTTGAAAACTATTTAAACCGTATAAAGATGCAGTTACCAGGCAACACAGTGTCCCATCTCCTCATCCTATCTCAACCTATACTATCCCATCTCATCCCTTTCTCGTGCGCCTTCCCTAAATATCATCCATCAACTTCAAGCACAAAACCGAAAAACGAATCTCAATGCAGGCGAAATGTTGAAAGTGCCGAAAAAGGGATGGCAAAAAAAAGGGGAAGGAAAAGGATGCCTTATCTAAAAACGTGTTTGCTAGAATTCTGGGGGAAAATGCAACGTCAAAGAGAAATCAGCTTAACGTTACACACACACACACACCCACCAATACACACATGCAGAGAAAGGGAGATAGATATACTAGTCGAGACACTTAAGCCTATCAATCAAAATGAGCATATAAACCCGAACCGAAACTCTGACCAGAAGCTTAAAATATTCAAGTTAAGAGCCATTTAAGCCATTTTGGCGTCCACCAACTGCAAGTAAATTGAATCATCATTGTGTGCAGAATCGAGTGGAACATAGAGAAAGAGAGAGAGAGAGAGAGAGAGAGAGAGAGAGAGAGAGAGAGAGTGAGAGTGAGAGTGAGGCAGAGAGACAGCGGATCAAATGCAGCAGGAGGAGACTCCAGTGAATATGACACATGCAGTTAAAAATGAATAACGGTGAGTGGGTTTGGGTTCCGGACAGTTCAGTTTGGTCCACAGTCTCGCTCTCGGTTGACCACCCTCCCCCCCCCCTTTTCCCTTTCCCTTTTCCCTTTTCTTTGCCTTTCTCCCTCGCCAGTGAACCGTATTAAATGCTCGTTTGTTTGACACAAACGACGTGGATCGATGAGGACAAGAATATTTGGGTTAATGGAATATAAGTGAGACACCCAAAAAAAAAGAAAAAAAAAATGAAAAAATACAAAAAAAAATTGATGAAGAAAGTAATCGTTCCTTTTTTTCCTCTCTATTGCTCTCTCCCGTTAGTTCTGTGGAACATTTTTCAATCAGGTTAGAGCAGCCGGCACTCAAAACTGTTGGACTACGACTAATTTTAACTCATTTTTTTCTCTTGGTGATAAAGGGGATGGGCAAACGGGGTAGGGGTACATTTATTCTACCAGTTTGCCATTTTTACTTTTCTTAACAAGTTTTGTACTCGAACCATTTATTGACTTTTTGTCGTTTTTACCCTCTCTGTCTCTCTCTATCTCTCTCTCTTCATCTTTATCTCATTCTCTTTCTTTGTGGGACTTTTCCTATTTTCTTTAACGCCAGGCGTCGATTGGAAAAACTTGCCAAACGTGTATCTTTTCGTTAACCGTCTCGTTATTCTCGTCTCAGACAAGTAAAGAGAGGAGATAAGAGGTGGAAAAAAAAAGAAATGAAAAAGAAAAGTTGTTTTCTTGGGGAAAAAGTCGGGCAATTGCCTGGCCATAGACAGCCGCCAGCAGGCGTTGTTTTTCATTTTAGCCTGGCTTTGGCATTTTCTTTTGGTCAAGCTTCACACATTTTGCCATATTCAATTTTTCTGCTTTGTGCCTGCTGCCTGCCTCTCTTCTATTTTAGTTTTTATATTTGTTTTCTTTTTTCCACTCATTGACCAAGTGGTCAAAACAAATAGCGAAAGTCGTTTCCAGCTGGTTTTTCTCTTGGCCATCTCTTCTCTTTCTCCCTCGTCTCGCTTGTTTATTAAACTGTGCCAAATGTGCAGCTGACTTAGAAGATTGCCTAGCATTATCCATAGTCAGGTCCAAACGGGTGAAAGAGAAAGAAAAAATGAAAAAATTGTGGCAAGCAACAGGCACGGAAGGCAAGGAAGGTGGAGGCCAAGGTGTAACTCATTGGGGTAGGTCAAAAAGTTTTCAAAGTATACAGCAAATGAAAAACTTGTTTTAACAAATATCTTTTGTTGATTTATGAGTAATAAGTGACTTACAAATAATGATTGAATAATATAATAAATATTGAATAATGCAGTAAAAACAAATGACAAACAAGAAACAATAATTACAGCGAGTTTAATAAACTAACGAGTTATGACAACGAGTTAACTAGTTCATGCTTGCCGTCCTTGATTATCCATCACATAACTCGACGAAGTTTTAAATTACTTATTCAAATTTGAAATTTATACAAATAATGTGAAATAAATAAAACTTTTTTTCATCACTCCATCAACAGGGAAAGTCATCAAAATAGAGTAATTAAAACAAATTTAAATAACTTTTATTATTTCTAACTTTTACCTTTTAACTTATTACAAATTAATGGGACAAGTTTTATTGTTTTTCCAACATGGCGAACTGCACTTTCATTCTTTCCCTATGTTTCACCTTCAGTTTATTATAATTTGCTTTAGGACTTTAGCTTTATTTAATCAGTCCACTAAAAAAATATATATAAAATATATATATATATATGCATACCATAATGTACATATTTTTACAAAAGGAGAAGGCCCTTCTCCATTTGCTGTTGGCCAAGCTTTGTACTCTTTTTTTCTTTCTTTTTTTTTTTTTTTTTTTGTGGGTCAACTACTAGAAACATCATCGTCATCATCATCATCGTCATAATCATTGTTCCCATCATCATTATTTTCTGCAGTACACTTGGCCCTCATCCTGGGGGAGTTTTGCTCACACAAAATCGTAATGTTTGCTTGAGCATTGAGTTTAATTACCCCGTTTTCATTTTTTCAAAAAGGGGGAAAATGTAAAGCAAAAAAATAAGAAAAAGAAATGAATGAAAATGAGAAGGAAGTAAGGCAAAAAGAAAAAAAAATAGAAATCCCTTTTACAGTTTGTTTTAACATTTCTACGTTTTTTGAGTAATTTTCTTAATTTCAGAGCCCGCATCCTACGTAGATTTTTATTCATTCTTTTTGCGCTTTTTAGGTAATTAAAATTCTCTACACTTTTCTTCTGCCCAGGGCAGTAAATGCAACAAATGCCAATTCTCTCTCTCTCTCTCTCTCTCTCTATTTCTGTCTCTGTCTCTTAGAGAGAGTCTCTGTGTAGCAACTTTGTTTGTATTTTCATTATACTATCGATTTTTGTGGTTTTTTGAACGCAATTAACCTTCTTCAATCTTTCTATCTATCTATCTATCTATCTTCAATCCCATTCTCATTTAGTTTTTTGACTTTGGTTTTATGGGATGAAATTGTTGTTGCTGAGTTGAGTTTTATTGTGCTTTGATGAGTTTTCTCTTTCTTTATCTAACTCTCTCTCTCTCTCTGTCTCTCTATTTCTCTATTCCTCTATCTATATACTATGTATGTATTTGTATTTACTTTGCTTAATCCTTGCCGATAATTTGCTGTGGTTGTTTTTCTATATGGCAGCATCGTTAAGACATTTTGGCTTAGATTTTGTGTATTTTGTGGTTAAGAAGATTTCCCAGAAATGGAAAGCAATTAATTCTCTGTTTCTTTTAATTTTAAAGTCTTTTCAACTATGTGTTTAATACAATTTACATTAAAAATCTTGTAAAAAGATATTTAAAGACAACTTACAAAATATAGTCAAGGTCTATTATAATAATGTTGATTCCTGGATTACATATGTAACACTCCATTAGGCAATCTACCAGAACCGAGACCAAAATTACTCATAAGTAATGCAGCTATGCATGTTTGTGTGTATGTGTGTGTGTGTATGTATGTCTGGGTGTGTGTTGTAAATGCATTAAAAATGTTGTGTGCAAAAGTTCTCTTGCACAGTGAAAATGTCGAGCCATTGAATGCAGTTGCCATTTTCTTTGCCGACCGAACTCCTCGAGCTCTGGCTATTGCTGTTGCTCTGCCATTTCTCTCGTCATTCTCGTTACGTTTTCCATTTTTCCAGTCCATCTGCCAAAATAAATATGTTTGTGACCCAGCAGCAATCCCCACACACAACCTTACACACCCACACACACACAGACATACAAACACACACTCAAAGACTCATTCACAGAGTGTAAGAAAAAGAGAAGTGGAAAGGGAAGAGAGTGTAAGTTCTGTTTTTACTCTTGCCACCTAGTAGTTGCCATCTGTTGCAACATATACTAGTAACTGCAACGACAGTAAATGCATTACAAGGAAAATGCAATGTACCCACACACGCACCCATACAAACACACACACACACACACATTGGGCGAAGGACATTGGATACCTCTCTCTCTGCCATTTCATATGCCTCTCATCTCATGCACCCAATTCATCTGAAGGCATTAAATGCAATCAAACGTTAAAAGTATTAAGCGAATCAGCAATGAAGCGGCATTGGAGCGATAAAGACAAAGATACGGTAAATAGAGAGAGAGAGAGAGGGGTAATGGTAGGAGAGGGAAATTGTTTGTGTTGGTGTGGGCGTGGGTGTGTGTGTCCCTTTGACTAGCCTCAAACTCCTTGTCCGTTTTATTCGTTTATCGTTTATCGAATGCTTTTTGGATTGCCTGAAAATATCAACTTCAACCAACTGACCGGTTGGTTGGTTGTATTTCCAATTTCCGGCCTTCAATTAAATTGAAATTGCGGCTAGCCGAATTGTTTTTTGGTTTTTGTGTTGGTTGGTTAATGAATTTTCAAGATTTATCGATGAATGTTTTTTTGTATTTGTTGATGATGTTTCCGTTTGGTAGTCCGGCGGATTCTGTATAAAATGAGATTTAAGTTCGACAATTAATTTGGATTTTCAATGGTCTTATGAAGATAAAGAGAAATTAAGATTAAAACTACATAAGTAATTAACAATAAAAGTATGTTTACAAAGCATAATTAAAACAAGTTTCCACTTAAATAATATGAAAATGATGACAGAACAGAAGGAAAAATCTTTCCAATCTGTAACTATATCAATTTCGACAAGTAGCGAGTAAAAATATGATCTCAAAGAATGAAAAGTAACTAGTAACGAGTATCAAACGCAGTTGGTATAGGAATATTTTAAAATATGTATAACTTATATATATATATTACTCTAACTATCGAATCATGAGCATTCAAATGAAAAAGAATTTTATTATGCAAACTTCAAAAGTTAAAAAAAAATTAGATTTACCATTAAAAAACGGGGATTTAAAAAAAAATCAGGTAAATCGGACTGATTTAGATCGTATCTACATAATATAAATTGCCAGTTATTGTTTATTCTATTACCCATATATACATTTAGATTTATCTTACAATGTGTATGATTTTTCATTAAATTTCAAGAGCCGCCATTAATGTATGTATGTACATATATACCTATGTATATATATATGTATATGTATATAGGTGTCCCATTTATATGTCTATTGTGTTATATATGTATATTTTTGTGAGGTTATTCTTATTTCTATTTTTTTTTCACTTGCATTGAGGCGGAATTGCCCCAAGAAAAATGCCCTGATTTCTCTCAGATTACATTTTAATATTTGCAATAAAAAATTAAAATAACCCACAAATATGTTTCGTTTAAATTAAGAATACATGAATGAATAACAAATGTTATTCAAAACATTGTTTAGTTCCTATCGATGAAAATAAATAAAAAATCAATTATTTCTAAAAAATAACTTTTAAAAGATATAAAATTGAAGGTTTTAAAATATATGTTATCCCAAATTTATTGAAATTCAATTTTCTGTACTGTGATTAAAAACTACTATAAAATGTAATTGAAAAATATACTGGAATTAAGGATTTTCAATAAGAAAAAAATGTTCAAGATCTTTTAAAATTGTTTTTAATATATGTAATATAATTTGTATAAAAATGAATTTTACTTACTATTCGCATTTTGTTTTCTTATTATATTTACAGGTCGTGAGCGACTCAACGAATACATATCGCACTATGAGAAACTCAACTATGATCCAGAGCAAATTCGAACTAGTCACCATAGAGCGCGACGATCCGTGACCAAAGATCATTATGTACATTTAAAGTTTGCATCACATGGAAGAGACTTCCATCTTAGATTAAAACGTGATTTAAATACATTTAGCGATAAGTTAGACGTGAGTATAATAATAATTAAATGTGGATGATCAATTGTAATTAATTTAATTAAATTTTGTTTTTTAGTTTTATGATAGCAATGGGCCCATTGATGTATCAACGGATCACATCTATGAGGGCGAAGTGATAGGGGATCGTAATAGTTATGTATTTGGTTCCATACACAATGGGATATTCGAGGGTAAAATTATAACGGAACGTGATGCCTATTATGTTGAACATGCCAAACATTATTTTCCCGCAAATCGCACCACCAATGGTTCGTCCTCGACGACAACAACAAAAACAACAACCACAACAACAACAACAAAAACTGAGTCCACAACTCCAAGGAGCACCACAAGAAATACACAAACACGGCCTTTGGCCCTTCGTAACATCAACAACAAAACTGCCGTTGATAATAAGACAGAAAACTTCATAAACAAAATTGCTGAAGCCACAACACCAACAGTACCATCACCATCACCACCACCAGCAACAGCAACAGCAACAACAGCAGCAACAGCAACAAAAACACCAGCAACATCAACAACATCGTCGACGACGACAACAAGGTCTTTGCACGCCTCCTCAGTGCCAGAACTGTCTGAATTTGTGGCAACAACAACAACGACAACAGCTGCCAGCAATGTGGATGAGTCCAAGGAGGATGAACTTGATTTTCACTCCATTATCTACAAGGAGTCACATGTCGAGGATGCCTATGAGAATGTGCGCGAAGGTAAGTCTACAAAATTTTCTGTGCCAACTTTTGCTGCTGATGCAGAAATGAAAAATACTTTTCCATATTGTTAGAAACACGAGCCATGAAATGATTTCTTTTTTTTTTTTTCATCCTTCCTTCCTTCCTTCTATATATATATATTTTTTTTCTTCACTCATTCTTTTCTTTTCGTATTCTGTGTTTTTCTTTTTGTTCTTTCTCTCTTGTTGTGATTTATTTGTCGTGCATCGTCAAAAGTTGAGAGGTTCCTTTCCTGCTCATTTTTGTTTTGTGGGGGGAGGGGGTAGCCCCAAGTCAACCTTGAAATTGTTTGATAACATTCCGTAGCTGTTTTGACACTTGACTTATGATTGTCGCGAGTGGCTTGCTAATAACATATATATATGCACAGATAGACATATTCGTATACAGTATCCAGTACAGAATTATTACCACTGTAGCTAGTTTATCTTTAAACATGTTCACCTTAAAGGTATTGATATAGAAAATCAAAGAAACTAGCAAGATTTGCAAATACTGAACTGGAATGTAAAAATAATTATTATCATTAACAATTTGTTATAATAAACTTCAACTTTCATTCGAAATCCTTAATAGATTATAAACATTTCAATGAAGAATTGAAGAAATTAATTTAATATTATTTTAAATATTTTTAATATAAATAAAGATTTTAAATTGAACATCAAAGATGAAAAGAATCATAGAGTAGGAATATCATAAATTTCCTTAAATTCATATACCTTTTCCAAGCACTTTTAGGGACTTGAAAACTATAGATTTTCCATTCATTTCTGTCCCAGTTAATTAAAATTTCCTTAAATGCAGAAAATTTTCAAATTTTTGAAACCAAGAAATTTCTACAAAATTCGAATCTGAAGAAGCTGAGCAAAAAACTAACTTTATTTTCCCATGAAATCATTCTTTTTTTTTTTTGCCCTTGTCCTAATCAAAATGCATAAGCTATAAGTCATTATGAATTTTGTGGTAACATTTTGTGCTTAGAATTAAATTGTAAACTTGCAACGTTTGCCCATTTTTCATTATGGCAGAGAGAAGTTCATTTGAAAACACAACCACGCATAGCATAGCATAGCAGCAATGGGGGGGAAAACAGAAAGAAAAACCAGAAATATTCTCTTGCCAGTTCAATGATCAATTTTTTATGCAACTTGGCAACCAGAGAAAAACTTCAAGAAGCACACACACACACACACACACAGACGTGTGTATATGTAGGTACATATGTATGTAATATTACGTAGCAACAATGACACTGACAATGAAAGTTGCAACAATAACGGATGCAACAACAACTCGTTGTTATTGTGCAAGCAGCAGCAACATCAACTATGATGATGACAACAATTCTGACCAGGTTCCCACACAGTCATAACAATAGGCAAACGATGGTGGAGGCGGGAGGAGGTAAGGGGGGAAGGGAGGCAGGCGCCACCACACCCATATCCATATAAAGTTGTTGCAGCAACAACAACTGAAAAACTAGAATCTAATGCATAGCTAAACAACTGTTACAATGGCTGAAAAGAGAAACAGAATGGATGAGAGGAGAACAAAGAGACAGAGCGAGAGAGAGAGGGAGAGAGAGAGAAGGTAATGGTGAATGAATGGGTGGCAAGGTGAGGGCATTGTTGGCTGTTGCATGTAAAAATTGCATGCAATTTCAAATAGACAAAACTATTGTCATGGGCGTATTTAGTTGAGTTACAGATTGTCATAGTTTTCGGGGGCGTGGTAAAGTGGGCGTTTTGTGTGTATATACATATATGTATAAATATATATATAGGTGCATTGGGTGTAATCATTTTAATGAGCTAACGCAAAAACCACTTGCACACACCCCGCAAATCCACCCAATTAACCACACATATTCAAACCAAATACCACCCACTATTCCACCCGCTCACTTGGCGGTTTAGTTGGTGGAAATTGTTGATTGATGCACTTCCAAAAAAGGAAAAAAAAAAAAAGAAAGGAAAATAAGTTCACAACGAAACGTTGGGGCTATATTAAACTGATAGTTTTCATTTAGTTTTGTTATGCAAATTCAGTTTGAAACTTTTAATTAGATTGTTGTTGGTGTTGTTCTGCCATGTTGTTGATATTGTTGTGAGTGATTTGTTCATTTGGACAGGTGAAAATAACATGTTCAGATCAGACAAATTATGCTAATTAAACGTCAACGTTCCACCCATTTGGCCACTCATATACGTTAGACTAGTTTTGTGGCCAACACAACAATTATAAATTAGAAACTAATCTAAATATTAATTAGCAAAAATGACTACATTTAAATTGTTTTAATTATTTGCTAAGAAGATTATCTTTCAGAAGAAACAAATCGAACAGAAAGTAGTTTAAAAAATGGAAACCAATTTAAGTTCTTATTGATAAATTAGTTTACTAAAAGCTTGTTATACTTTGTTTTCATTTAAAAATGTGAACATAAACTTCGATTTAGGGTAAAATGGAATACCAGAACATTTTTCTTTTCTATTGCTCGTTTATTTGGTCCTTTTTCGTTTTAACCCTCTCACATTTTTCTATTTATGGCTTGGTTTTTACAAGCTGCTAGTTTTCTCCCTCTTAAAAGGCATTGGCACCCTTATCGTTTTTCTTAAACTGTCCAACTTTATTAGCCAATCCTAAAAGGCAAACACACACACCCATACATAGAAACACATACTACACACGCAACTATGTCGAGGTGTTTACGCCACTGAAATGTAGAACGATGGCTCTCTTTCTCTCTTTCTCTATCTTTACCCCGCCCTTATTTTTAATGCCATTTAGCAGCATATTAACTTTGGTAGTAGAAATGAGCAATCCAACCAGCCAGCCAGTGCCCTGGACCCTACTTAGATTACTTTGTGTGTGTGTGTGTGCGAGTGCGAATGGAGGGGAACGATTGGAGGTGCGTTAAGTGCGTGTTAAAACCAACGAAGCAAGAACGTTACTGCACGCACACATCTAACGTAGTGTGAGTGTGAGAGTGTGTGTGTGTGTGCTGTTCCACATTCGAAACGAAGGACTCGGTCTTGCGGTATTGTTCATTCTTGACACACTATGGCATCTCAGAGGGGTTCGACTCCCATCCTCTCCTCACTGCCCCCCAAGGACTGACTCAATTAAGCGACTGCAGTCTGCACTTGAATGCTGCTGCCTGCCTGCCCCCCTTCATAGGTTCCCTCTCATGTTGCTTCATGGAAATCACAATTTATATACAATGTTGTAATATAATTTTTGCACAGCAAAACAGTAAGCAAACTCAAGTGCCACATTGTTTGCTGGCGTCACTGTTGCTACTGTTGCGATGCCTTTATCCTTGAGTCCTTCCTCTTTTTTTTTTTTTTTTTATTTTTGTTCATTATTCGCAACTGGAGTGCATTGGCCGTGGTGGTGTTGATGTTGGTGTTGATAGGGAGGGGGTGTAGTAGGTTGCAACTTTATGCACTTGGCTGCAACTGCCATAAATGCAATGCGGCTCAACCATATTTATGACGATTTTATTGCACTTGTTTAACGTTATGCAAATTTATTGAAAAAGAACAATAAAAAAAACCTCGGTTTCATAACATCTGGAACCCCCCACACTCTCACCTACCCCTCCGCTCATTCATTCGCTTCTCATAAACTATCAACTCATTGGGGCATAAATGTCAATGACACAGCTGCCGCATTTTAACTAGGGTGAAATTTGTTATACATATTAGTGTAATGCGATGAAACGCCTAAAAAAAACATTTAAACACAATTCAATTCAATTTGAATAACGCAAAACTTTGCCTTTAATCTGACAGCCTTTTAGTTGAAACAATTTTCTGGTATAAAAGTTCTTGATTAATAATCAGCAATTCAGTCGATAAAAACTTTCATATACAGTTTTCCACAGCTTATTTCAACCAGCACCTTGAAAAATGTTTGGGGGCCTGTAAAATCTAAAGTAGAAGATATATCCAAAAAATCTAAATGCAGGTTTTTAGTCTGATCTTTTACCTAATCACCTTCATTTCATTTGATTTATAAAAGCGTTCCAATATTTAATATTAATTAAAAACTAAAAAATTAACCAAAATGTATGTAATTTAAGCAGTGAAAATTCACTAAGCCTTAACAACACTGAACACTTTTTACAGCGTTGCCACATGTTGAAGAAAGACTGTTTTCTAGGTTAGCATTAAAAAAAAAGGATAAACTTTGAGAAACATTTTTGATCTATCGTAAATTTTATATCTTTTAAGCATAATCGCACCTTGGGATACTTCACTCGGATTTTCTCCTCCAAAATTTGCTCTTTAAAATAATTTCGTCAATTTTGACAGCACTTCACACTAAACCTTACGCAAAAACTACTCCTCAACGTTCAAAGGATCAAAAGTTCAAGGACATTTAATCTAGAGCACAAGTTTTTTCAAATAAGAGGCGAAAAACAGAATTGTGCACTCTCATAGAACTACCCCATAAAAACTTCCCATGGTTTTTGGTGATATTTATTGGCTTGGCTACCTTGTTAATTCTCTTGCATGTTAGATTGAGTTATTAATACAAGTCAACGAAGCGTGAAATAAGCAGCTGAAAGAGTAAATATCGAGCAATTGCAGACAACATAAATACAGGATTTACGCCGAATATCAACGATAATGGGAACATACAATAATTTCCGGCATTTGATAAAAAAAAAACAAACAGCAACAACAAAAAAAAACTACTTTGAACTCAACCGAAGGAGCGCGCGAGTTGGCAAACAAATTTCATGCGCCGCTGCCCAAGAAAAAGTTCCCCCCAGAAGAACCAAAAAAAAAAAAAAAGAAAAAAATGAAAAAGAAAAAAAATATTTTATAAAAATTGACAAGCGACATAGATGGCCGGAAATAAATTTTTGTTTTTACATTTGGTTTATTATTAAAACGAATTCATGATTCAATTCGGGCCCAAACTTAATTGGCAGGCCAGTTCACAGCAGGCCATGCCATGATTACCACCACACCCGCTCATTGAAATCAAAATGTGTTTGATTCTCAATGAATGGCCCCGGACCCTGTCAACGGTCAATGTTGCCTCCGATATGTTGCGGTCGGATGAATACATTTTGCATGCGTGGCGACATGTGTCAACTTCTATTAAGTTAACGTTGGTCATTCAACTCGCGAACACATTGGATTGGAGGGTATGACCCATCTCTTGTCCTCTCTCTTTTGATTTTGCTGTATGTGTGTGCCCTCATTTTCCCCCTTGGCAAGTTAACCACTTGGATTGTGGTTTTCTGTTACCCCGACAACAGATGCGGGACATTTGTATAGAAAGATAGATGATGGGTGGAAGCAAACGAAAGGGAGTAAATGGGGCAGGGAAAGGGGAAGGGGAAGGATTATGGTTAAAGATAGCGATGGTTAGCCAAGTGGATTTGTGCAGTTGGTCATGTTCTACTTGTCAAGTGTTTTAGAAAATAAAACATTTTTAGCTTGACACGTTAAAAGGGACTAATAAAGTTCAGTATAGTTTATATATTCTCCATAGGATAAGTCAAGGGGATGGAATTGACCATGTGGCTAACATTTTTCATTAAGCAATTTAAAAAGTTTAAAAACAAAACTCTTAGTATTGGAATTTAATTATGGTTAATGAATTCGTCACCAATTTCAATCGATGGTAAAATTTTCGTCTATCTAAATTATATAAAGTACTTATAGTACATTCACTTTTAGGACTTATGTAATTACTTATATTAAGCATAATCCTTAGTGTTGCACAATTTTGATCTTCTGAGTATAATTCACACCTTATCGTCACCTCTGTATTATCTTGACTTTGACATCAAATGGAAACTACTTTCCGAAGCCCTTTTCGGGCTACTGTGGTTGGACTTAGATTAGTTACAAAAAATCATTCAGAGTAAGCAATTAAATAACATGTCCAAATGGAACTACTATTACTTTCTAATCTCTGTAATAAGTACATTCAACATATTCTTAGATGGAACTGTTTAGAAAAACCAAGTTCTTTTAACCCTTAAAAGCAAAAAAATTCTTTAAGTGAAGGGTTTTCTATGAATAAATTATTAGAAAAAAAAAACTAATAAAAAAAGACTAATCTTAAAATTTTTCTTATTTTCCTGAGGATAAAATTCTATCTTATTGAATCTTGAAAAGGATTACTTTACTTTAACCACCCAAACATATTTTTATATGTTTTACTTATTTAAGCAATTAAATATAATTGAAATTATGTCTAACTTACGTTAAAGTACTAGCGTCTAAAATACTTTTATTTTAACTGAATGCACATTATATTGTGATAAAAAAGAAATGATAGTTTCGGGCTCTAAAAATTCTGTTAATGCACAAGGATTTACTATTTTGCTTCAAAAGAGTTGGCTAAAAGGAACAAAATTTTTTTATAATTTATTTACTGCTTTGTTAAGGGTTTTAATACATATTCGAATATGTATAATATATGGTAGAATAAACAACTTATAAAATTTTAAATAAACCATTTTGATTCGAAATCAATATTCCATTTTAGATTTAGAATGAATAAAAATATTTTGCATTCGACATTTTTATGAGATTTCTTGTACAAATTGGTTAATAAATATCTCTCTCTTCATTTTATTATTAAAACAAAACTACAGATGAGATGTATTAAAATTTTATTGATCTAAATTTCATTAGATAAAAATCTGAATAAATTTAAAAATGTTAGAATGCAACTTATCGATTTCCCTAGAAAAGTCTCAGAATTCTCTCAATTAGACATATTGTGTCCATCTATTATATCGATAAGCATCAGTTTTCCATTGTAGCAAGCTAATTACAAACTCAACTAACCAAACCAAATTGGGTCATCATCAGCTGCATCAGATGCAACTGAAATAGAGTGTAATGCCACCAGTTGGCCAACCAAATCTGACCGCATAATTACAAATGGAAAAGTCAACAGAAATCAAGTGCATACAGTTGGTTAAAAACAACAGCAATTAGAAGTGACAAATTACAATGAGCAACCATAAACGAGACAATGTGACAGACTGAGAGAAAGAGATAGAGCGAAAAATAGAAAAAGAACGCATGCATGTATAGAATGAGAATTAGATAGAGAATAAAAGGGATGGCAATGCATAATAAAATATGCAATAAGCTTGTTCAGAAAACTGTTTTAATTATTTTCATATTTCAGTTTTAAAACACGACATGTAGAAAATAAATAAAAACAACAGCAGCAAAACAGCCAACAAAAAGAAAAAAAAACGGAAAAATGGAAAAAACAACAAGGGAAATGCCAAAAGAAAAATTCTGGAAAATTTTGTAAATTGTAAATTGTTGTTTGCCAACCACAACAATTGCATTTGATGTACCAGAGATAAGCACAACCCTCCTCCGGCCATAACCTCGGTAACCCAACCCCCCTCCATCACCCCCGCCTCATCTCATCTTGGCAGCCATATGGAAATTGCGGTTAATTGAATTCACTGAACAGAGTTCAGCAGAGCCCAGCAGCAGCAGCACCAGCAGCTGGTGCCGTTGTTCCCCCCTCCTGTTGTCGCCATTCCCATCCCTAGTTCTTGTTTCATTTCGTTTCGTTCCTGCTTTTTTTCCCCCTTGTTTTATGCCCATATGTGAAAATTAATTGAAGTTTTGCACTTTAATGGTGTTTCCAGCGAGTTTGCGGTGTCCGGCGACAACGAAATCTCGCATGACTAACTTTTCATGTTGGTTGGTGCGTTACTTTTTATAGGGCCAACAAATTTTACGAGGTCTCCACCCCTACCAAACCCGCCCGTCACCCCTTCTCCCTATCCCTACTCACTGTACTGACTGACTCTATACATAAAAAAAAAAAAAAAATTTGACTGGTGTTTATTATTTTTATGCTTTACTTTTAATTGACATTTGTACAAAGATAATGAAATGGTGATATGTGTCCAACATGCCAAGTTGACAGTTTTTTACCCATACTCTACTACAACTCACCGCCCACTCCTCTCTCCACTATGCTTCTCTTTCATGGCAGACAAGTTGCAGTTATGAGTCGATGTTTCGTTTCATGTTCAACCCTTTGAAAAATGACAACTATGCAAACGTCAGAAAATGTCAATCCAACCCCAAAAAAAGGAGGAAAAAATACATAAAAAATTTATATATATATACATATGTATGTATTAAAATATTTGTTAATATTTACTTTTTCGAGAAAAATAATATTTATTAAATTGAATCAACTGAAACAAAGTTTTTATTACAACGGACTTTTTGTCACTGATTTTAAATGTAAAATACATTTTGCAATTATTATAGTATATATCTTTTATAGTATTTGAATCAGCAGACTACCACACATATCTTTATAATATCATCGCTTAATACGCTATATTTATATATGTATATCCAATAATGTTAATTAACATTCATAATGTTAGTATTGCTATATATGTATGATTGATAGGTTTGATTAGAATTGAATGTTGAATTTCTGTTTGATTTTTTTGAGTTTTATCTTATGGAAGTGCAGTGGCATATACCTTCTGTTATACTTTCAATCAAATATCAAAGGTATATATGCATGTATATGCCTTTGCCTTACACTTCTAATGTACCTAGGCCTATAGTAATCCAACAAATTATCTAGTTTAAGACGAACCAGGATCCAAACTAAACCAAAATCATTAGCAAAATTTGTAGAAAGAGAGTTTTTATATATAAAACAAAATTGTTTTTATTTTTTTCCGTTTTAGTCTTTGATGTAAATCAATTTTATGAGTACTAATACTGAAATAAATATTCATAAATTAAATTATTAGCAAAGTGAATCTTAAAATTACACATTTATACGTGTATGTATATTTGAAAATTCTTAATTCAATTTCAAACTCTTTCGACTAGATTATCATATTGTATTTCATGTGAAAACTATTCAAAAATAATATGCCCTCCGTGCACATCAAAATTGCGTATTCGATTTACAGTGGCCGTAAAAAGTATGCAACAGCAACTGAAAGCTCAACAAATAGCATTTAGATTGCATACCATACGGTTTCAATCCACTCCAACCCACCCCCTCTTCAATCTTCTATCTTTGAGTTTTTTGTATGTGTATGTGTATATGTGTGTGTGTGAATACAAAAATGTGTTATCCCAGAGACTATCCACAGCAATGGCATTTAAAATTTACAATGCGATACAGACCAAAAATGCCTGACACAATGTTGTTGCTGTTGCGTTTGCCTATTTATGCATGCAACTTGCAGTATGCAATTTTCACTTTACCTCCCTCTCTCTCTCTCTGTCTCTCTCTTGCTCTCTCTTGAATCGCCTAGATCGACTGCACCATTTCTGATTGCTAAATGCAATATGCAACGCAAGGGAATGGGATGAAGGGCCTTGAATATTAACTGCATACCAATGTGCCATAACTTTTGTGGCATATGTATGTACAGAGGTACAGAGTATGATGAGAAGGTGAATTGGAAGGAAGAGAGTGGGAGATAGACATTCCTTTACGTAAGCCCAGGAGGCAAATGCTGTTCGCTCACTCCAATAATCAATTCCATGCTGTTGCTTTCAGTTCCATGCTAGTGCCTTCAACTATGCACACATCGTCATCATTGTCATCTGCATGATGGTGTTGTATTTCCTCCCCAACCACCCAACCCTCCCACACTTTGTTGCGCTTCGTCTCGCCAATCCCCCACACCCGGTGCCCAACTCAAGCACCGTCATGTTTTGCCATCTTCACCCAACGTTTCTTCATTTTGCGCTACACTTCGTTTAGTTTTGTACCCCGCGTTGCCCTTTCTCACTTTTACTGGTGCTCTTTTCTGTTGTCTGTCTGTCAGCTTGTCTGACTGTCTGTCTGTCCCATTGTGTGGCGTGAAAATTCAAATTAGATTTTAAAATTTAATAAATGTTTGTTACCAAATTAAAATGTGCCATAAACGCGTCACAGCATCTCACCTTCAGTGAGATACATACCTCCCTCCCACACCAGACACTATCTGGCATCGTTTGTCTATTGCATCAGTTGTGCTGGGCAGACAGCGTGAAACAAAAAACACATTTCACAACATTTAAGTCGCTTTTAATGGTCTTTCTCGTCTAGCAGCTACTGATGGAATTATAGAGACCAGAGGCGACTCCGCCATTGGCGAGGCAAAAACTCGACAAGGTGACAGCTGCATCCATGACATTGTGTTGGCACTTCAATTTCAAAAACTAGATTGCACATTTGTGTTTTGCAATGCTTTTTGATTGCCCTGTCCATGATGGGAGTTAACCCATTCTCCTAATTGTTAGAATGAATCCGTGGACCAAATTTTAACATTGAAATGATAACGATATTTAGTATATCTTATAGAAACATTTGACACAAGAACCCTTCAAGAAAAGTTTTTAAAGAAATTCGGTAATGACACGTTCTAAATTTAATAACCTTTCAAGAAGAAATTCTATAAGAATTCGCTTATGTCATGACCAATGGTTCTAGACTAAGGAACCTTTCTTTTAACATGAAGTTTTTATAGGAATTCTGACCTATAGTTTTATGTTTTATTCCATTATTTCTACAAAGATTTGAAATAAATCATTTCAAATAGTTTTATATAAAATTTTTAATTGAATTTATTGTAATTGTTTCACTCTAAATATTTTATTTTATAAAAATATTATTTCTGTAAATAAAAACATTTTCATTGTTCCAAAATATTCAAATTTGAAATTGTTATCTGTATCAACTCCTGGATAAATAAGAGATAGTATATAGTGCGCAAATTGTGATATAAATGCAATATGGCAACCTGGTGGCAGTAATAAAATGGCAACCATGGTAGTGCCGGACAGTCAAAAGAGAATTGAGTCGTATGCCGATAGAGTTAGACGTCGGAAGTTTTTGATAGAAAGTCGTAATAAGTTGAAATTGCATCCTATTAAGTTGTCATAAATTGAGTTAAGTTGAATTTGCATCCTATACAGATTAACTTTTATTCTTATGTATATACTACATTACAATTATATGTATTAAAAATATCTAGAACTGCACACAAACCAATTTGAAATAAAATTTAAAACAATTTATTCGAGTCCCAATGAACAAGTATTTTGGAATATTAAACAATAGTTGACTCATTTCAAACCGCAGAGGGTGTGTGTGTGTGTGGAGAGAGTGTGTGCCATATCATTTATAATTTCTCGCACAGAATCACGCTCACGCAACCGAATCTAACATTGCAGGCACCTGGTTTCCACGAACATTTGCATAAATTTTAATGCAACACACACAGTGTGGGAGATGGAAGAAGGTTGAGTAAGAGATAGAGTGATAGAAGGTTAGAGGAAGATACTAAGAGTGAGCGAGAGAGAGTGAGTGAGCGAGTGAGAGAGAGTGAAACAAGACGAGTCAGCGACAGATTTTAAATACATTTTGCACATTCCACTTGGCAATGGCGACCACCAGGCCGTTATGATGGCGACAGCTTCAACGCCCGTTGGCTACAATTATTGGTTATGTGTGCAGGCAGGTGCGCAAGATACTGAGTACGGGTCATGGGGCAGGGCAGTTGTGTCCGGCTTCCCATAATAACGAGTTTTGTGGTAAATTGAATTGTTGAACATTCCCCATGTTTTGTATTCCATACCGTTTCGAACGGGTTTCGGTGGTCATCTCGCCTCGTTCGTTCGTTCGTTTAGCGCGGTTTTTTTTTTTTTTTTGGTGTTTTCATCGTCTCACATTTGCTGCAGCTTAAAATATTTATCGATGTGTTTGTTCGCTCTATAAGGCCCCCCTTCCCTTCCCCCACATCTCTTTTACTGTTATTCTCCATATATTCCTCCGTATTCCACCTCTTTGCGGTTGGAAACATCGTGCGAATGCATAAAGTTGATAGACAGGCCCGCGGCGGAGAGTTCACAGGAAAAAGCAGGGACAAGAAATTATGATGGTCATAAATTTTATTTCCGCCATTTCTTGTTATTTGTTTCTTTTTTTTCCATGTCGCCAATGTCACATCAAAACCATTGTGAAATGTGGAAATTGTTATTAGTGGTAAATTTTTCTGAAATTCCATTATGCGATCTGAAATAAATGGAGGAGAATGTCGAGAGAGAATCATGTGATACGGAACACTGAAAAGTTATAGTAGCATACATCTGGAAAAAAATATATGTTTCGAAATATCATCGAAAAGTAGAATACTATTACTTATTCGGACTGTTGAAACTACTCCAAGTATTTTGCAAATAAAGTAAAACAATACAATTATAAGTACTTGAAATTTAATAATTAAAATTACAATTTTTATTAATAATACCAAATACTTTTTATATCGACAATTTGATTCACCAAATCAGTTTAGTTAGTTTGCAAATATGGTGCCCATGGGAAAAATAATTATTTTGCGTTTACCATTCAATACGAAAGTCTCATAATGATAACCCTTGGAAATGCGAACATCACTTTTTTTGCGTGCAAATGATTTCATTATAATCCGCCGATCCACATTATAGCAATTAATCATAATCGTATTGCTCTGTAAGCGCGCTATTACATCATACACATCAGCTACTCGTTCATTCCAAATGCTGACAAATGCAAAGTGCAAGGATTCTTCCTTTTTTGATATTTCAATAGCCTCAGTGGGTGTACGAAAAGCGTGCATTGTGATAACTCCAGTTGGTTCATTACCTAGATAAGATTGAGGTAAATCAAAAACCAGAAATGGTGTAGCCTTAAGTTGAGAATTTGATATGGTTTTAGGTTTCAGTTTAGCAATTTTTGCCACTGATCGCAAATAGTTCGGGTGATTGGCTGTCGGAGCATCCAGCTCTACTAATAGACCGCTCAATCGATCAACAAATTTTGGTACCAAACATTCTTGAATGAGCAAAGATGCAACAGCGTGCCTATCAAATGGATTATGCAATGAATTGATCAAATAATGTAGGGAAGAATTAAAATCGCCGTCATCGTAAACAATCATAAGACTAGGTTTATTCCAAAAACATGCTGGAATCGGCTTATCGGCGGATGAAATAGTTTCTTTCTCCTCTGGAGCAACTGTTTCTTGCGGATCAGTTGCTTCATTATCTACCTTATTGTCCGCTTCCTTATCTGCCGCCGCACCCTCACTCTCACCCTCATTTTCAACATTAACCTTGGCTTCTAATTCATCTTTCTCTTCGAGATCAATGTCTTCCTCATCTCGTGACGTGACAGGTGTAAGTCTTTCGCATGGCAAAGTGTAAACCATTTCATAGGTAACCATAGGATTCAATTGGGTATGATCGGTCATGGTTGTATATAAAGTAATGTTGATTTATTCTAAATTTCCTTATAGCAAAACAAAATGAAAATTAAATGACTTAATTTACGATGATAGATTGAATAGTAATTAATTAATGTATAGGAAAGTAATTCGGGGGTAAACCGAAATCTACAGATAGATACAGAAATATATGTATGTCTGTATAAAATGCCAAAAAGAAAAGTTTAAAATAGTCCCTAACATTTGGTTGCAATAAAAGAATTTCATTCAACAAATAGCGTCAAGGATTTCTTTTAATGTTAAGTTTTTATTTTATTATACGAAAATGTATTTTATAAACAACCATATTATCACGTTATCTCATCTTTCTTAATTTTAAATTATTTGGCTCGAGGTCAGATATTTAACAAGAACAACACAAGGTGAGCTGGGTATCGGTATATGTAGATATATTTCGAAATCCACCAAGGTCTCTTATTAGCACAATTGGGTTTCAAATCCAGGTCTTTCTTTCTTTTTTCTTTAAAATCAAAAAATTAAGGACACTCAAAAAGGATGCGTAAATTTATCAAATCTATGCGATTTTGAATGAAGTTATCTTTAATCTGATTTTAAGATTGGTTTTTTCCATTCTCTCCTGTTGCCACGCTGTTTCGTAGTTTCGCAACTTTTTTGAATAACAACTTATTCACTTTATACATTCAATATATATTTTAGATTTTATAGTATAATTCACATTTTAGACTAATTAGTTAGGTTAATTTATAATAAAGGTGTTTGTGAATATGTAATGATGTAATTAAAAAAGTCGTGCCAAACTCCGTTGCTTAGCAACGAATAACTGTAATTTTAGAATGGAACATTTCCATGCTTCTTGTCTTTTATCTTTCTCTGACGCATTTGTTTCAAGGGATTTTGAAGCTTCATTGGTAAAACGGTTCTTCTTGCAATTCGCTCTTAAACAAACTCCAAGTCATGGGATCAGCTGTTCTATTAACAGAGGCCAGCTTGCCGCGAAGTTTTCTGTTAAGCTTATGCGGCAAAGCTCTCCAATAAATATATTTGACAGCAATCGATTATAGATTAGAAATCTTATCACTTTGATAAAAGTCTAGATATATATATATATATATATATTCAGCTGATGTCAACAATCCTATTTAACACTTAAACGGACCATCAGGCATCTTTTGGACATCCAATGAATAAGTTCTTCTAATGCCATTGTCCAACATGTCGTATGCGTAATGTGTGTCCAATTGAATTTGTACTAAAACTTGCAAGCATAGGCAAAAATACAAACATATATGTACATACATACATACATTCATACATACATACATATGTTTATCTACAAATATGGGATGCATGTGTGGAACTGCAACTGACTGAAGCTAAATCCAAGATTTACTCAATGTCTTTTGCGAAAAACCATAATTCAGAAGACGACTGCAGTTCATGTCCTTTGCGACAGCTGCAAAAGTAGCAGCAACAGCAACAACAAGCAGCGGCTGGCAAAATTTAAACAATTTTAAAATTTACAACCCTCGCACGCCTCTTGCTTCTCACCCCTCCCTCCTCGTTCCTTGCTCCTCTTCTTGACTCTTTACGAGCCTCAAAATATGCATAAATCTTGTGTTGAAAATTTATATTTACATTTTGTTCGTGCTATTTAACAACATTTGGTCAGCTCATAGTAGGAATGAGGGTAAATTTTAAGGTTTCCTCAATGTCCTTTATGCCATCCTGCACCCCGTATTCCATATACCGCTTCCCGTTCCCCGCATCCCGCATCCCCCATCACATCGACTGTTGCTGCGGTTTGTGTCATGGCTTTAGAAAGTTTTGCATTTTAGCACTTTGCACTTGTTCGTTTTTTGGGCTGTTTGGGAATGAGTTTTGCATCTGCAAGTTGTTTGTTTTATTACAAGTGCCAAATAATTTAACTACTAAAATATTAAATTTCTGTTTGAATTGTCGACCATGTGTGTGTGTGTGTGTGCGTGTATATATACATATATGTGTATATATGAGTATGTGTGTGTGTGGGGTTTGCATTCGAACTGCTGCCGTTGGCAATGGCTATAAATTGTTGGGCTAGCAGCTCGCCTTGTGTGGTACCACTCTGTGTGTCAGTTCAATGGGCCTTTTGGGGAATCTATGGGACATGTGTGTTTGAGTTTAATTAAAATGGGCATTAGAGTTTGGTGGGGAACTGACTACAAGTTCTATAAATAAATGTGAATAATAAGTAAAACATATATATATGTATATATATATAAATATATAGTATATGCAGATTCCGTCATAAAATTATTAATTAGCACAAGCATTGTTATGGAATTGAATGATTTAAGTTGCAATTACTTAAAAACAAATAATGATTTCATTGTATCAAGTTAAACTATACCATATAGATGGGGAAGGAAGGAGAGATAAGCAGGATATTGATATAGATATAGGGTATTATTCGAAATATCAATTTCTTGATTATGCAAAAACTTGCTTCTCTGTTTGGCAAATAATTTTACAAATTTATTTACATAAACTAATACTCTAATGATTGTTTCTTTCAATATGAAATCATTATGCATTAATAATTTATCAGTTGTCAAAATACTCCAACAAATTGCAGGTTTCCATGGTAAAAGAAAAGGCTATATAAAAACATTCGAGCCTTTTGGTAACCCGAGTGCTATGAACACTCAATCAACAGCAAATTTTAAATTGAACTGAAAATTGTGGTTAGACTGGGGCATAGTCTCGAAAAACCGAAAGATAAAACACATACTACTAACACATACCCCTCAAAAAACCCGAAACTGAAATACAAACAGCAACAGTCCTTCGATTATAGAAGCGTAAACACTAAAAAAAGGGAAAGAGAGAGATAGTGATTGCGAGAGAGAGAGAGAGAGGGAAAAAGGAGCTAGCTTTAAATTGGTAAAAGAGATGGCATGCGGGAGGCAAAGGAATGAGTCCTGGTTGTCATGTGGTTTGGTTTAAGTGCTTTGCTGGTTATTTTTGGGCATTGCCGGGTGTCTGGTGTCAGGCACTTGGTAATGACGATGACAACAACATCGACATCGACATTGACATCGGCATCGACATCAGCAAGGACTTACTAAGAAGGAGTATGACTGTTGAACAGGAATTACAGCCAACCACTTGACTTGGTTCATTCAATTGAATTTTGAAACAAGTTAGAAATGTTTTCAACTAAAATCAAAGGGTATTATTCACAAATAAACAAAATTTTTGTAGTTCATTTCAAAAATGAAGATATCAATTAGATGGAGAAACCTTTAATTAACTGGACTAATTCTAGTTTATCTTACTAAAATAATAATATAATAGAGTGAAGATTAATTCACTTTATTCAAACAATATTTACCACGCTATGAACAATGTCATTTGGCATTTGTTAAAATATCACTCTATAAGTCCTTGCCTTCACCCTCCCTCTGCCTGCCTCTTGGCCAAATGTCTCCCTTGTGCCAGGTGAAGTCATAGACACATAACTGAACTAAATGGCATAAACCACTTTTTATCATAGCTTAGCAGCCAACAACAACAACAACAACTCTCTACCAACATCACATTGGCAAAGCATCTGTCCCTATTTTTGGAGTATCTGTAATGTACTTACTCTTAGTCCTGCTGACAGGAAATTCTAGTCTTTATCATCCTTTTTTTTTGAAGTCAAGTGTACCTAGATACCTATGGCAAACATTCCACCCAGGACACCCAAAGACCCAATCTTAAACCCCCTCCCTTCAACCCCCCCACAATAACTAACCCAAATGCCAGCCAGGCTAGTAAATATTTCCACTTTTCGGCCACAAATGCAATTGGGCTTGATGATATTTGTTACTTCCGTTTTGGTTTTGCAACTGAGGAAATGAAACTTGTGCTCCTTTTTGGCTATTGTTGTAGTTCTTCTTGTTTTGTAACAAATTTTCAAAGTACACTGAGATTCTTTTCGATAAATGGAAATGTTGAAAGAGGAAAAGAGGTGGTGAAAATAATGAAATTCTTACACAAATTCACTAAAAATTACCCATAAAAATTTGTAATTCGAAGTCAATTTAAGATTACTTTTTGCATTATTATCAACTTCGATAGTTTTTGGCATTATTCCCATTTCGTTCAGTGTATTGTTATAGTTCATGGAAATGAATGTCAGTCCTAGTGTATATTGTCAATCACTATCTAGTTGAATAAAACTAACGACTTCTCCTTTCTCCATTTATATTCACAGCTGAAACTCCATTTTTCTTGTACCTTTATGCATAGTGAAGAGACCGCAATGTTTCATTTGTTTTATGGTCGAATTGCATGCAAAGGATATTCAACCGAAAATCTCATTCTCCAATTTTTCTCTACTGTCTCCCTCTCTCTCTCTCTCTCTCTCACATTCTCCAACTTTGCCTGTTTTGGCCGCATTTCATTTGATTTCGTTTGGGTTTTCATCTACCCCCACATTCTAAACATTCTCCAGTGTCTTATCTTGGTGCATTAGCTCTCCATTCAGTGAATGGAGAATTCCTTTTGTATCCCGTCGTTGTGTAGTGGGTACCAATGTCAGGCGTTTGTCCCATTGGAAGTTTCTGCTTTTGTGTGTGACAACTCTGACATATTTCTGTATGTGTATATCTCTCTCTATCCCTCTCACCTTCTCTCTCGTTCTCTCTGTCTCCCAATTGCAATTCGGGTTCGGCTTTGTTGATATTGCACTTTGCCTTGCATGCAAAATATGCCTAAAGGATGTGAGTAAACATACTAGGAGCCAGTAGGAACAAGCTGGCAGGCAGAAGGCAAGGGGTTAGGTCAAAAGCCAAACAGTTGCTCTGCTAAATGAACTTTTCTAATTCCATGAAATGTTGAAGAGATATAACTGGAGGGGATAAAGGGGAATATTAAACGAGAAAGAGTGGGATGGAATGTATCTTTCTCTGTGCTTCATTTCCATTCCATGGCATTGGAAATTATTCTGTCGTTAATTAGTGACCGATACACACAGATAGCCCATAGATTTAGCTTATTTCTACCCCATTTGCACGTACCATAGGGACCAATGACTACCATGATGATGATGATGATGATGATGATGATGACGATGACGCACACTCTCTCATCTCTCATCACCCATCTCCCACTCACTCTCTGTCATTTGGGAACTTTTTTCACATTTTTTTTTCTTCTTTTATCCAACTCTGTCTTTAGTTTGTACACTTGACCACAAATTGCTTGGCTACCGTTTGCTTTTACCTACTAACTAAGCTTTTGTCATCAGAGGGAAGGAACGAAAGGAAGAAGGAGAGGCTGCTGAAAGAGGAAAAAATTTTGTTTATCTTTTCCTTGGCACTTGAATTGAGTGCAAAGTAAAAGATGGAATTCGACTAGACAGTTTAGTGAATAAGGACAGACCAGGATACGAATGAATAGGACCAGTAGCTCGAGCTCGAGCAGGAGATGGCGGTCCCAATCGACAAAAAGATTTAACAGCTCCAACAATTAGGCTTTTCTTTTTTTTTGGTTACCTTTTGTGTTGGGGATGAGAGAGAGAGAAAAAAAAACTTTTAACTTGATTTGTTTGTGCGTTGAAAAAAAAAAAAAATAAATCAGAAGAAGAATCTTAATTGTGGAAAAGTATTTTCAGTCTTTTCTTGTTTAACTTACCAACTTTAAGTAAGAAGTTTGTATCAAGGTGTCCTTTCTTATGCTTGTCAATTATACACAGTGAAAAATTTCTATATATTCTCAATTACATTTAAAAATATTCAACTGGTATAATGCTTAAATGTAGCTTAAAGATAGATAGTCCTATAGATTTTCTTTCTTATTCACATGTACCTACAATGTATGTATATATAAATTTCTTTCGTTTTCCTATAATTTTCTCTCTGTGCTATGTAAACCATATGGTCGAATTCACTTAAGTCATGTCTCCCTCCCACTTTTATGTGGCTAGTATTTATATCAATGTATTTTAATATTAATGTGATTTCTGTTTAGCAAAAACCGAAACGAAGAAGAAAAAAATCCGCCGGAAGGCCGCACCACAAAAACTAATTTGTATGCGAAAAGCGACGATGGCGTCGACTCGGAACGACACAGCTGAAATGCGTAATTTTTCCGTTTTTCCGTTTTTCTTTTTCCTCTTTTTTTTTCTTTTGGTTTTTTTTTGGGTTTTTGTTTCTATTTGTATACACTTTTGCCAAGTGACATTCATTCTAAGTGTGTTGCTTTTGTATACAAGTGTTAAGGCGAACAGGTGATGGGCAGGCGACGGCAGTTCCTGTCCAGTCTAGAGATTATTTATCACAAAAATGTATAAGGGAGAGGAGTAGAAGGGTTTTTTTCCTTCTTCTTCTAGTGTAGATGTGAATGTGTGTGTGTGTCTGTGTATGCGGGTGTAAATGAATTGCGGATTTTTGTTGATGGAATACTAAATAAGCAACTAAAATGAATTTGTACAAACAACTTATGTTAGTTATAAACAAGCTACAGATTTTCACCAATCAAAGCTGAAATTATGTAATTAACAATTTTTATTCCAAATTCTGTAAGTTATTCATAAGTTATTGCTTTAATTTATAGAGACTAGTATGTTTTATAAAAATTGCTGAAAATTTTTTGTTTTATGCCAATAATTGACTTTAGTTTATCCAACCTAACATTTTTGTTTATTTTAAACTAAAATTCTTTAAATGATTTTTTTATTGAATGAATTGAACTATAAATTTTACCTGTTCACATTATTTTTATTACATTTTTAGATAATTAATTAACAATTATTTTTGATATATGTATAAACTAAAGCTAAACTTCTATAAAGCATTTGACTCTGTTGGAGAACTCATTTATAATTTATTTGAATAAATTTTCCTGGATTTATAAATGCTCGAAATTTTTGTTGATTAAAAAAATTTGCTCTGGTATTTGATGAAAGTGAAAAGCATTTGTAAATGTATTCGGGTAATACTTTATTCAACCAAAGCATTTATTTGTAGATTCAAAAATGATCGAATGCCTAATTCATATCTACACACGCATTTAATCGAGTGCTTATGACAAGACTATGTCCTTAAGCAGTAGCCATTTGATGCTGTTTATTGAGAGGATATTTGTTCACTTCCTTAAGAAATTATTTGTTTATTTTTGCTTTTGTTCTTGCTTTAATAATTATTAATAAGTAATTTTTCGTGCCTTTATTGAGTGCATACAGGGAGTTTTTATTTTAAAAAATATTAATTATTTTTCACTTGCTGAAAAGCAATTAATAATGTTTAAGGATATAGAATAATCATTACTCAATTTAATATCTTAACTTAATCCATTTTAAGCTGAAAAGTAATGTCTTGATACTATTTTTATTTACTTACTTGAATGGAAAAAAATTTTTCCCAAATCAACAAATTCGAATGTCAATTTTCAATATATATAGTTCATGTTCACTCACGGATTCAATTAAGATCTATATTGGGAATTAAAATTTCCTAAACATTCTCCTTAAATAAATGCTAAGCATAATGTGTATACGCAAATTATTCTTCGAGAAATTAAAACATTTTTTTTAATTAAAACAAATCATTACACAAATATAAAAACAAAAAGAAAAACAAAAACAACAACAAAAACAGTTGTGTTGGGAACAAACAAATTAAGAAAAGCGACCCAAAGACGTTGGTGGCAAAGATGTTGCTGATGATGATGAAGGCAAAGCAAACAGGAGAGGAAAATATATAATCAAATCATTTACAAAATAAAAGCAAATTAGGGAAAATTGTATGAAATATATTTACACCCATTACGCCCACTTTTGCGCTGCCTCCAAACCCCGCTCCATCAAACACATACATACATACATACCACACGCAACACTTTTGATGATTTTCCACTTGTTAATGCAAAGGCAACTTCTTCCAACACCACCATTTTAGCAGCTACAATACAATGAGTGCAAAACGACCAGACACAAACATACATATACTACATGCCACGCCCATTTAATGTACGCCCTGAACTTTTAGCCTCTAAAGCATTTATTGCAAGCAGCGCCCCAAGTTGTATGCTATATAATTTTGTATTCACTTTGTGTGAGCGCGTGTGAATGAATGTATGTGTTTGTGTGTGTGTGTGGCGTGCTTATGTGCGTTTGTGAACGAAAGAAGAAGAAGAAAAGCAATGGGAAAAATGGCTTACAAGCAAAGCCCAACAATACTTCATATTTGAAATATTTAAAAAGATATTTATTTGCTTTTATATGACTGCATTTTCCTTCTCTTTGAAAAATGGAACTAGAAGAAAAGTTTCATTTCCATTTAGAATTGTCATTTTCAAAAAATAATAAAGAAAACAATTATTTAATGACAATTAATGTTAGATATTAAAAATGAATAATAAGTATAATATATATTACTTTACTTGGGTACTAAATTATTTAATAATTACACCTTGTACCTAAATCGAGATTTAACAAGTCTATAAAAACTTTGGAGCGACTTCGAGAAAGATAAGCCTGAAGATTGCAAATGACTTTGGGGTCGTATTATATATATTTAACAAGACTTTAGCTGAATATATCTATATTATTTACAACTATTGATCCAAAAACAATTCTCAGAGACTTAAAATTTATGTATATAGATTTATATTGATATCCTTGCAGAAGGTATATAAATCGCTAATAAAGCTATGGGCTTTAAATGTAAATTTGGCTAATAATATATATTTTTTAGTAGTTTTGGTAAATTAAATACATATATAGTTATCAGAGAAGCAATCTAGAAGACTATATGAAATCCGGCACGGCTAAATTTAACCCATCCTTCTAGTTTTTTTTGCATAAAAATGTTTAATACTTTACAAATTTCAAAATGAAATGCAATTTATGCTTTAAATGAAATTTCATGATCATCTGATTAACTTTTGTTTCATTATTATCATCACCTATAAGTGTGATGCCTGATCTTATCTATAAATCTGAAGCAGATTTGCAAGTATATAAAACAAGAAATAAATAATGTATCTTTGACATTTTATATATTATAAGCTTAAAAAAGTCTTTTTGATATTGAGAAAATCATCGTTGCTCTTTTTCGAATATTTTTTTATTTTGTTTAACATTTATTGTTTAACCAAAATTTAATATTTCCACAAATTCAATTTTTCGCTATTGTTGCGGTATTAATTTTTATTTTTGTATTGTGTACATCGAATACATACATACAAAAATTGATGTATATATATATATATATGTGTATATAAAATTATTATTCTTTTTAAAGCGTCAAAATTGTGTAAAGCGTCTGTTATGGCCTTTTGGGAACCTCAGATTCAGCTTTACCATGGCTAGTGGGGAATGCGGGTGTTGGTTTTTTTTCTTCCAGTTTCTCTTTCTGTATGTGTCCGTGTTTGTGTGATTTTTTTTTTGTTCGTGTATATGTCTGTGTGTGTGTGTGTATTTATGGCGTCTTTCGCCCTCAATTTCATTTGCAATTGAATTTGGGATTATTTTTCATTTCTGCTCGCGCATACACAGAGGCCACAAGTGGCCCAAATGGCTGTATGTATGTATATTTGTGTCTGGAAGGGAAATGGAGAAATTCAGGTAGGGAGGAGGAGGCAGAGGGTAAGTGAATGGCAAAAGCCGCTTGCATGTCTGAGCGCCGTTTGTCTCTCTGACTCTGAAGCTGAAAGGAAATCTCTCTGTCACTCCTCCCTCCCTCACCCTCCCCCTTGCCACAAAATTCTCCACCCTTCAACATGGCAACGACAAAACCTAAGCTGCCCTGAGCTGGCAACAAAACTTGTAAAATTCATAAGTCGAGAACTCGTGCAATTGGAACAGAACAGAAGAGAACAGAAGAGAAGCAGCAGCAGCAAGTAAAAAAAACATATAAAAAGTGAGAAAAAAAAAAAATAGATAATAGTAGTAAGCAGAAATCTCGAACAAGTGCAAGTTGCTTGGACTGAGTGAACTATGAACTCGTGGGTTGCACCAAAAGATAACACCAAAGTGCACTTTAATCTTTGTGAAGAAATCTCAACAACGTTGCGACGACGCCGTCAAAGAGAGCTAAAGCAAAATATGATTGAAGTGTCGAGTGCAGTGCAGTTCCCCCACACCCCCCACGACACACAAGGAGGAGGGTGGTGGGAGAGTTTTGAGCGAGATGTGTGACAGCAAATGAAGCGAACAAGTAAAAAAGGCAAAGGAAAGAAATTGGAAAAATGAAATGTGTAGAAGAAGGCGGCGAAAAAGGCGACACTTGAACAGCTGTTGAATGCAATGGACAGATATGCGAGACAGGAGAGAGAGAGAGAAGAGTGAGAGAAAGAGAAAGAGAGAGAGCTTTTTCTCTGTGCTTAGAGATAACTTCAAATGCAGAAATGTCATTGGGAGTAGAAGAAGACGGCAGCTTGAAAATGCCACTCAAAGCAGCGATGGCACAGCATAAAGACCGAAAATCAAAAAACATTTGCTTGTGGTAGGGGGAGCAACATCAGATAACGATTGAATGCATTCCCCTCTCCACCTGCTCACCTATCTAACACACTCCACATACAGACATACAGACATACAGACATTGTTTACAACAATACAATAAAGAAAAGAAAAGTCTTTACCTGGACTTGTGCAAAAAGGGGGCCGATGTGGGATGTGCTATGGAGAGGCAGGGGGAGAGAGTTGTAGGCAACAACAAAATGAAATAAAAAACAGGTCATTGGAGTAAGAAGCGGACAGCCCAGCGAAAACTCAAGGGGTTGCCATGGCATGCCCTGGCTGTGCCTTCGCCTTTGCCTTTACCCACCTTTTCCTTTTCCTTTACCTGAGCCTTTGCCTGTGCCTTTGAAATGCAAATTACACGGCAGGGAGGTGGGGCGGGGGGAGTAGGCTCTCTCAAAAGGGGTTGTGGTGCAAGGAGAGGGTTGTAAATGTTACGGAAGCTTTTCTCGAGTATTTTGTATTTAGTTGCCTGCACCTGCTGCAACAATTTGCACTCTTTTTGGCTTGGCCTAGGTCGTGTTTTATTTTTCTTTTGTTCTTTCTGTTTTTTTTTTGTTCGTTACGTTTTACTTTTTATTTTCTTTTGTTTTGTTGCTGTTGCCACATTTCAGTGAAGTTTGGCAACATTGCCTCGCCTCCCTTTTTATATGCCGTTTGCCTTTAATAAAGACAAATATGTATATGCAGAAGGCAAAAGTGGGATGGTAATGGTAATGGTAGCCATCTCTTTCTCCTACTCTCTCCCCCTTTGGCCCTGTCCCCTGTCCCTGTCAGTTTTTCTTTTGGCTCTTCTTAAACACAATAGCAACAACCGACCAAATAAAAATTTATAGCTCCCACTGAAAGCTGCAATGCGTTGCCATGGGAGCAAAAAAAAAAAAAAAACAGCGAACTGACTTTGCCACTCCGCCTTGGTCCCTACTACGTCCATTTCGCTAAGAATATGAAAGAAACAACAACAACAACAACTGAACTGGGTTGCCATGTTATGAGTTAGTTCAATGGTTGGAGAGGGTGGGAGGGGGGAGGTGTGGAATGGACCAAATGGCAAACATGGCAAGGGATGTGAGCGGGGGGCGGGGGGTGATGAGGTGTTTTTTAAGTAGCCGCCAAGTAGCATGGAAAGTTGTAAATGAAAAGTGCACAGCAGCATTTTTCAATGGCCTTGCCTTCTCCTTAATGGTTTTTTTTTGTAAAGCAACAAAGTTTTCATTTTTTCTTCTTCTTACTCTTCTTTTTTCTTGATTTTTGGTAACTTTTGAAGTCAAAGGAAAATAAATAAATAAATTGATGCACAAAAATTTATGTAAAATCAATGTAAATCTGTGTCAAACGATCAAAATTCAATCACTTAAAATCTCCAAATTATGAGAGGATAATAAACTATAATTTGATTTATATTATATGTATAATCTTTATACTTTATTACACATATATACTTAATATATAATTTTATAATATCGGTAAAAGAATATATATAATAAAATATCTTTTTGTTAATTCGTTAAAACTTATTGGTGGAAATTATCAGAGAATCAATCTATCAAGTTGTAATTTTCCACCATAAATTCGTTGAAATTGACCATTTGTCTGATCGGATAAACCTGGAAAAAGGGCTGTAGATATGACTTGGTAATCTTAAAAGGGAATTCAATGATCAAATCACAATTTAAAGTTGAAGGACTTTGAAATTGAACAAATTGTCTAAGGCAATGTGTGACATTTTTTTTTTTTAATGTTAAATAAATAAAAATTATATTAAATGAATGAAAATTCAAATCCCCATTTTATATAAAAATTTACAAAGTTTTTACCATTCCATCATAAAGCAAGTCAAAAATTCTTTTTGGAATTTTGTGACCAAAGGCTGGTTTGATATTTTATTCGTGTTTGGTCTGTATAACAAAGAGAAGGGTAGGAGAGGAAGCAAAAGAGAGATACTGAAGAGAGAACATGGAAAGGAAGCATGCCAATAGAACTTTAGACATTTGGTTAAGCTTCAAGTTCTATTATTCTTAGTTTCTTTTTATTTTTCCATGGAATATTTGGAACTTTTGAGAATGATATACATAGCTTGGTAATAAAAAGAGAGGTTGTTATGCAATATTGAAGTCGGATGTGGTACCTTTTGTGCAAGTCAATTATAGTGGTGTACAAAAGTATTTTGACTTCAGATTGCCAAATCTAAAATAGATTTTTTCTGGAGACTGAGAAGAGTTAACGTATCCATTGGATTTTTAATAGAGAAATAGTATTAAAGCGCATAAGAAACCAAAAGATTGTACTGATAACGGTAAAAAGTACATTTCAGTATTTATTTGTGTTGAAGATCGGTTTATTTTGACAGATTTGTAAACGGAATTTTTCTTTTACTATGTCCATGCGCTTTGACAGTTTACCAGGGAGAGAGGAAGCTTAATCATAGAGTTACATTATTATATCTATCGATAAATTCCAGAGGGATAACAATCGATACAAATAGGGCTACGGACTATACAGATAAATATTGATGTTTCAACAATTTGCGTTGAAGATCATGGTTTCATAGCTGGACAAAAGTATTTTGACATTGCTTTTCATATTGATTTTCGTTGTATTATCTTTAGGTTTAGTCAATAAACTCCAAAATCAAATTTCGCTGTTCCCTTCTTGGAGTTTGGGGTAGCATTTACACCTTTATCCTCGTTCAGGAACCTTAAGGCCAACTCGATTGGATAGAATCCGAAACCATCATTGTATTTAACAAGTTTGGAGCTCCACAGTCGTTACACAACAATCCCAAATTGATTCCGTTCATTTGACATTGAAAATAATATCAACTTCTTGGTCAGAATATTGACCATTAACTATTAGTTCTATCTTGAGGATATCTTTGATTTTCGTGGATGGAAAGTCCAAGTAATCTGATTTCAAGAATTTAGAGTATGTATATTGATAATTTGATTGAGTTATCAATCAGCTTGATGAGTCAATATGAGCACATTTATCTTTTTCCTATAATATTTCGGGGGCTATGGAAATATCAATAGGATGTATTAATACATATATAAAGTAACCCTTAATGTACGAATTTAGTTCTCACATACTTTGTTTTATTTTTTGTAGCTGATTGTAGTACCAATTGTCCGATTTCAGGTACCATATAGTACACATATATTAATTTAATTAATGCTACGAAAAGGATAAATCCAAACCTTTGATAGATTTCTCTGATAGCTTTTACTTTAACTTAAAATGCATTAAATTAAATTGATGAAGAACTTTGAGTGTTGAAACCATTGTCATACTGCCCCATAAACGGTCCAGTGAAGGATTATATGCATTCATTTACTTGCAGATGCTATATGAATATATATATATATATATACATATGTACACGCATATATACTTATATGAAATGAATGTAAATTGCTGAAACCATAAAGAATTCACAGCTTTTAAAAATGTGGACAACAACCAACACCCTGGGCAGTGTTTTTCCTTTTACTCTCGTTGCATTTTTACTCGTTTTCTTTACATTTCTTTACTTTTCATTTTCCAGTTTTTCTTTTTCTTTTTTTTTTTTTTTTTTTTTTTAAAATTCTTCTTTTTTGTTTGTTGACAATTGTGTGTGTGTGTGGAGTGCGAAACGCTAGTGGAACGTGCAAAGGAACGCCGCTAGTGAATGGTAACTGGGCAGCAGCAGCAGCGGTGACTGGGCGCTTAAACAATAAAACAATAAATTTTCATTACCGGCTTGGGGCTATTAACGGTTTCCTGGGTACAGCTAAAGCTGTAAATATAATTGTTGATACAAATTTTAAAGTGCAGCATATAAAAAATGAAAAAAAAAAAACAAAAAAAAAAAACTAGCGCTAGCCGCAGAAAGTATGCAACACTCTCTACATTTTTTCGCTGAGTGTATGAGAGTTGCAAACATTTGACTTTGGCATTTGCATTAACATTTCTTTTTTTCAACCATTTTTCATTTCCTTTTTCTCATTTTCTTTCTCTCTCTCTCTCTTTCTCTCTCCCTCTCCTTCTGTGTCTGTGTATGTTTCATTTTAATTACATTTTCGTGGTTTTCATTTTGTAGAGAGAAAGAGAAAAGGAGAGAGAGAGAGATAGATAGAGAGGGCCATAAATAAAAATTTTCCCTTGCATAAAATTATATGTGGAAATGGACCAAAGAGCTGAAAATTCAGTTGTAGATGGAGTTGGATGAAATGTTGGAGTAGCAAGAAGATATAAAAATGATGCTGCTGCATCAGCAAATTAAAAAAAAAAAAATTTGTTGTCTATATTTTCCGACTCATTTTCTTTTTTTCTTTTCTGTCGTTTTCTCCCTTACAGGTCATGTTGGTGGCTGTGGCATTACAGAGGAAGTATCCCAATGGATGGAGAATATACAAAATTCTGCTGTCGAAGAGCTACCCGAACCGATGTCAAAAGATGTCCAAAAATTGTATCGGAAGCAGCAGCATAAAAAATCCGCACCACAGCAACAGCAGCAACAGCAGCAGCAGCAACATCAACAGCATCCTCAGCCTCATCCTCATCCACCGAAGAAATATCAAAGCGGCGATGATGACTTCAAGTATCCCCATCAAAAGTATACGAAGGAAGCAAATTTCGCCGATGGTGCATTCTATGATCCCGCCACGGGACGTCGCCTTGGCACTACAGCGAACATTGTCGATTGGCATGAATTTGTCCATGAGCGTGTGCGTCGTGCCAGCGATTCCGGACCAGGTTCAAGCGGTGGTCCTGGTGGTGGTGGCGCCTCAGGAGGACGTGGTCGTGAGGATAACAAGAATACCTGTTCGCTTTACATACAAACGGATCCATTGATTTGGCGGCATATACGCGAGGGCATTGCCGATGTAAGTTCCGTTGCCAGGAGATGAATGGGTAGAGGAGTAAGCAAGAGATGGGCGAATATTCTGCAAACTGCTGGGGTTGGTACATAGGGGGTAGAGAGGAGGGGGGTTGGGGGTGTAGCGCGTGCGTCAAATTAAAAACCCAACTCTCAACAACAACAAAAACGAGACACACACACACACATATACAGACAGACAAACAAGTAAAAAAGTAAAACACAAAATCCATGAATTTTGCAAAAAACAAAAAAAAACTTTACGAGCGTGGAGACTTTTCCTCTTCCTTTTTTTTTTTTGGAACTGAGCATAAAACAAAAGCTGTATTATTAAAGGAAAGAGGGGTGGAGGGGAGATAGAGGGAGATTGAGGGGGGAGTTTTAAAGGCAGACACAGACAGTGTGGGGCTATGGATTCACAGGAATCGACTGATGCTCTTCAGAGATGAGATAAGATTGCTTTTGGGGTTCTCGAGAACAGAACAGAACAAAAAAAAAAACCCCAAAAAACAGACTTATCCAGAAAAATGATTATAAAATGTTGCATTATCAAAGTAAGAAAAACAAATCAACAACAACAACAACACAAAGCGAATTATGTTCCATACCTTAAAGCGATATAAAATTAAACATACATATATGTTTTAACGAGGGTAAACCATTAAGTTTGTGAAAAGAAAGTTGATTAGAAATAGAAATTTCCTTCCTTTCGTTTAGATAAGGATTGATTGCATTTGCAACTATTTGACACTTATGAAGGATCGTTTCCATTTTGCTCCTTTATTATGAAGTTCCTTTATGATTAAAGATGCCAACAATGATTATTGCTAATTGAAAAATGTTCTGTGTATTTCAATGCATCAAAATGCATTATTCATGTTTCGATAATGACCACTTGCAACTGATTTTGCATAAGTTTCTTAGACATTCCACGAGGGAAGTTCAATAAACTTCAAACATATGCAATCAGAAAAATGACAAAGTGCTGGCAAGCCAATTATAAATCAATCACCAACAAGCATCCCTTTCCCTTTTTCTTTTTTCCAATTTTCCATCAGTTTCCGCAACTTTTGTCAATTTCAAAGAGAAATAGATCGTTATTTTGTTGCATCTGTTGTTGTTGTTGTTGTTGTTTTTTTTTCCTCAAATGAACTCTTCACTCGGGATATTAGCATACCTGGAAGTTTTTTTTGTTTTTTGGTTTTTCTTTTTTTTCTACTTTGAGTATCATCCAATCAGCTGACCTCCTTGAGCGCTTGCAGTGCATGCAATCAACCGTTATAACCCACAGTCGAACTCCTATTTCATCATTTGCTTACACACACTCTCTCTCTCTCTCTCTCTCTTCTCTCATCTGCTCTTTCCTCTTTGGAGCAATTCTTTTGCCGCGCTTTATGTTTACGTTCATTTTTTCGCATTGTGCGACGCGACGTTGTTTCGCATTTTTTTTTCTGCCTTTTTTTTGTTTGTTTGTTTTTGTTGTTGTTGTAGTCGACGTCAACATCCTCGTCACCAGGGGAAAGTCCTTTACTCCACCTCCATCGTCATCGGCATCGTCATCGTCATCGCCATCTCCTTCTCATCCTTTTTTAACAATTCCGTCCGTTCTCGACTGCTTACTTTTTGTGTGTTTATTTGCAATGAGTTTTGCATAATTCGCGCATTTGTTTCGCTGGCGCGTTCATGCCGCGCACGTTTTTTTTTTTTGTTTTGAATATATATATATATATATATACATATATATTTGGGGGCCAGTGGATTGGGGTTTTTAGCCCAACGGCGTTTTGATTTTTGAGCCAAACACACAAAAAGGAAAGGAGAAGAAACAGCAGCAGCAGCAGCAGTAGGTACTACGACCGTTTTTAGCCTCGGTGGATATAAAAGCATATAAACTTCAGCAAAATATTCGACGAGTTTAGCTGAATTTGCATTTTTATACAAATATATTTGAAGAGTGTTTGTATGTGGGCGGAAAGCAATGGCAACGGGAACGGCAACGATAACAACAACGGAGGCGACGACGAGAAGAGAGAGATAGGGAAGAAGAACGAGAAGAAAGATTAGTGGATGGAGTATGAAAACAGGATGGATTGGATGAGCTCCAGATAAAAGGGGAAATTTCACATTGATGGAGGGAGAGAGAGAGATTTGGGGGGGACTTGTTTACACAGATGTCAAGCGCAATTGCTCCGCCCCGTGGTTTGCAGAATTTTTCCATTTTTTTTTTGTTTCATTATTACATGCTCCAGCGCCTAAAAGATGACTACAGCTTTCGTTAATTAAATCTATATCACCAACTCTCTCTAACATGTTGGTTCCTCTCTCTCTCTCTTTCTCTCTTTCTCTCTCTATCTATCTATCTATCTCACAGCACGATCGCGGTCGCAAGTATGAGGTGGATGTAAAAACACGTGAGGAAATCACTTCGCTGATTGCACATCATGTGACGGCCGTTAATTACATTTACCGCAACACAAAGTTCGATGGACGTACCGAGCATCGAAACATACGCTTTGAGGTAAGTACCAATGCACACACTGCCACACACACACACACACACACTGCCAAACACACGCTGACACATACACACAGCAGGCGGTCATGGCCAAACAATGGGTTAAAAAAGAACAAAGCGAGTACCACAGGGTCTGGTCCATCTACTCGCCCAACCACAAACAACTGTCAATGACGAGAGAAACAATTGTAGGGAACGAACGAGCCATTGGTTAATGAAGGTTTTCATCAGTGCGCGTACCTTCAATTTTAATTTTAAATTTTAGTCAAAAATTTCTTCAAAATGAAAATTACAATAACAAATCAATTCCCTTCATAATAGATATCAATATCGAAAGTTAACTTACTGCGATATGTTATGAAAATAACAAGTTGCAAAATAAACATTAAGATCTTAGATCTCATTTCCCTCAATTGCAATTAAATAATTGCATATAAGATAATTCCATATACGTAAATGTCTATAGAATTTCTTATTAAATACTTTTTCAAAAACAAAAAGTAGTTTTAACTCATGAGCCGTAACTTGAGGAGTTGATATAATTTATAGAATAAAATTCAAACAATTTATACGAGAAAAAAAAGCCCCAATCCCAAAATTTTCAGTTTTTTCTCTTTTTAATATACATATATACAAACAGTTTTTGACTCCAAAAAAAATCCTCAAAAAACTACTCAAAATAAATATTTATATATAATTGAAATAGAAATTAAATTTTTCATTTGATTTATAAACACTTTTTTCTGACCAGTAAAAATAGAAAAGTTTAAGTGAAAAATTTTAATATATTTTTTAAATTACATAAGGTAAAATTTGTTAATGGATTTATCTAACATTCAATTTAATTCAATATTTATTTTAACTTTAAATTTCAATTGTTAACTTAACATTATGTATTAAAAGTGCAAGCCAAATGCCTTTTTCTACTTAAATCTTTTAAAATATTTCTGATAATTTTTTGTACATTTTAATGCTTATCTATAAGGGGAAAATTTACAAAACCCCAAAAAAAAATTATTTAACATTTATCAGTTCAATCAAGCCAAATTGAAAGTTGGCATATAAAATTAAGTTTTTAAAAGATCTTATCCATTTGTGGCCATTATCTTTTTCGATTCAAGTCTTAACTTCAAATGAAAATATTTTTTATACAAATCTTCAATATTCTTAAAATTGAAAAGGTATTTTTGAATTATTTAAACAAAGATTCCATTAATAGATTAAAATAATAGAAATGCACTTCAATGGTTTCTTTAATAGTCTCTTAAATTTTTATTAACACAATTTTTTTTGTATACGATTTAAAAGGAATATCATTTAGGGATTTATTGGTCTAAGTCTGGCCATGCCAAACAATTTATATCTCTTAATTCTAACTAAATGAAAAAAAGGAACAGACAAAATAAATAAATATATCATAAAAACTAACTGCTTGCCATAAATAGAACACAAAATTTTAAAAGTTACTTACTTACTTTAATTTAAATTGAATTTAAATAAATTGAATTTAATAAATTATATATAAACATTATAAATTTCAGGTGCAACGAATTAAAATAGATGATGACTCGGCCTGCCGCAATTCCTATAATGGACCCCACAATGCCTTCTGTAATGAACACATGGACGTCTCGAATTTTTTGAATCTCCACTCCCTAGAGGATCATTCTGATTTTTGTTTAGCCTATGTGTTTACCTACAGGTAAGATTGTGTAAAGATATCTACATATATATCTCTTACCTATTCTGACTAAATCGTTTATTTTTTTTTCTTTTTTTTTTTAAATCGCTTTTATAGAGACTTTACTGGCGGTACTTTGGGTCTGGCCTGGGTTGCCAGTGCTTCAGGTGCCTCTGGTGGCATTTGCGAGAAGTACAAGACCTATACGGAGACAGTTGGTGGTCAATATCAGAGCACAAAGCGTTCATTGAATACGGGAATAATAACATTTGTCAACTATAATAGTCGTGTACCGCCAAAAGTATCTCAGCTGACCTTGGCCCATGAGATTGGACATAATTTTGGATCACCGGTAAGAAATATCTAGATGAAATATTCGGAATGCCATAATAATTTTTAATTCTTAAAAATTCCATTTGCTTAGCATGACTATCCACAAGAGTGTCGTCCTGGTGGACTTAATGGTAATTATATAATGTTCGCCAGTGCCACTTCGGGAGATCGTCCAAACAATTCCAAATTCTCACCATGCTCCATACGAAATATATCAAATGTTTTGGATGTTCTGGTCGGTAATACGAAACGTGATTGTTTCAAGGCATCGGAGGGTGCTTTCTGTGGCAACAAGATTGTGGAATCTGGCGAGGAATGCGATTGTGGCTTCAATGAGGAGGAGTGCAAGGATAAATGTTGTTATCCCAGATTGATAAGTGAATACGATCAATCATTGAACTCTAGTGCCAAGGGTTGTACGCGACGAGCAAAGACCCAATGCTCACCATCACAAGGACCCTGTTGTCTGGCCAATTCTTGCACCTTTGTGCCCACAAGCTATCATCAGAAGTGCAAAGAGGAGACCGAATGTAGCTGGTCGAGCACATGTAATGGCACCACAGCCGAATGTCCAGAGCCACGGCATCGTGATGATAAAACCATGTGCAACAATGGCACCGCCTTGTGCATACGTGGCGAATGCAGTGGTTCCCCCTGTCTGCTCTGGAATATGACAAAATGTTTCCTAACCTCGAACACATTGCCTCATGTCGATAAGCGCAAGCTTTGCGAATTGGCTTGCCAAGATGGTAATGATACATCCACCTGTCGGAGTACAAGTGAATTTGCCGCCGAATATAATATACAACCTGGCGGGATTAGCCTCCAGCCTGGTTCTCCATGTGACAATTTCCAAGGCTATTGCGATGTCTTTCTCAAGTGTCGTGCAGTCGATGCGGATGGACCATTGGTGCGATTGAAGAATCTTTTGCTTAATCGTGAAACTCTGCTAACAGTCGCCGAATGGATAACTGAAAATTGGTATCTAGTGGTGCTAATGGGTGTGGCCTTCATTGTTGTCATGGGGGCGTTCATTAAATGCTGTGCCGTACATACACCCAGCTCGAATCCAAAGAAACGACGTGCACGCCGCATCAGCGAAACACTGAGAGCTCCCATGAATACACTGAGACGAATGGTAAGTGATTGATCGAATTATTCGATATATATATATATAGCTGTTAGTCTAATCACTCCTTTAGCAAGCTTTATCAATCGGTTTTAGTTAATCTTATCTCAATAATACCAAATGAATCCAAATCATAGATATAATCCTCTTCAACGCAAGGGATCTCTCGAAATTCAATCGATTCAATCAATCGGAATTCTTTATATAGAATCTTCATAGATTCATAAAAGCTTTTGAATGATCTTGTATTTAATTTATATTGATTTGTTTCTCTGCAGCAACGTCATCCTCATCAACGTGGAGCTGGACCACGCAGCATTCCACCGCCAGCCCATGAAGCACAGCATTATCCCCAAAGAGGAGGGGGAGGAGGAGGAGGAGGAGGAGGTGGAGGTGGCAGTGGTGCAGGCGGAGCTCGTCATGGGGGCGCCTCACGATCACATCATCAAGCACATCCTCATGAATGGGATCGCCATCAGGGTGGCCATTCCATAATACCTTTACCCACTGGTGGCAGTCATGCTAGTCGGAATTCGCAAGCGAATCAGGCACGTCGCAGTGATGGGCGTGGCACCCGCTCAACAAGCAGTGGCAGACCACCGAGCGGTTCTGGAGCAGGCAGTCGTGGAGCAGGACATGGCGGGTATGCAGCCGATCAACAAGTGGTGGCGGCACCGGCAATTGCCGGTTCCATGGGTGGTGGTGTGCAGGCGGCCATTAGTAGTGGCGGTATTGTGGCACGTGCCCAGCTGCCATTGCCATTGCCGCCGGCCAATGCACAGCAGCAACAACAACAAGCACTGTCACCGCAACAACAACAACAACAACAACAACAGCCAGCGTTTTATACGCCGAAAGGTGTGTGTCTCCCTTGATTCCCTTGAAATCCTGATTAGAGCAGAAATCCTGTTTAAATTTTGTTTTGTAGTTCTATCTATTATCTATCTATCTATCGCTCTCTCTCTCTCTCGCTCTCCTTTTTCCACACGTTTTTCCACCAAAACTTAATTTTGTCCATTTTTCTTTTTCGTTTGCAAATTTCGCAAAAAAAAAAAAACAATAAAAATATTATACAAAAATAAAAAAAAAAAACGAACAAAAATTCAGACTTACCACCACGCAATAAGTCCCGATCATCGCGTACCAACAACACCACCAACATGACCACCACAACAAGCACAACATCCACATCGGCAGCTGGTAGTAGTAAGAGCAGCAAGAGCTCCAAATCCAAAGATACAAAGCATCACAAGCAACAACAACAACCACACAGTCGCAGTAGCAGCAAAGACAAATCCTCATCCAAGCCGGTGCGTCGGAATATAGTATACTAATGGATCGATCCAGTGGAAAGGAGCCAGCCGATTGCATCTATAATTTAATTGCCATATGACCAGAAACATAACATTGACCGATCGCCTGCCTGCCTGATCCTTTCATAAGTTCTTCTCTTCCCATTCATCAACAAAAACTACAAAAACAAAAAAAAAACGAAAATAAAACAACAGAAATACACTGAAACAAATGTAATTTGAATATGCAATTGGTATGACATTTATATGGATCATTTTTTCTTATGTTATTCTTCGGTTTGTAAATTTCCCTTATTTCCATTGGTTTCCGATCCTTGTTGTTTGTTTGTCCAAACCCCTTTTGTTGTCCTTACATTCCCCTTAACTTTCTTTTGTAGTATGACCCCCAACCCCACCCCTTTATTCTTTTTAAATTTTGTATTGTTGTTGTTTTTGTTATTGCATGTGCATTTATTTGTAACTAACATTTAATTAAGATAAATAATCTCATTAAACTATTGGATATTTAATTATTTTTTTCTTTTTGACTCACCATTAACTTTGGTAAATAGTTTTAATCGCATTTAGATCAAATTGTAGATAACTAATTCTATTAAAAACTATAGTATAGGGACTGCTTTGTCCGGAAACTGATAATTAGAAAATGATTTTAAAATATCGTAATAAATTTAGTTAATCTTTCGCCGCATATGTTTTATCTGATGTATAGGAGAAAAGTTTTTATTACTGATATAGTATAATATGTCAATTAACATGAACAAAATCTCAATCAGTCTAAAAAATATAAGAAATTCAAATGAAACTAAAAAACATTTAATCTGTAATATGCGCTAATATATATCCATGCATCGTCCAACCCAATCGGTTTCGATTCATATAAAAAGAATATTCTAAGGACTGTGATCTTATTTCCAGATGGAATTAAACGTAATCCATTTGCCTAAAACTAACTTAATTTCAAGTAATTCAAAAAGAAGCTTTAATCTTGAGACTTTAAACTAGATTGATAGACTGGTATATAAGTATATATTTGATTTTATTAGTGAAAATTAAGGTCTAAAAAAAATAATTATTATTTGTTTTACTAAAATCAATATTCTTTTTTTATTGCATAAAAAGGTTTTCATTGTTGAAAAGTATTTTATGTGCTGTTATTACAGTTAAAAAAATATTATCAATATATTTTAAATAATAATTTATAATATTTAAAATCTTACTATGAAACCATTTCAAAATTTAAAAACGTTTATTTATTGTATAGAAAAAATTTAGATTTTCCCCTCATTCCCCTCAGAATTGCTCCAATTCTACTTACAAAAGTAAAAAATTACTTTTAACTTTTAAAAAATAAAATAGTGGGAATATATAATTATTATTTAATTTGCATATTTAAAACTTTTAATGGATGTTTAATTTAAATCATAATATTAATAATTTTATGAACCTCTTACTAAAACCACAAACTACCAAAAATGTTTACTAACTAAGCATGGAAACTTGAATTGATTTAAAGAAATTAATTAAACTTTTTCTTTTTCCCCCCTTCCTTACTTTAGGCGTCGCGCCGCCAACGCTACAAGTAAGCTATAGTCGGCCGACATCGCTGCATGAGCAACAGCAGCAGCAACAACAACAACAACACGAGCAGCAGCAGCAGCAGCAACAACTAGCTTATGCCGATGCCTATGCCGCTTTGGGGCGTGGTCAATACGAATCGACAACTAGGGCGCCAAATAATAGCAAAGTTTGACAGCCAAAAAAACCAAAGGCAAAGCGGCAAAAGCAACAAAAGGAAAAGCGGCAGCAACAGCAGCAACAAAAACAAAAACAAAAATCAAATGAACTCAAATTAAATGTAAATGTAATTTTTATGCTAATTATTTTTATTTAAACAACAACAATTGAATCAGCAACAACAACAACAACAACAAAAATGAACACAAAAACAAAATGGAACAAATTCGAATACTAGAAGAACAAAAAACAAAAAAAAAAAAAAACAAGCGATATTTTTTAATAAATTAATTGATATGGAAATGGAAAATGAAAATCATTATTATTATAAATAATTGAAAAGGTAATTTGCATGATATATGTATACATATATATATATAATAAATATACATATATATATATATATATATATATGTTTCTATATTGTGCTTGCTATTTACAAAGCAGCAACAAACTAATATTTAATTGTACGGATATTAAATAATACAACAACAATGAAACACAAAAAAAAACCATCATCATATATGTCAAGGCATGAAAACGAAATTAATTAAACATTTAAAAATGCAAAAATATGTTTTGTACAAAAAAAAAAATCAAACAGCAAAAAAAAAAGAAAGAAGAAAACTAAGCGATTAATTAAGCGGCAACCGAACAAACAAAACCAGGAGAGAAAACAAAAACAAAAAAAGAAAAAACAGAAAATACAGCAGAAGCATTTAAATTGTATTTAACTTGTAATAAAGGCTAACAAAAAAAATGAGAATAATATTTAATTAAAGCCGTCAAAATTGCATTTGTAAACTAGCAAAAAAAAAAACACACACACAAAACAGAAAAAAAGAATAATTAAAGACATTAATTATATGGAAAAAAGAATTAAATGCTTAAATTAAAGTTCGTAATTTCTCCTTTCTCAATTTGTTGCCAAATCTTTAAATGCTGCTAAACAAAACGAAAGATATTAACAATTTGAACTTGAACTCGTTTTTATATATGTCGTAGAGTTTTCTTCTTTTCAATAAATTCTATGATTTTATTTTGTAATTTTATAGTTTAGATACAATTATTCCAACTGTCATTTTGTATTAGGTTTAAAGCTTTATGTTTAAAAAAAAAAAAAAAAAAAAAGAAAGGGGAAAGAAGGCGAATCGAATCGAGTAAATGAAAAGAGAATAGAAAAGCTGTTTATTTAGCCAACAGCCACTGATTATGTTTAATGTTATCTATATCTATATATATCTTCATAAATCTGAATGTATGTATTTTGTACGTGTAATGTATATGTTTTAGTTATAGTATATATATATATATACACTCATGTATAGGGCAACTGTCATATTCTTGTATTTTATATATGTTGTAGGTTTTAATTGATTTAAGTTACTAGTTTATGTTTTTTGTTTTTTTTTCTTGTCTCTGTGTTTCTGCTATTGGCAAGCTCAAGCAACAAAGTCACGACTGATGAAGAAATATATATATATATATATATATATATACTTATATATCTATATGTGTATGTTTAACTCACTACGATTAAAGGCATCACTAAGAGGTAAACATTATTCGTATACACTTCTTGCTTATCGATTGTGTTCAAACAAAGATTCTCATTACGAGTTTAAATAGCTTTGAGTTATACCATTTTAATTTGAAAATTTTTAAACGATTTGCATTAGCCAAGAGAAATGTTGACCAAGAATAATAGATTCAAGCATTTTCTGTTGTTTTATTTTTCTTTTAAAAAACTTTTCATATAATATAACCTTTTAAAGCCAGTAGTATTTAAATATATTATCGATTGAGATCACTTTTTCTTTTTTTCATTGTATTTTAAAAGAAGTTTTATTCATAAATAAGATTCATTTTCTAAAAAAAGAAAATAAAATACGAAATCTCACATTTCTATCTATTTTAATATGATCAATGATATGTTTTACAATGTGTCCTTTTGATAATTCTAGTTTTACATTGATCTTTTTCAAATTAAAGTCTTAAATTCAATTTACTTTATTGTGAATCATTTCTTTAAAGTCATTCAAATCGAACAATATATAATATATATATACATCTATTCTGAAAAAAGTATTAAAAATCATGATATGTAATGTTTGGCTGAACTTATTAAAATAATCTTTATAAATTCACTTTTAAAACTTTGCCACTTAAAATTTTCAATGATATTTGAACTTTATTTAATATTAAAAGTTTTAAAGAAAATTTGATTCATAAAACTTTAATATTACATATTTAAAAACTAGTTCTCTAATATTTTGAATTTCTTTTTTTACATTTTGTAAAGATTTTCTTAAAACTTTGACCATTCATATTCAAATGATCTAACATTTATATATGTTTAAATTGAAAAAGATATATAATATATATTTAAATAGTTGCGCCTGAAAATGTGCGATTCTGTATTGGCTCTTGGCTAGTGTCACTTATTTAGTTTCTGTCTTTTGTTTTTGAACTTGTGCTATACATTTTGAATTCCTCATGCAACAAATCTGAAACCAAACCCAACTTGAAAGCGAATCTTGTAAATAATAAAATTCTATAAAATAAAAACTAAAATGAAAACACAAATAAAATAAATATATATATACATAAATATATGTATATGTATTAAGTTAATGAGAAATATAAAATTTAATTGCATATACATAAAACTCAAAAATAAGTTTAAAAACAAATTATAAAATTTACATAAATTGATATATTATATATAAAGAATATGTACTAAAATGTCAAACACAAAAACGAATAAGGATCATGGAAACTATTCTATAAGTTCTTCCGATCAACAGAACACGCAGACACATTCAAACAAAAACACACACATACATACACACAAACAAATAGAAGACAAAGAACAAAAAACGGAAAACATTTAACTATTAATTTAATTCTAATACAAGATAAAGAATGAATTAATTAATTGACTTTAAGTAAACTAATTAATTATATGATTATGAAAGAAGGCAACATGGAAAAACTGCTACAAAATAAAAAGCAAGATTGAATATGAGAAGCGATAATAAAAGAACAAAAAGAAACTACTATTTTATAAAATAAAACATAAATAATGATTCATTTTATTCGTAGATGAATGGCTAATGGTATTAAAACTGTATATAAAAGAATAAGTATAAGATCGTCGTTACTTGGCATATTCATTTATTTTTAAAGTCTAATTCATTGCAGTGATTCAGGATTTTTATACGACTCCAATCACGATGGATTATGATTTGTTTTATTCTCCCAGAGAAGCTTGGATGTAATTAGATGTACTCTTAGCTGAGTAATTATATAGATATATAAATGGATTATACTTTTGCTCTTATTACTTTTTCGCAATATTGGAAACTTTTAATACCTTGCAGGTACCCTGAGATTTGTATTACCTTCCGCTTGCTGTTGATCTTAACTGCAAATGTGGATAAAGGACAGCTCAAAGAATTAAGAATCACTCCAGATCGGAGATTGGGTTCCACTCCAGATCCAGTAGAATGGACTCTATTGCTTCTACCAAGCTTCTTGTAACGAGGCTAACTCTCGTTTTCTTTATTTCTTAGTCTTCATTAGAATTTTAGATTATCGCTCGTTGTTCGGTCTCTGACTCATTGCGTTTAAGCTGTGCCTGATTGTTTATCAGCTAAGTGAATGAGATCGTGGCACCCATTTAAAAGTCGAATTTATAATATATGTCAGAGATTGATAAGAAATATTATTCAAATAGTCTTACTAAGAACTAGGTTCGAAAGGAGGAGGGGTAGGGTTACTTCGTCTTAAAGTGTGGCAGTGGCTGTAATCAAAAATAGACAAAGAAAGTTAAATAGAATAGTAACAAAAAAAGTCAAAGCAGGTCTCAAAATCAGGGGCTTAAACATTCACTTTGGCTAACAGCACGAACAAGGCAAGAACTTCCGGCTCCCACTGTCTAAGTTCCAAGAATAAGTCCCGAAGAAAATTGAAAAATATTCGGAAGCTCTACATACATATACATATACATAATTAATATAATTATGACAATTCTAACATAACTTTACTTTGAGCTATTCATTTTCGTAATCCGACCATGGTTTTAGATGCCAAACAATTGAAGGTAATAAACCCATTTCAAAGATTTTAGGGATAATCCTGTTTTTTCTATTGTTATTCATTATCAATCATTATTCCATTTTTGTAATTTATTTATATTTGTTAGCAAATATCAAGGCACTTTACAACAAAATTAGGGCGTTAAGTTACAAATACTTAAAAATTAGTATAGAAAAACAATTTTTTTTTTTTGGTTAACAATGACGAACACACAAAAAGTTGACGGTCAAGAAAGACACGAGTCCTTTTCTCTTCCAAGCTCTAAGCACGTATCCTGGAAGCTTTCTTGCTCTTATCAGCCTTGGGTGGCGGTGGTCCACTGCGTCCTCCTTGCAAATGGCGATTGTAAATACTGTAAATCGGAATAGAAATTAATTATAAACGATTTCTTTAATTGAAATTCAATTGCATTTTACATTTTGTAGGTCTCCGTCTTGAGGTATTCAATCACATGGCTGATACCTAGCAGATATTGTTCAGCAATGGGATTCACCCAGGGATTTTCCTCCATTTTCATTACCGACTTGTTGCTCAACAGATCCAGCTGGGCCACTTCGGGGGGTAGAACCTGCAGGCGATTGTTTTGAATATGCAATTCGCGTAGCCGCTGCAATTCCCCAATTTCCCGAGGTAGCTCCAGCAGATCATTGTCTCGCAGGCCGAGGATTTGTAAGTTCTTTAGTTGACCCAACTCCTTTGGTATATACTCAAAATCGTTATCACCCAGATACAAGGCACGTAATGTTTCCATGCCAAAGAAATTGCCAGGCAGCACTTGTTCATTTAAATTGTTGTAGGATAGATCAAGTACCTCAAGAACGGGGAAAGCCCCAAAACCACGTGGCAAATTATCCAACTTGTTGATGGAGACATTCAAAATGCGTAACTTTGGCATGGATGAGAGTGAAACTGGCAGCTCGGTCAATTGATTATTCGAGAGATTCAATATTTCCAGATTCAATAGATTCGCAATTCCTGGATTAATCAGACTGATCTTGTTGTGCGACAATGTGAGACGTGTTATATTGGACATGTTAACTGAAAAGAAGAATAATGTTTAGTCAGTTTCTAAATATCAAGGGATTTCATTCTTATCCTGCTGAGACTATAAAATTTATATATTATATAGTAAAAACCAACGAATAAGTTTTATTATAAAGCACATTGTTTCTAATCCTTACGTAAAATCTTTCATATCATATAGCTTATATAGTGGCTATAATGGTGCCTAAATTTGTATGATGATGGGAAAAATATTTCTTACATTAGCAATATGGGCAGAAACCACTGACAATGTAATTTAAATTATCTAACTATAGTTAATTTGATCATTTTCTTTTATTGATTAAAGTGAAGTATGGATCTATATTTTAGCGACATAATTTCCCCCTCACAACTACTGTATTTTGTTATGCATACGTTACTCCTGCAGCCAATTTCCAAAGAGGTTCAATCATAAACAGCTGCTTTTGCACGCAACAGGCAATAGGCCATGGGAGTAAGCGAGATAACTATAGTAACACAAACATTCTGTGTATTGTTGTTGCTGTTAAAATTCTTTAATTTAAAACAAATAAAACAAATAAGTCTTTTTTAAAACCTATTGGGACTGAATGCAAATGCCAATGTAAAAATTTATAAACTATCCGACATGTGCATCTATCTATCATACATTTAAACGTCTTTAATTGTTGCCTATTCTCACACCCCCTTCTCCCACTTTGTCCCTCAAACTAAGGCTGGCGTCATCGTAAAAAATAAACAAAAATTTAGTTTCATTTAATAAAATTCGTTTTAAGTTAGTTCATTTAAAGATACCAAAGAATTTCATATTTCTTAACGTTTCTTCGATTTAATCATTTTGTGGCAGCTGGTTGTGCATCATTAGGGCGAGGTTAACATTGCGTGGGATTCAGTTGCTTTTTTTTGTATTTTTAAATTAACTTGTATTTAATTTTTTCACTTACACAATCCAGGGAGCTCCTCGAAGGATACCAGACCCTTGTCGACCAGGTCCAATTCCCGATTTTGTGTTTCTCGGGCTTCATCTAAGACTTTCTTTGCTTTCGACATTTTCGCGGTGTTTACGGGCAGACAAGAAACCGTTGACTGACTCATTTTTGTTGCTGCACGGGCGTAGCGCCTCCCCTTGGAAATTATAAGCTAATAAATTCAAAAAAAATAATTATGATGAGGCTCTAATATGTAATAAGTTATTAAATGTAAGTCAATCATGTTATGGATTACAGAATTCTATTTAAATACACTTAAATCGCTTGGGAAGGGCAGTTATTCTGAATACCCTGTTACTACGCCTATGTATTGCAGCACTTGAAGAACAATTGAGTTCTTTTACGTAGATAACTATCTACGCAACCAATTTGACCAAAAACTCAGTGGCGCCAGTTTAATATAACCGCTAAGTGGCACTCAAACTGTGCAACAAATATCAAACTTTTTAGGTACAGAATTAAATTTTCGCGCCGTATTATTTCCCTAAGACCTTACAATTTTATTATTCCAATATAACTTTCAGTTAAACAGGAAAAGTTGATTAATTTGCAAAAACACCTTATTTTTATATTTTCTCTTTCTTTTCAAATAGTTTTATATGCCTCTGAGTTGATTTATTTAAATTTCCAGTGCTTTTCAAACTGCGATAGAGGTTTTACGTTTTCTTTTGCATATGTTTCTTTGGTGGAGATTTTCCTCAGATTTCCCACACAACACCGCAAGTTTCACAATTATTTAGGTCACTTTGTTACAAAAACTATGCACTTGACCCAAATTTGGGATACATGGAAGTTCTTTTCCATATTAATTTTATGAATTTCTTTCCAAATTTTCACTGATTTAACTTTTTTCCCTCACTGCACAATGCAATTTGTTGTTGTTGTTTATGTTCTTCTTGTTAAACTAATGCTCTACACGAACAACAACAAAAATACAAAAAATAAAACCAAAACAAAACAAAAGCAAATTGAAATTAATCACAAAAATAGCCAAGAAATGTGGCGGAATGCGTCACCTTTCGTTGAAGTGAGCGACGCTAACCTCGCGTAGTAACTGAATCTCTTACAGCGTCAACGCGATCGATCGACGGATGGAAACATTGGCATGGGGGAGAGATTTTGATGTCGCCGCATTATGTGGATCCATTTGGCTCTCTGCTGCGGCTGGTTTTGCCTTCGTTTTTTTCTTTTACCTTTTCTGATTATCGGCGAATAAAAATAAAAAAAAAAATAACAAAAAGATGCCAAAGCAAAACTTGATATAAGTTGGCCTTTTTGTCTTTTGTATCTCAACATACCCTGTACTCACATGATACGTTGATGGGCTTATTAGTACTTCCAAAAAGTATTGTTACAGTAGATGATTGAAATGCCATAAGGAACATTCCATCTGACTGTCTATATCTCTACCATATAATCTACGTGGAGTTAGGGAAATGGCCAAGCAATGGGCATATAACAGTAGAAGGGCATTCCGAAATCGGTCTTTCTATTAACGAATGAAATTTTTGCGTTTAATAATATAAATAATAATACCTAGATTGCTACTCTAATAATCGCCCAAAACTTTATGTAAGGGTATAGAATATTCGCTAGCCATCATTGTTAATCTGAAATATTTATTTTATGTCGAAGGAAACCTGTTTTACCGCAAATATTTAAAGATGAGAACATCTATCTTAAATATATCCTCAATTTTAGTTATATAGTATTTTCATTCGAGATATTTGAACTGGACCATATATGTATGATAGCTCTTTAACTAATTTTAAAGCAAATATAAACATCATATTACATCTGTTTGAAGTAAACTATATATTATATTAATCATAAACAAATACAGTTGATTCAATTAAAATTGAGTAAATCGGATCGTATGGATCGTTGCAAAATAACACTGCTACATTTGCCATAACCACGGAGAAAGAAATACTAGAAAAGGGCATACTCCCACATTTTTCAAATACATATATTTATCGATTTTTGTTATACATATACTTATAATACAATTAACCGACATCAGTCAAAATAAATTCTGTAAGCGGAGGTTAGAAATTTCCAAAGTTGGCAATTTTTCGATCGATTATAAATTGTCTTATATATATATACATACATATATACATCATATACATACATTCATATATAGTTCCTTTTCAAGATCAGGCAAAAAAAGACTGCTTTGGAGCCTTCATAAAAATCAACTTCCTTGAAAAGAATTGTTTCAAAGTGATCGAACCTTGTACTGCTTGCAATAGCTTATACATACTGCTTGTATATTGCAAGTATCGGACAAAGGTTAGCTTTTCAGTTTTTAAACTGAAAACTTCTGCATTGTAATTCTTTTACATATGTTTTAATGACTTCTCTAAATTTAATTAAAATAGATTGACTACGAAATAATAATATTTACAACAATCCGATTAGATCTCTTGGATTTTGCGCGGATATCAATATAAAGATGTTTATAATTATCTCTTTGGTTGAAACTATTTGTGCCATTCTTCTGATACTTTACATTAAATTAAGGTGCTTCTACCTCATCAGGCGGCGGTGGATATCTGCCTCGTCTGCAAAGGATTACTACTATTTTTATTGCTACTTCTTAATGACAATTGTTATAAAAACAATCTGCAAATCTCCATCCTTCTAAATAAAATGAAAACTGATAATACCTTATGGCAGATCTCGGGCATAGTCGACCGATCCAGTTTCGACAATAATGAACCAAACGAAATATGCTAAAGAACACCACAATAACAAATGGAACTCATTTTGTATATATATAATATATGCATTTATATCTCTTCCTCTCTTTATAAGGTCATATAGTCCGAGAAATAGACATATGATATGACTAAAAATAAAATTTTGTTGCCTTTAGTACTAATAAATGCTCTCAAATTAATCAATTGAACTTTATATCAAGTTGGTTTCCTTTTAATCTTCCCAAAGCGAAACCCATAGGATATTTCAGATTAGTAATTATATGTTTTTAAACGCCATAAAAAATGTTATCAAAAGGAAAACTCAATCCAAATCGAAATGATGTCAACAGTTTACTATCACAATGATATTTTTACTTATTGATCACTTCTTGACCTAATTATGTCTTTAATCCAACCTAATTATGTCTTTAATCCAAACGTTTATACGAAATCCTTGCTCCTGTGCGAATCGTCCAGGCGATCATCAGATATGTAACTCCTGATAAGGATCGATTGACATTGACTTATTGTCAGTTGTTATTTTGATGATAAGATGGAAATATCCGTTACTTAACACATCAAAATATGGCATTTGCATTTAAATTCTTAATATTTTATTATTTCGTGTGGAAGGACCCCATCATTGTTGTCCGTTTCAATTTTATTTGTTATTTGGTCATTTTGTTGCTTCCGCCGTGCCGCAATTTGTTGCATTTTTAATTACTTAGTTGTTGTTGCTGCTCGGACTAAAAATGGAGCAGTCGTGGGAATGGAGCACAACTCTATCCGATATGTGGTTTATTTTCATTTTCGTATTAATTTTCGTTTCGCTGCCTGTCGAATCTGCAAAAACCCCGAAAGTTTGTCTTTTGCGCCTTGCGTTGCATAATTTGCGTGTTCCACACTCGTTATTCTTCTCCTTTTTTTTTTTTTTGGGATTTTTTCGGATGCGGATGAGAATGAGGATGCGAAGGTGGTTACTGATGGCTAGTTTGGAACTGGAGCGGAGTGCTGTGTATGTATGTGTGCTCTACATTTCCGCCATATAAAATATGCAAAACAATGCAAACTCTCTCTCGTTCGTCCAAAACTTTTCATATGCCCCGAAAAATTAATTTTGTTTTAGATGACGCCGCCGCCAGATTTTTCGGCTGCATTTTTTGGTTACTAATGTTGTGGCAGAACTAGTCCAGTACTTTTTTGTTTTAATTAACTTTTCTTCTTTTTTCTTTTTGTTTTTTTTTTTTGTCTTTTTCGGCTTTTGTTATTGTTTTATTAAAAACTTTGTTAGAGCTCTGCAAATTGTGCTAATTTCGGTAGAGCATGGAATTTATTTGACGTATTTATGAGACGGGATTTGAAGGATGCTTTCGAAAAACCCCTCAAGACGATTGCCTAAGAATAAAATCAAATATTTATTTTAAAACTGAAACAATATACGAAAAAGGAAGTTGTATCCGTCAAATATCAAATGTTGCCAAAATGTTATTTAGATATTTTATATCCATCCCGTAAATGGAATAACAGTCACATATATGAAATATATTAACAAGGGATTAAAATATTATTATTAATAATATTGTTATTTTTTTTTTTTTTCAATTAAAAAATGTTACTTGAGTTTGAGAAATAATAATTAAAATTTTTACATGGGTTTCTAAAATTTGTTTAAAATTCGATCCGAAAAACGTAACATAATTTAAAAATATATTCAAATGTTAATGCAAAATGATTTTATGATTATCAGCTAACGGTAAAGAGCTTATATTATATTATCTTATATTTAAGAAATCATTAAATTTCGATTATATTTAACTTTATCTTTTAGTTTGAATTCGCTTTCATTTTTTTTCATTTTTTTTTCAGTTAACAGTAGCTGTTATTGCAATGTTAGTGTTAGAAAATTACAACAAGCTTGTCGCAGCAGTGTTAGGAAATATCTTGAGAGTTACATTCAAACTGTTTTTGTTGCGTTTCCTTCGTTTATTTTTCTTGCTTCGATTGAGCAAGTTAGTTAAATAGTGCATAAGGTTAAAAATTCTGCACAAGCATATTTCCATGGTACTTGCTTTCATTAACATGGCATTGATAAAGTTCTCTCATTAGTAAAAATCTCTCTTTGTTGATGAATACCTTTTTCATTTGAGTAGCAAAAGGGAATATGGATTATGGATTTATGGATTTTAAATATTTTTGGGATATTGTTCGAAGATTGTTGTTGAAGGAATAAGCTTAGTTCCTTCCAAGTTACAAGCAAAATCCATACAAATTGAACAAAAGCTAAGGGAAGGAGGGGAGGCAGACTGGAAAAGCTAAAGGATGCTTTGCATAGAGATTTGTGAGAAATAAAAAACGGGATGAAGGCAACAACGGCAACTGCAAAGAAGAGCGCGTTGATGTATGATGTTGCCAATTGTTTGAAGTAAATCAAACGGCACTGAGTATTCAGAGCCATAAGGATAACCGACAGCAGCGGGGTTGGGAGACAGAAGGGTCATACTGTGGTTGCGGCTAGAACGAGTCTACAATAAAGCTGCTCCTTTTGCCAATGATTATTGCGGCCAGGACTCTGGTCCTTTGGGCCGGAGTAAACAAAGCGTATTGAAAAATTGCCAGAAATAAAGTAAGCCAAAAGGATGCGCCTCCTCCTGACCATGTGTTGACAGACAGACGAAAAGCAAGAAGTATAAAAGGGAGAGCAACAGAGACAGACAGCAAGTGTGCGAAAAAGAAAGAAAATAACCATTTATATCTATCTCTCTGGCCATTTTGCGAGTTATTCAATCAGGTTCAGACTGTGTTCAGGGCGGTGCGAAATGCAAAAGAAATGGACACAAATTAGTGCGGACCTACGCCTGCTTTTGTCTATTAAGAGCCATCAATTAAATTGAAGCCCAAATCATTTATTCTCGTATTACCATATCCGAAAATGTCCCAAAAAAAAAAAAAAAAAAATTATTTTACAACTTAATGCGAATTTATGGCCACAAAATGACACGAAAATGCTTCCCCTCCCCCCTTTTTTTTGCAAATTAACTTGCGTATTTTACAATTCATTTGAGAACCGCAAAACATTTTGCGACACAAAATAATTTATGGTAATGCCAATCAGAGATGCCACACAAAATGAATTACTTTGCACATATATTAGCAGGCAAATCGTTCAAATTTAACATACATACATTTTAGATCCAGTTTAGGTGCAAATGAATTATGTATTTTGGCTATACTGCGACAACACTAACTTCCTTGGTCCATATAACTTTAATATCTAAGTAATTTAATTTCATATTTATCAATTTAATATGTCGAAATTATTCATTTTGTTCTAACTATAACAAAGGACTTTAACAATTATTTATATTTAAGTAATGTACATATTGTGCAAATCTCTAGACTGAGTTCTCGATTTAAACTTTATTTCTATTCGAAATTTTGTTTGTTGTACATTTTGTTTATTCCATGTCCCAATCTAAGCTAAAAGTTATTGATTAATTTATATTAAATTTTTTTAAATTTGAGTTACGCCTTAAATATGTTCTCAAGTTTGATAAAAAAAAGAATTATTGTATTCTGGGAATTAATCATTGTATCTATTAAAAGCAAATAAGATATCTTAAGAACACTCATTCTATGTACTTAATTAATTTTAAGTACCTATATATTAACTTAGTTAAGTTGGTTAATTATTTTGGCAAAAACCAACCTTTTCAGAAGTCAGCGTCGGGGAAAAGCAAAAAGCATAAGTCAAATAATTTTTTGAGCTTGTTTACTTTTTATGTTATTTGGAAATCTGAAAGTAAAACAAAGTTTTTAAAAGAGTTAATTAGGCTGTTAATTAATAAATATAAGGCTGAAAAAGATTCCAAAAATTGGCAAGAAAAAATCCTTAAGAGTTACTAATCAATATATTTTAATATATTTTAAAAGAGCAAATGACTGAGAATAATCTATATAATATATGTCGAAGAGACTTATTTTATATTTTAAGTGTTCAAATGATTATAATAAGAAAATAAATAAAAGTATTCCTTTAATGTAAACAATAGATCTCACACTTTTGTAAAATTAAGTTGTATTAATAGGCTAAGAGACATTATTTGATAACAATTTACAATAAATGTACAATTTATTATGGATAATTCTTTGGGTTTAAGCTTAAATTTTAAATTCTGATACTTTAATTTTTTGTTGACAATATTCCAACCGATAATTGACCAAAAATAAATATATAGAACGATACCCAATAATGCCGCCCATTTATCTGTGCTAAAAACTAATTATTTATTTACAAAAAAAGCATTTTCAACCGCCTTTTTTGTCTACTATATATGTATTTATATACACTATGCTATTTATTTATAATCAAAGTTCTATTCTAGTTCTATTCCCAGTTGCTACATTTGCCATTTAATGCCCATTAAACATTTAAATTTGCCATTTCCAACACAGACTCGGGGCAAAGCGAAAAGGCACATCATAAAATATGCAATAACAAGCAAAAATTCAACTGTTTGTACTTTTTTTTTTTCGTTTTATAATAATATATATGTATATACGTATATTTTTTTATAATTTTCGTAAAACAAAATAAAACAATTTAATTGGTCCACACATGGATAGAGAAAAACTAATCCATTTTAATTAAAGTAAATAAAATTAAATTTCAAAGAGGGCCACAGAAAGGGATTATGAAATCAGGAAAAAAAAAACGCAAGCGAAACAAACGAATATAATTATTGGTCGTCGACAAGGCAAAGTTAGATAAACGGATTTAAATGAGAGTTTTATTTTTTTTTTTTTTTTTTTTCGTTGGGGGAAATGGAAAATACATAAATCATAATTGTATGCTTATTGTAAATAAATAATATCTCATATTAATTTGTTGACAATTGTGAATTTATTAGCTAACCAGTGATACAAAAATCTCTGTTGTAGCTTACAAAAGCGATTAATTAGCGTTAAGTTTTTGACAGAGTCCCCTTGTTCAATTACCCCCCCCATTTCGATTCACAATGGTCATTGTCAACAGAAAATATTTAACTGCTCATTAGTTTAGGGTACAGAGAATGTTATGCCTTACCCTGCCCTGTCCAGTCCAGTCCAGTCCAGTCCAATTCTGTCCTTATCCTTGTCCTTATCCATGACCACCTGCCTCGGGCTCATTAGAATTCAGTCTGTGTCTCGTTCGAGTCTCAAGTTGAACTTCTCAGCCTCCGGCTGCATCCAGCGCCTGTAAGTATGCAATGACACAAAAAAATCCAATGAAATACGCACACACACACACCTACATACTTAGATGTTGTGGGTGTGACTAAGGCTTTCACTATGAAGGAGCTCTCACATGTTAACTACTTGGTATTCAGTGCGTTGAACTTCGTTTAGCTGGACGAAATGTTTCAGAACTCGTTAGAGGTCTGACAGCATTTGGCTAAGACTTGTTGTTGGCCCAATCAATGTCTGTACTAGCCGCAAGCCAAAGAGCTGCACGCATTTAGTAAGTAATTTATTTAACATCAATTGTTTCTGACTCTTCTATTGACTTTGACAATTGTGTCAAATAAATGTATATAGTTTCTATTGATTTGATATTTAATATACCTAAATTCAATTGAAATTTGAAAAAAAATAAAATAAAAAATAAGAAAAACAAATGTAAATTGTCAGCAATTTGAAATTTAAATTGAGGGAATTAAAATCCTGTCAAAGTTATTGAAAACTTATTGTACAACCCAAACCCAAACCCAATCGCTTTCTTATATGGTTTGCCTCCCCTTTCTAAAAGAAGCATTTCTCATATATTTATGCATGCAAAATACAAGTAAAATGGAAAAGAAATAAGAGCAAAGGAAGGAATAAAAAAGTCAGAAAATAAATCTTAAAATCCTTGTACTTGTGCACGTTGATTGCTGCTGCCTCTGCCAACATCCTTGCCATCTTAACTTATCGATCGATCGTCTTGCATTTACAATTCCCTTCGATTTTCCTACAGCCACTTTATCAATTTCGCCAATAAAATTTCAAACAGTTCTTTTGCTGGCTTTTACCTTTCTTCTTTTCCTTTTTTTTCTTTTTTTCTTTCATTTTTTTGTATTTTTTCTCTTGTATTCCGGCAACAAAAAACAGTGAAAACTGATGAAAAAGAGGGTGAAGGGGGAAAAGGACGAGAAGAACTGCATCATTCATCATCATCCGATTGGGGAGCTTGAATTGCTTGAATTCTGTGGGTAGAACAATCGTTTTATTTGTCTACCTGAACTGATGGATTCTGGGTGAGATAAAGTAGCTGCTGTTGCTCCACATACTCCATCTACAATTTGATCAGCTAATTGGTTTTATTGTGCCATTTATTTGAAAATAAATTAATCTTCATGGCTAACTATGAGTGATTAGTTTTACGAGTTTTGTCACTTGACAAGGAACATGTAATTCAAATCAAGATTCATCCTTTCCCTTTTTTCAACGTATCTAATCCAACTGCCAAAGCAAAGCCAGAGGAGTCAGATACACATGTTTCCGTTTTTTATTTCCTTTTCTTTTTTTTTGCTTTGGTCCTGTGAGTGTAAAACATTGTTTCAGGTGTCTGACACATGATAAAAAACTAAAAAAAAAGGAGGGAAAAGAAGGAAAAAAGCTGAATGACATCCATCGAATGAGATGAAGAACTATTATTTTCCATGTCGTTGTTTTAAATGATTGAGCAAATATTGATGCGATTGAACAGATGATAATATCCTGTTATTGAGTTGTTAATATTTATGTAGGGAAAAATGGGAAATTTGAAATTTTTAACTCTGTGAAATTAATATTTAGCCGTATATTTATTTCACAAATAATCTACCAAAGGTCAATTAATAGCAAGCAAATGATTATGTTTAATTATCAATAATAAGTGTAAAAATATGCAATTACAAACATTAAAATAGATGAAGTTTATTTCAATACTAAATTGTATATATCTATCTATCTATCTGCAAGATATAGAACATTCATTTTAATTAATAATTTGTGTTTACATTTTTAACGAGTTTTATTATATGTGGGTTATGTTTTACATAAACATATATTATCCAGTTATTACATTAATCTTATCAAATACAATCATATAACTGTTAACTTAAATAATATTTATAAATACATATATTAATAATTATATAAAATACCCTCTGAGTATAAAAATCAGCTGATCTTGCTCTTAAAAAAAATTAATGTTCCTCTTCTGCAAGTGGCCAGTAAGGTATTCGGTAATCCAGTTGGCTCATTAAAATAAACTAAAGTTCCATTTTGCTTTAATTAAGGTTTTATATACATAGTATACAACAGAAAAAAAATCATTTGTTCTTATGACATATGATTTATTAAACTACGTTCAAATCAAAAAGTTTTTTTTATAATTTATATACCTGTTGTGGCACAATGATTGGTTTAATCTAAAACGATCACTAGAGAAAAGCCTTTTTACTTGTTTACTAACACTGGAACTTAACAGAATTAAGATCTTAACAGAATGTAGCGAGTTAACATAGATTATATGACAGAGATAGCCTGAAGGCCTTTGTTGCTTGCTTGCTACACATTGTAAATCAGAAATAATTCCCTTTTACAATTACATAAATAATAATAATATGACAGAGAATTAAAACTCACTCTTAAAGCGACCAACAGGAAAAGGGATACATATATAAATAAGTATAATAATCTTAATAAGTGTACAATGAAAATAATAATACTTAACTAAAGAGGCTAACTACCTCACCCAATAAAAGTTTTTGAAATGTTGTGATAAATATGGTACAAAGTTATTTTATTTTTAAAAAAGGGGAAAGCGGCAAGGACATTTTCTTTACAAAATAAGTAGCCGTAAAATGCGCAGGGTAAGAAATGTAAGAAAAGAAGATTTTAATTCAAGGTTCTTTTGACAACAATACGTTTTCTCCTCAAAAATAGATATTTACATAAATCAACTAAATTCAGGTCCTATATATCTGTGAGTTTATATTTTGATCTGCATATTCAGATCGTAGTTTAAAGTGGTATAAAGTATATCCTGCAAATCTGTTTCCTTTAAAAAATATATATAAGAAGTACATATAATAGAAAAATTCCTATGTTATTTTACACCTGCAACATCATTTAAAGATTTTGTAATTATCGAAAAAAGACAGTTTCATAGAATTTAAATATTTCTTTTAACTTTAGTGTGTTCACTTTTCTTTATCAACCAATTCCTGTCTGTATATTCTATTTTAGAAACACAAAAATTTCATTTGATTGACGACAAAACCAACATAATAAAAAATCTTATAAAAGAAGAAAGAAAGCAAACAGGGCGGGGTATAGGAATGTAATAATATTCTTTGTTTGTGGAAATGGGATTTATGTATAACTAGTTCACAATGCAACTAGAAATAATCGCATATCAAACACTTAAACTGATTTTCCAAATCTCACAGCAAACAGATGAAAAGTAAAGAAGAAAAACTACATAGTCCAGCACTTTACTTTACTTTAGTTTAGTTTAGTCATAGAAGTCAAGAGAGTGAGAAAGATGCAGGGGAGGTGGACAGTTAGGGGCTAGATGTGGATGCCACATGTAACGTAACATGCTCAATTTAAAGTGCCTCTGATTTGCCAGGCTCACTGGTCTATAATATATATATATATCGTATATATATAGATATGTATATGTATATATTGGTTTGTGTGTAGTGTGTATGTTCAACACGTTTTCTCTCTTTGTTTGGTCTACAAATAGATGAGCCCAATGTGTTTGTGTGTGTATATGTGTGTGTGTTTGTGTGTGAGGGAGAGGTGAAGCCAGAAAAAATATTGTAGCATAATTTTTGGCGCTAACAATACATGTAGTACGTGAGGATAGACGGGTAAAGAGAAAAGAGAAGAGGATGGTAGGGAGTAGGCAAGAGGCACATGGCATATATCAGCACATGCATTCATAAATCATATTCTGCAGCAGCAGAAAACTGCAAGCAGGCAGGCAGCCAGGAAGCGGCCAGGATCCTATTTTAAGGATATTTATACTGACAGCGGATTTTTGATGGAAAAACTTTTGTAAATTGCTTTTAGCACACACACATACACATCTACACATAATACCATATAGACACACACACACACAATGTTGACCAAACCTCAAGCTTTAAGAATTTTTTCGTCCTGGCCTTGTTTGTGTCCTGTTTGGGGCCCCAGGCACATTTATTAAATCGAGTTCATATTTTTAATGATGCCTGCCGCCACACAAAAGGACGCATAATGGCTCTTTAAAAAAAAAAAAAAAAAAAAATTGCCAACCTACATACTGATATCTATGGATATATATAAATATATATATATATATATATTGCCTTTTCTTTCCCATTTTATCATCCTTGCTGCAGCGTGTCCTGCTTATATTGTTGCCGCTATGCATTTCAGTTTGTCCTCTTTGTCTACCGACTAAAGAAAATATTGTATGGCATAGCAATTTTTCTTTTGTGTGCCAAAATCCTATAAATTTTTCAGATACAAAATTGTAAAGGCATTTAATTGGTCAATAATTATATAAATATATATATATATATGTATATATATATGTATATCTGTATACTATATGTATTTCTCTTTTCCAGCACTAATTTACATTTAATTGTCTTATACGAAGGCAGTTTTAAAAATTAATCAACTCAGTCTGAGGGATCAATTCTGCGGTAATTACTTGAAGGATATTGCAACTTTTGCACCGACCCTCGTATAGGCATATATTTATAATAAATATTTCATATTTTCACTAACCGGTTCAAACCATAAATTTCATTTAAATTAAACAAATGAAAATTCATTGCCAGCCTCTTTGTGGCTTCAAAAATTGTTTATAAATATTTCACACTTTTATAGAAAAGAACAAATAACAGCAACAAAAACAACAACAAAAAGAAAAATTTTCCACCACCAGCCAACAATTAGCGTATTTAACAGATTTTCCTTCGCCAAAAAACGCTTCATTAAATTTGCAATATCATTTTTTTTTTCTATCATGTTTGCTTTTGGTTTGTTCAACCAATTAAAATTGAAAATATTGTGATACATTTTGTTTATAATCAAAATACATACCAAAATAGCAATAACAAAGCGACAAATGACCATAAAATTAAAATGTATGAGAAGAAAGCATATACGAAAGAGAAAGAACGAAGGAGGGGTGGGGAGAAGCGGGTTGACAGAGACCCCAAACCATAAAGCCGCATGAATAAAAATAAATAACACGAAAATGCTATCTGGGAAAAAATGCAAACAATTTGATAGAAATTGTGATGTCGGTTTGCGTACAATTTGCAAATTAGTTGAAAATTCAATTATTCTACATTTTGACCCTGGTGGGCAATAAACATTTATATTAGAAATATGTATGTAGTTTATGGTTTTTCTTTTCCCATTTTGTGAGGTTTTAATATGTATAAATAAAGGCTGTGATATTTAACCCACAACATTGCCACAAACTTGTAACTGATAAGCCCAAATAGGAATTAAATATGTATATATAGAAACCGGATATTTCTACCCAAAGAAAAAGATATAAAATTCAATTGAAAATGAACTAAACTAGTTTAGTAAATGCTTTATAAATAAGACATATATAAAATATCAATAATAAAAGAAAATACTAAAGTCCCTAAAAACACAACAATATATATAAATAGGAAATAAAATAGGTGAAACCTTTTGCCATAGGTAAAAAATTATAAAAGTTCTGTCAATGGTTTTAGTCGATTAATGTAAGACTTTCCTGATTTCTCAGAATTGTAAAGTATATTTTTAAAGAAAAAAACCTCAAAGTCTTTGAGTTTTCTTTCTTTCCTAACTCCTACTCTTGAAAATATGTATAATCTGTTAACTTAAGATATTTTTATCACATAAAAATTTTACAATTTATTTGCATATAAGTACTGTGGGCATTGAACATGTTTTTTATTATTAAAAATTGAGTAGTATGACTAATTTAAAAAATCTTTGTTGAAACAATTAGCAAGTGGGAAATCAATACAATTTTAAAAGCAAACAAAATCTTTAATTTTGTTCGAAAAACCTTCAAGAAAATGTGACGACTTAAGTAATCCTGCACTATATGGTAGCCCTATAAGTTTAGTATATAAATTCAAACTAAATGGAAATCGCGATCAATTTGTTGTTACGAATAAAGGCAGTAGCCAGGGTTCGAATGATTAGAGAAAAACTTATTTATTAGATAGAAATTTAAACATTCACATTACAAATGAGAAAAGAAAAGCTTTTTTGAATTATTTATGTGGTATTAATTTCGAAATATAATATTTAATGTTTATTTTGCTCTATAGGAATTGTTTTTTAGACCCACTGTATTTTAGCGATCTACAGAGAAGTTTGTTCTACAAAAATCTAAACAAGTGAGGAAGCTGAGGAAAAATCTGATAGTCAGGCAGCCGTGCAATGATTTCGCGTTTGTTGTGCAGCGGCTGGGTGAAAATGTTGCACAGCATGCATAAATAATAAACGGCAAGCTGGCTGACACACACACACACAGATATACATACATGCACACTTTATGCACATTTTGCCGTTTTGCCAACGCGCCCAACTGAGGCGTGATGCAAACAAGAAGTGAATGGTTGGGTAGAGTGGATAGCAAGCCAGGCAGATTCTAAATTTATTTTATTAAGTCAAGCACACAGACAGCACCCGCTACCATCTACCGCTCCATTCTACTCTACTTCTCTACTGCCTGCAGCCTGACTAACGGTATAAATAAAATAATTTACGGTAACTGCTGACGCTCATCAGACCAGGCCAGGCCAGTGCGATGACGTTGACGACGACACTGAGAACGGGTGACGGGTCGGGGAATAGTTGGTTACAATTGTGGACGTGGAAGGGAAGCGTGTGGATGATGCCGGCGTGTTGACAAAACCTCGGCACAGGATCATCATCATCATCATCGTCAGCATCAGCATCAGCATCAGCGTCAGACTCGGTATCATGTTCAGCTTACTGAGATAGGTAGGAAAAAAAATTGTAGCATACTTTTTTGCGTTGAGCTTTTGTGTGCAGCTGCCGTTTTTTTTCTGCATATGAAATTAATGCACATTTGCATGTGTGTGTGTGTGTGTGTGTGTGTGTGTGTGTGTGTGTGTGTGTGTGTGTGTGCGCGCTTCTTCCTAAATACAGTTATAATTATGCGCACACATTTTTAATTAAGTTTTGCACTGGGCCGCGTTTTACCCCCCTCTCTTTATACTTACCCCATTTTTTTTTTGTTGTTGGTTTAGCTTGGCTTTGGTTAAGCTAAATATTATGCATACGCCCTGTTAAATTGCATTAATATGAGCCTCTCTTCCGCTTGTGTTTGTGTTTGTCAAAAAATTACATATGTTAAACATTTTGTTATCTTGAATTTTAAGCAACTTGCATAACGCGACAGGGACGCTTCAGTTTTTATTTAGGTTGAGCACGTAAGAAGACAGTAAAGGATATGTTAAAAGTCCTTTGTGTCAGCTTTAATAGTAGAAATGATTGCAACATTTTTTTTTTGTTGCAGAATTTAATTCAGATAATTACTACCTTATTAATATAGCATATAAAACTATTAATATAGTGAGTAATACTAATACGGGGCTGTGATTTTATTTGTTTGCCATTCAACACGACTACAATGGAAATCGAATTACAACAAATAATGAAAAATTAAAAACGATTTTATGCGTAATTCGATATCAATAATTAGATTTCTCAGTGAAGGAAATATAAGTCAGAAATTGCAGTAACTGATTAAAGGTGACTTCAATAAAAATAATTTCTCAAATGTATCAACTTAATTAATTGTTCCTATGTGAATTCTGAAGCACTGATAAATTATTTCAAATTGGAAATAATTGCTGGAAATAATTGCTTCACACTTACTATGTCTAACGTTTTCCATAAAGCAATATCTTACATAAATATCTGTTTTCTGTTTTTTGAAGGTCTTTATATTTAAACGTAGACAATTTAAATTATGTTTCCTTTATTTGCCATCAAACTCGAAACTTCAATATAAAACAAAGAAAATGTAAAAGAAAATTATTATTAAAATTTATAAAATTGTTATCGAAAAAATGTAACTTTGTCTTACTATAAATAAAATCTGTACTATCTGTAATATATTAGTCCTACACTGATACTGACTTACACTATCGATCAACCAACTGGTTTTTTTTGCAAACACTCCAAAAGTTGTGTATTTGCTAAATACAAATGGGTCTAAAACCTTATCCATCTTATAAAATAATAACAATAAATCAAGTTTACATAATACTTTGTGCTATAATTTAATATGTAAAACCATCATTAAATAAAATAACAACACAAATTAAATGGTTAAGGGATTGAATATAGCTCATTTGAATGATTTAAGATCCATAAAGTGAGTCCAGGAAGTTTTCACTATCCTCAATTCATTCGGCTCGTTTCTTTTAGGGTTTCAATTAACGATTAACAATTTATTTAGCAATTCACAATTTACTAAGCTAAACATACTAAACATAAAGCAAACAAAAAAGTTTATGAATTTATTCCGATAATCCGAATAATCGAATCGTTATTTGAAATTATAATAATTAATCCAAAGCTTTATGAATATTCCAATGAGATGAAATATATGACATACAACAAATATTTAAATGATATTTTGATATACTTATTACTATGACTAATCGACTAAAATAATGATCCCTTGAATGAAGATTTTCTTCAAAACAAAATGTTTGTCAGCCGTTACAGATATATAATTCATATAGACATTATTTTAAAAATGACAAAAATAAAAAAAAAAGTTTAGAAAACATAATAAAAAGTATTTTCGTTCGTGTTTCTGGAATTTTTGTGGATTCCTAATCAATTTTATAAGAATATAGAGACAAGCAAAGCGAATCTGACTCTTTTCAAATTGCATTTTCTCGCCATCTGCTGATGGATAAATATTTACAATTTTAATAAAAGTTAAGATGCTTCTGCATCTTTTTTTCTTCTTGTATATGTTTTTTCTGAGTTTCTTTGTTGAGCGCAAAACACAAAACATTTTTTCGCTGTTTTTAATGCAAAAGTTTTGTTATGGAAATGCGGCAAGTTGTAGATTTTTTTCTCCAACATTTTGTTTTTTTTTCTCTCTCTCTCTCTCTCTTTTTCTCTCTGCTGGTGTTTTATAGTGTGAAAGTTTTAAATATGATTTTATTTGTGCTGGGCAAGTTTGCGGGATTTTTATTTGGTCAGCTAGCGGCTGATTTGGTCGGCCGCAAAAAAAAAAGGCGGAGTGAACGAACGAACGAGGAAAGAAAAGGCAAGCAAAAGTAAAGTTGAGGCAAAGTAAACGAGTTTTTGTCCAAAAAAAAAGTTGAAAATATTCTTTTGCCAGAGAGGAGTGTATAAACGTTTAGGCGTCCTTAAATCATGCCATTTTCTTTTTTATTCGCTGCTGTTGTTCAGAAGATTTGCTGCTAAAATGCATTTGGTGTCCGCATCGTCTCAAGTGGCTGACTGGCCGTTCACACGATTGCCAACTGTCTGTCTGTCTGTCTATCTGTCCTGGACTGGGTTGACTATTTCCCATTTCAGTTTTTTCACTTTGTGCCATTTTCATATCAGTTTGGCAAAACTTTTATTTTAAAGTCGTGATTCGTTTTCAATATGTTGGTAATGTTATTTCAATAGAAAAATTAAATATTTTTTAACTGTAATGCACACTTATTGATAACATATAATTTTATTTATCATATTTCGTATACCCTTGTCAAATTATATCCACTTATTTCAAAAACACTTGGCCACTTCTTCCAAACTTCTTAAGCCATTTCTTGAGAGCGATTCTTAACCCTTTTGTTGGCCATCGTTCGTTAAAGTTACACCTGCAAGATAGCAAAGTGATTTTATGTTTTATGAAAGGTGACATGTGCCAACAACAACCAAACTCCCATTCATTCCATAACACAAGCACATTCGGTCGATGTGAGTCCTTGTGGCAGTGTCAGTTCCATTGTAGCCCTAGACTTCATCTTGTTTTGAGGTTGTGTGTGTGGTTAAGAGACTGCAACATGTTGGAAGTTATTATAAACTCAAGTGCTTTTTCAAGTGAGGCAAAATACTTAACGTTATAAAATAACGATAAAGGAAAATGATTGCCATTAAAAAAAATGTTTATATGAAGTATTTATATTATATTAAATGGGATAGGATTTTTCGAGCAGTCGTAATTTATAAAAATACGAGTCCTGATTGAGACTAGTTTTCCTGTTTGTATCAAGAGGGCTTATTTTCTATTTTTCTACCTCTTAAAAAACTGAATTGAATGTTACTGTACCCAACTTTAGATCAATTTTCTATATCATGTTCATACCTCCCTCAGGAATAATCAAAGTATACGTCATCCATCACCCCGAATTGTTTCTTTGATTTGTTTTTAATTGTTTTTTAATTGTTGACATAGGTTGATAAAAATGTTCGACTACCCAATTGAACGGCTATATCAATAAATGTGAATTAAGAATAAGCCATAACCTCAACTATAGCAATTCCGTTGTCCAAATTCTACCGCTAGATGCGAGTATAAACTGTCAATTGGATCTATCGTGTGCAACCTTTCGATAACAAAGCAATCAGTAAGTGTCTCATCTCTATAATGTATATAAATTTTATTAATAAATAAAATCAAGTGTGCATTATTTCTAACATAATTTACAAGAGAATGCACTCTTATGTATTGTTAAAGGTAATTACTAAATGATCCCTTAGCTGTTGATTAACTATAATAGTTTGTAATGTTTCGCCATGGATTGTAGCAAGTGGAATAATTCTGTTTTCCAACTGCTTTAAATTCGGATCACTGAAAATCTCAGCTAGCACTTGGTACTTGTAATTTATGTTGCTGGATGCAATGGCAACTCACTTAATTTGCAGGACGATTTTTCTTTGGCAACACAGCGTACGCGGGTAGTGGATGGTGGGCAAAGGAACAAATGTGGGAGGGGTTAGGTAGGGACGAATGGCGACAAAGTGACAAACAACTAAGCGAAAATCGCGTGCGTGACGCGTGGCGGGAGCATAAAGTTTGTGACACGTTTCCCCAGTTGCATTTTGTTTTTTGATATTTTTTTTGTTTTTTCTTTTCTTTGAATTCTTTTTTGTTTGGAAAACGAGCTGCGAGAGAGCGTGTGAGAGAGAGAGAGAGAGAGAAACTTGGCGACACTTTACAGCCGCGTTGCATACTTTTGGGGCGTTATGCAAGTCACGTTAATTTCACAAGCGAACTGTGAAGGCAAGAACAACAGCAACAACATTAAAAGCAACAGCAACAAACACAACAACAAAAACAAGATGAAGTTGGGAAAAGTTTTGCCATTTTCTAAAAAAAAAAAGGGGATTTAAAAGGTGGACGGACGAGAAGAAAAATCAAAAATGTTGAACCAACGAAATTGCCAACATAATATGCTTAAAGATACATACATGTAATATATATATATGTATATATCGAGATACATATGCATATATATATGTATATATGGTATGTTATGTAGAAGTTTTATACATATATGTTTATGTATTTATTGGTATCATAACCACGCCTCTTTAGTCTGACTCTTCCTCTTTCGTACCTCTGCCTTCTATTTATTCCCCATTTTTTCGCTCCTGTTGGCCATAGACACTCATTAAGCGTGTTTAGTGTGTTTATATAATATAAATTAAGTTAATTTGAAAACATTTTTTGATGCCAAAACTTTTGCTTGGCTTTTCAAAAGACCAGACAAGATGCCATTGGAAGGGATGTTAGAGGGCAGTTGGCCAGAAGTGAGAAAACTTCTGTCTCAGCTAATTTATATGCCCGTTGGACATTATGGCGTCGGCCAAAAAGTTTTACACCATCTTCGTCTCGTGTTTCTTATTTTTATTTTCATTTTTTTTTTGCGGGTTAATAAGACGAGGGCGACCAACAAATTGGCCAACATAACTCTTGCTCTTCTAAGGCAAAATCATGCTGACGGTCGGTTTGGGAACGAAAAGTGCTTGAAGAAGGGAAAAAGGGTTTGGTAAGGTGAAGGTGGCAAATAGACTTTTGAGTGTTATACTCGTACTTGTTGGTCTCGCTCGGTCGGCAGTTGCCTGTCTTGTTGACTTTGTCTTCTACAGTTGCTTGCCTCTTCAGTCTTCTTTTTTTGCAAGTGTCAAAAGCGCAGGCAATTAATTTGGCCTAATTAGACTCTGACTCTTTGCTTGACTGCCTCACCAAGCATTGGCAGCGACTGCAATTTTTGTGGCTTGTCTTGTGGTTAGACGGAAGGACAGAGTGAGACAGGGGCAAAGGAAATAGGATTTACGGCTTGTTGAGCGATTTTATGGCTTATGGAAGGGATATAATATACATATATACGATATTATTTTCGTTCTTAATAAGAAACGAGCTCAAATTAGACTCCATTTAATTTCTAATTTTTCTCAATTAAATACTTCCTATGATATATTTTCCTCAAATATATTTTATTTAGTAAAAATTTCCTTTAAATAGTTTGATATATTGTTTTTAACCCTTTAAGTTGTGAAAACCATTTCTAGTTTGTCTTTTATCATCAATGAGGAAAATGAAAAACCTATCAATCCAATTGAACTGTACGATTTATTCACTAACTTGAAATTGTATTAGTTTAAGAATTTTTACGGCTTATGTAATTGAGAAAAGAAAGTATCAAAACCGAACCAATTACATTCCAAAAAAAAAAAAAGAATTCTAAAAGATGGGGCCAACTGTAGGAATGTTGAATTTTTATATCCTTGCTACATGATATAGTCAAATGATTTTGTTGAAAATTTGTAGCATTATTTATATTTATACTTGAACTCATTTCGTGTCAGTATATTCTATTCTCAATTTCTTTAATATCAATTTAAAAGGTTTGAAAGAAAATAGATTTTCTACTCTGGTAGATGAACCCTATTAGCGATGCTATATACATATGTATGTATATAATATAAATTTATTGTTGCATATTTCAAGAAATTGTACACTCAATTCTGTCTTTGGACAAGTTTTAAACTATTTGTGAACTGGAAAATGTTAACACCAATACAAATATAAAAACAATTGAATATCAATTTTAATATTGGTAGCGGCATTCAGTGGAGTTCTTTATGCATATTTTACGTCCTTAGTTTCATGTCCTTTTCGATAAGCACGGCTAGCAAACATTCAAATTTATGGCTTGGTCCACATAGTTTTTGGCCTGGCCAACAAATAATTTTATATTTTTTTGTTTTTTTTTTTTTTTTTTTTTTGGCAAAAATAAAATATGAAATGGAAGAGGACCAACCGCACAACATTATTGTGGCAATTGTTCGACTGGGCAGCCGCAGAAAAACTTTTGCTTGGCCATAAATTATGTTGGAAAATTATTATATAAACGGCTAGTGTCGAACAGTTGAAAAGAAATTGGCCACCAGCCAAAAGAGATGTTGAGATGCGATGCGGTGAGACGGGGTAACGAAGGGTATCCCAACTATTGGCAAAGTTGTTAAGCAAATTATGGCCTGGCATAGAAATATTTGAAACTGTTACACCCAACTCGTTTTTAAAATGGATCGGAGGAATGAATGTGGGGGAGAGACACTAAATACCGAGATGCAAAAGATGTGAGTTGCAGATGACTGAATCTTTGGTCCACAGCAGTTAAATGCAGCTGGCCAAATGAAACTAACTATGACTAGACACTTTAACAATGTTTCTAAGAATAGTGATTATATTAAACCTATTACCAATTCCTTTAAATTTCGTTTGTTTCGAATTTCGGTAATTACTTAAATTGATTCTGACTAACAATTTATTCGGTTAAGATATAATTAGTAAATCTAAACATCATTGCCTGAAGGTAACAACTCAAGGCAAGTTATAAACATCGAATTTTTAACCGATCTTTTTGGCTTATATTAAACCAAATAAACACTCTTATAAAATTACGAAATTCAAATTCAAATTAGAATGGCGCGTTTTTTGAATTTATCTCATGCAAATAATAAAAACAAGTTCACATTTTTCAAAATTTGACCGATTATTTTGACTTACTATAATTAGGCGAAAATAAATTTTACCTTTTGTTTGGGGCTGTGATAACGGAACTTTATGAGTTCTAGCTTTCGCAATGCAAAGCAGCTGCGTGGCAAATAAACCAAAATGAAAATAATTTTGTATTTTCTACTTCAGAGATCTTTGAAACAAGCAAACAAAATGATTAAAAAGATAAAAACAAAACAATAACAAAACAAAGATCATTAAACAAATTGTGAGTCACTGAGATAAGTGGGAGAGGAGAATCATGTGGAAGTAAAAATGAAAAGATACAGACACTTAGAAAGCAAAAACTTGTCATGTGAGAATGTCAGCAACAACAATAACAGAAAGAAAGTTACAACATTAACTCGTCTCCAAAATACCCTGTACGAAAGAGAAATCCATATAAACAGATAAGCACTTTAGATATACATACATACATATTATTTATTAGCTTTAATAAATAAATTCGACCGATTGGAAATACATTTTATTTTGATTCGATTTTACCCTGATTTTAAGCCTACTTACTAGCTTCCAAAGATCAGTCAAATCCAACTCTAGATCGAAACATATATAGTATACAAATTAAATTGTTTTTTTCAATTATATCTATATAATATATACCTTTTTATCCAATGTATGCAGGGTAGTATACAAAATACTAATGAATGAGTTAACAGAGAGAGAGAGAGAGAAAGATAAAGAGAGATAGAGAGAGAGAGCGAGCGGCATGAGCGAAAGCTTAGCTAAAGCTAACTTCTACCAACAGGTGAGCATCAGACTCAGTTTGAGGTTCTGCGGAGGGAAAACGTATGGGATCGAAACGAAACAAAACGGAACGGAACGTGTGGGCCCATACATATTTTTGAGCGCGCCTTTAAGCCAAACAAAGCCAAGCTTTTTGGCTTTTGAATAAATTGTTTCTTCCAATCTCATGTATGTATGTATGTATGTATGTATATAGGTATTTTTTTGTGGCTGGGTGTGCCTCAGCCGCTACCAGCAATAGCAGCAACAGCAGTACGACGTCAACGCGTGAGCGGTCAACACGTAAGCCAAACGTAGTGGGGCAGTGAGAGAATTTTATAAAAAGCGAGAACAGCGTTTGGGGGCATATTTATAAACAGCAGCAACTCAAGTGTGAATTGATATTGAGGTTATGTAAGCGAAAGGCAAAACGCGAAAAGTACGTTAAAAACAACAGCAGCAAGAGCAACGTAGCTGCATTTGTCAAAGTCACACGACCAGCCCAAAATCGCAAATTCCAGGCACGCGCTCGACAACTCGCCAACACATTCCACATTCCCCAAATGGAAGGAGAGGATATCAAAGCCCAGCCGCAAAAGCAAACGCATCCGTTGCAGGATGTTAACCTGAATGATGATCATAATGACGATGATGACAAACAGACTCCCAAAAATTGGGTTAAATTCGACGATGAGGCCGATAGCAGCGAAAAGAATAATAACAGTAATGGCAGCGGCAACTTCGTAGATGCCACACAACAACAAAACAAGTTATCTCTGCCGCCGCCGCCGTCAGTGGTTAGCAGCAACAACAACAGACGTGCGCGCTCGCGCAGTCCCCATCAGCTGCAAACAACAGCAGCAGAAGTAAACACTACAACAACAACAACACCTGTCCAAGTGAGTAATTCTCTCACTCTCTCTCTCCGACTTCTTCGACAAAAAAAAGAATCTCTCCAAACACAACTCTGTCTCTCTTTTTACCTCTTACTCCATCGATATCTTCCTTTCTCACTCACTCGTTGTTTGTCATGCGGGTGACCCAAACGCATTGCGTAGCATTCCAATTTCAGTATGTGACTTGGCCTTTTCTCTAAATGCACTTTACAGTAAAGACTCGATAAAACAAAAATAGAAATTGATTTAAAATTTTCAGTTAAGATTTTACTTTTTTAAGTCAAAGAATTTTCAAATACATTTTCCCGAAAATTACACATTATCAATCCCAAATCAAACAAATTATATATATGTTATAATTTAACAAGACTAAAAATCTGTAAATTAGAACTTGTTATCTATATTTAACGAAGATTCACTGTAGTTTTCACAAAGTTGACTAATGAAGTTGTTACAAGACTCTATCGGTTTCTTTTCGTAGTAATTCTCTTTCTCTCTAATTTAAAAATAAAATAAACCTTACAAGCAACAAATATAAGAGTTCTACGTTTTTGGTAGATGAAGTTAAAGTTCAAGCCCTTCCGGCAGCAATCTGATTTGCCCTGTTCGTCATGGTGACACGTCACACAAGGAACGATTTCAGAATTGAACAGGGGAACGAATATCAATAATAAATAAATAGCAGACTGTTGTTTTATCTCTCATTAGCAGAATCAGCTTGTTTTTTATTTTTGATATGATGTATGTATGTACATATGTACATAGATACATACATAAATATGTACATACATACATACATACATATACTCGTATATATCATATTTAAACAAGATTCATTCCTTTATCAAGGGGAGACATTTGTTTATACATTTTGCCAGCATTTTCTTCATAACGGAGTAAATATTTATTTGTTCGCACAAGTACATACATACATATATATACATAAGTATTCATTTCTCCAATGTGTTGCTATACTATGAATTGCTGACTAAAAATGTAGTTTAGTTAGTATTCTTTTCAAAGATATGTTTGTATGCATAAAGATATACAATTCAAGTATTTTAAATCAATTTAAAGATAATATAAGAAAGCTGAATCCAGTAAATAAGCCTTTTAAAACATATATTTACATAAGTATGTATTCATTAACAAGTAACTCCGATCCGAATGGATAAAAATTGCAATTTTCAATATATTTGGGTATCAAAACGATTATATATGTACTATGTATTATTTTGAAATTATATCTTTCGATTCGAACTCGACTTGAAGACTATTAGATCGTATATGTAAATCCAATGAAAAACGATCTGTCCAATAATATAAGCGTGATTTTCCATTTTCAATTTAGGTACATATGTATGTTTATGCAAATATTATGTCAAGTTAGATAAAAATTAATTGAAATGAGTATTTCATCACGACAATAAAGTCGTTTTAAAAACTTTTTATAACCAGATTATATAGTAATTCGCTTTTATTCATTGAAAAGTTTATCCAAAATACAATAGCAGCTGCCAGTTAAATTGTAGATTTTTAGTATTTATTTAGGTATTACATAATTTATTAGTTTATTATGATGCAACTGACAGAACTAATCGACTTAGATACAAAGTAAAGAAAAATCTCAATATGTATAAAAATTTTTCCTTCTTTTGAAATTTCATAAATGTGATCATAATTATAATATATGCATGTCTCAGTTTGTTTTTGTAACGTTTATTGCATTTTTTCAATCTATCTCATAAGATTGAATGTTAATAAATTAAGTTTTATAGTTTTTTTTTTCAAATGACTAAGGTATTATAAATTAAAGCTGATCTGAACAAGTCAGACTGCATTTAAGTTAGGGAACTCAAGCGTACAGCAATTTAAATCCATTAAAAAGCTCACTCGATTACCTTCAATTCTCTATATAAGGTTCTGAATACGTGACAAACTGTCGAAAATGATTTTCATTTTGAAGGGGTTTCATTTGCAATACCAAGTTGGAATTAACGTTCATTGTTACCATGACCCTGCAATGATTTCAAATCAATAATGAAAAATTGATTTTTCTCTTAGCGGAATTTGCATAATATTTCACAGTTTATTCTTCTTTGTCATTCACCCTTATGCATTGCTGTTTCTCTTCCGACATCTTAAGGGCAATACCAAGCACTTACCCCTATTGTTCTTCAATTTCCACAGCGCTCGGCAGTTTCCTCAACAACGCCAACTGCAGTTGCATCTGCCTCTTTGCCGGATGTGGCGCCCGCTGTTTTGACAACTGAGAGTACGCACGTTAATCTGAATGCATCCGGCAGTGGCAGTACCATTGCCACCGGCCCCAGCTCATCCCGCCATCATCACCCACCGCAGCAGCTAATAAACCAAAAAGCAAGTGCAGCCTCTGCCGCATCGACCTCAACAACTGTGGGTGTGGTTGCCACATCTTCAGTCTTGTCCAGTCACCAGAATGGAAATGGCGCCAACAGCATCAGCATTCCTGTGGATCAAGCTGCCGGCATGCGCACAATTGAACTGTCAACGGGTCGCATACGTGAGGGTTTTGGTAAGTACATTGTGACACATAAAACCAATCGATCACTTTAATTAAAAATATATTTACACACTACTAAAGTTTTAATTAATTATGGGCACAAGTCTGCAACTATATATAGTCCTTAGCAGCACGTAAAGCTGAGTTTATATAACCTTGATAAAAATGATCGGCCCAAGAACTAATACTATTTTGTTTATTCAAATTCAGACAGTTTAAAACCCTGTTTTAATTTGTATAAACATTCACTAATATTCGGATTGATAAATCTATTACTAATTCTTTTTAAAATTCTCATTTATTTTTTATTTGACTAGAATTAAGATGGAACTTTGCCTTCCTAAGAAATAGAACGTTATTTGTTTTTTTTTTTTTAAAGACGTTTTTTGGAAAGAATTACGAATATGTGCTAGAGTTGCATTAATCGGAATCATTATTTAGTTAACCCTGCTTAAGAAAATATTTTACAATTTCAGAATAAGCTTCAAATTTCTATAAAATATTCTTCAAATAAGGTCCTTTTTCTCTAATATTAAATAGAGCTTAGGAGTTAATTTTTAATAACTCAATTTAATTAATTAATTTAAGATGTTATTGTCAATCGTAAAACTTTTGTAATTATAGCTAATGGTGATGTGATTGTTACACTATTGCCGGCAAATACGAAATGGCCCTGGATCACACCTGCCATATTTCGTCCTGAATTGGTCCCTGAAGAGTTGATGGCCCAGGGATTGACGGTAAGTTAATAACCGCAAATGCACCTTATCAATGATAAGAGTTTAAATCGTTTTATTTTCGGTTTTTGTTTCCCTTTAGCTTACTGTGGAAGACTATGTGAATGCCATGGAGACTTTGGTCAATGATTACCGCTTCACCGTTTATAATATATGCTATAAGCGAATTCTGGTCTGTTGGATTTTGTTCGCTTTTACAGTGCTTTTGGCACTGCTCTTCTCTGGCCTCCAGGGAGTGGCATTGTTTTCTTTAGGAGTCGGCTGGCTGTTTCTTAATGCAGCCGCCATTTTCCTCTGCATGTGGGTGAAATTGCGGCTATCACGAGGCCTTGAGAAGTGTCTGGCCCGAGTAAATAAGCAATTAATGCGACACAAGATACTTTTGGTGCTTGATGATCGTGGACGTATCTCGTGCCACAAGGTGAATCTTTGTTTTATGTACTTTGATGCCACGCAGTGTGTCAACTTCCTAAATGAATTCCTCGAGCACACTGAGCAGAATGGTGGTGAAGCCATTAAAGCAGGATGGGAGGCGAAATTGGATATTGATCTGAATGATATAGTCATTCAAGGTACTCAGCCAGTGAGGGTTTCCCGCAAACAGGTAAGCCAATTCAAAGAATTTGCTAAAGCCTTGAAATCTCACTTATACAGATTGAATATACTTATGTATATGTAAATATAGCAAGTAGTTAGTTGTGAAGTCATATATCTCATCATCTACCGCATTTACATTTTCTTCTGGCTGTCAATCTCTCTCTCTTTCTCTCTTTCTATCTCTATCTCTATCTCTCATGCACCTCACAATTTAACTCATTCTGCATTCTCCCAGGCTGTTGCCCAGGAACTGTTCCTCAGTTATCTACAACGATGGGGCAAGGATTTTTTGCGACGTCGTCTCGATTGGACCGTTCAGGAGGCTGGCGTACATGAGACACCCCGCCATCTTCAATCCTCGATTTGCCCATGCCAATATGAGGAGGAATTGTTGCGTAATAAAATAAAGATCAGTCTCCAGCATCGTCAATGCTGTGGTATCAATTGCATGGGCTGTTGGCTATGAATGCGTCAACTAAAAGGAAAAAAAATTATGATTGACACAAAAGTAAATGTAATTTTATGTTGCTGATTAAAGGATAAACATAAAATCCAAACACATGGGAATCTGTTTATTTATTTGAATCTGCGGAAAAGAACAAAATACCAAACCATACGAAACTTAGCACATAAGATTGTTATATTTAATATACTTAATCAAATACATTTCTCTAACAAGCATTACATTTTCAGCCCAAAAGTATGCTAAACTATTTTCACTAATCAAATTTCATCTTACATTTCATTTTCTATCATATCGATATCTATGTCATTTAATCTACATTCGTCTCTACATCTCTAATTTGTTCTTTTCGTTCTTTATGTGTTTCTTATTTTGTTCTATTTATGTTTGCTATCCCCCCCATTCTTGCTCTCTCTCTTTCTCCCTCTTTCTTAACAAAAAAATTGTCATTATAGGAACGTGGCTTGCAGCTTTATCTACGATATGGCTCACGTTGGGGTATGGAGGCTTTAAGGGGTCTAGTGGATGTCACTCCTCTAGAACCGGGACGTCATTGTGGCCAATTCCAGTGCCCGTGTCAGTACATCAAAGAGCATTTGCAATGCAAACCGCGAGGCAAGTTTAAGTGTTGCAATTTTGTCCATTGGGTGTTGGCATCTGAACGTTATGATTATTAAATGTCTCTATTTTTCATTATTATTTAATAATTGTCGATTTTATGTAACTAAATTAATATGCCAGGGTTGTGAAAAATGAATTTAATACAATAGATATATATGTACATACATACATACATATGTACATCTAAAGAATTTATCGCGGCTAGAGGCTTTTTTTTTGTTTTTTTTTTTTTGGCATAATTTTCCTTTTGCTGAAATACCACTAAGCTACCAAATTTTAACTTAATTTCTATGCGTACAAAAGTTTTTCTAAAGAAACAAATTTAATATATACATATATAAAATTTAGCCATTCATTTGGAAAAATCTTTTTTATTTCAGATGTTAGTCCATAGTCTTAAATGCGGTTAGTTGATTTTTGGTATATTTTTGGTATCAATTCTACTAAAACTAATTTACTTTTGGTATATAAACATAACAAAAGAAATAAGAATAAGAAATTGTGAATACTTAAATTCAAAATTTTACAGTTGCCATAAACAGCATTGGGCAAGTAGTTTGGACTCGTTTTCCCTTATTTGGCGGCTAAATCGGGTTATATATATATATGTATATGCATATGTATATCGTATATATATTTCATACTGTATGCAAATATGTATGCAGGGTGTTGGAAATGCAACACACAAACACATATACACAGAATACTAAGCCATTTCGATATTAATTGCCTTCGATCCGCCTCCAAGCCGATTGCAAGCAAATGGAATGAATTTAAATTTATATAAACAAAATTTTAAAAAATGTACCTATAACTATTTTATTTGGTGTTTACAAATAAATTGTCAAATATTTTTTAATGTAACTCTTGTCATATGTTTCTTTTTTATTGTTTAACCTAATAGTACCTAATGTATGTAAAATGTTTTTTGTTTTGTTGTTATACTTTTTCTTTTCATTTTTCATATGAACGCCTCTTGCAGGTTATCCATGCGGTTGCATTGTCTATGGGTCGGACCCCAGTTTCCAATATCGTTATTAATCCCATCATTTGTAATACAGAAAATCAATGACAAATAAATGCATAAATAACTAAACAAATTTTGAACTATTTGTGGAGTATTTTCTTTATACATGTTGTTTGCTTTTATTATTATTTTTTTTTTTTAACTGCTTCCATTTTTATTAATTTCATTTTATTTAACAACAAAATTGTATGAAAAATTAATTTGCACGCAAAGGAAAGTTATGAATGAAAGCAATGTTCAAAACTGACAATTTGATACTCTTTTAAATGATGCCTTATTTACATACAATATTACATATGTGTTTCATTAGAAGAGGGAAAGTCAAGAAAGGCACTCATACATAATAATCAGAAATGGTTAGTAATTTTTAAGCATATTTTAAAGCTATATACTTAGATCCTACAGTTGAAGAACGATATGGGCATATAAACTTCGGTGCCATGAAATTTATATTCGGTATCCTTTGGACAACAAATTTTTGGATAGCAATAACGAAGAGGAACAACTTTTCTGTAGCCTCGGGTGGCTATAAATAGTATAAAAGCATTCTCTCTCTGTCTCTCGATTACTCGTCTTGCTATCCTTTTCCTTTCCTTATTTTGGCATGTGGAGAACATGTGCCATTTTAACTATTATTGCATTAATTTTAATGCTTTTCGTTTTGTTTTTGAATTCATTTACGTTTTGCCGCATTTTAGCCACATTCACGTTTTACAAATTGGGGTAAAAAGTTTTTCTTTGGCTCTGCCACATCGCCATTGTCTATATGTGTTGCATGTGTAATGAGTCATTAACATGGTGCAGTAATACATACATATACATATGTACATATGTGCATATGTATATATGTATGTACTTTGGGTTTCCCATCTTTTTGCATTTTAATAAAAATGATTTTCACATTTATAAAATAGGAGCAAGACGATTTTATATATGCTGATAATAGACTGGAATTCTTTTTGGAGCTAAAACTTACAAATGAAACTGGTTAAAGGCCTGCAACTCACAGAAAGAAAAACATATTTACGAATGTATAAAATACATATATACATACACATGTATATAGCCAAAAATCTTAATATGTAAAATCTTTTCTGATTAGCCATAAAAAGATTTTCGATTTATGTACCTATATGTATATTGTAATTTGGTAATATTGGTAAGTAAAAATTCTAAAATGATTTTGAAGATGCATAGAAATGATGGGCAAGAAAATGTCTTATTACAACTAATTAATTAGAATTGGATAAAAACTTGAATATTGTATTTTTGAGGAGATTGTTATTACTAATTTTAGAAGAAAAAAATTGTTACCAATTTTAATAAACAATAAATACTAACTAACAATAGGATAAAATTTTCACTAAATATATAACCTATAAGTAAAAAAATAAAATTTATATTAATGATATGAAAACTGAATTTCCTCAATAAAATGTGCTGAAACTTGAGAATTCTCAATTTGTCAACTGAATCGCATTCATTGAATGCGGTTTTAAGCTAGTAATTTGTTGTGATTGATCTATGTTGATCGATCATTTCAATGATCTAATTTCTCTTTCCAGTATCAAACGTTCAAATAAGGTAAAAAACTTTTCGTAAGGCTTAGTTTAGACTATATCTGTAACAATCATTAAAAGCCCATACTAATATTGTTAAACTAGTATTATGGTAAGTACATATTAAGTTATATTTTATCCAGTGTATGAGTATGCAAAATGTGCTGAAATATTTATTAGGAAACATTATTTATATTATTAGTAGGAAACATTTGCCAATGAATAAAGTGAATGCCTCCCGATAAATCAAAGAATTGGAGATTGTTCCTGGGATCCAGGATTTGGAACTTTACTACATGTAAAAATTGATCATATATATTATTATCGTTAGATTATTACAAAATGGAATTCAAGTTAGTTTTGGCTAATTGTATTGCCTTAGGAAAGGTAGATCAAAGAACTCAACCTGCAGTCCAAATGAATGTGAGTATATATAAATTTATATTGCTTTAAGAGCTGTGCTCCAATATTATTTATATTACAATATGTACATATATATCAATAGTGCCATAAACTATTCAAGGCTTGCAAATAATTTTTAAATATTTCAAATTGATGCTCTGAGATTAACTTTTTAGCTGAACTTTTTAATGGAACGAAACGAGCACTAAGCACCTAACAGGGCACTGCGAAGATTATTGGGATTTTCCGCTCTAATAAAACAAATTCAAACTTTTGTGGCAGCGTGTAAAAAAAGGGCAAAAAACTAAAAAAAAAAACAAACTACAATCAAAACACAAGGAACAATGCACCATTAAATTAATGCTAAAACTTCATTAAACTGAAGGCCCAACAACAACAAGAACTCGTTAGACCAAATTGCACTTCAATCGAATTCGCAGAGGAACTAGGTGGTAAAGCAGCCTACATATAGGGGGGGGGTAAAAAAGAAGAAATAAAAAGAGAAGGAGAAAAAATTCGAAGGCAAAACGCGTAAACTAATCACAAACAAACATTCAGCTCCAACCGAAAAAAAAAACTCCAAACCAACCAAACGATTGGGGGAAAGGCTCATCAAAGTTTGCTGCTACTGCATTTTTTGGAAATTCAATTCAATTGTGTGATTTTCATTTGAATCAGAGCTATCAAAAAGTGCCAAAGAGGAAGCCAGTGGAAGGAAGGGAGAAAGATGTATGTATGTACATACATATGTATATGTATATATATGTATTTAAAAGAGTAATAAGGGAAACAATGATTGGGACTAATGCATATGGAAGTACGTGTGACCTGTTTGGGAGTGGCCTATAAAATGCATAGAAAAATGAGATTTTTGTATCCTGAGATTAGTTTTATACTGTAAAACCCTTTGGTAAATTAATGTAAATATACTCTTTACATAGGTATGTCAATTTTGTACAGATAGTCCTCAAAATAATCCTTCTGATAAGTCACTAAATGTTGCTAATATGTTAACCGTTTGTCAGCTGAAAATGAAAAATAAATGGCTAGATATGATTTTGGGATTCGAATATACTTATAGCCGACATTCAGGACGTTTGTTATGGATCGTTTAACGCTAGTTAAGCGATACTTGTAGGGACTTTACTCACAAAAGGATGTGGCCAAGCAACAACTAAGAATCTCTAGTATGTTATATACAATAATATATAAGTATATATGAGTGTATAAGTCAAAGAACATTTATATTAAATTAACTCTATATTCAACGAGAATTTCTCTAAAATAGGATAGATACACGGAACATTTTGATATCAGTTTCGGGAAATATTTCTGAAACATAAAATAAAAATAAAAATATATATAAAAAAATCCAGTTTCTAAATTTTATCTTCTCGTCATTTCCATTAATATATTCAACGTCTCAAACTGTTCCAGCGGATAAAAATTATTATTTTCAAAGTATAAATCGCAAATTAAATATATTTAGTAAAGATAAACTATTGCTGTGAATAAAGTTTATAAAGAGGAGGACTCTGAACAATTTCTTCCAAAAAAAAACTCTAAATTAATGCTCACTGAACTCAAATTTCTACTAATAGGTAAACACAATAAGAAAGCTTTATAATTGAAAGGGTGTAGACCAGCTGAATATGCAATAAATATTTTTTTCAGACACTGCCGAATAGTTGTTGGTTTATTTTTTTATGCGCTTTGGTTGCCTGTCGTCGCTGCCGCCGCCGCCGCCGTCGTTTTCACATTTATTTTGCGGCTAAAACTTTAATTGAGTTTTAAACCATTTTGTTGGGTGGCCTGGAGTCCCGCCCCAAGGATTGTTTTCGCCCCGGAGGTTCAAACTGCAGTCAGTGTACAGTTTTTGTGGAGTTTCCTTGCTCACTGCAGGATTTGAGTGATGAGTTGTTGCTGGTTGCAAATTTACGTTACGTTTCCTTCTTCTTTTTTTGAGAAATTTTCTTCTTCCCCTCGTTTGCCGGCCAACCACTTTTCGAGTTTTTGTTTGGACCTCACGGGGATTCTGTGAAAGCTTTTACCTGCTCTTTAATTTCCCAATGTATTTCTATTTTTCTGTTCTCACTGTATTTGTTTTATGCCCAGTTTGGATTTGGAGTGCCGAATTTTTGTTTAGTTCTTTCATTTTTGTATCCTTGTTAAAAACAGAAAAAAATTAAGTAAGCAAGTCGTCCCTGCCGACTTGAAGTATACCCTGTACCAATTAAAGATATTTCATAAAATCAGACTTCTTTGAAATCGCAATTATTTCAATATATGTAAATTTTCTTCATAAAATTTTCTTAACAAGCGGAAACAGCAAATCCATGATTTCTCTCTCAGTGAACAAAACTACACATGGCATAGAAAACATATGTACATACATATGTATATATCTCCGATATTTATTGACCAATTTTGGTCAAATGGTGCAAGTGCCTATATTATGTTTTGAGTGTACCAAAAAAGAATATCATACATAGAGTTAATACAAATCTCTGAGATTTAGGTGTTGATACGGACGGACAGACGGACATGGCCATATCGACTTGGCTGTTGTTGCTGATCAAGAATATATACATATTTATACTGTGTGGGGTCGGAAATGTATCCTTCTGATTGTTACATACATTTTGGTGATTTTCATATACCCTTTTACTCTAATTGTACAGGGTATAAAATTATCAAATAAAATAACTTCTACCGACATACATATGTACATATGTATGTATAATCTCAGGATACAAAAATCTCAGTTTTGTATGCATTTTATAGGCCACTCCCAAACAGGTCACAAGTACTTCCATATGCCTTAGTCCCATTCATTGTTTCCCTTGCTACCCTTTTTATGTACATATGTATATATATACATATGTATGTACATGTACATACATCTTTCTCCCTTCCTTCCACTGGCTTCCTCTTTGGCACTTTTTGATAGCTCTGATTCAAATGAAAATCAGACAATTGAATTGAATTTACAAAAAATGCAGTAGCAGCAAACTTTGATGAGCCTTTCCCCCAATCGTTTGGTTGGTTTGGAGTTTTTTTTTTTCGGTTGGAGCTGAATGTTTGTTTGTGATTAGTTTACGCGTTTTGGGTATATCAAAGTCGCCAAAATGTATGTAACAGGCAGAAGGAACATTTTCCGACCACATAAAGTATATATATTCTTGATCAGCATCAACAGTGGAGTCGATATAGCCATGTCCGTCCGTCCGTCCGTATGAACACCTAGATCTCAGAGACTATAAGAGCTAGAGCAACCAAACTTGGTGTCAACATCCGTCTAGTGTATACGCAGATCAAGTTTGTTTCAAACCCCACTTCCGCCCCCGCAAATTAGAAAAAACTATAACTAGAGTTGTATTAAAGCTACAGTATTTATTTTTGGTAGACTCAATTATATAGCCAATATGTACCGTTGAACGAAATCGGTCAATAAATATCAGAGATAATACGTATGTATATATGTTTTGTACTGAAATGCCATGGGCAGCAGCAGCTGAAATGTGTGAGCGAGATAGCATGCGCATGTTGCTTTGTACCGAATGACGCATTAGTTTCGTTCACTGATGTGAATGAGCGAGAAAGCATGCATTTTGTGTTGCGGTTTGTTAAGAGAATTTTATGAAAAATTTTATTCAATTAATGAGGATTGCGGAGGAGTCTGTTTAAATGAAATATTCTTTTTTGTTACAAGAACTTTTTGAACAAATAAATTTTGCCTCTGTTGAGGTACCTCTTATCTTCCCTGCTTTTCTATATAGCGGATAACGAACATTTCGGATAACACATTTTTTTGGAAAAAAAAGTTTCGCATAACGAACAACCTCAATTGCATGAATAATTTCTGTTTGTGTTTAGCAACGAACTAGGGGAAAGCCCGAGTAAAACATAATATTTTTTAAAGACCTGGTCACACTGGTTCTGTGTTTAGCTTATGTTTCAAGTTAAAACTTTCAACACATAGTACAGCCCTGAGTACAGTGCTGCGAAATCTACGTTTTTACGTAGATCTACGTATTTTCAAATTGTCTTATTTTGAAGAGAATTTACTGAATATTGTAAGTCATGAGATTAATTTATTATTATTCTTCTTCAAAGAAGTATAAGAAAAGGGTATTGAAATGGTATCGGAGATAGGTCAAAAAATATAAGTCTTAGTGAAACGTAGGACATTTTTTTTATGCTTATAAATAATATACATACTTGATATTTTTAACTAAAATTAAATAACAAAAAAAATTCGCGCCCAACAACTTAATTTGATATGTAAATACTACAGTATGTAAGATACTGTTTTCCTTTATAATTTTTCTTTGAATAATAAGTAATTTTGTTACATCGTTAAAATACACATGTTTTTTTTCTTTCAATATTTTAGAAATTATTTAAAATTCAAATGCATTTGTCAAAGGACCATAATTAAACTTTAAAAAAAAATACGTAGATCTAAGCTTTTTCGGCAAATTTTGGCTACATAAGAACGTAGATTTTGGTTTTGAGCTACGCATATCAAATATTTTCATTTCGCAGCACTGGTTAGCCATTCAAATTGATTGAGTTTGTGTCTAGACGTTGACAGCGACAAGTCGGGGATAATTTGCGTTGCGGATTGATTGGATTTTATCATTTAAGTCGGGGATAATTTGCATTGCGAATTGATTAAATTTTATCATTTTAGTAATACATAGAGGAACCAACTGCAAGTGAGTGGCTTAGTTAACTTAAGTATGTGCATACATATGTACATATGTATATTTATTTGTAGTTTTAAAAGTTTGTGAAATTGCCGCATAATTTGACTTTCTTAAATTTGGGTTTGTTATGATTAAGAAGATTTTGTTTTTCTTCCTACACAATGTACATACATATGTATGTATGTATGTATGTACGTACGTGCATACACATACATTCATACATGCATACGATGACTTCTTGTTAAAGAATTATGTATGTATGTAGGTTTAAATACAAAACTTATGTATATGTATAGCTTATGTATGCATGTGTAAGCATATACATGTCAGATTTATGTACGTATGTACACATGTATGTATGTGCATATATACGTTGTATATACATACATGGATACATATGTATGTATTTTTCCAATAAAAAATTGACTTCTGAAGAATGATTACCAAGCGAGGACAACAACTCAATTTTATTCATTCGCATTGAGATCTAGTGTAATAATTTCATAATCAGATAATAATATCTTTTAATAATAGCAGACCCTCCATAATGCCCGAAAAAATAAATTTATTAAAATTTGGACCAGCTGAACTGCAGCTTACGGATGTGCAACTGGTCAATTTAGTTGAATATAATCCAGACACAAAAACGATGCAAGTTCCTAAAACAATTGGTTATTACCGTCAGCCGGAAAATAATGAATATCCTCTCGAATTGTCAAAAGGATACGAACGATACATTCATCGTGATTGGGCGCTTCATAGTAATTGCCCACACGAGAGAGTTCTCCATTATCTGATGCAACACGAAAATCCAAAGGATCTGATGGGGGAGAATGATTTTTGTATAAACAGGCAAACAATTATAAGAATCATGGAACTTATTCTCGTCCTAGAAAATCGCCATTTTCACCAAAAAGATGATCCAAAAGGTAAAGGGTTACTCTTATTTACTATTGTGAATCAGCTAATCGTTGTAATTTTTTAAAACAAGTTATTGTGGCCGTTCGTTTCAAAAAATGCATTTTTTTAGCATATTTGTACGGATTATAAAAATGATCATGTCCATAATGCACGAAACACATTTGCTTTTAAGGCGCGCCAATATTTATTTGCTGGTAAGTGATGATTTTGTATTTTTGATTATTTATTAAAAATCATTCAATTTTCTGAACTAAGAAATTACTTACATATGTATGTATGTATGTACATATACATAAGTATGTATATGTATATTTTGGTATCTTAAAAGTAAGATTCAAGTGTTCCTTCTGGAGGAAGAAGTGTTATATAATTTACATAGAAAATTTTTAAAAAAGATTTAAAATTGCTTTTTTAATATGTATAAATATTAAACTAATTTTTAGATACCCCGGGATCTACCCCAAACACTAATATGCCGGTCGATGAGAACCATCAACTTTATGGAACCTTCTCGGCCAAATTGGGTAACTTCAGGCTACTGTATTCGGGCGAGATAACAGGGGTTGAGAATACTATACCCCTTGGCGATCTGTAGGTAGAATGTTATATGAATAACTATTATCTCATTAAAAATATTGTATGTATGCTCATGTAGTAAGGATCCAAAAGTCCTGAAACAATGTCGCTTGACTAGCCTCAAAGTTTTTGAAAAACGTCACCATCGTGATCTAAATTGGCGTACTAATTGGCGCATGTGTTCTTGGCTTATCCAAGCACATGTAAGTGGAATTCAGCAACAACGCGTTGCAATCTTTGATAAAGATGGTTTGGTAAATCAGCAAGTCGACGGTGATGGAACTGCTCAGTTGAAAAAGGTAAATACCAGAATATTGAATGATTAAACCAATAATTAAATAGATTCGTTTTAACAGCTAAATCGCTTAAATCTGACAAGATATAACCAATTTCTACACAATTTTCTTAACGAGATTAAAAAGATTGTGGGTGATGTTGACTGTCCTCATACCATTTTTGAGTTCTCAGTGAAAAACCATTCTCTTATATACAAAGGCAAAAAGTCCACAACAAACAGCAGCCTAACCGAAGAATTCATACAATTCATTAATCGCATATGACGTGTCCTAAAGACATCGCTCCCATTTATCAATATATACATATATATTTATATATATATATATATGTATTTATATCTATTTTTAAGTCAATAAAGCTTAACAAGCAAGTTTTCTATTATTAAAATACCAAACTTTAACTTTTAATTAATATAGCAGTGCAGCTACATATATATTTATTTGTATTGGTACTTTTAAAAACCCTAGTTAAAACTACAGGAGTAAAACTTTCATTTTTAATACCAAGTACTACAGTTCAGGATTTAAATCAATTGAACAAAGAGTGAATATGGTGTCTTAAAGTTGCCAAATTATGCGCAATAGCCATAAAAAATATCAGATGTCATTATTGTGTCACCTTGCCTGTGTGGTATGTACATACATACATACATACATATGTATGTATGCATATGAATGAATTTTTAAAGATTACCAAATGAATTTTATGATCCCTACATACATACATACATACATATGTATGTGTATATAAAATACTGGAGTAGATTTGAATAACTACATATGTATGTATGTATGTATGTATCTACTGTTAGTTTTAAGACGTTCAGTTCCCTCTAAAAGCCCAAGAGGTGCGTATTCATACATATACATATCTACATATATATGCATGTGTATGTGTACATATGTATGTATGTACGTATTTTCTTATTTGGTAACACATACAGATGTATGTATGTACTATGTATGTATTTTTAGCATGAGTTCTACCTATTATCTAGATGACAGGTATGTATATGCATACACATACATACATATGTACATACATATGTTTGTAGTCCCGCGATTGTAGTTAATTGTTAAAAAGTTGATTCCAGTCTACCATTGAAATTGATTGTGTAGCATATGTGTATACATATGTACATATGTATGTACATACTACATGTATAATATGTACTACATATTTAGATATGTACATAGGTATGTACATACATATGTATATACAAGATAAAAGATAAATGTTTAAAATCGAAATAAAGGAATGTAACGAAAAGAAGATTGATATTATTTATGTAATGATATAAAAACATATTTCAGATTGGGCAATATTTCTGTTTTAACTGTTAAATACAAACATACATACATACATACATATGTATATAATTTTTTGGTATTTTCCAGTTTTAATAATCCATAGGAAAAAACTAAACAATTCTTTTATCGAATTTCTCATTGCTTCATTATCTGAAGTTTTATAAATTTAATTTTATTATTTAATTGAATTATTTTTAATATTAATTGAATTATTCTTAATATTAGTAAGTATCTGTTAAAACCCTAAAACACTTATTTAAAAAAGTTGCAAAATTATGTTGTTCGTTTAAGACTGACAGTTAAGAGTACCCACAAACAACTACTAAAGAACAACATATGTATGTATGTACATACATATGTACATACACATGTTTGAACGTATGTATGTATGTATGCACACATACATATGCAACTTCTGGCATTATGATGAAAAGAGTTGCCTTATGCTAAAGAAAAGTCAGTTTATCGGTTAAGAACTTTTAGAAAATATGTATTATTGTTGTTTACTGCTTACTCTCGTTTTTAATTGCTTATGGAAAACATTAAGGGAGAAAATCGATAATCATAGCTTTTAAATTGTTTGACATTACAAATTTTATGGTTTTCAATTGTATTCATCTCATATTTAATATTTAAGCTTTTTAAAGTTATCTTTTTATTTGTATTTCCCCAAGTATTTTCCATACGTTCAGAAAGGTAAGGCTTAAAAATCGATAGTGGTGAGAAAACATCGATAATTTAAGTGTAATCTATAAGGTATTATCGATCATTTTTTCAGCTTTATTGTAACGTCAATTATCGCTGTTGTGTGCATATAACTTTTTAAGAAAAGAAAATAATTTCATACGAAAATTATGGACCAGGCATTAACAGCCGTAGCCGGCCCGTCAAGTTCATCATCTGTCGTCACTCCGCAGATTTCTAAGGAGAAATACATTGAAGATTATAGTTTTCGCTATTGTGATGTGAGTAATAAATACGAAAAAGTTGCCAAAATAGGACAGGGAACCTTTGGGTAAGTCGAAAAAAAATATATACATATATGGTATTAAAAAAAAATATTTGTTCACTCTTAACAGCGAAGTTTTCAAAGCACGCGAAAAAAAGAACAATAAAAAGTTTGTGGCCATGAAGAAGGTATTAATGGATAACGAAAAGGAAGGGGTGAGGTTTATGCATCTATGTATACTATGTAGTTGGGCAATTATCAATCTTCAACGATTTCTAATCTTATTTGTTAATAGTTTCCTATCACTGCCTTGCGAGAGATTCGAATTCTTCAGTTGCTGGACCATGAGAATGTGGTGAAACTGATCGAGATTTGCCGTACCAATGCTACAGCCTCCAATGGCTATAGGTCCACATTTTATTTAATCTTTGACTTTTGTGAACACGATTTAGCTGGCCTCTTGTCCAACATAAACGTAAAATTTAGTCTTGGTGAAATAAAAAAGGTGATTCAGCAGCTGCTTAAAGGACTCTTCTATATACACAGTAACAAGGTAAATAAAAGAATCATTAAATTTCTATCAAGATTGTTTTTAATTTAAACCGATATTGATTTTCATTCAGATCCTACATCGTGATATGAAGGCTGCCAATGTGTTGATAACCAAGCATGGCATCTTGAAATTGGCCGATTTCGGTTTGGCACGCTCATTTAGTATACCAAAATATGATTCTAAAAATCGATATACGAATCGTGTTGTTACCTTGTGGTATCGTCCTCCGGAGCTATTGTTGGGTGATCGCAACTATGGACCACCCGTAGATATGTGGGGAGCTGGCTGTATTATGGCTGAAATGTGGACCCGATCGCCCATTATGCAAGGTAATTCGGAACAACAGCAATTGGCTTTTATATCGCAGCTCTGTGGTTCACCAACACCCGATGTTTGGCCTGGTGTCCAAGAGCTTGAACTATATAAGTCCATTAAATTGCCAAAGAATTTAAGTCGTCGGATCATGGAGCGTTTACGACCTTATGTCAAAGATGCCACTGGTTGTGATCTATTGGATAAACTTTTGACCTTGGACCCCAAAAAACGCATCGACGCCGATTCTGCACTGAACCATGACTTTTTCTGGACTGATCCGATGCCCACTGATTTAAGCAAAATGTTGTCCCAGCATTTGCATAGCATGTTTGAATATCTGACACATCAACAACAGATGACCAATAAACAAAAGAAGTACCAAGATAACAATATGGCTGATAGAGTATGGTAATTGACATTCATTTTACATATATGTGTATACTTATATATAATATTAATATATACAAATAAAAAATTTTGTTTATTGTCTTCAATAAGTTTTATACCGGATTTCGTTTAGATATCATATGAATATTACAAAATCGTTATGCGGAAAAGAATTCGAAATCGAAAGTAATACTGCCTCTTGTATAATATTTTTTGGGTCGTATACATTTGACCCATTCCATGTTACCCTTTGGTAACTTTATGGATGTACATACATACATATATGTATGTGTATGTTATGTGTCTATTTTGTATGATGTCCTAATATAAACGTAAATATGTACATGTATGTGAGTATATAAGATTGTTGAAAATTTCACTTCAATCTGTTTTTACTTTCATTATGGTATTAAATTGCAACACAATTTTGACAAAAATCGGAAATTTAAAGAGGGCAACGGAGAAGTTGGCGTATGAAATGATGGAATGGAGTGGATGGCAATTAGTTATCAAATCTTCTAGTTGAAATATGAGTAGACATAATGGCCGGATATGACCAAGCGGCTAATTCACCACTGACTAGTTATATCCGACGCTTTTGGCCACTTATCATAACGGTTAAGTTGCTCCTCACGCACATTGGGGCCAGCAATTATGCTAAGAGTGTTAAATTTATAGTTTTTCCAACCCTAGAATTTGCTGCCTCTTTCTCTTTTATACTATATATACATACATACATACGTACATTGTATATATATGTATATGTATGTACATTTAGTAAATGGCTTTTTGAGCACGCGTTAATGATGTTGATTGTATCCTGGGGAGTCGTCCCTCGTATTCTAAGTCTGCGTCTGGTTTTATATTCATGATGATGGATGGTTTTGCGGCCTTTGTCTGTATTATTGTGGTAAAAGGATTTAACGCTATATTTATTGGTATCATGTTTAAAAAGGTGTGGAAATTGTTGTTTTATGGGAAGCTGAAAGCTGCTCTGGTTTGGTAAATGTTGAAACATTTCATTTACCCTACAAGTGCATTTAGTTTAATTCCTTAAACAGAGCTCTTGATTCTGTCACTTAAGTTTATAAGTGATATACAGTGGCTCCATACCAAAACGCTTGGAGTCTGTTATACAAACAAAAGGATACACAACAAAGTATTAATCTGTTGTTTTTTCGATTCTTTTGGTTAAAATTTGTCAGTGTCCGATTATGCGTTGAGCGCTAGGATCCGACTTTTTTTTGTTTTTTTCGTTTTTAATACAGTTACCGAATGAAATGTTGTTGTTTTTTTGATTCACTAGCATTATAAGACCTTTAACTGAAAATAAAACCAAAAATTCAAACGTGTACATCTTTAGTTTTTGAAAAAATTTCACAATAAAACTGAGAAATCTTTTGTCCGATTATGCGATGGAGCCACTGTATATTGTGCTACTTCCTGTAGATCTCTGCCAAGTAATTATACGAGTATCGTTGATTTTATAAATTATAATTCCCTTTTAAAAATTTCTTCCAACGACTTTGAATTACTAAGCTAATTAAAATCTAATTTCTAATTCGCACTCACATTTAGTTCATTTACATACATACATTGCACTTACTTTCTCTTTGTTGTCTTTGGGTTAAAATTACAATTAATTACACACTGACACACACGCACACATGCACACATATAAACACAGATCCACATGTATGTACATTTTATTTTCAGTCTTTGATTTTTTGTGTCGTATTTTCCTTTGCTTCTTCTTTTTGTTTTTGGTTTTTTTTTCTGTTTTCCTGTGCTTGACACTTTTTAATTGTTTTTGATAAGAGAAACTGAAAAGTTAAATTACATTTGGGACAAACATACACACACACACACTAGTTGTGATGTGGGGCGGGGGAGGGGAGAAGGTAACTGGGATCCTTCTGTTGCAAACAGAAAGTCACTTTGTCAAAGAGATTTGCAGTTAGTTGAAAGTCAACGAAAGCCTTATTTATACACTCCGCTTACTAAATTGCAATGAATTTAATGAATTTGTTTGTCAGTTGTTCAGTTTTCTGTTAAAAGTTGATTTGAACTTTAAAAAAAATAAAAATATTATGTGAGGATGACTTGTTATTGACAGGTAGGTGAAAGAATTCGAATTTTGCCATTGACTTGTAAATAAATTATTTCCTGTTTCAGATAGTTAATTTAAAGTAAGGCAAGATTATAAAGATGTAATAATTATAAGTTTCATTTCAACAATTATTACATATAAGCGAAATAATTTCAATCAACATCCAGAAAAAAATTCGATAAAATAAAATTTCAATAGTGGCATAGTTTAATGTTTATGTCCTACTTAAATCCATTTCAGATGAATAAAATTTTTACATGCTTCAATAAGGCAAAAAATTCCAAATATAATAATCCAAAGAATTCAATCAAAATATCCTTCTAGAGACTTTTAAGTCAAACCTTAAGAATTGCTTTTACAAGAAATTCTTCCATGCTTCAAAATAAAGATGGCAAACAGGTTTTATACATCTCAGGACTAGCCATCTATAGATCAGTGTGAAATATTAAAACATGTTATTGTTTAAACCAAATTTAACCAAGAAAGGGATATATGTATCTGCTATACATATATCTTTTGATTTTTAGCCGCTTCTAAAGCCAATGTCTATGTATATACCACATTTCTTTACTAATATAAAATCGTATATAAATCTAGATTAGACAGTTCTCAAACAAATATTCGATAATATTTACTATTAATATCAATTATGTATGCCCGGTATCAGTTTATTAATATATTAAACACATAATAAGCACATATTTTTCATTGATTTTTGTAAACGAATAAAAGAAATAAGAAAAAATTTTAAGCAAGGATAAAGGATTTTATTTAAAGACTTTACAAAAAAAAGTATAACCTGTACACTTTCAGTTACATGAGAAAATCTTGTCAAAATAATAATGACGCATTTTTGTGGCAATCTTGACAAGTTAAATAATTTTTTTTTCCGCGCTTCTTAACAATTCTGTAATTTTGACGTTTATATTGTCGGGCAAGTATTCGAAATGGTCCAAGAACTAACTTTCACTGCTTACCTTGACAGAGCCGTGAGCAAGCCAAAAGGCAAGTCGTTGCCACTTTCCAGCCAGACATCTGCACAATGCAAAACCAGAAATACAAACACACAGTCCCCGTCTCCGTCCCCGTCTCTGTCTTCCTTTCCATCTCCTTCAACTGCCACACAAAAATGTCGTCGTCATTCCACTTGGCTTCAGTTCTTCCAGCCTTTTCTTCTTTCTTTCCCTCTCTCTATCTCTCTCTCTCTCTTTCTGTCTTATATGCTGGCATTCTTCATTTGTGTTGACGCAGATTTAATTACAATGTTGGCGCTGCGTTTACGTTTATGCCACTTGCAACTCGGCTTTTGTTATTGCAGCATATGTAAACATTTCTTCATATAAGTGAGACTCACAGGGGGTAGATATGGGTCCATATATGTATGTATGTATGTTGGTGGGGCATTGTGTGGCAGATGGCGGATGAGAGCAAGTGCAGTGGAGTGCGGGGGGGGGGTTATTGCCGCTTTTGTTTAACAACAACAAACATGAAGAGAGTGTAGAAAGCAAACTCACACGTGGCATCATCTCTCCATGGTCTGGTGCTACTTTTATGCACTTTTACAAATTGAATTTTCCACTTGCATACGCCGCAGCAGCTCCACCAGTTAAAAGGGGGGGTTGGCAGTGTGGCAGAAACGAAGTGCAATGAAAGCCAGGCGAATGCAATTTTTGTTCCTTTTATCTTTCAATGTTAAAATTCCCAAGGATATCTAATAATTTAAAATGGTTCAGTTGGCTTCTAAGATGATTAGAAGGAATACCAATTACGAGGAAATGGCCTGAAAATTGAAATGTAAAAGAAAGTCGATAGATACATACCTCGTACTATGGTCAAAATTTCCATTTGCCATGTACCACGTAAATGATCAAAGTTGGCTAATAAATAAATAAATAAATAACCATAACTGATAATGCATTTTTTTAATGTTTAAAATAACTATTTATTCGTTTAACCTTGTTGTAAAGAGATTAAAGAAAATTAGTAAACAAAAATTGTTAATCTTAATATCATTGATCAGGTGATTTTCATTAAACTTATCAAAGGAACCATCATAATAAAATTAAAACTGACATTTAGCCCTGTTTTCTAAATGTAAACTATTTTAAAATAAATTTATTACTGGATATTACGGTTATATATTTTGACTTATATATAAATCTAAATTGTAAATATCATTGCCAAAAACCTAAGGTTTGAACTGAGATTTGCTGGCTCCCTTTTTTCGTAACCCTATGCCCATATTCAAAACTTTTATAATAACAGGAAAAGTTTCGTTAAAAGTCAAGTGGTTGAAAATCTATAAATCAGACACCTACATATTTATATATATCTATATATAAATATAAAATGTCCACAAGCTACAACTGAACAATTGTTTGTAAGGACAAAGTCCACTATATATATATATGTATATATCAATTTGATCAATTATAAACGTGATGATGGATACCAATATTATTGCTCATACGCACTGTTGACCACAATTGCCCACACACCTTCAACAAGCAGACGCATATATAAATGTGCAACCAGGACTCAAATTCATATATGTATGTATGTATGTATGTGTATACCTACATATATCCGAATACATTTATGTATTTGTATCTCAGTTGCGTTAACGCTGTCCATTTTGGCATACGCCTTTCTACCACTAATTGCTTGGAAAATATGCTCACTTCCACACGACAACATTTCAATGGCAGCCGCAACAATTTTAACACAACTGTGAGGAAAATTGTGTAAAAAGTGCAGTAACAACAAAAACATATACATATATATATTTTAAACTACATACAAGCCATGAAAGGCAGAAAAAGGAGATTGAGGTACAAGAAGAGTAGTATATAGGAATGTCAGCGAAAGGGGGTGCGGGGGGGAAGTGGCTGAAAATCTGCTTGGCCTGGTTTTAAGTAATGTCTGTGGATGAGGCAGCTGCTGGCACTTGCAAGTTTTTACTTTCGTTTTCTTGCCCTTCCTTTGTTGAAGGTTTTTCCAGGAACTGATTGGAAGTAAAAAGGGGTATAAGAAAGAACTAGATGGATGGTAACGTCTGTATTGTTAATTATTTAAATCTACATTTTACATTTTTAATCTTATAATATCGTAATGAGTATCTTCTGTCTAAATCTTTTAACTATTTTTAAAGGAAATGGAACATTAATCGGCTGTATTATATTCTTGCATCAAAAGATTTGCAGATTTGGCAACGCTTGGTCACATCCAGATCCGCAAAGCTCCTCTGCTTGGTCGTTGAATGGTCAAATGAAAATTAGTTTTTGGTGTAAATACTTCCCGTCATAACATGCCATAAATACAATTCAACTAAAACTAGGTTTGCTTTCACTAAATATTTGAAGAAAGGAATTTAATTTTATAATGATATCCCCTTCAGTTGTTTAGTTTTATTGCCCGTTTTTTTACTGAATCCGCTCCTTTGTTTGAAGGCCAGCTGCAATTTGTTTCATTCTTCTGCCTAGTATTTTTTTTTGTTTTGTTTTGTGAGTAAATTGCAGAATTGTTTTATACTCAGTTTGCTTTTATTTTCCATTGTTCACATATGGCAAATGTCCTTTAAAAGAATACTACAATCCCGCTCCTTCACCATCCCTCCCCACCAATTGTTTAGTCCTGTGATTGTATAAATTACAAGCGTTTTAGTTATTTTCGCACAGTTTTTTCTGTTGGTTTTTGTTTTTATTTTGATGCATACATACAAATATGTCACATAGATATGCACACAAACTTATTCACATTGATAAATACGTATATATACCATATATGTATATACACACATACATACATATGTACATACATATATGATATAATAACTGCCTATATATAGTTATGTATGAGCTTCTTTACGCTTTTGTCTCTTAAGTTATCTATAGCTTAAGTATCTTGTTTCATCATTATATATAGAGTTTTCAACAGTTTTTTTTTAATCAATTTTTCCAAATTTTTTGTTTTCCTGTTGCAATGCTGCTTAATTTTAAATATTTTCTATAAATATTTGATTTATTCAACACTTTAACATTCATTTAATAACTTTTCATACGTTTTCATACGTTTTTTTTCTTCTTGTTTTTGCAATGCTTTTCGCCTGTATTTACATTAAATTAAAACATAGCCTTTAATTTTTACTCTATTTTTGTTAATTTTTGCTTTTTTTTTGTCTTCTTCTTTTCAATAATCTGCTGCACTTATTTTTAATAGGCTTTCGCATATAATTAAATCGAGTGTTTTTTTTTTTTAATTTATTTATATTAAAGTTTATACAAAAACGTTAAATGGTTTCATCATTTCATAATATTTACAGCATAAAAATTTTATAGTTATTTAGTTAAAGAATGGGTTTTTATCTTCTTTTTGTTATATATATATACATTATAAAATAGGAGGAAATTTTTAAAATTAATAAAAGAATGTTTTTGAAGTATTGTTTTTTTCATTTGATTTATGGGGAAATTAATGTGTGAAACTGTTTTAAATTGTTAAGCCAATTAAATGCTAATAAAATTAATAATGCAAAAATAATTTTAAATTCAATGTAAAACAATATTGAAACAATTAAATATTTATTTTTCTTTAGTTCTTATCATCATCGTCGATCATGTTACTAACTAATGTCAGTGACTACAATTAACACTAATTGGAATTTCTTTTTTTGTTTTTTGGTTATTTACTTTGTTTTTTTGCTAAATTTACTATGTAAATTCGCTATATATGTATGTGTATGTATATGTATGTATGTGTGTGTGTGTGGGCATGAATACTTTTGTCTAAATTCAAATTTGATTAACAGTTTTTGTTGTGGTTGTCGTTTGTGAACTATAATTAATTTATTTCCATTTAATTAGACATATGTAACTATGTACGATTATGACCCACATTTGCATCATCATTATATTTCTAATCATCATCATCATCATCATCATCATCATCAACATCATCCCTATTGTAGATACTTGGCTAGTTTATCTTTCAGATATTTTATCATTTTTCTTTTCTTTTTTTTTTCATTATTATTGTGTTGATATATGCAATATGTATCATAAATTTTGTTGTACACGAAAAACATTGCCATTTTTACTATTTACTATATACGAAATACTATATGTATGTATATTATGTATGTCTATTGATTTTGAACTTCATTGTTCAATGAGCAAGCACACACGCAAAATTTTCTTGTTGTTGTTGTTATTGTTTTTTTTTTTTTTATCATTTTGTTGAAAACTTTTATAAATATTTCAATTCGCAAGTGGCAATTTGGCATTAGTTCGCAGTTGGCATTGAATTGAATTATATATTGTAAATTTAAATTAGAATTGATAAGAAATTATCAGTCGGCAAAAAAGAGAAAAGATTCCGTTAAAGAGAGTCTAAGTTTGTTTAATGTTGATTTTTTGGAAAATAATTTTTTTAAATTTTAAAATATTTCAACAGTTTTAATCTTGATTTATGAAACGAATTCGAAATTAGCTAAGATATAAATAAAATTCTGTCAAATATTTAATTCAATTGTGCGCTGATATCTTCCTGAGTTATAAGAATAACTTTTGCCTTAATTATTTTTTTTTAAATTTATTTGGTTTACTTTTCTTTTTTGCAAACCCAATGAAACATTCAAAAGTTTGTTTTTATTTTTAAACGAATTTTTTTAAAATAATTATTTAAATAAACTAAAAATCATTTGATACTAGCTGTTTGGTTTATTCTAACTATTTTTCTGTAAAATTGATTTTCGTAAATAAAATATATTTTTTTCTACTATTAAAAGAATGTTTAATTTTACTTCACTTTAAATTAATTTCCTACAACCAATTTGGTATATGATTCGGTTTCAAAGTCTTAAAGTTGCAGTGTATAAACTTAAATAGTAACATACCCAACCTTATATAATGCCTGATATACTATACTTATTCCATTATATATATATATATATTGAAATCAGGACATGTGATATTTTGATGGTCTTATTTAAAGGATCAGCCAATTGCCAGTTGCTCGAAAGTTGTTTTTTTTTAGATGTAGAAAAATAATTAATAAAATAATTAATCAAGTGTATAAACTAAAGACTAGTATAATATACAATCAGTTCAATGCCGATTTGCCATTATTATATCCGTTTGCTTTACGATTCCTAAAGGAGCCAATATGATTTTTATTTAAAGGTCTAAAACACATACACATACATTTCTATCTCTTAAAGAACTTCTTGTATAGTGCTTACGTACATACATACATACATACATACATACATACATATATATATATATATATATATGCCAGCTCTGACTTTATTTTTCTTTTCGACAATTTTCATCTTTACATTTACTTTGCCTTGGTTTGATTTCGTTTTTCATCGTGTTGTTGTTGTTGTTGTTGTTGTTGTTGTTGCTGCTGTTGTTGTGCCCTAAATGAGTTTTTTGCAATTATTTGATTTCATCTTGAAAACTGTTGAAGGCAATGCCTACTGGCTGGTTGGGACCAAAATGTTAACATTAAATGTTGCCTATGCGCCGTGCTAATAGAAAATGTGATTTGGCCGGCGATAAAATGCAGCAGCAGCGACAACAACAACGACAACAAAATGCCAGCTAATATTACTATGCAAATGAGTGTGGGCCATTGCCATTGGCATTTGGAATGCGTTGATGCGACGACAATGGGACAGCAACACCAACGTGGCCATCGTGTGTGCGGCATATGAAATATGGGTAATTCATGCCACGCCCACAAATCGTTCTTCATATTGCCTATAGAGAGTGTCTGCTGCTCCGGTAAATATGCCTGGTTTTTCATATTACTCATACGCCACCGTTGTGAAGTTGCCGCAGTCGCTTTTGTTGCTGCTGCTGCTGTTGTTGTTGCTGCTGCTGCTGCTGCTTCTGCCACTGAAGCTGAAACTGAAGCTGATGTTGATGCTGATGCTGTCGCTGGCAAATAACTCGATAAACGTTTGAAAATCCCAAATGATTGCGTTTTAATGCCGCGCATTATTTTACCAAGTAGATTATACTGCGCCAGTGAGCCAGCAGAATTGTGAAATGCTCCGGGCGGATTACGCACGGGCGTTTGATTGTTATCGCCATTGTTGCCGCCAGCATGGTTGCCTGCAAAACATACAAATAGAGAATAAGTGGGAGAGAGAAAGAGAGTGAGAGTCGGAGTGAGAGTGAGAAAGAGACAGACTCTTATAGTAATCAGTTTTTTGGTTAGTCGGGTTTATATTTTCATTTATTTTCGTGCGTTCTGCACAAAACCAAAATGCCATCGCCATTGGATACATCATCATGAGAGGGTGAGAAAAAGGGAAGGCTGGTGAGAAAGTGGGTTAGGAGTGATGAGGCGGTGAATTGAACAGTTTTAGATGGAGGGGGGAGCATAAAAGAAAATTGCTCTGGAAAGTATGCTGTGCATTTAATAGTTCGTTCTTCGTGTGCGTGTGTATGCATGTATGTGAGTGTGTGATTGTGTGTGTGTGTGTGTGTATTTTCCTTGTTAATTTATTGATTTTGCTATTGTGGTTATTCGTTTTGGGCCATTGACATTTGGCTATGGTTAAGGATTATTGAGAAGTCAGTGGTTAGTTAGAGAGCCAAAGCTAAAGTCATTAGCCCCAAAAGCATTTGGCCTTAATCCAGTTTCTTAGTTTTCTATATTGAACGGAAATCTTTATATACTTATGTATATGTACATACATACAGTAGTTTGTCAAACTATAAAAAAAAGGTGCACAATCAAACAGTTATATGCATTTCACGTAAACTTCTTTTAGCTACTTTTTCTTCATCGTTTTGGTCAATCCTTCAATTTCAGTTAGTCTCCCTTTTCTTTACTACACTTTATGTGCATGTTGACGTATTTTATACACATTCCTTTTTGCATTGTCATTGTGTGTGTTTGTGGGTGTGTGTCCGTCCTTATAACGTCCCAGAATTGTAAGAACATTTGAACAACGATTACTTGACAATATTTCACCGCACAACGGCGAGTCAATGTCCCTTCGTTCCCATACTCCTGCCTGTCTCTGGCTGATTGAGTGCCTTGCCTGGACTTGTTATAGTACAATATAAACATATACATATATATATATATATAAATATATATAGTGTATGTGTCTGTATATATATATAGGTATATATATATTTTAGCAACTAGCTGCAGAAGCAGATGTTGCTTTTGCTGTTATTTTTGTGGGATTTTTATGCACGTCATTGAACGCACTTTGTTGACCGCATGTCAATGTTTGATATATACGATATAGTTAAAGTATATATATATATATATCTATATATAGAGTTCACATGACATGGTATAGTGGTTTGAATAAGTCAGACATTAAGGAACCGATTATTTTAATTCACATTTCATCTCTTAGCTAAATAAGAGAATTTTCTTAATCAACAAAATTAAAAAAGTAAAACTGATTAGTATATTTCTAATTTAGTATTCTGATTAAGAATGAATTTTGTTAAAAAAATTCATTGAATCTTAAGATTATAGATGTTGGTGAACCTCTGTAAAAAAGCTAAACTAAAGATTTTCAAACCGGACAAGTTGAAATCTGCTACTATACTTAATTCTCTTTATTAACAATAAACAAAGCAATAGATGCTATTTAATGTTGAATTGCTTAACTTAAAATTGTTTAATTTAATTGTTTTTTTAATTTTCTTTAAAGTTTGTATATTAAAGTTTCATTTTCATGGGAAAATATTAGGTTGGTATTTATTCAGTTTTCCATGAACATTTGCACCACTGTAACATTTTTGTATATTTGCCCCTCTTTGGGGTATAGGGCTATTAAATATATTTTATCTGCTTTTAATCTTTTGGCATTTGACTTTTCATCAGCCAACTCTCATAAATAACAACAAAGTGGGCTTTAAGGGAGCGCAATGCGTTGATTTTGCTGTTGGCTTGTTGGGAATTGATTGTTTTTGTTGCTGATATTGTTGTTGGTGGGGTCAGACATTTTCCCCGAGTTTTCCCCAAATCTGTCTGGCCAGTTAGATGACTGTTTTATTTTTTTTTTGCTATAGACAAAGTCATAAATATAAATTGATAGATGCCTTTCAAACGAGGTCATTTGTGGGTAGTTAAAAGAATAAGAAGTAAATTTAAAAGGTAAACATTATATTCTGTGGAGTTTGAGTATTTGATAAAACATATTTTACAAGGTAACAAAAGTATACACATATATATATATCAAGTTATTGATAATAAGCCATATTTATCAGATATATCACACATACAAATGAAAACCTTGTAGTGAAAGTTGAAAATTGTATTTGGATTGCATTTGGCAATACAACAAACTATCCTTATCCTCTAGTAGATCCTTTCACTATTACAAACACATTTTTAATTCCACACAAGTGACTATGAAATCTAGGATAATGACATAAATCAGTTTACAGATAATAGACTCGTTTTTGAACATAACTCATTTATATTCGAAAATCACTCTTCAAAAGATGAATTGTGATAAAGGTAGTTAAAAAGAATTGATTGATTCTTTTTTATTTTAGAATTGATTAACAAATTATCCTTACAGTAGCCTGAAGTCGACTTGCTTAAAATATTTTATGGTTGCAATGCAATTTGTTCCTTTTAGATTAAAATGGCAAGCTTTTTAGATTCAGTGGCTAGCAATTGACTACATCAAATAAAGTCCGAGTATATACCTACATACAAAATTCTCAGACGTATAAAGAGTATATCCTTAATACGTTTCCCTTGATTGTTTACTTTACTCCGCCTATAAAACGTCGAAGTGGAAATTCACATAGTCATTTCTATTTGATTGATGTCAAAGGCATAAACGTTACGCATCAGTAAACCAAAAAATCAACAAAGATAAGGATAAAGACAGATTTAAAGAGAGTGAAACACAGATGATGAGGGAGAAGCTGGCAGATGGAGATGGAGATGGAGATGGTGATAGAGATGTGGTATGGGTAAGACCCATTTGTTTGCCAATATGCCCGCATATTCACGCTTCATTGAGGGCATATTGAAGAGGTGTCAGATCGAGACGAGACGCGACCAAACGTCGACGACATTCAGACAATTTTTGATGGCATATTTCATTTGATGTCAAGCAATAAATATTTCCCTTTTTGGCTCTTTTGTTTTCAAGTTTTGTTGTTTTCCTTTTCGTTTTGTCGGCCTTTTTAGCTTTTCCGCTTTCCTTTTCATTTTTATTTTTATTATATTTTTTTTTTTTTATACTTGATTTTGATATTTTATTTATAAGCTGCGACCGTTGAGAAATCAACGTCAAAACTGCCAATCGACAATCAATCAAAATGCATTTGAAATTGTCGGTTTTGGTTTTTGTTTAGTTGTTCGATGGGTGTCGCTTTTTAAAATGTCAAAGGCATTTATTTCCCCTAGCCCCTCCGCCCCTCCCATAACATCCTATCATCGCATATCTCTCACTATTCCTATTTGTTTTGAGATTAAATCAATATTTTCAGGATTTATTGTTCAAATTTTACTGCGAAATAAACGAATTTCAATTGAATTTAGACACGGACGATAGAAATATTAAAACATTTAAAATCTAAACATTTCAACTGAATCTGAATCTCAGAATCTTTTGTTAAATTTCGATTATCCCAAATCGAAAAAATTTTATATGTACGCAAAGTTAAACTTTGCTAAATCTATATTTGAAACGTTCTAAAAGTGCATATTTCTATTTGTATCTGAATTTTTTAAAGTATTATTTAAATTTTTCATACCAGATTTCTATAAGTTCTTCATGATTTATATATATGATTTATAGGATATATTTTATATAATATTATAAATTTCTCAGTTGTGTAAAAGTTAGACTAAAAAGGACTAATAAAGATCAAAGCAACTAAATGATAAGAAGCCACTTATCGCACTTCAAGGATACTAATTAGTTGCTCTTTAGTCAATTCAAATTTAAAACTTTAAAGAAAAACAAGCGATTTGAACTTTAATAAGAGCTTAATATGAATATTTGAATATTTATCTACTGCGAATTACCAGCCGAGCTTTGATCATATCTGATATCTATATGTATACCTACATTATAATTGTCCTATAATTTCTATAGCCTTGGAAAATGATTCAAATATTTTGATCCAAAAATTGCAGAGCATGAATAAACGCGTTAGTTGTGGATACACATATATATCTATACATATATATATATATACATTCAATATAAAGACGTGGCTAAATCCTAAAATTTGAATTATTGTTTACTTTTGATTGTAATAATATAATACAATAATTAATATTGTGTTTAGTAATAACTCTGATATTTATCAATAATCAATCAATTTAATAATCAATCAAATTCAAATTCAAGTTTATCGACTTTATATAGATAGATCGTTTTTAAGTTTTCTTGAAAAAGCTAAACGAATTTCCACTCATTTCCACTTAACTTTATTTTTTTGGTCCTTTCTTATTTTATTTTTACTTCTTTTTTTTTTTGTTTGCATCTTCATTGAAATTCAGGACTTGGCTTGGCTTCTCTAACTTGAAACTTCAAACTCCAAATGTTGAATCAATAAAGTCAATGGCCCCCAACTTTCTCAGCTCTTTCACCACCAAAAAACTCCCCCAACAATGAACAAGTATTTTATCTGTTTTTTGTCTACTCATTCTTCCTCTTTCTCTGTCTTCCTTGTTATCCCTGTTCCTCTCTTCTTCGCTCATTCACTATATTCATGTTCATTTTCTCTTCATTTCAGGCACTTGCAATGCACGACTGCCTTTAGAGCTGCAGCCCCCTCCCCCCCCTTCATTCTTCTTCCTGTGTCACCACCACGCCCATTCCCTTGTCCTGGCCCCCATGCCTCTTCCCTCTTCCCTCAACCAATCCCTCCATCCGTTGAACATTTTTTGGCTCCAGTTCATTAGTGCAGTCGGTTGAACGGCATTTTACGGACGCGTGCCTTAAATAATTGCATTTTAAATGCAATAAAAACGAAAGCCAACAAAAAAAAAAAAAACACAAAATTGCATAAAGAAGGAATTAAATGCATATTTTTTTCTTTTTGTTTTCCTTTTTTAGTTTTTGGTATTTTCGTTGGCCTTGTAATTCAATTCAGGATTAAATGCCGGCAAAAGCAACAACCACAGTAACAACAACAACAACAATAGCAACAATATGATTGGCTAATTTGTTTGTGTTTTGGCAACTAATTTACCACAAAATCCGGTATAACATTTAGCCGCCAAATTTGACAGTCAATAAAAATGTCCGCGTACACACCCACATTGACGCCCCCTCCCGCCCCTTTTACCATGCACTTTAGGCGATTCGCCCAACATCTGTCGAATGTCAGTGTCAATCACATGTTGTTGTTGTTGTTGTTGCTGTTGTTCCTTATGTTGCTGTTGTCGATGTTGCTGCTGTTACAAATGTTGCTATTGTTGCATTTTGTCATTTGATGGCATTTTTATTGCTGGCACATTTATTTGACTGACATAGAGATTGGAGAAGGGAGATGAAATGTTGCAAGGGCATGTTACGGATAGAAAGGATCAACACACTGCCATATACACACACACACACACACACACACATATTTATATATATATATATATAGATGGAGAAATACTAGGATTGCAACCACAAACATGACAAACGTTTCGGTTCGAATATCTAACATGAATTCGAATTGAAAATGCAATAAAATAAAATAAAATACAAATAAATTTGTTAGATACATTTTTATATATATTTTTTTTCTATTTCTTCTTGTTATGCTCTGGCATTTCGTGGGTTTTGGCCCCATGGTTTGTGGTTTGATGTTCGAAATTGTTATGCCATTTTGATATTGAATATGGAAGCAATTAATACGAATTCATTCACAGGGAACAATATTTGTCTTAACATAAAATTTAAGGATAAATATTAAAGACTAGAAATTTATATTTTCTTATAATCAAAGGGCAAAATGTAGGAAGCAATAGGGATCCAAATGGTCATAGCGAATAATTGCATCTATGTAATCTTTATTTTGATTTTAACATATAAACTTTGGACTTTCAGATTTGCTATTCTTTATTTATAAAACTTTAAGTAACTTAAGTTAAGATTAAGTTTATTTTTAATTGTAATAATTATACACTTTCTTATAACTGTTCAGAAGAATAATTAAATGAAATATTAGTATCGTTTCAAATCAAACAAAAATTTATTAACTTAATCTGAATAGGGAAAATTGAACAATTTGAAGCGCACTATACCCTATAAATCAATAAATTTTAAATATATTGCAAGTTGCTTTTAATCTAAAAAAGAACTTTTAAGGTAGAAGTCGAGGAAGAGTCTTAACATGAACTATATTTAGTTAAGTTAAATTAATCGCAAATGGTTTTTGGATCTTAAACGAAAAGGTAACACATATCCTATAATTTAATTGAAATTGAGTATCTTTAATATGTCTACCCAGTTGCACAATGAAATTAAAATATTTATTATATATATATTTGAACAATTTTAAGTTAGAATCATGGTGACATTTATATCGATATAGATAAAGCTATATAACAAGCCAAAGAAAAGATTGGCTCGATATGCCATTTAAGTAAAAAAGTTTTCCAACTTTAACTAAACATGAAAAATATGTAAATCTTCCCTACAATATATATATATGTTATGGCTTCTATCACAATGTGGCAACTCTTGCCTTTGTTATTTGATTTGAATTATTCAATATCAGAGAGATTTCTATTCATTTGTTACATGCATCTATTAATTATAATAAAAATTATATTCAATTAATTTAAACTCTTTGTAATACATATTTGTTTCTGATTCCATACTTTTCCCCCCTTTTCCAAGTCTGATTTATTGGTTTTATCTGGTGTATCTTTTATACTTTCTTGCTTATGGCACTTTATAGCTCCAAGGATCCTTTCTAATTTCCCGCTAAATGTGAAAGGAAGGCATTGAAATGGCCAAAAGAAAGCGTTAAGCAGCCAACTGCAAACTGCAAACGTCATTTTGGCCAAATGAGGGAAATTTAATTAATTTTGAACGAAAAAAAAAACAACAAAAAAGCAGCAAATACTTTGGACTTGTACATTATGAAACGATGATGGGACGACGGACGACTCACTACTTGAAATTTGTAAATATAAAATGAATGAAAAGAAAATGCAACACGATGAGATAGATAGATATACATAGATAGACAGAGCATAGAAGAAAGAGAGAGAGATACAGAGAAAGCGAGAGGGAGATGCGATGACGTTTGTGCAAATTACGATGATGAAAAAGTGCCCGGCGCTGGTTCCAGGCACTAGCCATAAAATGCCAACGGGTAAGAGAATGGAGCTAGAAAGTTCTAGGTGATGGAGAGAAGGGGTTTACTGGTATGATGAACGGGATTGTGAAAGAGTGGGTAGGGGGGGGGATGGGTTGATGAAGACGCTGTGTACTTACCTTGGGCACCATCACGCCACTCCTCAACCCCATAATCGGGCAAAGCGTTAGCCGAGTCAAATTTATTTCTATGACGTCTCTTCCCATCTATTTTGTGTTTTTTTTTATTCAAGTTTTTTTTTGTTTTTATTTTTTATTTTTGTTGTTGTTGTTTGGCATTTTGGGTTTGTTGTTGTTGTTGTTGTTTTTCAAGTTTAATTTTATGCAGCAAGCGTCAGTCAAGGAGAAGTTGAGAGTTGTGAAAGATCGGGTTGTACGGGGTCGGGGGGAGGGTAAGGAAGGTGCCATGAATAATGGCGATTTGTTGTTGTTGTTGTTTTTGGAGTAGGACGGGCATAACATGAAAGAAATGTTCAAAAAGGAAGAAAAAGGTTTTTTTTTTTTTTGGTTTGTTGTTTTGTTCATATTTATTTTTATTTTGAAAAGAAAAGAACAGAGAGAAAAACCATATGAAAATATTAACGGTAATTGTATGCTAAAGGTATTTTCTTTATTTAATGGTTTTTTTTTTTTTTGTTTGTTTTTATTTTTTATTTGCATTTATTTGCATTTAATAGCCACACAAAACAAGAAAGAAAGACAGAGAGTGAGAGGACAACAGAGAAGAAAACAAGTTGGAAATAAGAAAAATACAAACAAAACATAAATAAAACCAGAAAAGGGAACACAGAAATTGCATGCAAGGCGAAGGCTTTGATAAAGCTGGGTGAAGGGTGTGGAGTGAGTGAGAAAAGGGGTGAGATGAGATGGACGAGGTGAGTAAACTACTTTCATACACTTCTCAACTATTTGCCTTGATTATAGTCATTGTGTGTGTGTGTGTGTATGTGTGTGTGTGTGTGTGTGTATGTGTGAGCGTGTGTGTATGTATGTGTATGGCCAGAAGGATTCTCTTACTCCATATGAAGTTTTTATGTACATATCGTCATTTAGATCAAAATTGACAATGATAATTAAGTGAAAGGGGATTCGTTCACGTAACTGCGTTTAATTTTTATACGCAAAAGTATGAAATAAAGTAGTCAATATCTACAACAGCTATTTGTATAAAAATGTGTTGTTTCTTTAAAACTATAACAACAATCACTTTTATTAGAATATTACATACATATACATATATACATATATATGTATAAGTACAATCATTCAAATTTTCAAATAGATCCATCTGCCATTGAGCTGCGTGAATAATGCCTAAAAGAGAGTTTGTTTGTCATATCCCTAATTGTTTTCCCTCTCGATTCTGTAATCGGTATATGGGATAAACATTTCTTAATTACACTTGATTATTTATATTACACTAAATTTCGACAAAATTATTCATAAAATATACTAAAATAATATCACAATTATAAATGAAGTGTGATAACTCTATAAAAATCATTAATGCTAAATGCAGAGTTATCGATATTAAATGCTAACGCTTATTAATTTTGTTTTCCAACACTGCTGAATCATATTTAAAGTGTAACAGTAAAAAGCTATTTTTGTTTAAAATTCTCTATGAGCTTAGACCTAACACTAAAGGGATCGAAACTAACTAACTAATCGACATGGTTTAACGTAAATGAGTTTTTTTCGGATGAATGAATTTATGTATTAATGTTTTAGTGCTGACTTGATTTTGTGCTTTGCAGTGCATAAAATTAAAAGTCATTATTGCATAATTTTGGAATAATTTCGCTCATACCCAACAAAACAAAAAAAGAAAAAAAAAAAAAACCCAAAACAAATGAAAGAATACAATTTAAAAATTTTGAATAAATTTCAATTTACTGTTAATAAAGTTAATAAAGTTGAGTGAGTGATGTTGAACTAATTTAAATGTAATTTTCGAACAATTTATTCATTCATTCATTTATATTTTTTTTTTTTTTTTGGTATTTTTTAATCAACTATGGATTATACTTACCATAACTTCTATTTAGCATGGCCATTTCTGATATAATTGCAGTCGTTGGTGTCGGCATTTCTGAAATTAAAAAATTATAATTAAAAAAATAAAATATTTTTAAAAATTGGTAAAAAACCATTGATTCAGAAACCAAGTGGCAAGCACTTTAAAAGAATAAAGAAAAAAAAAACTAAAATCGATTGAAATATAATTTATATACTTATATATACATATGTCGGAGATAAACTGCAAAATGTAGTGGAATTCGAAATTAGACGCCAAATTTCATAGTGTTATGGACAGTGTTGCTCAATGTAATAATAATACAGTACTAAAATAGTTCGACTTTGATTGAGAACGAAAACCTGAAAACACGCTTTAGTTATGCAATGGGAAAACAAATTTCAAGCCCAGCCTAATCCGGCTGAAAATCTAACCAAATCGTCGATACACATATGTATATATATATGTTTTTTTGTATTAAGAATTATCGATTTAAAATGAAGTGAAGTTTGCAATATTCCTGAATTATTTTACATTTCAAATAAATATTGCCAACCATTCCAAGTTTCCACTGAACATTTGAACCTAAAAGAATTGTGAAATTTTCCTACATCTGCAGGTGTTTTAATTTTTGCAATAATTGCCACAAATGTTAATTAAAATACCTTAAAAATGTTACAAAATGTAACACAATTGTTTCAACTGAGCTGACGTTATTATGATTTAAATAATGATAATGGGTAAATGAAACATGGCAAATTGGCTACTTTTTGACTGAACCATTGGCATTTTTATGCAATAATTATAGTAAAAATGTATATTTTTTTCCTTGATTTTTGCTTTCGTTTCTGCTTATCGGTTTCAGCATGTTGCACATTTTCATTTGCCTGGTAAAATGAATTACAATTTATATGTAAAAAAAAAAATAAAGCGAATGAATTGCAATGAATGGATGGAAATTCCAACAGTTCGTTCCCAACTAACCCTCATCCTCATTTTTGAATATGTATGTAGTGTAGTACTTACCATCCAGTTTAATGTTGCCATCGGTTTCGCCCAGTGAATTTTTTGCCACACAGCGATAGGTGCCAAAATCATTTGGTCCAACCGAACGTATTTTTAACTTCATGTATTTTGTGTAACCGCTGACGGTTGATGTGGTCTCGTATTTATCGCCGGCACGCGAAGTGTCTGGAATGAAGTCCATGCACAGATAGGAAATTTAAATTATCGATGAGGCTTTAACAATTCGCTGCCATAATTTACAATGACAGCTTGTCAGCTGGCTAACAAGCCGTCGTCTGACTTGACAACTTTCACTTTAATAAGTAGAAATAAAGGAAAAAAAAAAAAATCAGTAGAAACTAATACAAAAAAAAAAAAAATCAATTAATTAATGTCACCTGCATTGTTGTTACTGTTGCTGTTGTGCAATGAAGCGAAACGCGATTTCAATGGCGACTTCAACTAATTACGTGTCTACCCCATCCTCTCCCCATCTACTACCCCCTCTCCGTATCGCTTTTACTATGTGTATGTGTAATTAAAACTGCGGCAGGGAGAATTTTCTTCTCTCCGGCAAACGCTAACTAAAACTTTTCTCATTAATCAGTGAAAATCTAAAAGAAAAACTTTTGTTCCGGCTTTAATTTCGTTTCGTTTCGTTTTCTTTCTTTTTTGTATTGCCTACTTTTTTTCTCTTTCTTTCTTTCGTTTCATTTTATTTTTCTTTTTTTTTTTTTGGGGGGGGGGGGTTGGTTGTATTTGCTGTGTTGTAGGGCATTAAATATATAAACTTAATTTCACTTTGATTGTTTGGCGCATTGTAAGGCAATATCGCATGTTACTCATACGTCATGTTGTCCCTTATAGTTTGACAAATGTCTTTAGTTTTTCGTTCTTTCTGTTTCATCGAAAACAAGAACCAACAACTTGCCATATAACGTGCCAGGCTTCTTTTTATAGTCAGTCACCTATTGTGATACTTTTTGGTTTCCCTCATTCCATATAACCATCCATCTACCTGGCACGCAAATATATAATTTTACCCATATAACCATCAAAAGGAACGATTTAGGCCTGCAGGCAAAAGAACTTTATACTTTTAATACTCGGTCATATAAAAACAAAGCAAGTTTTTTCTCTTTGAATCTTTGGACTTTTCTGTTTTGGTGTGGAATTGTCTAGGAAGTGTGCATAGACGGGGCTATGTGATCTATAGCAGCTGCTGGAAACAATTCAACGAGGGTAGACCAAGACATTTTCAATTGAAATTTTCAAACTTCTTATAAACATATATCCTCAAAATGAGGTGATAGCATATATCCATTATATGTACATAGACTAGCTAGTCTATATCTATATGCATTCCATTATCCTTGATGGCCTCTTAAACACAATAATTTGAAAGCCATTCTCTATCTGTTTTCCAAAAGTATATCGACTAGTATCACTCGACTCTTCTATCTTCGACTCTCGCTTTATGTGAAATGCGCTTAAAATTTATTACCCCAAAAAGTTTTGGTGTCTGTTGGCCGTACATCACTATGGGGCCCGCTGTTTGCTATCTCAGTTCAGGTTCGCATTTTTATTTGTCTTGTCTGCCAGAGCTGGCTGGCTGAGCTTTAGTCCTGTTGGCCTGTGCGTGTGTGCATATGAAATGTCATTTGGTTGTGGCCATAATTTGGCACACGTGAGTCGGTGTGAGAGTCGTCATACTCCCATACTCCGTATATGCATGTATGTACATATGTATATATGTGTGTATGTACATATATTCCATTCTTATCGAACAAACAATATGCCATTTAAGCATAAAAAAGAAATGTCACTCCAACAGAAATGCTACTCTTCTAAATATAGTTTAAATGAGTCATGCCAGGAGTTATGTTTAGTTATTGGCCTAAATCCCCTTAAAGCTGGATCTGCCCCAAAAACTAGACTATGCTTTTTTCAACGTCATTAAACATCCATTTCATAGATATAACAAAAAGGGAGGAATTGATAGTACTTTATATAACCATATACACACAGTCACAACCACACACACACACACACACACGCACACACATACAAACAATGGTAATTATTTTCCGTTTCAATTTTTGGCTGGAGATTATAGCCGACATTTGCTGTCTGCTTGCCGGTCTCTATGTGATTATGTTAAACTAATTTCCGCAACAAAATAATATATTTTGTACATTGGCATTTTGGAAATCCAATGCCAATGCATGGGTTCACATTTATTTTATTTTCACCATGTCGCAATTGTTAGTTATTATTTTTGATTATTTTAGATTTTAGATAATATTCAATTTGCCTATATTTGTATTCGTATTTTGCTTTGCTCTGAGGTTAATTAAAAACATTGTGCCGAAATGCACATGCCAATAGTATTCCTGCTAATTCAATCAATGGCCAATTATTTCATTTCAAATATTGAATTTAATATGGCAGCATTCAAAGGGATAGCAATAAAACCGCAAAATATGGTTTCATAATTCTTGCCCGAGATATCAAAAACCATTGAAAATAGCATGGAATATGTATACACACACAAATTGCACACACGAGGGCAGCCAATATAGTTATCAACTCCGTTAAACAATCTAATTGAATTGGATTTATTTAATTAACTATCTCGGAATCTATTGGAAACGGCCAATTTGAAAATTTTGTACTATTCACTGGTTTAGTTTTTTAAGTTATTTATTAAGAAGTGTAAAATATTCAGTTAATGGCCAATTTTTAAATTTATGTATATAAAAAACAAAATGCAGTAGGACAATTTTTTTATTAATATACAACTTACAAATTAATTTTTCGTATAGGCAAATGCTTCGAATATACACAGAATATTCGAGCTTCTCTATTAGCTGACCTTTGGCATCCTTTTACGATATTTAAAATTATCATCAGAATAATATTATTGAAATGGAAGTGAATCCATTAACTCTATATTAAAGTAAGAAAATCATGCCCCTGTTCTGGGTCCTTCACAGGATAATGACCAAATATTGAAAATTGATTTGAGATTAGGGGTTTTTTTTTTTTTTAGGATTTTTTTTTTTTAAAATTCTAAAAAAAATTAAAGGAAGAGGGGAAAAAAAAAAGAAGAAAAAAAAAAAAAATTAAATTTTAATTTAGGGGTAGAAAAAAAAAAAAAATTGGTTTTTTTTTTTTATAAAATTCCCAAATTTATAGTGTAAAAGTTAAGGAAAAGGAAAAAAAAAATAAAATAATTTTTTTTTTTTTTTTTATTTTAAAAAAAAAAAATTTTTTTTTTTTTTTTTTTTAAAAAATTAAATTTTAATATTTTATTTTATTTTTTTTTTTTTTTTTTTTTTTTAAAATATAAATTTTTTTTTTTTTTTTTTTTTTTAAAATTATTATATTTTTTTTTTTTTTTATAATTTTTTTTTTTTTTTTTTTTTTTAAAAAAAAATATTTTTATTTTTTTTTTTTTATTTAAGAAAAAAATTTTGTTTTTAATTAAATTTAAAAAATTTAATTTTGGGGGGGTTTTTTTTATTTTTATCATGAGTGTAACTAAAGTTATGTGGTTGCTTTATTATACATATTTCAAAACTTGAAGATATTTATTGCAAGAAATTCTCTATATTAAAAGATTTGATCAATTAATATACTCAATATCTGTCTTGTGTAATGATTTAAATATTGATGCTTAAGTGATTAAAAAATTTTAAAAGTCAAACTTGTTTTATTTTTTTTTCAGATTGTTCCCTTTTTGATTTAAATTAAGTTAACATAAATAAAGAGAGAAGTGGGATAGCTTTAATAAACATTTAACGTCAGTTATACTTATCCCCCTTAACTGACCTTTTGACCATTAAGCAGAGTGTAAAAACCTCATCCAATAAAGACGATTCCCTTTAAAACCTCACAATCAATGTCACAATGTCTCTGGGTATATTTACACAATTCTCTTCTTTCCCCTCTCCTCTCCTCATTCTCATTCATTTGGATTTTCATTTTATTTTTGTTAAGCTTTACTGTCACACGTTGCGTATGACTAACGAAAAAAAAGAAACAAACAAAAAAAAAAAAACAAAAGAATATTGCATGCCAAGTAGAGGAGTCGACTTAAGGATACCTCGTAACATATAATAAATAATTAATAATTTAAAGATTTTCAGATTTTATTCCCTTTTGTCTGACTTTGACACGTGCAGCATTTTCTATCAACACTTGATCGTCTTGCCGGATCTTGAATGTATATTATATACATACATATATATACGTAACTACTGTGGTCGGTTGTAGCTGAGTATACATTCTTCGCCATATGCCACACAATAAAAGCAACTGCAAGTGCAGCGTAAAGTTATTTTTTTTTTTTGTGTTCTTTTTCTTGGTTTTTGTTTTTCACGATTTTACATGACAATTTTCTGCCTCCAGCCGGTACTCGGACTGGATGTTGATTACATTGTAAGCTCATTTACAAACGCTTTTCAGATAATAAACGCAACAGTGGCAATGAAATGCATTTTTCCATTCTTTATATATTTACACTGACTGTGTTTGGCTCCTTTATTGTCCATTTTTTTTTTTTGGTTGGGATGCCGAAACACGTTTGACAATGACTGACACACACAAAGGAAGAAAGTTGACAAAAAAAAAGCTGCGAGCGTGTCCTGATTTATGGGATAAAGGAATAAAAATCTTACCCGATATTATCATATCTCCCCGCTCTGTCGTCCAATAATTAATCGATTGCGGATAGGCCTCTGTATGGCATTCTAGGATAACATCTTGACCCAAATATGCGCCTTCCAGTTGATTTGGAATGGAAAGCATCGGTGGAACTATAACATAGATATATAATACATATATATAAACAGATACATATATACAAATTAATTGGTTAACTTATTGAAGTAAAAATTGTGTTCATTAAATAGCAATTATATAGCAAATGTGAGAATCTAGATGAATAGAGAAGACTTTTACTTCCATTGAATGTTTATTTAAATTAATATTTAATTAATTTAATATTTTTCAATGACCATATTTCCATTTGCTTCTAACAATATTTCACCATTGAATTTGACTTTTAATTTATATCTAATTTGATTTATCTCAGATTTGGTCCGATTTTCATTATTTCGTCTGTGTATGTAAATTATTGTCTATCGTTGCATAATCATTCTAGGTAGACATTGCATAACATTATTGTTTTCCCACCTACATTGAATTTTCAGTTAACTGCGGAAACTCACACACACTCGTACACACACACAGACACACAGAGATACATCGACGAGTTTTCACCGATAAATTGCTGTTGCATCCTTTTTTCCTTTTTTTTTGGCATTGTATTTTACGTGAGTTTCCAAACAGTTTTTGGATTAAAATGCACTCAGTCATTAAAAGCGCGCCTGAAAGCAAGTGATTGTGCCTTGGACATGGCCAGGAACATTATGCACACTATGGACATGAAAATGGAGGTGGACCTAAAGTTAGTTTCATTCTGGGCACTGGGTAATGTGTGCTTGTAAATAGGTTTTGTTGCCATATGTGTAGGCGCATATGCGTATGTGTGTGTGAGTGGGTGTGTGTGTGTGTGTATATATGTATGTGTAACAACAACAAAAAAGGAACGCATTTTGGCCACACACACACACACACACACACACACGCACACACACTTGTATACACAATGAACACACAGAACGAGGGCACAAAATAACACCTGCTGACAAACAAACAAACAAAACTGCCGCAAACAGAGTGAAATGAGTGTGCCACTAGCTAAATCAATGTTAGAGATGATCAAAATATCAAATATTCCCACACCACAAAAAGCCACATAAGCCAATCTCTCAATGTAAATGCAACTGAACAGGTAATTCAATTTGTATTTTTTTTTTTTTTTTTTTTTTGCCTCTCTAAGAGTTGGATGATTGATATTTCAAAGCGATTTTATCACGTTGTCATCTCTAGTTTACACCCCATACATTACTCCCTTACAGGTAAATTAATTTAACGTGACTGCAGCTTTTGGTCGATTTTCGACCAAGTGCGTGGGTAACAAACGCTTCTCGCACCTCACCTCAACACACCGCTCCTACCCATTTTCATCACCGAACCTATTTCAGGTCCTTTCCCATCCATTTTATATGCCAATGTTGAGGACGCATTGCGGTTATTGCCCCAAAAACTGCATTGGCAACAGTTTGCAAAGAGATGCAGAGAGTTAAACGGAATGAGAGTAAGAGGAAAACTTTACCACTTGCTACCTGACAGTCTGCCTACCAGCTCTTTCCTACCTTGTTTTGTGTATTTTACGCATTAAACAGCGCGTTGGTCTCTTTCCAACACACATTCAACTCTCGTTCGTAAGTCTTTCTGTCCGTCCCATCCATCCATCCGACCGACTGTCCGTCCGTTCGTTCGTTCGTTCATTCGGCCTCTCATCAGACCATAAATATTGCACAAGAGTTGAGCCCAAAATGCATTTTACGTTGTTTTTGGCGCTTCCGCTTTAAGGTTACTCAACGAACGATTTGATTTCGTTTATTTGAAAGATTTTGGTTGACAAAATTATAGTGAACTATCTTTAGTTATATTATCTGATGGTTCATAATGTAAAATTGCATTTTTGAGAAATATATTTGGATCCGAACATCTGAATACCGTTTTCTATAAATCTGATTTTAGTCTGATTCTTTCCTTTAATTCGGAAACTAAAGCATAACTAAAACATATACTAAACTTTTTTTCAAATTTTAAGGGATTGTTGTTTAAGATTGGTTTGAGACTTGGACATTATTTAGGCTTCGGATTGTAAAAGTGGGAACCAGGGATGAGGCCCCGATAGACATTGTTTCTAACGCCAGTTTGTAGTGTTAAGCCAGCATGATATAATAAGAAGATGGTCACACTTCACTTTCAACTTTGTAACGTTGAATCGGGCAGACGTTTTAGAACCAGAGCTGCGGTTAAGTTTGCTTTTAAAATATTTTGTTTTGGCCATTGTATTAATTTGTATCACTAACATTATTGCCAATAAAGAAATCGGTATAGTAATAATATTACATACCTATGTAATATTGGAACATTGTTTCAGAAATTGTAAATAATATTATGTACCTACATAGGTACAGAAAATTTAAGATTCAATTTTTGTAATATTAACTATTATTTTATTGAGCTTCAGTTCATATTTGGATGTAGTTTAGTGTATGTATGTATGTATATAATCAAAGGCTCTTGAAATTCTATGTTTGTTTTTTTCTTAAAGAAATAAATTTATTACTTTAAACGATCTATGAAGAACACAGCTAAACATTATAAGTGAAGAGTTTATAATATATTTATCAACCTTTATTAATCTATTTGATCTGCTTTTTCTTTTTGCCTCTTCTTACTTTCTATTTAAAGCAACAATTATATGGACATTTAAATTTCTTTTTACATTCATTTATCCATCTTTTACTTATGTATGTTTTTGGCTTTTTCCTATTTTAAAAAGAACTTTTTTTTTTTGCTTTTTTATCATCATTATGCTTTCCCTAATCTGGGTAATTGGGAATTTTCGTTTTTGTCATTGCTCTTATGTATATGTACGTATTAGTAGATAAATCCAAATATTATGCGCTTTTATGCTTTACTTCTTTTGAACTTTTCTGCTCTTGCTAGTTTCTCCCTTTTTGTCTGATTTTGATTTAAAATTCTTTCCCCAATTGAGTTTGCAATACTCGTAATATTCCCTCCTAAAATTCCCATACAGAAGCATTATAGTTACACAATTTGCACTCACATTGCACACGCAGATGAACGCGCTTGCTAATCGATGGGGGAACCCCATTGGAGGCCACACACAAATAGGCTGCCATGTGGAGTCGACTCACTTTTGTGATATGCAGCAATTCACCATCGACAACGTTTACTGCAAAATAAGAAGGGGAAGAAGGTGGAAACAAGACCACATTAATCTCACCACCTATAGACTATGGACTGTTGTAGATTGGAAGCACTGTGTGGGCTTACCGTGCTCCCCGCCAATTAGCATTTCCTCGCCATCCTCCCGACGCCACATGACATAGGGTTCAGGATAACCGCGTGCCTTGCACATCAGCGAGACATTTTGACCCTCGCGCACAACCATATCGTTGCTGGTCATTCCCTCGACTATCATGGGGGGCACTGTTTGAACGATAACAGACCAGGGGGTAAGAGAAGTTCATTTGAGTTAAGCGTCAGTTTCAGTTTCCCGTATGTCAATTGGCATTGACTTTCTGACCAATATCGAGTACTTACCTACCACCTGCAGATAGCCTTTTCTAGAGCGCATGGGATCCTGCGGGTGGGTGAAAGTGAAATAATATAAAGTGCTTTTGGAAATATATTTAAAAATTTTATTTTATTACCGTATTCACTTGACACATGTACCAACCGCGATCTGTCTCCTCAACCTCTTTTATATGCAAGTACCACTGTAAATATTTAAAAAGTTTATAAAAAATTGTTGAAAAATTGTCATTAAACTAAAACTTAAAAACTATATAATTAAAGCGAATGCTAGAATCAAAATTATATATAAATTATAGTAACAGTTTAACTATCTGAAGAAACTATGGAAACTACAAAACAAAGTGACCATCAATTTTTATTTTACTTATAAATGAAATAGCAATGAAAAACTATTGAAAAATTTGGCTTAGATTTAACTTATGGGTAGATTAAAGTCCTATGAGAAATCAGTTCGTGGTAGGCTTAAAAAACTTGAACATTGTGGTTATTATTATCGGGATACCTACGAGATACAGTTTAAATATTTAAATTGATAAAAATCAACTAGCTATTCAGGTATCTCATAGCCCACAACTCATTTATCTTATCCAATCTGAACTTTAGTTCCTCCAATGATTGATATCGATCTTACCTTATTTTATACATTATAAAAATGGAGGTAGCAAATCAATTTTCAACTAATTATATGACAAAAGGTTATGGAATTATAATGACTAAGCTCTATCTTTCATAAGCTTTAAGATCTGAACATTAAATAAAGAAGATATATAGATGACACAAGTCTTGAAAGAGTTTAAAAGAGAATTTGTAATTCTTCTATGGTATTTTTAATACGTTGATCTTTAATCTTGTTCAACAAAAATTTACCCCCTTTAGTATATTTAACTTTTTTTATTTATATTAAAAAGTAGTGATTAATTGTAACATAAAGGTACAAGTCTGACATATGACACCGACTTTTTTCAGATATTAATCTCTTCTAAAATCCTTTCCTACGGGATTGTGACGATTTTGAAAATATTCTGTTACCTAAGTTTATCAGGGATAATAAACGATTCCAAAGGTAAATTAATTTTTTGATCCTTTTCTATTTAAACTCATAATTAAATCTTTTCTCCATATAATATAAATAATATTAATATAATCATTAGTCTTTTACAATCTATAAGAAAAATTTTGTTACACAATTTTGCGATTCTCATAAAACTCATAAATATTTAAAATGATTTTCCGAACTTACCGATCGATGATCATTATAAGTCAGACTAATCCGATTATTTTGTGATATAACATTATGATGGATAGAGAGAATGGTCTGCGTATCCACTCGTACCCAGGCCACCTTATAGCCCTTCAGGTTCTCTACAACGCAGGCGAGAAGGGCATCCCTTCCTATGGAAACGGTAACATTGGCAATGGGCTCAGCAAAGCGTGGAAAATCTGCATCTACAAGAATAAAATCGTAATCCATAAACATTACATTAACTTGTATATAAATATACAATCACTAAGTTTCTATTTAGTTTATAGGGAACACAGCAACTGTCGCTATATACACAAGTAACGGAATTCAGTGGAAAATACTGTAAGAGGGAAACCTCCTGAAGGAAAAAAGAAGAAGAAAACTAAAGTCAAAAGTCACCATATTAATTACCTTCCTGTGCCGTCTGTTGCGTATCCAAGCGAGTGTGTTTTCCTGCAAATAAAAATAGAAAGAGAGAGAGAGAGAGAGAGAGAGAAAGAAATTAATAATAGGGGGAAATTTAATTGGGAAAACATTTTCGCCTGGCCACTCGCAAATGTAATAAATAAAAATTAATTAGCACCAAACTTGGACAAAAAGCGAAGCCTGACCATGTTTTGCTGATATAGCGAATTTCATGCTGTGCTTTTAGTTTTTAGTTTCATTTATGTTTCAATTTTCCGTTTTGCTTTTTTTTCTTCCTTTTTTTTTTTTGTGTTTGATTCATATGACAAAAGTTCAAGTTTAATTGTTTTTCCCGTGAAAATTGCCAACGTTTGCACTTTTCCACGTTGCACACACAAAAAAAAACTTTTCCTTTTACTGTTTTTGGGACATTCGGAAAGTTTCAGTAAAAGGTGAAAGGTGTTTGTTGCATTCAACATTAAAATTGGGGAACAAAATCGTGAAAAATATTCAATAATAAAAGTTTTCTGTGACAGTATAAAGATTGTTTTCACTTTAAGTATTAATGAAATATAAATAGATTCATTCAATTTGGTGAATGTAAACATTATATACATATGTAATATTTGGAAGTTTCTAAACTTTTAAGTTTTATAAATATATTGTAATTTAATACTCATGTTTGTTTTGTGTATTTTATTTCAATTTATAAATATTTTTTCTAGTTTCTTCATTTTAATTCCGTCATTTGAAGAAGGATCATTTTGTAAATCTTCCTCTCCTGTTATTTAGTTTTTAATAGAAACTTATTTATAAAGATAAAGATCACTATATAATTGGCTTAGTATTTGCTTCTTTATAAAGAGAGCCTGGCCAAAAAATGTAGAGTTAATTTTTCTCATATAAATTTTTAACATGTTTTACTATAAATCCAAATGCCAATGGATAAATGGAATCTAGATAAATTAACTTAACTAGTTAACTCTAAATTTTGTAAAAGTTAAATTAAAGTATTACAAATAATTAAGAGGAATTATTTAATCTGCATTCGTTTTACAAATTTAATGGACACCTTTATATAGAATGCATTTAAAAGAATATTTTATTTATATGTATATATATATTATATATTTTATTATATATTTTTTTTTTTTTTTTTTTTTTTTTTTTTTTTTTTAAATATATATACTCAAATGAATAAGTTGAAACTAATCACAGCAATAGATAGAATTTAGTTAAAAGAAGTTTCATTGGCTCTTAAGCAAATTGTTTGAGTTAATTTAAATCAATCGTATTTGAGTTAAGATGTTCTACTAAATAAATATGCTTAAACCAAAAAAGATAAGTCTTATTTCAATTTGACATAAATAGTTAAGTTTTCAATATAATGTTTAAAGAGATTTGAAAAAAAAACATATAAATGGTAAACTTTAAATATTTTTTTTATTTACCAAATTCAAAACGAACATACATATATAACAACTTTATTATAAATTCAGTCTTAGTACCTAGTAACTACTAAAGAGCAACATTTCAGCAAAAATTCAGGTTATTATCAGCCTAAATAGATATTTCCTATCTTTCATAAACCAAAGTTTAATATCGATATTCAACAATTTCCATTTAATGTTGAATTCTGTAGTGGAATGATTCAGGAATGTTTAAAATAGGGAAGGAATTCAGACTTTCGAGATTAAACAATATTCAAGTGACTCTTCTTTTTTTTATTAATTAGTTAATAAGAAAATGTTTTCCTTTAGCTAACTTTCCCTGAATATTTGAAAGTAAAGGAAATTCTTTCATTGCACTTTTATATATATCTATGGCATAATCTATTTCATTTTTCATAAGTTTATTGTCATTTCTGTTTCATTAGTTGAATTCTTCAAAAATTTTTTATATCTACTATTTGCATTTTCCACTAAACACTTTGAGAGGGGGGAGATGAGAGAGGAGCCAGCATTAATATTTACAACGTTTTTTTTACTCTTTTTTTTTTTTTAAATTTTTTTTTTTGAAGTAAATCCATGCTTGTGCATTTGTCACAATCATTTATTAAAATGTTAAACACAGCCCTAAACGAAGCCACAGCACAGCCGTCACCTGGATCCTGTCAGCGTCATCCACTCCAAGCGGGATTCGCCTCTCTAAGGTGAGCACGTACCATAATTCATGGATACAGAGTGAAAATGTATGACGAGGGGCAGGTGTGGCAGGAGTTTGGTTTGAATTGGAGTGTGTATGAAATGTAGTAAGGGCGGGGAGTGGGGGGTAAGGGAGGTATTCTTGCAATATGATTGGTGTCGAGTTGCTCTGCTACTGATGCCATATTTTATGTTTTCGCTCACTTTCTGACACATTTTCGCACATTCTTTTTATGGTATAAGTAAGTGTAATTTTTTTTTTGTTTTTTTTTTGTTTTTCCTCCTTTTATTTTCGTTTCTTTGTTTTGCTGTTTTTCATATTTTTGCAGCTGCAGCTGCTGCAATTTTTGTGTCGTTCGTTATGAATAATGAGAGTTTTCTTTTGCTTGCACATTGTTCATATTATTGCTGTCTCGATTTAATTAAAGTTCTTAATGAGTTTTCTATATCGCAGTTCAATCAATCAACTTGCTTAAAATATACCAAATAAGAAACTAAGAGAGGGGGGGTTGAAAGAGAGAGAGAGAGAGAGAGTGATAGATATAGCTAGACAGACAGAGTGTGTGTGTGTGAGAGAGAGAGAATGGGTTAAAGATGGATGAAGAAAATGGTAAATTGAGCTGTTAAGTGCAAGCTGGCTTTATCTTACAACAGATTATATTGTCGAAGACTCGATTTACTTTCAGGCAACTTGCCAATAAAGTTAAAAAACAGAAAAAAAATAAAGTTGAACTTGTTACTCTTTTGCAATATATATTTTTACCACATAGTAAGACCTTCGAGTTTCAGTTCCAATTCCTATTCATTCGTTTACATATAAATTGAATAAATTTTGCCATATTCGAAATTTATTTTGCGGTCTTTCTATATAAATATCAAAGCTTAACTTTATCTTCTGCGACAATATCTGCTTGCATTTAATATTACAACTTCCTAACCCTCTGTTTATTGTGCTCTTCTTTTATTTTTAAAGTTTTTCTTTGGCATTGACTCTCGTTTCGGTATGTGTGCGTGTGTGTGTGTGTAAGTCCTGTGAAAAATTTCATTGCATACTTTTACATTGAATCCAGATTTTTTCTCACTATGTATGTAAGAGGTTTGCTTGTTGGTTTGCTTTTCCTCTCTTCTCTCTGTATCTATCTCTCTCACTCTCTCTCTCTCTTTGGTCTTATGGAAAAATGTAAACAATTTGCATAAAGCATTTCGTATGTTGCACTAGCATGTTTCTTTTTTTTTTTTTTTTTGGCTGCCTTGCAAATTATATTTATGGTTCTTTTTTACCCAGATGTATTTCGATTTAAGTAACTGGAAGAGATTTTACCTATTGCATGACAATTCGCCTAGAAAAGAAATATATATAAATATAAATATATATTATAAATATATATTAAATATGTGAAACGGATAAAAAACTAAAATATGAAATTGCAAGTAAAAAAACTCTTTCCCATATTTTATATTGTAAATCGTTTTAATTTTGACTTGTTTCCATCGGGTATCATTTATAATAATCATATATAATACTATATATATTTTTAAAAAAAATGTATTAAGCGAATTTAAATTAAACGCTCAATAATAAATATTTTCAAATTGTTTAACTAACATTCCACAGTTACATTGCCATAGTAAATTTTTTACTTATTTCGTTTCTTAGCATTGATTTAGTTTGAATTTATTATGAAATAAATTATCTGTTAAATAATAAGAAAGTTAAATATTATCTTAATTAAATAAAGATTAAATTTTACTTCAAATTACATTTAGTTTGCATTTCAAATAAGAAGCATATATATTGTAAAGGATATTAATCTTTTTAGGTTTTATAATATTCACTTGGTTAAGTAACCAAATTGAATATTCTGCTATTATTAAGCATTTGAGGTAAATATTAATACGAAATTGCAAATTCACACTTAATTGTTACACAGTGAAAGCTTTAATGTAAATAAGCATTCACTTTAATGCCTTTAGCCCACACAAACACACACACACACACACAAATGAGAGAAATCGCTCAATCGGACGGACTATCTGTCTGTCTGTCTGTCCGACTGGTAAGTTTGTTGGGAGTCTGTCAAGTTCTCTCTGCTCATTGCCAATAAACCAATGCCCACAGACTCTCTGAAGCCATTTAATTGCATAATGACCGAGAGCTGGCATTTAATCAGCTCGTTTGTCAACAAAGTGCATATATCAGCAGACGGCAGATGGGTTGATAACTGACGACTGATGAGGAAGGGAAACGGGATACGGAAAGCAATATGAAAAGATGATAAAGGGACGCGGTAGAGAGAGAGAGAGACAGAGATAAAGAAAGACCGAGAGAGGGAACTTGGCTTGTCATCGCTAAACTAATTACTTATACGCAATGTGATTATGAACTGAAGCAGAACTGATTAAGCATCTCTTGCGGACATTCAATATCCCCCTCTCCTTTATTATTTAACTCCAAGTTATCCCTTCGATTATGGGGTATGCACATCCCCCTCACCGCTAACACCATTTTCAATAAATTAGACAAATCAACTACAATAACAACAGGAGAGAGAAATTGAGAAGAAGAAAAAAAAAATCCCCTTCAAATATTTGTTGACATATTGCGGATTTAAAATGATTTGTGGTTGGTCCAATCCCTAAGAATTAAACAAATACATTTGAATAATGGCAAGCAATCAGCAAACAAAACAGAAGACTGATTGCTGGCAATAAAAATGGACCCATAAAAAGCGATAACATCATATTTATAAGCGCCTCTCAAGCCCAAAAACACACACAAAACCGAACCCCGAACTCCAAAACCGAAACAGAACCCAAAACCCAAACCCAAAACCAACAAATGCAAGAGGCGAACCATGGCCATCTTTCACGATTTCCCAAGGCGGCGGCAAACGGCGTTGAAAGCGATTATATGCGTAAATATAAAAATGGCAAAAAGACAAATAAACGACAATAAACGGCCTGGCCAAGATGTATAAGACCAAAGTTCCATCCAACCCTCCCCACCAACTCCTTACCAACAAGAACAACAGCAACAACAATAAAAGCAATGGCCAGCAAGAAAAGATGGGACCATAAAAAAACCTGAAGAAACCCACCAAAAACTCACAAAAGAAGTTAAGGCAGACAGTGGAACAAAAAGGGAATATCATTGAAAGAATAAATCAAAGAAATTATGAGCAAAAGGGATACAACTATAATTGACGATTGTATCAGTATTAGAAAGTCATTGCTAAATTGAAATGAGTATTATATGAATATATTATATGAATTTAAACTTGGAAATAAGAAAACGATATTCACTACATTGTTAGTACAGGATTAGAAAAAATATAAAGAAAAATTAAAAGATAATTTTTAAACTAAAGATCGATTTTAGATATTTGCAAAACACTTTCCTTAATGAATAGAAACCAAAGTTTAACCCACATATATAGATATTCACCATGTATCAAACTTTAATGATAGGAATTTAATATTCATTTAACAATTTCATGCTATAGTTATGAAAACATTAAATTTTTTTAAATAATTAAGCTAAAATAACTAATAAATGAATTAATTAATTTATTCATATCACTCAATTTACATTTTTATTTTACTAATTTTCAATCTTTTCCATAGTACAGACTTTGGTTTTTACTTAGGGACAATGGCAAAAATAAAGATCCAAGTGGGCGGCACCTTGGACCAATGTTTTTTTTTTCTCTTTAACTTGTGTGTGTGTGGTGTGTGTGTGTCTGTGTGTGTGGGAGTGTGGGGGTTAGCATTTTGTTTATGACAACCATTTGGTTGGCAGCAACCAGCCGAGATTAGGTGGACCAATATTAAAGGTATAGCCATGGTCGTGGTCGAGGTCCTTTTCACCATTTGCTCTTCATTTCCGTTTCTCGTAAATGTTGGCGACTCAAACTTTTAATGTCTGGTAAAGAAACGTGCCAAGTGAACCAGCTAGGATTTGCATTTGCAGTGTAAGGTGCTCATATAACGTGCATTTAAACATTAAACGAAGACCATAAAAAATCAACAGGGACGAGCTTTAAAATTCCTCCTAACAGCAAAAAGTATGCCGACAATTTGTGTTTACTCACACGCACAAACGGATGAGTTGCAGGAGGGGAGGAGGAGGAGGTGGTCAGTCAAAATAAATTTGACGAAAAAAAAGCGCAGTCAAATTTGTTTTAGCTTTATAGGGTATGAATGGAGTATGCACAACAAAATTCAAATAAATAATAAAATCAAATTAATAAAAAGTTGAACAAAATATAATTAAATTTTGAGAGCTTTTTGATTCATGTAATTTCTGAATTTGTTTTGAAATATTTTCTTCGTTGAATATTAAATGTTTAAATTTTGAATTGAGGTATCGCCTAGTTGAGCTTTTTAAATCTAATCTATTGAAAGTAGCTGCCACTTTTCAGTGCTCTGGCATTTGGCAGTCGCGTTTTGTTTGCACAAAGCGGAAATGCCAAAAGAGCGATACTATAGAGCCGGAGCCGGAGCCGGTGCCAGAGCTGAAGCTGAAATGGGAGTCAGAGATGGGGCTGGAGCTGGTGCCAGAACACGAGCCTCCCCGTCGAGCCTGATAAATTGAATGGTCAGTTGCGTTTGCATAAAGAGCCAGGTCAGTATTCAGGTAGGTCGCAGTTACCATTTCTATTCTTTTTCTTTTTTTTTTTGTGTCCTAGGCAAAGGCAAACAGATCTGACTGATGACAGTCGAAACATGTTGACATTAGACGACAACAGGGTAAAAAGAAAAAAAGAAAAAAAAAAAACAGGAGAAGAAGGAATAATAGAAAGCAACGCAGAAGAGCAAGACAAACAGAATTCTATTGAAATATTGAATCGAGTTTAATTGAGCTCTAGATAAGTTGACATTTTAGCCAGCTGCTGTCCACTCGGATTACAAATCAAAATGAAAAACTGCTCATTAAATCCTACGATAAAAAAGTATACAACTTTTTTTCCTCTTTTTCTTTTTTTTTTTTTTGTCCAGCATAATAATCTTCAAATGCAAGCTGGCAGGTAAAATTGAAAAGCTAAGGTGCAGGGAAAAGGGTAGAAGGATGGAGAGCATAGGAAAACCTGACTCCCCAACTATACGAAAAACGTGCTAAAACGTAAATCAACAGCGAAAATCGTGTTGAGCATTTTTCCCCCAGTCAAAAAAGGAACAAAAAAAAAAAAAAAAAAGAAAAATACTGGCGAGGAGAAATGGAAGGCATAAACAGCAGCTGCCAGTGAAGAAGAAGCTAAAAAGTTCTAGCAGACGACCGACCGACAGGAAGAAGGCAATGTCCAGTGGCCAGGATACTCAGTACAGAGTCTGGGGTCCGGAGTCCGAAGGAGTCCTGGCAATGGCCATGGCAAGCAACGTAATTCAATATGCGGCTCCGTGTTAAAAGCTGTAAAAATGTTTAAGCGTTTTTCAATTTAGCAGTTTTATTTTTCAAGCGAATGAGATTTGCTGCTAACTCAAATTTCTTAAACGCTTGTGAAACATTTGTAAAGTGTCTTGACTGGGAGATGGTCCATGGATGGCAAAGGATGAGACATGAAGCACTTTGATGGAAAATTGACTTGAACGACATTCAGTCACACAATGAAATTCCCATTTCAAATGGTCTTTAAATTTTTTGTTTTCAATTTTTCATTTGAATACTTTAGTTTTAGTTTTTTATTTTTAATTCGATTTGTTTAAATTATATTAAAAATCCTTAAATTTTAATTAAAAATAATAAGCAGAATATTTAATGAAACTAATATAACATAATTTTAACTAAATTTTAAATAAATTTGCACTAAATTGATTATAAAATCTAGCAAAATCTGAATGAAAAAAAAATCTGAATTATTTAGATTATTGCAGTTTCCATTTTTATAATTTGTTAAATATTTGTTATAAATTGATCCGACAAATACAAACGCTTAACTACTCAACTAAGTTGAAACTTAAATTGAACTTTCATTCACATATCTTGCAAAAGAAGGAATTATAGTCTAGCCTATATGTACTATATATATATATTGAATGATATTGATTATTCATTATAATAAAATTATTTAAAAAGAAACTTATATTTCTAATTGATAGAGTCGGATATCTTTTTTTAAATTAATTTCTTTTAATATGTTCTTGTTTGTTTTGCAATTGATTCGCTATGTTTTATGTATAATTTTGTACAAAATCATTTAAAACTGCAATATTTTTGTTTTTCTTTTAAAGTCAGTTTGTAAAAGTCATTGAAAAGTTAAGAGAATATGTTACAATAAAATATATATGTAATAAAATTATTTTTATACTTAAACAAGTTTTAAAATAAAAACTAATGAGGCAGGATAGTCAACAGTCTGATTAAATATAAGCAATGCTTTTTATTAATGCAGTTTAATGATCGATCTAAAAAATAAGTCACTTAAAATTTGATATTAATTTTTAAAAGATTTGAGGAAAACTAAAAAGTAGCATTTAATGGAATGTTTACGTTTATTAAATATACTTAGAAATTTTAAGGGTTTATAATTTTTTTTTGGAAAAATAAAGTATTTTATCGTAAATTTTAAACAAATTTTGTTTTTTTTTTTTTTTTTTTTGTAAACTGTTTTCGCATTTATGATTTAATTAGTGTTACTTAAAAATAAACAAAAATATCCTCTAAATATAATTTTATGTTGTAACTAGCATACATTCCAGTATATATGTATATATATACACTTAGCATTCAGATTTTATATTTTTCTTTTATTTTGTCATGAAAACTTTTTTGTTGACATTAATCACAAAAATGCTATGAAGACAGAAAATGTAGAGAACTTTCATTTAGTTTTTTTTCCCATTAAAAAATGGATTAAAGCATCTGACACAACTTCAATCTATAAGTCCGTACATTTGGTCGGTTGCTATCAAGGTGAGCAAGAGTCTTACTTAACGGTATTCATTAACCAATAGTCATTCACTCGCAATCAGTTGTCTTGCACACATCATCACGACAATATGGGAAATGTGCATTTTCCTTTAGCTCAGTGGAAAATTAAACTGCATGCAAATGGCGCGACGGCAACCATCACGAATTGTGTGACATTTTACAGCACATTACTCATACGCCATGTCATCAGTATGTTGAAAACAAGGAGCGGAATGGATTGAAGTGAGTGGAGTCAGTGGAGTGGAGTCAAATGGATGAATGGCGAGAAAGAGAAAGAGAATGAGAGAGAGACAGAGAGACCGAGCGAGAGAACGACAGAGAGAGTTGGCAAGTTGTATTATATGACGACATCTTGGTAACGAAATGAGGCGAATGGTAAGTGAATTTATTTCAAACAATTATGTAGCAATTAACAAACAGATGACGGCAATTAAATACCCAGACTATGGCCTATTTGGTTGAAGGGCGAAAGGGATTTTGGGGATATGTCAGTTGCAGCCCGTAAAAGTATGCTACATTATTCAGGCAATTTTTCACGATACGGTAAAATGCATTTCCATGTTGGGCAATTTTCTCCCTGAGCACTTTTAATTTTTCAATAATTCAATTGGCAATTGCCAATTGCTTTTGTCCTCACTCCGTTCGCCAATTGGCTTCACCTTTTGCACATTTCTCACCTGTCTCTCGGACTGAAGTTGGTCCTGAAGTTGGAGCTGGAGTTGGAGTTGGAGTTGGAGTTGAAGTTGGTATTGCGTGACTTTTGTTCGCAGTTAAATTACACTTTGTACTCTGTGATATTTTCATCAGTAGGAGTACGCGGAATTTACTGGCCACACAGAAACCACTTTACAAATTAAGTTGTCAACAATTTTAACCATATTGCAACGATATAATCTTCGCACCTAAATTATGAATGTCACATACACACACACACTCACACCCAAAGAGGTGGAAAGAAGGGGAAGTATGTGTGTGTGTGTTTGTGGGGGGAGGAAAAAGAGCCTTGTTAGCCGTCGCTCAGGCAATAAAACGTTCTGTTTGCTGTTGTTGTTTTTGTTGTCGAGTCCTTTGTTTAATAAATTATGTAAAATGCGCCAAATTGAATTTGAAATTCATGCAGACGTTTTTGCCTGGTTATGGGAATTAAGATATGTCGACAATCCCAGACGGGTGAGAGAGATATAGACAGAAAGCGAGGAAGAGGGAAAGAAAAGTGGTTGAGGGGGAAACGGGAAAAACATGACAACGACTCGTATTCAGTTGGCACGTACAGACATTTAACATATGGCCTAAAATTGGCCAGCAATAAAAACGGGAAAAATGAGTCGCGGTTTCTGGCTTAGTTTGTGCCGTGGCACCAAAACGAAAAAAAAAACGTTTTCATAATGAAAATTTAAAGATAATTTATCAACATTTCATTTATAATCAGTGAATTATTCAGTCATCAAATGCACAATTTGGACTCATTAGTTATGTTGTCTAATTAAGAAGTCCTTGATGTTATTTAATGAACTTTCTAGTTGAACTTTTGGAAAACAACTTTATGTTTAATGGATATTTATAGCTGAAATGAATCATCATCTATCAGTTGTATACTTTTTCATATAACGAATACTATAATTAAGTTGGTAATAGTGTAAATAAACCTACCTCAAACAATTATCCAAAGCATCAAAGATATATGTATTATTATACCCTTGCAGAGGGTATAATAAAATTGGTCAGATGTTTGTAACGCATAGAAATAATCGTTTCCGACCCCATAAAGTATATATATTCTTGATCAGCATCGAAAGCCGAGTCGATATGACCATGTCCGTCTGTCCGTCTGTCCGTCTGACCGTCTGTCCGTCTGTCTGTTTCTACATACTTAATCGATCTTAAATTTTGAGCTACGTGAATAAAAGTCATATCATTCTGTCCGTTGATGTTTCAAGCAAATCAAGTTTAAAGATTGGTCGGATCGGACAACTATAAGTTATAGAAAAATAGGAAAGATCAGAGGTACCTCGGTCAAAATGTGAGTTGTTCAAAACAGTTCTTGTGAGAAAAACTTTTTTGTTTTTTAAGATATCTCAACCAAATTTGGTGATCAGATGAGAATTATACTTCTACATCATATCAGTAAGTTTGAATCATCGGATAATAAACACCGACATAAATCAATAAAATCAATGAATCAACCCCCATCAGCATCAGTATGTTTGCATATGCAGCCAATTAAATACGTTTATATTTGCTTTTATATATTCGTACACAAACAACATACATGGAAACATACAAACATACATACATACATATATGCGAACACGTGCTTGAAAAAACTACAAGCTGAGTGCGAAACAGAAAGAGACAGAAAACTATTTGTATTGTGTTGTTGTTTTCTAGAATTCGTCAGAAACTTTAGAGAGCGAGAAGCTGGACGCTTGCAATGTATACCGAAATAGCGAGACCGTGAAATTTAAGTCTGGTATCGCAATAGGTAGAGATCGATTCTAGAAATGTCGTGAGCGGAGGTTCAACTCCGACCGTTGGCAAGCTCGAATTTTTTCTTGCTGATTCTTTTTTTGGTTCAAATTTTTTAAAATTTTATATTTCCAATTTTTAAAATATCTTGAATCCGATATGACGGAGAAAGTAATCAATTAATCTGCAAGGTATACAAACTTCGGCACGGCCGAAGTTAGCTTCTTTGATATTTTTTTTAAGATAAAACTGCTTTTCATTTGCCAAATATCCACAACTAGTGAGGATCTGAGTACCCTCCCTATTGCAAATCATTTGGCATAAACTTGTCTCAATTTTCACAATACACTAACATAAATCCTTTCAAACAAAGTCAGATTCTCGAACATTTCTTTCCTTTGACTAAGTTTTCAATCTGTGGCATCAGCATGGCCGAAAAACTTTTTGGTAAGGCAACAACTGTCTTAACTGGACCATAAAGTCAGGCTATAAAAATTAATGGCATTGGGCAGGGGCAAGCATAAACATAATTTACATCAACTGCCAGCTATAGAGAAGGACTTGAATTCCAGTGAATAATAATTAGGCATCGCGAGTCCTTGCTACCACACACACAACTTACAAAAACACAACAAAAGGACCCGGCCGGAATTTCAAATGAAGTGTGAACCAGAAACAAAAGCCTCCCGCCCAAAACTCGACCAAAATATAAAAGAAATGTGTCTTTTGAGACATTATTAAAAGTTTTCGCCTTCTTTTTTTCCAGCATTTTTCTTCTCCTCCTCCTCCTCCTCCTCTTTGGCTACTTTTGTGGCAGTCATTTACATTAACATCCTTTCAACAAGCCAAAAAGAAAGAAAAAAAAATAAAATAAAATAAAAGAAAAAAAAAAGGGAAATATCAAAATGAAATTGCTGCATAATTTGTACTTTCTTTTCGTCTGTCGTCTGTCGTCTGTCCTTTCTCTTTCGTCTATTTTTTCTATTTGCCCAGTGAAACTTTTCTATTAATTTTTGTGGTTGTCATTTGGCGGTGACGACAACGGCCGCCAGTAAAAGTGTAAATAAATACGGCAAACTTCTCAGTCTCTCTTCTACCCTTCACCCATTCGGTCACACATTTACCCCCCGCTTTTAAGGTGGTTGAAGGGGGGAGGGTAGGGGATCCAACAATTTCTTATCTAACCAGGCAACGAAGCGCAAACTTAAATTAAAATGTTGGCAGGACATTCGTTGTTGAATTATTCAGCAAGTTTTTGTGGTGGGCACACAAAACTCTTTTTGGTTTCCTTTTTTTATTATTTTGCTGGCGACCAGTTTACTTTTTTAATGCCAAAGAAATGTACATTTCCCATTCTACCCACTAGCATCCCCCTCCCCCTCTCTCTCTCTCTCTTTCTCTTTCTCACCCCTGTTCAACCTCCAATGTCTTTGGAGGGACTTGCAGCTCTGCGGAGTTTCAGTAATTAAAAATCAACAACAACAACAACAACGGAAAACGGGTAAAGAATTTTCCTTTTTTTTTTTTGTTACAAAAGAAAACGTGCCAGTTTTTTATAAATATGTAAAAATTCTATAATGTAAGAGGAAATAATTTACTTTTAATTGAGTCGTACCAAAAATATTGAGAGAAATAAAAAATTTAAATACATATAAAACAACATAAATATATACATATATATATATATATATATATAGTAAATGCTTATAAAATGATTATAATGTGAAGGACAATATTATATGTAGAACATTAATGAGATTAATTTAACTTTCAATTTCAATTTTTCAAGAAGATTTAAACTTCAAATAATTTATGTTATCTTTTATTTTTTGGAAACTTTACTAATTAGAGAACTTTTGATTACTTATAATTAGGAACTAAAATCAATTCTTGATTGCTCTGAATTATTTTTATTTAATTTATGCACAAAATAATTAGTAACTTTTATTTATTTTAAATTTTAATAAATATGATTGAGAACTGTTGTTTAAGTTTTATTCTGAAAAGTTTAAAAGATGCCATAAAAATATCTAAAAACTTTAAGTAATCTATTATTTTAAAATCATTTATATTTTAGTTTTAAAATATTTCTTATATCTACCTACAATTTTTATTTGCCAAGGTTATTCGTAAATCTTTAAATTAGTTCTTATTTAATCCCTAATGATCGATTAAATTTGTTTTACGGCGAATGAGGTTTTAATACTGTGAATCAAATTTACGTAGAATTTTTAGAATAAGTTTCACCGAAATTTTTGATTAATTCAGCATTTATATGCAATCTTTACTCCAAGGACAATAAGTTTATTTCAGATTATAGACTTTACCATAGTTTTGTATATTATTATACAGATAATACTCATGACATGAGAAATACAATGACAAATAAATTTTCAGCTTATGAAAACTAAGGTCCCCGAAATAAGTAAGTGGGACAGTATGTTGAGAACTGTAAAAACTGAACCGATCAATATATTCCAACAAAGCTTAAACTTTAAATGCAAAATTTTTAGCTGATTTGAATCCAAAAACACTTAAATTAATATACAAAAAAAATTAAACAAAATATTTTCAAACGAAATAAGTAACTGGGACAAATTCATATTTTGTGTCTTAAAACTAAAAAACAAATAAACAAAAACAAAAAATTCACTTCTAAACCATAACAGAATGTTAAATAGAGGAATTAGCAAAATATGAAATTATGAATAATTCGGTATAAGAAATATAAAAGTGACTTAGGTGAATTATCGAAATGTTCTTTCGGTTATTTCATATATGGAAACTTTACTTTTACAATCTGCAATGTCTTGGATTTTAACTAATTATAATTAATTAAGTTTAAAATATTTCAAATATGCTGGTTCATTAATTAAGCAATTTCTTTTAGAGTTTATTTATTGTACAGTTTTCCAAACATTAATTTAGTTATTGTAACATACGTATGTACCTACTAAATTTAAGTGGCTTTGTTTTGCGACTCTCAACAGGCTTTCCAAAATGCAAACAAACTAAAGAGAACTACTCGGATGTCAAAGCATTCAACGACATTCAGTCAGTCAGCCTGTTAGTGAGTGAGTGAGTGCGTCAGTCAGTCAGTCAGTCGGTCTGTGAGTCAAGATAGACTCGTATACATACATCAGTTGGCCAGGGAAAATATAAACAATTTATGGAATTTATTAAATTGGCCAAGGGGCGTCCATTGTGTAGCTGCTACAAAAGCCCTTAGGCAGTTGGCCAAACAAAACAATGCAAACAAAATGGGGGGGGGAAAGGAGAAAAAAACGAGAGAGAGAGAGAGGGAGAGAGAGGGGCATGAGAAGGAGATGGGGAAAATCTTTACGCTTTTTTTTTTTCGTTTTGGCTGGGCCACAGAGCAAACACTTGAAGAAATTTATGACAATGAGCCAACAACTGTGAGTGGTCATAATATAAATAACAAGTAGGGCGGTTTAAGGAAAGGAGGCTGCCGTGTGGGCGTGTCCAATGCGTAAACGTTAACTGACCGTGGTAAAAGTGTTGTGTGTTTTGTATGTGTGTGTGTGTGTTTGTGTGTTTGTAGAGATTCAATGGCCCATTGTGCTTGATTGAAGAGGGAGTGTGAAATGGTGCAAAGCAAAGGCAAGGAGAAATTCCCTCTGTGTGTGTGTGTGTGTGTGTGTGTGTGTGTATGTCAGAGTGGGTGTTTGTGTGTGTGTTTCTGCCACATGTGCCTGCAATTGCGAAATTATGCCCAAAGGGCCTACACGAGAGAAAAGTGAAAAGGAACTTAACTCAGCTCTGCCAACTGCTGCGCTTAACTTTTTGGCCTTTGACGTTGCCCTCCATAGCCATCCATGGCCTTCTTAGCTCAAGAAGAAGCTAAAGCTATAGAAACTCCAAGGGACTTTGCCTTTTGGATTCAGATTGAAAGGCCCAATACTTGGCCACATTAATTTTTTATGCTCCTGTGTTTGTTTCAATGTGTTGAAAATTTACGGCAATTTAAGCTAAACGTTTTGGGCAAACAGTTTGAATTAATTTAAAAAATAAAAAACAAATGCACTCAACCTAAAACTTTTCCAACTAAATTATATGGATCAAATGATTTGAATGATTGAAGACATTTTCTTTGGTGACTTTGAAAAATTTAGATTTTTATGGATTTTTTTTATAAGATTGAAGAAAGATTTTGTTGGCTATTCCATGAAATTATTTTCATAGTAGTTCCTTTCAAAATTTTGATATTGCCAAATCACGAATTCTAAAATAATTCTTTAAATGAAGGAAACCATTCTTGTGTAGGTTGATATTTTACTTATTAGATTCTTTTAAGATTTCTTTAAATTAGTTGAAACTGAAACTGGGAAAAGCATCCAAATTATTCCCGGTCAATCGTTAGATTGATGTAATCATTTCTGTGATAAAGTCATCCGATAAGAATGATTTCGAATTGTACAGATATGTAAAACTAAGAGATTGAGCAAACTTTACCCCTGAATTATAAGATCTCCATTTGGCCTAAAAGCCAAATCTGTTTTATAGATATATGTAATATATCCTGTAAGTGTAAGAAAACTAGTGAAAACTAACAGATGGACATGTCTGCATCAACTCAGCTGACCTCATTGAAATTTAGAATAGATATGTATATAGAACTTTATATAGTTAGAGAATTTTTCATCAATGCGCTTCTCGTCAATTATAATAAATCATCAAATGCAAAATGTAATTAACAAACCCTTTTTTTAAAGGATATACCAAGAGTTACTTTTTTGTGTCTTTCATCCAGACTTTAGAATAATCCCATAAAGTTTTACTAAGTCACAAGAATATTTATTATATAGTAAAATAAAACTTTTATTAAGACTGCCATCGAATTCGGTTAACTTCTATTATCTAAATATATCTCATAAATTCAATTTCATATTTTATATACAAAAATTGATTTAAAGAGCCAAGAAAAACTTGTAAACTTTTTGTTAAGCTCAACCAAATTTAATAAATTAATAAACATATTCCCAAGAGTCTACTCCTTATGCTTAAGTGCCATTCTTATGAGAAATTCAAACTTTAAAATTTTCGTGTAGTTGTAAGGACTAATCAAAGTGTCCTTTTGCTTTGAATTTCTTGACAAACAATGTTTGTGAAGTGTTTAAATTTAATTGAAATCTGAGTGTGTGTGCGTGTGTGTGTGTTTTTGTTATTAGTTTATATATATTTTGGTGTATGTATATCAAATTCAATTTATTGATTTATTTTCAAAGGTTTAAATTATGTTTTTGGTCAATTCAATTAAATTATCTGCTTTTAACGAATTTCTTTAAAACAAAATGCAATTAAAATTTGAAAAATGAGGTTGAAAGTGAAATTGCATTTAAATCAAAATCTTTCATTTTTCTCTTTTTCTCAGTATCTGTAATCCTTCCTCCTCTCAATTCGCTACCAAATTCCTCGATTTATAATTTCATGTGCTCGTTGAATCCTTCCTATGTCAATTTCAAACCCAAACAAACCCAAGCCCAAATGCAATGAATCCATGGATTCTGTTCCTCATCCTGGTGCTCTCTCATTCACTTGTATCCAACTTCATCAGCATTTGAAGTATGGCGAATTTCCCATTCATTTGCTGCACATCTGAGCCGAGTACGAGTACAAGGCAACATTTTCCTCTATCCATGACCCCTACTATCTACTACTCTTTAACCCCTTCCTTACCCTTCAGTTCTATGTTAATTTTTACAGGGTTGTATAGCCGACGGCTGCCTCTCATGTTTTTTGATGATGAAGAGTTTTTGGCAGGCAGCCAAAAAAATAAAAGAGAAAAACCAAAAAAAAAAAAAAAAAAACTTGCATGCTTCTGCATTGTGAAGCGATTCTGGACAAAAAGCAATAACAATAACGCCTACACACACACACACACACACACTCACACCCTCTTAGCTCCTCCCTCCACTCTCTTTCCACTACTATCATGAAGATGGTTGGCTTTTGGGGGGGCTGGTCTTGGGGTATTTTCCCCTATTTTTCCACCATTTCCTTTTGCAGGCTGGTTTGATGAACTCTGTACGGCAATTGCCGGCTGGCGTTGGTTTTGATTGTTTTTATAGATGATGCGCTGTTGCTTGTTGATTTTGATGATGACGATGATGATCATCATGAAGAGGATGATGATGATAATGTTGATGATGATGATGATGGTTTTGGTTGTGATGTGAATCAGGTTGTTTTGGAGTCTACAGAGTTCCTATTGTAGCTCAACTCTTCATTCACCGCATTTTCCACAGTTGATTTCGTTAATAGAAAATTTAATTGCTTTTATTGATATTTTGACAAAGGGGGTGGGGAGGGCGGGGGGTGAGACATGAAATTGTAATTGGAGATTATACGTGAAGTGAACGGAGATTTTATTGATTGATGCCAAAGTGTAAAAGGGAATTGTGGGATCAACGTGATGGACTTTGTATAGACCTTTATGCTGAGGCTGCTAAATTTAAGTTGTTTTCTTTTTTTCCAGAATTTGTAGGCACTAAAAAAATATAATGAAAACCCAAGTCAACGACCTGACTAAGCGGCCAAGTTATGTGAGATGTGATTAGGTTTAACAATAGTAAATTAGTTTTATTTCTAACAGAATTAATTTAATCGAATTCAGTTTCTGAAGAATCAAAGGAAATTTTCTAGGCCATAGTAGGTCAAACTGCATTTTTGTTTATGTAGGTATGTATGTATGTATGTATATGTGATATCAAGGATTAGTAAGTAAAATAATATTCAGCTAGAATCGTTGACAGTCTTTGTAGACTTCAAGATTTGACATCTTTAAATTATAGTTAATATTATACTATCTCAATAGACAGAGAAGGTTACTGATAATTTTGATTTGAAACTATTTATTTTCAATTAGCTTAACCTTGTCTATTTAAGCCTTTAATTTATTTGTCCGTCTATCGTTTTCTCATTGGTGTTGCCACATAAATAACTTGCCAAGCCAGAGATGCCACTTAGGTCGAAATACCAAATAATATTTTAATTTTCTGCTTGGTTAAAGAATCTGAGCTTAAAATTAAACAAATATTTAAATCATTCTTTAATGTACCACTTCAGTCTATTCCTTGAGGGGTAAACTATTAATAGAATGTACATTCCTTCCTTAAATAGGGGTGAAATAGGGGTTTCCTGATACATGTTCATCTGGTAATATTGTCGCCATTGGCTGTTCATGCGGTTAACCAATGTGGGACTCATTATATCCCACACTTAGTTCAACCGCACACAATTGCCCACAAGTCTGGTCAACTAGGCACAGTGACTGCGATTTGCATGCACACACTAGCATCTCTTTCCATTCTTCTTGTGTAAATCAATCAGTCAAGAGAGAATGAAAAATGATGGACGTAGTTACCAGACAAGAGCGAGGTTAAAGCGACAAAATGACATTGTGATTGACTAGACACAGGTGAGAAAATCAAAGTTCGAACAAACAAAATGAAAAAAAAAAACAGTCGAAAATGAAAATCGGTCGATCGACTAATTAGGCTAATACACAGCCAGCAAAATAAAAATGAAAATCGGCGAAGGAAAAATTAAATCGAATCTAATAAATAATTCCCAGAAAGAGAAAGAACAACAACAACAACGAATCGAGAATGGAAAATGAGAATGTCCTTCAAAAGAAATACACAACTAGAGGCAGACGAATGTCAGTCAAAGACACACACACACACACACATACATATATACACCCTCACCTACATACACATACATACATAAGCATATCAATCTCAATTAAGATCTCACTTCCCTTGTGTTGAAGGTCCTGTAAGAGAGAGAGAGGAACAGAGAGAGAGAGAGAGAGAGAGAGAGAGAGGCAGACATTAGAAAATGTTGAGCTCTGACTATTGTTGCGTTGATTTTTCCTTTTGGTTTTCCCTCTTGTTGTTGTAGTCAATCATTGGGAATTGTTGTTAGTGTCGTGGCAATGCCAAGAGTCGTAAGGGCAACTTTTATTACTTACTTCCTGCGATTGCTCAACTAATTGGAGTTGAAGTTTTCGTTCATTTTGTGGTATACCCCCCACCCTCCCATCATCTTCTTGGAAAATGAGTCAATATTGCGGGTTAGTAAATTGCTACTGTGGCTTTCTTGGGCTAAGCATGTGTGGTAACTTGTTACGAAAATTTGTGTCTTTAAGCCAAAAGAGATTTGAGCTAATCGCATCGGAATGAAAAACTGGAATTATACACACCTATTACCTATACCTAGAATTTTGTAATTATTTTAATTGAAAATTAAATAAGTTTAGTTAAATTTAAAAGAATAAGAAAGTCAAAAATTAAGAAGAGCTCCCTTTGAGGGAGGTTTATTCAGGTAAGTAGCCATCGAGTAACCGATTGAGATCAATTTGAATGGAAATCTTTTATTGCCAGTTGCAATAATTAAAAAAAATAAGAACTGAGTTGAAGTATTGGTTAATCGAAGTTAAATTAACATTTCGCCATTCAATAAACTTAATTCTATTCCGATCTTGTATGCAATTAAAAGCGATATCTGAAAAGTTATTGCCCAATTCGTATCTGAGTCGAAATATGTATAAATTTAGAACTTAACTTCAAACATAAGAGGATATTGTTGTGACAATCTTACAGCAGATTTTGAATCATTTATATAATTTTATAATGTTTTTATAATTATAATATAAAATTAATAATTCTTACTAATAATAATTATTATTAGTCTTATTATTATTCTAAATACTTATCGAAATTATTATTCTAAGCAAGGGCTTAGAATCGATAAGAATCGATTATCGAAATTAAGAATATTCAATAACAATTATGGAATAAGTAATTTTTCTTATCATTTAACTTATATTTTTATTTCATTGTTTTAAAATAATTTTCTTTCTTAGTATATAGTTAAAAAATTGTATCTTAATTTAGCCAATATCCGATTTTTCTAAATCTTTTTCAAAAGTATAAAAACTAGAATTTTATCGATTGAATTCAACCAATTTGTTGTCCCTTGTACGTATGACAATATTATACAGTCGAACTTCCTAACTAAGTGGCATTATCAGCCAAAAAGTTCGAGTTACGAGACTTTGAGTTAGAGAAATACATTGTAACACTAAGGAATACAAAGAAATATCACAAAATTATTGAATTAATCATTTCCATTTTATTTTAATGAAAATACTACATATGTATGTATGTAGTAATTTGTGTTTGGAGATAAGTTTTTCATTTTTAAAGTTTCGAAAAACCAAAAAATTAATAAAATATTGAAGCTTCAAATGGCAACACTTTAAATGATTTTCAGAAGCTGCGAAACAGCTTGGAAAAGAGTCAAAAGTATTGATAGGTCTGAGCGGCTGCGTTGGCAAATTCTATAAAATTTCTGGGATTTCCTCCGAAAAATTCGACTTACGATGCGAGTTAGAAAGTTCGAGTTAGGAAGTTCGACTGTACATATAATTAATACGAAATTTCTTTCAAAAATTTAACAAAAATTTTAACAGATGGAAAATTTACAATAAATAATATTGTTCAATAGATTATTCAAATTTAAGAATTCATTCTTATACCCTCTATAAGATATTTCTTTTCTTTTCCAGTTTTTATTGAACTTATAAAATGAAATTATTCCTAAAGAGTGAATAATTCTCTCTCTTTTCTTTCTCTGTCTTTCTTTCTCTGTCTTTCTTTCTTTATACATATATATTATTATTATTAAATGTATAGCAAAAGATCAACTCTTCTCAGATGCCAAAATCCCACAAAATGTTTTGCTACTAGAATAGAGAGAAAATGAGAAGATAAAGCACTTTGAGAGAATAAGGGTAAGCGAGAAAGACAGAGAGAGAGAGAGAGAGAGTGAGCTAGCTAGAGACACAATATTCGTTTGCAGACACCAATATGAATAGAGAGCACTGGAGTAGGTGATGGAGAACTCTGATAGAATTCTGCCAGATGGCAAGACTTTTAACACTCCAGGGATAAAGTTTCATTAAGAGGAGCCTAACATGGAGCCGAAACTAAAGTAAAGCCACAGTCAGACAAGGAGACGGACAGACCAGAGAATGAGATAGAAACCGTGAGGGCGAAAGGGGGGGTAAGAAGAGAGACAGAGAGAGAGTGGGAGAGAGAGAGACCAGCTATCATACTTCAAGTATATGAGGCACTTCACTTCAAAATTACACTTGAGGCTCATGAAGTGGGTGAGTGGGTGGTTAAGTGGGTGGGTTTGGATTGGGGGAAACACATTCATCCGCCTACCAATCCAGCCCGCCCATTCGCCACTTCACTTCAAGTGCATGTGAAACCGCAGTTGAAAGGCATTTATTGTACTTGTCATTGTTGTTGTAGTTGTTCTTGCTCTTGTTGTTCGAGGAGTTGTGGCTGCAGACTCACTTCGACTCCTTCTTCTTCTTCTCATCCTACCCCTCCCGGCTTGTTTGAAATCCCCAGCTCAGCATAGAAAAATGCTTTACTTACTCTTATGAATGCCAATGCATAGAGGAGACTCTAGGCAACTCATAAAAAGGCGTAGGAGGCATTGGGGCGTGGTGGTATAGTGTTAGAGTGGCGATGGGAGCGGTGGGTGAAGGGGGGGGGGGGAAAGTGCGTGTGTTAGGCATTTTGCTAAACGACCCTAGTTAACCTTTAGGCCAAATAATTTGCATCAAGCACTTGCACTGGCATTGCAGAAAAACTTGAACATGCTCGGAATCTGGTTATGCCCAACGGGGTAATATGTTACAATCCCCTCCCCCCCTCTCCACTCCACCATTTCTCCGTCTGTCTCTCTCTCTATTTTCTCTTTCACTTCTGCTCTTGCTTATTTTAGTTATGGCATTTGAAGAATTTTAGCCAAGTTTACAAGATTATGCGCTTTGTCGAAACTTTCTCGAAGGGTGTTGAAAAGTTTCCTATGTTAAGGTGTAAATGAATATGGTTTCTATAGCATATTCTTAGTGTCTCTGTCTCTCTCTCTCTGTCTCTGTCTCTCAGTCTCTATCTATCTCTCCCTCACTCTTGCTCTCTCTCTCTAGCCTGTGGTTTAATGAAATTGGTGCACATTTTTTACAAAATGTATTCATAGTTATCTTTCGTGTCCTTTTTTTAAGTCGAGCAGTGTAGTATCTAAAGAAAGAGATCAAATAAAGGATCTGGGATCTAGATTAAAATTTACTTTAATACTCAAAAACTTTTAATCGTTTTAGTGATCAGCATAGCTCCTATGCAAAAGAGGAAACAATTTATGAATAAAGGACAGAAAACTTGTTAAATTTTTAAATTTCAAATTCTTGTAAAATTGGAACAATCTAGATAGTCAAATGGATCCTTTAATGGTTACAACTGAAAGTATTCTTAGCCAGAAGTTTTACAGTCATTAAATGCAAAAGAATTATAAATTTATCCGTAGAGCTTTAATCAGCTGGGATAATGACACGATTACCATATAAACTAAAATTATATATATATATGTTAACTTATTCATTTGATTTATTTTACAATGTAGTTAATTGTTAATATTAATAATTTGATCATTTAATTAGTTCCTCCCTCCACTTATCACTATCTTTTATCCATTTCTTTGCTGATATGTAAGTGTAGCTATAGTCAATTTTAGTAAATATCTAAATCGATGAATAAATCATATATCAATATTTTAATCGTAATTATTTTTATTAACAATAATTGGCAATAACAATTTTTAGGTTTCAGATATACAGCGGGAAATTTAATAAATCTGATGTTAGTGCCCAGCTTACTCAGAGGAGGAAAATTTTTAATTGTTATTATGAGCATGAAACGGAATATAATGGATTGAAAAGATTTATCTAATTTAAAAAAAAAAAAAGAGAAATGGTGTGGCTTCTGGTGTAGTTTATCGCAAACATTTTGGAAATCTCTTGATTAATATTATTAAAAAGAACTATATGAAGACTAGTTATTTGTAAAGAAATTTATTCTTATTAATATTTATGGGATGGAAATTGATGGATGAATGTCTTATTATCTTGAAGAAGATCAAGCTAAATCCTCTCGAAGTGGAACTTAGAACCCAATCAGTAGGCAAGTCCTTACTTGGCAAACTTTTAAATTATTGAAATGAAAAGGAAAAGAAGATTTGTGCCACAAATTGTATGCGAGTAAATATTAGATTTAAATTTACAAACATTATTATCTCTTATTTTCCTGTTTGCGAAGAAACTATTTTATAGACGATTTGGAAAGTTTTTCAAATATGTTGGGAAAAGATCTTAAAATAATTTCATTTTGTAAATAAATTGTTGTTGTTTAATCTCATTTAACAATACATGGGTCTATATCATTCAGTCATTTGGCAAGGCATCGTTAACCACATATACTTAAATTTAATGGAACACTTTGGCTCTTCACATTCAATAAAACTCAATCAGCTGCAAAAATTGAAAAGGAATGAATGCTTTCTGGGCAATTAAATAAACACAATTTCCAAATTATATTTAAACTTACAAGCTGCTGGCACAACACAACCACTCATACAGTCTCACACACACACCCAAAACGTTTAACTTCCGGTCAAACAGACACACTTGAACTTCAACCTTCAACCCAGACCAAACTGAGTCTCGACCCAACTTGAGCACGTCCGTCTATAAGGGCAACAAAAGAAGTGTGAAAAAAAGCCGAGAAAAAAATTTCTTATCTAAACGAACAAAAGGCCAACAAACCCTTTAGACAAAATACGATAATACCCCTCCCATGCATACACACACACACACACACGCGCCTGTATACACATACACACACAAAGCCTAACTCAATGCGCTTATTAAAATCCTTTTTTGAAATTGTAACGGCTGCTGAGTAAGGAAAATCAATTAAGTCAATTCCGCTTCCTTTTACCCTAAGGATAATTGCCGCTAGCTAAAAACTTTTCTATATATATATATATACACGTTTTTCTTTCTTTTTTTTGTTTTTTGTTTTTGTTCTTTTAGATTTCAGCTATAATAACGAGTTAAGCAGAGCGTTAAGGCCTAATGGCAATTTGGGTTTTTGTTTTCCCATTCAAATTTTTAGCTGTTTTCTTTCATTTGGCATAAATTCAAATTATTTGCTATGCGGAATGCGGATGAAGGGAAATTGTTAAAGTTTTTAACCAACAAGTTGGTTAATTAATTTTCAGCGATTTGTTAATTTGTAGTAATTCCGACTCCGAACCTTCCTGCAATTAACCCAAACAAATGGCTGGCTTATGGGGCGGACTTTGATTTTCATTCTTCCATCCATCGAGTTCATTTTACCCAAGCGCCGTCACCTATTAGCGGTAATTGTAGAGTTTCAAAGCCAAAGTGAAATTAGCATGCCCAATGGGCATAATTTGGATTTCAAGCACAAAGAAAGAGCAAAAATTTCCACACACAGACACACACATATAGATACACGCACACCACAAAGCAAAACTGCTGATTGTTGGAACGAAAAGGCGTTTCTCGATGTGTTTACAAGCATTAAGCGGAGCACCATTAAATGTTATGGTCCGTGTGTGTGTGAGTGTGTGTGTGTGTGGGCCAATTGTTGTCCATGTCCAACCAGGTGATAAAGTGCCAAAAAAGATTCGAGAAAGTGAAGAACTAAACTCTCTCCCTCACGATTACATGTTAGGTCAAAGCAATTCTTTGGGCGTTGCCAATAAATGGAGTTTCATATTGAAGTTGAAAAGTAAATAAAATTATAAAAGTGAAAAATGCAAATACTTACAAATAGAATTATGCAAGAGTATCATTAGATCGTCTTAGACTTACCTGAAAGAATAATAGTTATTTGTTGTATTAATAATTATTAAGAAAAAACTAATAGTTATATTATATGAATAATTATTTAGAACACAAGGGTATACAAATAATATTTATATATATATATTTATATATATATATATTTATATATATATATTTATTAAGGATAAGTTATATTAGATCACAGTCAATTGATTTACATTTTCTATTATTATACCCTGTACCCATAGGGTAAAAGGGTATATTAAAGTCGCTAAAATGTATGTAACAGGCAGAAGGAAAATTTTCCTACCCCATAAAGTACCTATATATATTCTTAATCAGCATCAACAGCCGAGCCGATATAGCCATGTCCGTCTGAATGAACACCTAGATCTCAGAGACTATAAAAGCAGGACTATCCAAATTTGGTGTCAACATCCGTCTATTTTTGCTACGCCCAATTCGTCCTCCCGAAATTGGAAAAAAACTATAAATAGAATTATATTAAAGCTACAGTATTTCTTGTCATGGGCAGCAGCTGAAATGTGTGAGCGAGATAGCATGCGCACGTTGCCTTGTACCAAATGACGCATTAGTTTCGTTCTCTGATATGAGTGAACTTCCAACTTTTTTCAACTTTTAATGCAGAAGATTGATGTAAAAATTTTCCAAATCGGCCAAAAGACGGCCAACTTAGAGCCTGTAGAACATTGGTAAAATCCTTCAAAAGAAGGACAATGGACAAATCCTTTGAAGTAAGCTCTACTTCAGAGGGCTCCAATTCACTCAAATCTAGTATGATTTTGAAAAACTATGTCTTTATTTGCCTATTAGAATCTGGAAAACTTATTTACATATAAGCAAATTAATTTAAAATAAAGAAAATATAATTTAATATAAAGAAAATTTATATTCAATTAATAAGGATTTCGACAAAGTCTGATTTCATGAAATATCTCTTATTGGTACAGGGTATACTCCAAGTCGGCAAGGACGACTTGCTTATTTCATTTTGGAATGGTTTTGCAATTTCTTTTTATTTTGGAATGGATTTGTTATATATCATCCTAAAATATCTGGCCTTAAACTTAACCAGTTTGCCTTTAAATTTTCTTTGACTAAGTTCTGACTTTTGAACGGTTTCTCCTGAAGTTTGGTAAATTAAAACTGTTAAACAGAAATTTTATATAAACTGAAGTCGGGGAAAAGATACCTATTATATATTATTGTGTTATTTTATTTGTTATTTTATTATTTGAAAGGGCTATCTGTAGATTGGATATATATAATTGATTTAACCTAATTACTACTTATATTTTTTATTTCCCATTCTTATTTATATATCTATGGAATATTATTTAACCAATTTGTAAGTCGGTTAATAAAAATATATAATTTGTTAAGGTCATATAATTCTAATGAGAATAAAAAGCATAATTGCTGTTTCAAGAAGAATAATCAATTGAAGAAAATAAAATTGATAAATTTGTCGATTGTAAATATTAGATCGATAAAATAATAATGATATGTTTGCCTTTTAAATAGCTAAACGAGTTTGTTTCTAGATTTTGACAAGATTTTTAATTCAGGATAGCCACATACTTCCCTTTTAAGGATAGGCCAATGCCTATATGCCAGTATTTACTTTAATAATTCTAAATTTCACGAAAATTTATAAAGAAATTTCAATTTTATATATGCAAAGAACGATGTTCACTATTAAATATGTATAAAATATGAATAGATATATTTTTGATTATTTGATATACTTTTGTTGTTCATTAACTCACAATTCATTGTCAATGGGCCATTTAAAGACCATAATTTCTCACTTGACAAAAACGCAAAGTCCATCAATTGCTGACGGGCGTAATAAATGTTACCCAAAAGGCATTTGGTACAATTGTCAGCTTAAATATAGTTAACAAATTGTTGTTGCACAATATATTCTGGCATAATTGAGCCCTACACACGCACAGGTATGGCAAGTTAACACAGTGGGTGGGCAGGTGTGTGGGCAAGTGGGTGGATAGATGGATGGATGGGTAAATAGATGGCGAAACGAAGCCAATGCTCAGTCAGTGGTCTGAGAGCATAAAGGCGCTAATTTGTAGCAATTAGTTTGGCACTCGACAAATGGCCAAATGCCAAATGGGTTTGGCCGAAGGACACTGGGACACAAGGAGCAATATGCAAAAGGACTGCGGACAAACAAAGGACATTTGATAACAATTAAATAAACGTAGCCACGCTTAAAGCTTGTGAAAATGCCGCCACTTTGAAACTGGCGCATTTTTTACGACATGACATCAATTAAATTTTAACCTCTTCCTTGCCTCCTTGTTTCCGCACCAACACACACACACGCACACATGCATGGGAAAAAAAACGAAAGGGATGAAGATAGATAAATAGAGAGAGAAAGGAACAAGCTGTTGGACAATTCCAGCAAATTTTTGTTGTTTTTTTCTTTTATTATTATTTCAATTCTTAGTATACCCTAAGGTTAAATGGAATCTAAGCCCACAAGTTTTAGGTTGAGAAAAACAACAGAATTTCAGAATTTAAGAAAAATTTATTCAGAGATTCCGATTAAAAATGTTTCTGAGTGGTTTGAACCGAAAATAAATTTAGTTGGAAAGATTTTCGCTTTGATCATTCAGCGTGTAAATTGGATCTTAAAAAGCAAAGGTTATATTTTTCAATATAATAAGCTTAAGCTAAACAATTTTGCTTTAAATTCTTCAAGATCTTTTGGTGATCTAATATATGTATATAATATTCAGAAATATTTATGTGAGTTAACAATTTAAATTGTTATTATTATATTTATGTTTATAGATAGAATTAAAAAAAAATGTTTTCATTTGCATCAAAAAGATTTTATGAAATTTAAATACAAAAATACAGAAAATCAGGCAAGAATTGGATAATTTATTATACTTTAGATTGAGAGATTTAGAAAGAAACAAATATTTGTATATGTATGAACTATATTAAAGGGTATTACTAGATGCGACTTATGGTCATTTGGGTGGTCCAACTTGTTATTTTCTTTAGCTGTTTCGTGCTTGTTGGAATTGTTGCTATTATTGTTGTTGTTGTTGTTGTTGTTGGCAACACTATTTGTGTCATGCAACAATGTAATTGCCACTGTCGTTGTCATTTCCGCTGGACACACGTTTGCCAGAGGGCAGAAAAACAAAAACAACGAAATAAAAAAAAAGAAAAAAAATAACACAAAAACATTAAAGATATTACCGAGCCAAAGGGCAAACGGAGTAGAAAGGACAACTGAGCATGTTAGTGTGTGTGTGTGTGTGTGTAGACCAAGTAGGAGGTGAGAAAGCAGGGCGTGGCAGTGGATTCAACACAGAAACGGAAGGAAGTAACTTGTAGGTCGCCGTTTGTGCAGTTTTGCGGTGAGCAAGTCGCAACTCTGTTGGGACAGGCCAGGCCGAAGGACAATGTCCTGGCCAATTGTTAAAGGCGCGCAGCATGTTAAGTTGAAAATAATAGACGTGGACATGCCTGTCAACCTGTCCAGCCCAGACACTAATCGATGTGGACAAATTGCAAAGGTTGCAGAGGCCATCCCCCATTCACCATCACCCCTCGCTAACTCCCCCCACCCACCACTTTCCATCCAAGGTAGCTTGTCAATGCTATATCTTACCTTTACCTAAAATTAATGACTCAATGTGGCCAGAAGAGGCAAAGGGGAATGATGGCATTCATTACTATCAAACTTAAGCCTTGGAGTTTTTTAATTGTTCCCATTCAATGGTCATTTTGTGGTCAGTCCAGCCACTTATTTGTATTTGCCACATGCAGCAACTGTTGCGGTTTCCTTTTATGTATGTACTCCCATATCTCTCCGCCATTTCCCTTTCACATAGAGACTGGATCTTTGGCTCTATTGTTATCATTATGTATATAATATCGATTACCCAATCCCCCCACCGTTCGCTTTACAGTTATGCTGCACTTAACTTGCGGTTATCCACAGAATCGCATCTACTACGCTCATGCTCCCTCCGTGGGTCAGAGTTTATTTAAATAATTATGGGAATCTATATTAAAATTAAATGAAACATTATGAATTGACTTTAATATTAAATAAACACCTCAAAGAAAATGTATGAACATTGATGTATAGAAAATAATTAATAATAATAATAAGAAACAATGCTACTTTCTGCACTTTAAAGGTCCAAAATGTCATTAAAATATTCACTAGTATTATAGAAATAATTAACGATTGTTTTTCTTAGAAAAAAATTCATAATTAGTTTAGTTTAATTTAAATTTATGTCAATTAGTTCAACTTAAAATTTGTGGAATCCACGGCATTTGATTCTGACATTATAATCTTTGATTCTTTCTTTTTATTTTGTGTTTTCTGCTGTAATTTTATGATCTTTATCGGATAGTTAGTTATATATTCATAGTTACACAAGGTATACCCTATACTATGTCCCAGAACTTGGAGCTAGTTAAATATTTGAGTTTTGGCCAACTTTAGGAAATATATATAGGTATATAGATAAAATGTTTTCTATTCTATTTTCAAATTTACAAAATCTTATTGACCCCCTATTAATTATTAATTTTTTTGAAGATTATATTAAAAAATTAATATTATTATTCTATATAATTGCCAAATTAAGACAGTTTATTTCTATTGACTTTTTTATATTAAACCTAACAATAAGGTTATTTGAATTATTTTGAATTTGACTATAACATTATTTATTTGAATTATAAAGTGATGTGAGAATATATTAAACTTTAGAAATAAGTCTCCGCAGTTATAAAAAAAATTTTTAAATTCATTGTGAAAAAAAAAAAAAAAAAGCGGACGATGTCAGATTGTTGTCCGAATTTCTAATGTAAATGTAAGTCTTTGAGATGAATTTACTTCTAATACTTTTTCTTTAATTCTGCATCCTCGTAAACATTTGGTCCTCCATGTAAACTCTTAAACTTTTGAAACCACTCTCGACAAGTTCTGTCAAATGCTTCTACAAACAGTCGATACGCCTCAATTGCAGATATTTCAAAATTAAAAAAATGAATTCCCTCAAATTTAGACCCTTTAAATTAAAAAAAAAAAGAGAAAAACAATATAATGCAGAGTTATCGAATTTATTTGATAATGTTTTTCTTGCCAAAGCAAACTAATTTTTAAACTGGTTTTGATCTAAGAAAACGCCGAGAACTTATTTGTATATCCATATTAAAGATATATAATTATGTATAGATATATAATTAAAGAACATATTTAAACTAAGCAACTATTTTTTCTTGCTAAATAATAATATTTAAATTTTAAATAAATATTACAAGACATTTTCACACTATTATCTTAAAATATTTGAATAAATTTATATGAGTAAAATATTCAGGAGAAATACAATTATCTATTTTTGTGACTCATTCTATTTCCAATTATATATTTCTTTCAACTGCACCTGTAGCTGTAGCAAAAAACAATATATATATTCAAAAATTATGCCAGACTTTACAGAAATAAATCAAAATGTTTGTCAGCAAATTTCTATGAAATCGGTATCCATCTGGCAGACAATTTGTGCCACTTAACACCTCGCTGATTGCTAGTCGAAGCGCAACAAATCGTTTATTTGAATTATTTTAATTTTCACGAATAAGAGGAACAACAAAAAAAAAAAAAAAAAAAGAAAAACAAGAGAACTCCTAGGAAAATAAAATAAAAAAAAAATAGAAAAACTGGTGGAAAAAACAAAAAAGGGAATATTAGACAAATTTCATGCGCTTGTTTGCATTTTGTCGGGGTCTGCGATTTGTGTTCCTTTTTTTCACTCTTGTCGTTGGGTTGTCCTGGCAACAACAACAACAACAACAACAACTAAAGCAACTCTTGCAGGAGACGGAGGAGAAGGAGGAGGAGGAGGTGAGTGTAATAATAAATGAGAAGTGGAAAAGTTTTTGCCGCCATCGTGCTTATTGTCAAGCTCGGCCAGGCCATAAAAAACAAACTTCAATAGCAATAAGGCGACGAAAAAAAGAGCAAGAAAAAAAAAAGAACAAGGGATAACAGAAAAAAGTTCAAGGCACTGACTTTATAGCTGCAATAATGCCTTTCCTGAAACTGAGGGGAACGGGGGAGAGAAGGCGGGTGTACAAAACAGGACAAAACAAAGACACAAAAAAAAAATCAGGCAAAAAGGTGAGCCACACGCCAAAAAAAAAAACAAAAAACAAAGCCAGTTGCAGCAACAAGGCCAAACAGGGACCACAGGACCAAATGTGTTGAGGCACTTTTGGCGAGGTAACGAAATGTAACAAAGTGGCGGGTGGTCGTCGGGGTCACCAGGGCAATGGGACGGGGGGAAGCCGGAAAGGCAACTCTGGTGTCGGTAACGGGACTGGTTTGTTATGTGGCTTAAACCGGAAATTTGTATTTAGGCTGTTGCTATTGCTGTCAGCAGTCCTTCACTCTCGGTTAGTTTGGATACGATCTGGCACTATAACTCGATGTATGTATGTATGTACATATGTATATACATACATATACATATCTATATATTTGTGTGTTGCCTTCGTGAAGGCCTTTGTTTTTTTGCCTTGAAAAACGAGCATTGCGCTTGACTGTGATGAAGTTATGCGTATCCAAAGTCAGGTAACTTTAATGGTAAACAAACAAAAGTTTTTAGAGCTATAAACAATGTATTAAAATATTTTAAATACATTACAATAAATTTACAAAGAAACTGAAGAGGGATTTATGTGAATTCTCTTGCAAAGTTGATCTTTTATATAATTTTGATAATACTCCTAAGAAACCAAATTCATATACATATGTAAGCTATAACTATCCAAAATTAAGGAACAATATTTTAACATTGATCTATTTAATATTATAGTTCTGATCAATTTACACCTTATTTCATATAAAATCTATTTGAAACTATCATTTGCTGAAAAGTGTTACAAATGATGGCTTTTCAGTGTTGATTAACAAATTTCGCAGTATTTAAAAATGGAAAAATCTGTTATCAGAGAAGAATAAAATAAATATGCATGTTAGTAAAATTGATTAAAATAAATCCTCATACTGATGAAAATCAAATTAATTATATATAATCTTCTAATAGTGTTCTAATATTGTATATTTTTTCTCTTTTAAAATATTTAAATAAAATATCTTAGAATGTCATGAAACTTCTTCCGTAATAATTTAATTAGTCGATTAGAAAAATAAATAATAAATTTGGTAACTTTGGGTAACGAAATTTCGAGAATGGAAGGAATATGTTTTTGAAACTATCAAGGAACTTATCAAACCGAAGAAATGTTAGTTGTCCTTGCACACAGTTCGGGACCAGTGATGTCACTTTGTTTGCGCCTACGCCTACTGTCCCGTTCGTTTGGCATGGGTATCATCGAGGATGTTATCCAAATTATAAGATCAAACGTTTACCCACAAGGAAGCAGCATCTGGAGATACTCAGAAATGTTATATATGACGTGGTGATTATTGGGGGCGGGGCCATAGGATGTGGTTGTGCATTGGATGCGGCATCACGGGGACTGAAAACGGCATTATTGGATACTTCCGATTTTGGTAACGGAGCCAGTTCCAAATCCAGCAAACTTATCCATGGTGGATTGAATAATTTGCAAACCGCTTTAACGAAATTCGATATCGTCGAATTAAATATGTTTTACCATTCGTTGAAGGAGAGATCCACTATTTTAAGGATTGCCCCACATATGGTAAAAGAAATACCCATGTTATTGCCAGTTTATAACTACAGTGATCTATCACTGCATTGGCTATTATTGAAAATGTACGATCTGCTCGGTGGAATGCCAAATGTCAAGTCTTCGCATTATTTATCCGCCACAGAGACACATTTGGCTTGTCCTCTATTGTCAGTCGATAAGAAACTAAAGGGTTCCTTGGTCAGCTATGAACTCCAGATGGATGATGCTAGACTTTGTCTAGCTCTCGCCTTGACAGCTGCCCGACAAGGGGCAAGTATAGCAAACTATATTCATGTCCAGGATCTGACAACTGTGGATAACTCTGGTATTCGTACTGTCTGTGCCGTTGATTTGCTTACACGTGGAGCATGTTATGTGAAAACAAAATGTATCATCAATGCGGCCGGTCCCTTCGTGGATTGTGTGCGTCGTCTGGATTCGCAAAATATTACGCCCATTGCTCAGCCAACTGCAGGTACACACATTGTCTTACCCGGATATTTTGCAAAAAGTCATGTACTGCATGGTCTACATCAAGATGATATATTTGTTATGCCCTGGAAGGGCTATACAATTGTGGGTCGCATTAATGGACCATTGGGATTGGAGCCAACACCATTCGAAGTTCAGCTATTGCTGGATAAATTAAGACTCAGGCTCCAACCCGATGTATGTTTAACTAAAAAGCATGTACTGAGTGCCTGGAAGGGATTGTGGCCCAGCGTATTGGTACCAGGTAATTCCAAATCTCATCGTTCCGTTTTACTCCTCAGTGAACAGAAATTGCTAACTATTTCTGGTGGCGATTGGACCAATTATCGGGCCATGGCCGAAGATGCCATCGATAAAGCTATAAAAATAGCCAATCTTCCAGCCATTCGTGATTGCCATACTACTAAGCTCCCTCTAGAAGGATCTCAGCGTTGGAAAAAGCAATTACCTTTCGACCTCGCCAATAGCTTCAATATCCCCTTCGATGTGGCTCATCATTTGGCATCCGCCTATGGTTGCAACGCCTTCACCTTGCTTAGCACTTTTGATGGCTGCCACGGCCGTCTTCATAATCATTTGCCTTACATTGAGGCCGAGATTCCATATGCAATCTATATTTGAATATGCCCAAACGGCAGTCGATATTTTGGCCAGACGCATGGGTATAGCATTCCTTGATGTGGGTGCCACCTTACAGATGCTGCCACGTGTGATTGATCTTATGGCTAAAAAACTAAAATGGAATAAGAAAATCCAAGAAGCTGAGCTAAGTCGCTCAGTAAAATTTCTCAAAGAGGAAATGGGCATGGGCACGGTGACAATATGCGAAGCTATGGCCGCTGTACCAACTGCCAAGATCAAGAGGGCTACACCAAAGTGATGTCACACTTTCGATCTATCTATCGTTGGGAATATATATATATATATATATATATATATAACTGCTTGCGACTTATTGTCTAATGTCACAATAAATCCAAATTAAAGTTGAATGTTGCAAAGATACTCAAAACTAATTAAAAAAAAAAAAAAGCAAAAATCAAAAACAAAAAACAATTGAAAATTTAAAGTTGGAATAGTAATAAAAATAATTTGTTTATATACATATTTATTATATTTAACTATATAGTTGAGCTTAAAATATTTTATTTACAATAAGTCACAAACATAAACAGGGGAAACAAAGGTTTTAATTAAGTTTTTGAGTTGAAATCTCTGTACTAAATTATCAAAGGAAACCATATAAGCAATTTATATAGTTTATAAGAATTTAAAAAATAATAATTATGACAAACATTATTCGTTAATAAATTTTTGCTATTCAAAATTTAGTTTTGTTTCATTTCGTTTTATATCGATAAGTTTATCTGAAAGTAAGCTATTTCGTACCTTTTCTTTTGTTTTAAAGATTCCCTTTAATTTGATACCCAACATGAGGCTCATCTTAAATTTTATTATCGGTTTCCAGATGAATCTTTTTTTTTCAGATTTTCAAGTTTATTTTAGTTGCCTTATCTTGTCACTGTGGCTCACCATTGTCCATTATTTATTAATCTATGTATCTGTATCTAAAGAAAAAAGAATACTAATGACCAGCTCCATTCACTGGGCAATGACAAAAGGACACTGCCAATAATTATGAGCACGCAATGTGAAATTCTTGTATTCCCAGTGGCAAACAAAGAGCGACAAATTGAGCGACAGACTGAAGGACTGACTGACTGACAGACTGACAGACTGACAACGCGCATAGTGATGTCGACCGAGAACATTAATAAAGTCAATAGAGAGACAATAGTTGAAAATTAACAAATGAATTGAAATTACTTAAACAAACTCATTAGCGTGTGAAAGTCAGAGTCCTGGCCCAATGTTGACTCCAATTGTTTGTCCTTGTGCTTCCCTCCCCAACCAGCTCTTATATTCGTATTGCTTCTTAGTATGGATCATTTAGGTTCCCCAAAGGAGCAAATGTTGTTGTTACTACTGTTTCATGTTTGTATTTGTTGTTGTTCGATAGCGTCAACGTGTCTAACCACTGGGGCAACGCCTATGCCATTGTTTTTCGTTCCACCTTCCGTTCAAGAAATTCTTCTCCGTTTTTACCTCCCCCAATCGGCCATTGTGTGTAATTAAATTTTCCAACCTTAATGTGTTAAGCATAGTAATTTAGTTCCCACTCCCCACATATATTTGCCCATTCTCAGTTAAAGTCCAGTCACGAGTTTAAATTGTCAGAAACTGTGACAGGTCGACACCTTTCTCGTTGAGGGCGACAACTCGCATATCTATAATTTTCATTAATTTTAATTGGCTTTGGGTGTACGAAAGAACGTATATATATATACAGCAGAGCTGAACTTCGGTTCTATTCATTATTAATTATACAAAGTATTCAATCACCGGTCAAATAAATGTTCCTAATATTAAATATTTTCTAGTGTAGTGCTTTAGTTTAGTTCAGGGAAATAAGCTTTTTAAAAGAATGATTAGTGTTACCGCGTAAGCTTTTTAGAACCCTCGCGACAAGCTGGCCTCTGTTAATAGAACAGCTGATCCGATGACTTGGAGTTTGTATACATAGGAGCGAATTGCAAGAAGAACCGTTTACCAATGAAGCTGTAAAGTGGCGTGAGACGAACGCGTGTGAGAAAGATAAAAGAGACAAAGAGCATGGAAATTTTCAATGCTTTTTTTAATATTACAATATTAAATTTTTACATTACTTATTCACAAGCACCTTTATTATAAACCAAACCTAACTAGTTTAAAATCTGAATTGTACTCTGAAATCTAAAATATATTGAATTTGAATATAAATATAAATATAATTGAATTCACCTTCTGCATCTCTTTTATCAATTTGCTAAGCTTACTGTAACAGATAAGAACACTGTTTATCCTCAAAACCTATAGCTAATTATATAATAATTATAATTAATTATTATAATTATAATAATTATTATATAATAATTATAATCAATTTACTTAACACCAACGAATATGCATTATTGAATATTAGCAACTCAAAAACTGAGTGACATGTGTCAGGATTGACTAGATAACTTAATTCAGCAGATAATTTTACCTATTGTATTTAAATATCGTGAAAATGACTATTTTCCACAAACGATTTTTTACAAGAGTTTTGTAAAATCTTGAACCTGTGAAGGATTGCAAAGAATACATAATTTAATTGATCCTTTCTATGGGTTGAAGATATATGAAATTAACTAGTTTCTTTTTGGTTCGACATCTTTCCTTAAACTATCCTAATATAATATGTTTCTTTGTTTGCTTAGTAGGCTACGGAACTTGTTGTCGCTTCTGTCGGAATTATTTAACTTGATCCGATATTAAAATGTTCATTTCCATTCATATATTCTAGCATTTCGGCAATCAAAACATTTTTTCAACAAAATTTCTAAAACTGTAAAATGCAATTGTAATATGTAAACCAGGTGCAAAATTTTAAATTCGTTAGTTAGCTCAAAGTATTTGGGCCGGTTCCTCGATTTAATAACAGTTTCATTTCTTTTCTACTTTCTATTTTTTTCTTTTTTTTTTTTTGTTACTCTGTGAGATGCTTTCAAAACTGTATTGCAGATTGGCGCAATGTGGCGGCCTCCATTCAAAGGAGGCCACTTGCCACTGGCTGCGAACAGCCTCCGGTTTGCAGCGGCAGCGGACTCGTTGTGCGAGTATGCAGAAAAAGGTGCCAACTCGGGCAGAGCATTTGCATGCGTTAAAGCAGGAGGATTTCGATCTGTTGATTATTGGGGGAGGAGCCGCTGGGTGTGGTTGTGCCGTAGATGCAGCATGTCGTGGCATTAAGACGGCCCTGATCGAGGCAGACGATTTCTCAAGCGGTGCCAGCTCCAAGTCGAGCAAATTGATTGATGGCGCCGGATCGTATCTTAGTGCAGCTCTCAGGGATAAGAATATGGATCAGCTATATCTGATGCAGCAAGTGATGAATGAACGTGCCACCATGCTAAAGATAGCTCCACACTTGAATCGAGTGCAACCTATGGTAATGCCCATCTACAATGCCCTCCGTATGCCATTCTACTGGTTCGGTTTAAAGGTTTACGATTGGGTGGCTGGCATGTCAAATGTCCGAGGATCGCGTATTATCTCAAAGGAACAGACCCTTTATGAGTTTCCTCTTCTGAAAGAAGATGGACTAATGGGGGGTCTTGTTTACTATGACGGACAGCTGGATGATGCACGCATGTGTATTGCGTTGATCATGACGGCTGTCGAACTAGGCGCTAATGTAGCAAATCACATGGAGTTAACCGAACTGATACGAAAGGATGGTTGCTGTCGATGCGCTGGCGTTAAGGATGTCTTGACAGGAGAGACATTCTTTATCCAGGCTAAGTCGGTGATCAACTGTACGGGTGCTCATACAGATTCGGTTAGACTGATGGATGATGACACTCAGTTACCCATTTCAGTACCCACTTTAGGTACTCATTTGTCGTTGCCAAACTACTTCGGTTCGAATCAATATGGTCTGCTTAGTCCCAGTTCGGGTAAAAATGAACCGACTTTTATAATGGTGCCTTTCGAGAATCGCGTATTGCTTGGCACCACAGATGGCGAGGTGGAGGATTTGTGCAAGAGCCCCGCTCCAACGACCGACGATGTCGAGCAACTTTTGGAGTTGGCTCGAGAGCATTTCGATGAATGTGTCGAGTTGGGTCAAGGGACATGTTCTTAGTGCATGGGCAGGCATGAGGCCAGCCGTGCTATGTCCCGCCCAAAATCTAGGTATAAGAAGTCCTTGTGCCCCTCCTCTAGACTTGCCAGACCAGATGCCCATCGCTAGTTTTCTGCTAGAGATCAGTGAGTGTCGACTAATTTCCCTGGGAGGTGGCAGGTGGAGCACTTATCGGGTTATGGCGGAGGAAGCTGTAGACGCAGCCATTGACTACTGCGATCTCGATCGTGATAGTCCACCCAGTTGTACCAAGGACTTGTTGCTGGATGGAGCTGAGGGCTGGTGTTGCATGATGCCTCTAAATTTCGTACAGGCTTACGATGTACCAATGGATGTGGCTCAACACATTTCCGATTCGTACGGACACAATGGCCACCTTTTGCTTTCAGAGGCTACTCCAGCCTTAAAGAAACGTTTGCATCCACTTTTCCCCTATATTGAGGCGGAAGTTCAATATGCCGCAAGGCATGAATATGCCTGCACTTTGGTGGACATCATTGCAAGGCGTTTGCGTGTGGCATTTGTGGATGCTGTAGCAGCTCTCCAGATGCTACCTCGCGTGCTGGCCATTATGTCAAAGCACCATAATTGGGATGAAGCGGCACAGAAGAAACAACTTGTCATGGCCCAAAAGTTTCTGGTACGTCAAATGGGATTGGGTTCGATTGTCAAGCCCAAGCCAACTCCCAACGGTAAAATGAAGGGTTCCAGCGATCCAGGCAACGGTAATTCCCCGCAGAGAATGGAGGCGCGAAGCTATTCCCATAGTCAGGCATCTGTTGTTCCTGCCCCCCGATCGAATGCCTCGTCACCCAACCAAATGACCTATCAGAAGAAACAGCAAAAATCAAAAATGCATTTACCCATGACAAGTGGAATTACCACCGAGATTGCTGATAGTTCCGCATCCAAATCTAACCAATCGTCACCTAAGAATAACGATCTAGTCTCTAATAAATTTTGGCGCAACAAATTTATGTGTTAAAAATTGGACGTTTGAAAGGAGAGGGAGCTCAGCATGACGAAATCTAAAACTATTGGCAATGCGGTCGCTGCTCCCCGCCCACACCTCACGGACGGCACACAGACTCACAATGTCACGCCAGGCGCGGAGGGACAATGAGGTATACCCTCCCGTGAGTGTATGTGTGTGTGTGCGCGTTTGTGTGAGTCTGTTGCAGCCCCCGGAAGCGCCAATAAAAATCGAGTTCCATTCTAACACTCAATTATTTATTCTAGATCTTGATCAAATCATATATAATTTTCAAAATTTCGAATTAACATTCAAAACTGTGAATCATCTTACAAAATTAATGAATGAAAACGATGCAAAGAATGAAAAGTAATGATACAAATTATTATGTCAAATATCCATCCGGAAAATTGTCAATTCATTTGTTACATTTACTTATTCATTTATTAACTAACAATCAAGGCAGTCGACATAATAAAAATTTAGCTTTGTCAAAAAAAAAAAACAAAAAAAACAAGCGATATTTAAAAATTTCAATTAATAATCTTCAACTCACAGGGGAGACAGCCTCAGGATAATTCTTAAGGATAACAATCAACATTTCGATTATAAAGCAATGATAGGTTTATGAGAAGAATCTTTTTTAGTCTACGTATATGAGTTAAGGGTTCCATGTGAGCGATCTTTAAAATTAAGGGCAAAGTTCTCTTTGGCTTCTGCGTTTTTACAAAATGTTACTTAGAGCTTTTCACATAGTGGGATGGATATAGCAGAAATGAAGAAACTGCGTATACAGTTTCCTAGGCTAGTGTGTACGGCATAAATTATAATGAGTCGATAATAAACAGCTCAATATTTATATAGATTATATTTAATTACAAAAAGACGGTTCCAATTTGGAAATTAAATGGCCTTTCATCTGAGGATGAAGTATGTAACTTCATGAACATATGATATCGTTCCTTCCTACTAGCTAAAGTGTCTGCAGAAATGAACTGCGTATACAGTTTCGTCCTTGGTTACTGTGTAAGGCATACATTATAATGAATCGGAAATAAACAACTTTATTATTCCAATACATTTGTACATGTTTTGTTATCAAGCAAATGAACATTTTAATATAAAGGATAAAGAAAACAATCAGCATCAGCATCGATGTAAGAACCAAGAGTTCCAATAGGTGTCCCATGAATAGTCATAAGACTAGGTTAAATCAGCCTCTGGGATCGTGGGTCGAACTTTTCTCGGAATATTATATACATTACAGTTTTCATTAAAGCGATTCTTTGTAAACTCATTGGCTAGCCTTTGGCTTCTGTATGTGTAAGTATATATAGATTGAGATGCCTATATTTAATCTCGATTAAAGTTGGGCCTACAAATTTTGAGTAAACTTATCTATCCTTTCCTTTTGAGCTATAGTCTATTTTCAGTAGGAAATGTATTCTAGTCTCGCTTGTAAATTTGAGCCAAAGGCAAAAACAATAAAAATAAGAAAAAGTAATGTATATATGCATATATATTCTGACACGTTTTCCATTTTTAGGTTTCATTTTTTTTTTTGCCTACCGACACCCGGAAGTCGTTAAAATTTTGTTTGTTTCGATTTTTCTTCTTCTAGTACCCTAATAAATAATGGGTATATAAAATTGGTCTATGCTGTAAAAACAAAATGGGGGTGAAATAGTTGTTGAAATGAAAAGGGAATTCACATGTAATTTGAAATTCCTCTTAACAAATAAAAAAGTTTGTCAATCATCCTTTGGCACCTTGCAACTGGGGGTCAATGGGTTCATAATATTGATAATCTTGTGATATCAATATTTATATAGATTATACTTAATTGCAAAAGATGGGCCTTTTATCTGAGGATGAAGTAACTTCGATATCCTGTCTTCCTTCTAGCTAAAGTGTGTGCATAAGTCGGTATTGAAAATTAATGAAAATCAGTTTCAAATATTTTGTTTCGTTTGGTTGCTTGGCGTCACTTTGGCAATTTGCTGCTGCTGTTGTCGTTTGTTTTTAATAAATTAGCCAAATTTGATTTTTGAGCACGTGGAAAGGCAATGGAGGGGTATGATGGGGGGGATCTATGTAAAAAAAGGGGGGTGTCACATTTTAAATTATTGTTATAGGCATAAAATGAAGGCATTTCTTTTTGCTATTGCTGTTTTTGTTGTTGTATATTTGAAGCAATATGCTTATCGTTCATATATTGCTTTATTTATTGGCTGATTGGAGGGCTGTGTGAGTGCAGATGGAGGGGGAGGCGACTAACGTTCGCTCGTTAGCCACGCAAATGAGCTTTTTATGGCCAATTTTTTATTTACGTATGTATGTGTCGGTGTCGGTGAAAAATTAAATTGATATTAAAGTGATATGAGTTATAAGTGAATTATTGAAATTTTATAGAAATTCACTTAAATCACACTATTTATATTTTGCTTAAAATAATTTTTGGCACTTGCCATAGTCACGCTTACCACACTTTTATAGACCATAAATAAGCCTAGTAAATACAAACGTTTCGCTTGTGGCAAACACTTTCACTTTTCATAGTTCCATTTCTATTGCCAGCAGCATTCCGTTCTTTTTTGTATTTTGTGCAGTTTTATTTATTTTCGTTTTTATGCAGCTGCATTTTCTTGTATGCTGATTAGTTTCGTTAACAATTTGCAACACGCGAAACTATTTCAAGAATTTTAGCACACCAAAATTCTTGAAAACATAAATTGCACGAGGTCTGGGCCATGCAGGCAGGCAGCCATACATACAGTCAGTGTTGGTAAACGCCTGCGGCACGAAAAAATTTTAATAAGTTTCCTCGCCCCGCCAAGTTCTACGGAAGTCGTAATAATGGCGGAAAAATGCATGTGCCGCACACGCGAGCTCGTACTTAATAATAAGAATTTTTTCCGCCAACGAACCGCAGCCATTACAGCGGGGAGAGGGGTTGGGGGGAACGAGGTGGATGATTGCTGACGACAGCGGCAGTTGATGATGCGGAGGAGGGGAGGGGATGTCTGTAACAGGGATAGGGACCCATGTGTGCAGTTCCTTTTTATAATGCAGTCAAGGACATTTAGGCAAAAAGAAAAGGAAAATGCTTTAAAATGCGAACCAACTAAAAAAGAACAAAGAAAAAAAAAAAACGAAAAATCCCTCACACTCTCACCAAAAAAAAAAAAAAAAAATGGCAAACGGAAATAACACGAAAATAGTGTGTAATAAAATATGCTTTACTGCCATGAAAGTAGAAAATCTACTTTCCCGACGAAAGGACATTCCTCCAATATGAACGCATGGAGTGGTGCCAAAATGTTGAGTTTCGTTTCCCATAAACTTGCAAATGTGAAACTTGTGTTCTTTAAATGTAAAATCAACAAAAAATTATATATTTCTCTAACAAAATATTTTAAATTGGTCTTTAAAGTTGGTTTGGGTAACTGTTATTTTTGAAACTTTTCAAAAGATTTTAAGATTTCAAGGACATATGTATGTAGGTATGTAAGACCGTGATCATTTAAAATAAAAGAATTTTAGAGTGTTCTTTTTTGTTGGCATATAAATAATAATTATGCTTAAGTGTTAAATAGTATCCTGATTTAGCAAATGGTCTTCAAATCCCTTTCTTCTTCTCCTACACTATTTCTATTTTAATGGAATAAACACACATATCGCTAGGGAGCTTTGCTAGATGTCCATATTTAGGACTCACTGTTTGCAGCCCCTAGAAAGGTAAATGAGAACTCATTTGATAAAAAACAAGTGGCAAAATATCCAAAGTTGTATGGATCTGGCGATGAACAGAATTCTCCCTACTTATGAAAAGTTCATATATAATTCTGAAAAGAAAATATATTTACAAAAATTATTTGAGTCTCTTGTGCTATTGTCAAAAATTATTTGGGACTAGTATCATTATTTTTTTAATTATTGACTAATGTTCAGAATTGATTTAACATCACGACCTAGGAAATTCCGATCTTAGAATTATTTAAAGTCATCTTAAATGAAAATATAAAGAATAACATTTGAAGCCTATTAAATTGGAATTGCCCAGAGTTGCAATACATACAGAGTATTATTTTATTATATAATATTGTAATAAATTATATTATATTAAGCATTATATTAAACATATTAAATATATAACAATATTTTTATAGTTATCATGTCTCATTAAAAAAAAAACATAGATACTTATCATTGGAGCAGGATGATTGATTTAAACTGTAGCAATCAATAGTGAAAAGCCCATTTACTTGTTTACTAACACTGGAACTTAACAGAATTAAGATCTTGACAGAATGCAGCGAGTTAACATAGATTACATAACAGAGAATGAAGATGCACTTAAAAAGCAACATCAAGGAAAAGAGATATGAGCGAAAATAATTAGTACATATACATATGAATCATAATAAGTGTATAATAAATATACATATATGTATATAGTAACTAAAGAGTAGTATTGAAGTATACTATAAAGTTTTAATATTATCAAATAAACCAAACATAAATTACAATTAAGAAAATATATTTTTTTTCAAAATTTTTCTTAACAAAACTAATAAAATACCTAAAAATAATGATTTTTAATTATTACTCACTTTGATATCATTTATAAATGCATATTCTTGATGAATGATTCTTTTTTTTTTTGGCTGCTTGAAGAAAACTACATATTTACTTTTGCCATTAAAAGCAATTTAGAGAGAAGAATAAGCCCAGTTAGGTTTATTTTGGTAGTGTACTTGAGCCTATTTTAAAATGCTTTTGCCCAACAAATTGTTTTTTTTCTATTCGCTCTCTTAGACAACACATCAAACAAAAATCGAGCCAAAATATTTATGAAAAAATAATTTTCCAATTTTCTGGTACATATTTGCATATTGCTTAAATTTATCTTTGCCAAAGCAAACGGCAAATGTTTCCAAAGATGGAAGAGACTATGTGGGAGGATTGGGAGGTAGGGGGCAAGGATATTGGATGAGTTTGCCTTTTAAGGATATTTTATGACATAATCAAATATGCTTTAAGCCAAAGTCAACATTTCAACCCTTTTTGAAGTTGTCGCTAGATAAAAGATGTTTCTACTTTTTGTTTAGTTATTTATTTATTTTTAGCAAATTTACTTTTCCCCTCATTCTCTCCTCTCTCTCTCTCTCTCTCTCTCTCTCTCTCTGCATTTTGTCGTTTTCTTTCTTTAGCTACATCGTACTTGTCTTCTTTTTGTATTTTATGGGCGATGAGAAGGAAATGCAAATGCTTACAAGACGTTTAACATGTCACCTGCGGGCAAACGAAGCTCCGGCAAAATACTCTCCGCATTTATCTGACAGTTGTGCATCTTTACTCCACCACCCTGCCCCTCCTCGGCACACCACATACATACCCACACACACACATACTTCACTTTCCTCTCTCTTTCTCTCTGTCTCTCTCCCAATTCAAATGGTCCACCACAAGCAACTTTTCATATGTAAGTATAAAATATACATACATTTATTTGCCCTAACCATGTTTGTCACTTATCGTTTGGGCCATACTCTGAATATCTGTCTCTCTCCCCTCTCCCTATCTCTCTCCCTTTTTCGCTTGTTTTACTATTTTCTCATTTTCTTCGACTACACTCAATGTTTTGCGTGTGTATTTGTGTGTGTGTTTGTATCTCATGATATATTATGATTTTATGCATGGTAAAGCGCACAAAAAAAAAATAATATTTTTACTAGAGAATGTCAAGTTGGCCAAATACTTAGTTTTTGGCTTTTGAATCGAATTCCTCTTACCAGAGTTTTAAATAACTTTAACTCGAAATTAAAATGTAAACATTGCGAATTTAAAAATATCAAATTACATATAGTTTAAAATTATAAGATATATGTACTTTCACCCTATATCATTGAAATAAAATCTTTTATTTTCTATCTTGGAAATCACATAAGAAATCGTATGTACAGAAACTCTTTTTAAGCTGTTCTTTAAAAAATCTTTTATCAATTTTAATAACGTAATAATAATAAATTTCAAGTTTAAACTTTGAGCATTTAGAAATGAAAGTAAATCAATAATGAAAGTCAGGGAAAATTAAATAATCACATTTAACCAAAGTTATTCCTTAGTTGCAATAAGAAGAGCATTTTCTTATTGGAATATTAGTTCTACCTCAGATTAATTCTACCATTTTTCAAACTCATTTTACTTAGTCTGAAGTCAAACTTCTACAAACATTTTTCTTTTTCTTAATTTTTTTTTTTAACTTTGAAGCATTTAAATACTTAATCATAGCAGGTAAATTAAATTTTCTTTGAAACAGATCATTTTTGTTGATTATGGTAAAAACCTTTTACCAACTATTTAAGTAAATTAATAAATTTTGAAAATGAACATAAGATCATATTGATTAAATTGGCTTCTTATCAATAAGCTTTCCAAATTTAACCAATTTATTATCTATATCGATTTTAATTACAAACATATGTATACATATATAAAAATACAGATTAGACTTATTTCAGAAATTAATGAAATCGTAGTATAGAAATTTTACAAAATTCCTTAGATTAAAGTAAACTAACGGTAATATAACTTACAATAATTTTACCACAAAGGTATGCCAAGAGAATCGCCGCACTTATTTTAAGCCTTTGTAGTGTAGAGTGCATTCAGTTGTTCATTCCATTAGTTCAATAAAAAATACCTGGATATTTTTTCACAATATATGTACAACAATTATCCAGTCACATTTTATTCGATTCGTGAAAATAAAAACTTGAAAAAAAAAACTTAAGAAAAAAAAAACAGAATCTGAACCCATTTAAAACCACTTTGATAGCGCTGACGATAGGTATCAGATAGGTATCGTATTCGGATTAAGCAAAAAATACCGTGAAAATTGGTTTTAAAAGCAATGATAAATATATTTTATAAAAGAAACAATATTTTTTATTTTATTAGCCTAAAAATGAAGATTTTGTTGTTTAATTAAAATGAAAATTAAAATGTATTTCAATTAAAATTGAATTTCTTTAATTAAATAGATCGATTAGCTTCCCGAATTTTATGATGATATGACAAAATTATTGAAGAGCCAACTTAATTCAGTTTCCAAAAAGAACATATATATGAGAATGGTATCCTACAGTAGTTTAAGAGTTTAGACTAAGAAGTAGGCCTTTTCTACTTAGATATTTATTTAGAAACATGAACGATGACATAATTATTTGGATGAAAAATCAAAGAATTAGAAAACCTTAATGTTATTTATTACAAGCTAACTTAAACACTTAGTAATACTTAAACTAAAACTAAATGACTATGCCAGGTCTTTTATATGTGAGTCGTGTCGTGCAGTTACTTTTTACGGTGCACCAAAGTGATCTGATATAGCCAAATGTCACATAAGTCAATTGCAAATCACACAAAATAAAATCTTGAAGCTTATTCTAAATCTTCCTTGACATCATTCCACGTTTGATCTACATTGTCGAGCCAATGTTGAAATGGTAGATATTAGATTATCGCGACTATCGCAAAGTTTCGTAACCAATGTCATGATTCTACATATATAATATAATAGAAGAAAGTTGTAGTTTATATATCTGATGAAACAAAGATCTTTTATTAATGTAGACCCGACCAAAGTGTTATCATTCATAATGTATCATTTAATGAAATTTCATGTAAATCTTCTTAATAGAGATTATTTTAGTTGGCAAAGGAAAAAACCTTGGTGACTTATACAGCACTTGTGGTTCTTCGATGGCTAGTCAATTGATATTCAATTTAGCAATTAGTCGTTAAGTAGCCAAGTTGTTAACCCTTTCATTTACCGCAATTAAAATTGGCTCATTAAATTATCAAAGCACTTACCTTTTGATGGAATCTCGGCCAGTGTGGGCGTGGCTGTCATCAGCATGGTAACAACTGCATGGATAATGAGTAGAATGACCAGGCAATGTGGTCTCGATTCTATTGCTTGTCGCATTATTGTTGACAACAAAAAAAAATTCTTTAAACTTTATTTCTCCTTCGAATAGTACAAATTGAGTTGCCTAAAAAATTCCATACGAAATTTGAGACATTGATAAAATGGATGGGTAGAGGGGGGAGGAGGAAGGGTGTAGCCTACGTTTCGATATGGGATGAAGGGGAATGGAGCGCGATTTAGACCGGGGGCGTTGTTCACCTTTAATCACTTAAACGGCGCGTAATCAACAACAGCAACAACAACAACAACAACAAGGTGGCAATCAACACCGACACCGTCAACAGGATTGAAATGGAGCGTCATGATGATGATGGGGATGTGATGGTGATGATGATGACGATGATGACGATGATGATGGCGATGAAGGCCAGAATGATGACGTGCGGGTTTGCTAGCACTTAACGTTGAAATAGAGGCAACGATAGCCAGAAACCTCCCTCAATTCCGTTTCCGGCTGCGTGGTAAAAGTCAAAATTGTTGTTGCTGTTGCTGTTGCTGTTGTTGCTGTTGTTCTTGTTATTGTTGCTTTTCCTGTTGCTAACAGGCGTTTTTCCCCCGTCTATAGTTTCAGCTTTAGCTTTTTGACCTTGTTTGGTTGTATTTTGTTCTTGACTCTTGCTGCCAAAGTTAATTGTGAGGTGTTGATGTTGAAGCACCTTTGACTTACATATAGACAATTAAATAAAATATGCTTAGACAGTATTAGACATTAATTTAATTTAACTGAGAAATAATCAGAAAAGTTCAAAGAGTTAGTAAAGAGGAGATTAACATAAGATAAAAAAAAGATCCCAAGGGAAATAGAAAATTGGAATGCCATTTAAAGGACACCAACAAATTGCTAGTTTATCTGGCACTTAAAAATAAAATGCAATTTTATTTATTTCTAATTCCGCTTAATTTATTCGCAAATTGAGCTTGAAACCACAACTAGAAAAACTTTCAATCCTTTAAATCCTGTTTACAAAAAAAAAACACAACAACAACAAAAAAAGGAAGAGAAATCACAAAACTAAATAGCCATAAAAACCAAACAGCAGAGAGAGAGAGAGAGAGAGAGAGAGAGAGAGCTAAAAACGGTGAGGCAAACAACAATGCAACAATTTTGCCATGTAACCAACAAAATAATTTGTTGCAATAAATATTTGAAAATCCAGTTAAGCGAAACATTTTCGTCACGAAGCAGAAGGAGAGCCACAGCCGGGGCAACTGGGCAACTGGCCACAGAGTCTAAGAACTCTACATATAAAAATGCAATCACAAATAGGTTGCAAATGGCAATGGTAGGGTTAAAGGATCTAAAGCGAAATAAACAAGGACCTTAGTAGAACCTTAATTCCCCTCCACTTCATAGGCATTCAAGCATTTGAACTTATTTTAAAAGTTATTTGCAATTTACTGACAATTTGGATATTCGAATTAGCCTTATGTATAAGAAATTGGAATATAAATATTGGAACATTAAAATGAATATGAAGATATATCATAGCAAAATTGTTAAGAGCTATTAATATAAGACACTCCAGAATATTTATGACTCATTGGAAAAAACTTCTATATAAGAAGTCAGTGATCTTCTTAACAGATTATAGCTTTTATTTTGAAACCAATTTATGTTTGTTAAGTCTTAAATTAAATATATTACATGTAAAATATTCCTATATTTACCTAATACCATATTTATTCTATTTTCAATATATTGCTGGATGGTAAAATAGTTAAATAAATTAAAACAAATCAGTAACCAGATCCAGATTTATCAAGATCCATAAAAGTTATGAGTTTAATTTAAAACAATTAATAATAATTTTGCAATTTTGAACAATATTTAAATAAAAATAATTGCTTTTATGGATTTTAACTATCGATATTTAAATATATGTGTATAAAATATTAAATATATATATATATATATATATATAGATATATATTTATCAGTCACAATTACTTTCAATAGATTAAATAATATTTAAAACAAAAAAGTTCCAATTTTTGATGCCATCTGTTAGAATTTCAATTCGAATGTAAGTAAATCAAATTCTTGTTAAGATAAAATATATCACCTATTCCAGACAAATCTGTGAAAAACTAAATTTTGTTATAAAGATTCCTAAGACCTGTTTTTAGGCTATATCATATTCTCTTGTATTTTTTTAATCTCATTCTGTATCTCTTTCATTCTCTAACTACCTTTTTCTCTGGGTCTTTGCCTGAATTTCTCTTGGGCGTTCTCATCCGCAACTTGTGCGAATTCTTTCACGTTTAGCGGTTCCTTTTTTTGTTTTTTTTTTTTGTTTGTTTTTTTTTTTTTTTTTTTTTTTTTGGAGTTTTGCATGGCATTTTCATGGAGTCGCGGCTTTTGGCATGCCCCACATGCCAGTGGCAATATTATGCTTTGTTGCTGCTGTTGTACGCCGTGTTGCACTTTGTTTACCCTGCCGTCGCAGACGTTCAACCCTAATATTACTATGCGACTCTTTGTGTCTCTATACCGGACGCTTTAATATTAAAAGCGTTTAAAATTTTTGTGTATTTCGTCGCCATTGTTCCATGTCTGGACGGGTGCAAGCCTCAACCCGTGCCTCGCCAAAGTTTATATATACCTCTAGCTTCTTTTGGCCCGGGGTATGGTGGATGCATTTGTTGTTGTTGTTGTTGCTCTTTGGGGCACAACACTAACAAGCTTTGTTATGTTTTGTCCTTGTCCTGGTCCTGGTTCTGGTTCTGGTTGTTGCCTTTGAGTTTGCTCAACATTTTACCAACTGTGCAAGAGAAAGACGCCCACAGCGTCGGAAGCGGAAACGGAAGTGTTGCCATTGCCATTTTGCAGGCATCAGCCATTGCATTTTCAGTACGAAGTGATTCGTTTGGCGGGATTAGGGTAGGGAGCGGTGCGGTGCGGTGCACAGCCCTGCGATGTGGTGGGGTTCGCTTTGGTTTTGGCATTTTTGTTGTGTTGATAATATTCCTTTTGGCTTTCCGCTTGTAAAATGTTGCCATGTTTTTAGCTTCGGGCTCAACTTTGGGCAAAGATGGTTGCATTTTCTGAGGGTTTGGTGCTGGGGAATATTTCCCCCTCTGTGTGCCTTTTTACTAAACAAAAAAAAAAAAGTTTCTGACAGGTGGTTTGTATTTCGTGTTTTGCTGTTTACTTTGTGTAATCATTTCATTTGTCAAAGTTGATTTGGCTGGCAAGCACAGCGCCGACATTTTGACGTTGTTGCACACTGAACCATGATACAGACAGAGAGATTCTAATATATTTCGAATTGTTTAATAATTTTTCAATACTGCTTTTTTCTTTATTAACATAATATTGTTTTTGGACACAAATATGTCTTTATATATATAATATGGAATGATCAATTATGATAACTTTCTTCTTATGCTGTGTAACTATGCTTATACTTTCTTATTTTCTTTACTTCCGGTTAGCAGATATCTGAATTAAAATATCCTTTCCTTTGTATTGTATTGTTAATTCCTTTATATTAAATATAACAATTACTAATTTTAATTCGACTACTTAATTTTAGAAGTAGATTGAAATAAAAAAAATACATAACTTTAATTTCAAAAACAAATTTGTGTCATATATCTTGGAATACTATAAGTAGAATAGATATTTTTAAAACACTTAAATTATTACTTCCTTTTACCTATTAGCGTAGATATTTGGTATGACATACAAAATGGTTTTCCGACTAAATAATATTTATTAATATTAAATTAATTAAATAAAATGAAATATGGTAGTTTGTCAATTACAAAAAAACTAAGCAATTTTTATATTTTTTTTAATGTCTTTTCCATTGATGTCATTCTGGCTCTCTTATTTTCTTATAAAAACATAAATTAAAATAAACTCATTTAATTTGAATTAAAATCGTGTTGACTTGAATAGTAATGCTTTAGAACTTTGGGGGTTAGGTTACCCCAATAGTTTCATTTTTCTGATAAAACTGAATTTAATTTTTCCACAAATTGCATTTCATTGTTGCCTTACGAATAGCCCTCAATAAAGGGAATTAGTCAATTTTGTTGGTGCCAAGGTTAGAAATTTTGATTTATTATTGCAAAATAAAATCTCCAAGCTGAATTTGCATTTTTCCACTTATTTTGGGGTTTCATCTATTTTTGAGTTTTTGTTTTCATTAATATTATTAGCTCTGAAAATTCCTGGATCTAATTTGAATTTATAGAAATCAGCCCGAAAATAAAATCTATGACGAAAAATATATTAATGTAAACTTAATGGAAGTGGATAAAGGTAAAATATTTTGATTCTAATTAAACTAATTCTTGTTATATTTTATTTCTATTCATTGCTTTCTATTGAATTAAATATTAAATTTGCATATACAATTTTAGTCAGCTCTAGGAAATCTTTAGAAATGATGTTTAACATCAGAAAGAAATAAGAGATAAAGGAGTCATAATCAAAGATACTGAAGTCAATCTGTTAATAATAAAAATTGAACTTGGGTAAGTTTATTTCAATGTTCTTTATGATCGGGATTTGATTAGATTGATTAGAGCTAATCATTAATATATTATGATATAAATCAGTATGTTTTACTACAAGACAGATTCCAAAATACAAACAAACACATATTGGTCATTTAGTCAATGGTTAGAGACTGCTAAACGTTTTCTCCATCCCTTCAAATTAGTTTGAAAAATGATTTGGCCGCATGAGGGCAAACAATTTGTTAATTACATTAAATTGAGCAGCAACACGCAATGGGTATGAGTGTAATGGTAAACCGAAGTGAAGCGACTTCCACACCAAAAACTTTCACTCGCACACGTCTCGGCTATGGAGGATGTGAATGCGGATGAAACCGGCAAATGACAACGCACCGAACAGCATTTCGTTTCGAATATCCCGTAAAAACACTCGCGTTAAATCGCAAATCGTCTGTTAGATGAAAAGAATCAACATTTACGTCGAAACACAATGAAACATAACGCACAGTTACCGTCCGTACAGATGAAAAACCGATTCACTACTGAAATGGCGCTCCACTCCATTGGTGGAAAGGCGTTGACTTGGCCGACCCGACAACGACTTCGGTGACTTCGTTTCGTGTTCTCGTCATAGCGCGAAGTCATTTGGTCGGCTTTTCGAAATTCGAAAATCAAGAGAAAATGAATGCTAAGAGAGAATCTCACTGGAAGGACTAACTGTGAAGTTCATTTTGGGAGCAAAGGTGATATGGCCTTCTGATATGGTGTTTGAATCTAGTTGATGATTTGATAAAAATATTATAGGGAGGGGGTTGCCAAAGAAAGTTGATTGGCTAGTTCAGGCAACAACTTCTTGGGATAGGTTAATAAGCAGAGGTCGAAATAATCAAAAATTAAACCAAATTTCTATTACAAAACATTATCAAAATAATAAACTATAGTGTAAACTGGCAAATATTTTAAATTTATTTCTGAATCAAACATTAACTATTACATATATAATATATAAGGCGGCTTATAATATCTGTAGAAATAGCAACTCATTTGATTTGATTTTGATGTGATACTGAATAAGTTTATTTAAGTTATTATACATAATAAAAGGATATGTGAAAAGGATGCCTCTGAATTCACACAATTTAAATTGTCGGCAAAGCAGAATATTTTTATGCATAGCTTTATTTAAATGAAAATTTAAATAAAAATTGATTAACATCTTAAATTCTTTATTCAATAGTTATGTAGCCATTTAAAATTAATATTTTGAATTAATTGTTAGCACAACAAATGCTTTTCTACTATCGACAATAAATGAAAATAAGGACTTTTCTTTACAATGTTAAAGACATTTTGCCCGGGTGACATTTTTCCTTAAGCAAAAACTTCATATAAGATATAATTTAAATTTCCAGTATAACCAATTTTCTATGACAGAAGTGAAATTATTAGGACTCTCTCCTTTTAATTTTTAACATTTTGTGTTAATTTTTACAATTCCATGAAACGTTGTCCCTAGCACCTGCACCCCTAAAAAGACTTTCAATTTGGTGTAAGAAATCATACTTTTTAATCAACATTCGTAGAAGAATTAGTTTTTCTTGTTATTCAATTGCAAAACAAAACATAATTAGAAAATTTACAATACAAAACAAATTATGTTTATAAATATATATAAAAAGTGAACCCTTATCATCTGAGCTTATTAAACCAACCAGACAGAAAACCCACACGCTAATACTCATCATCAACCCCTGCTCCTGCCACTATCCTTTCTTTGAACCCCTCAACCAAATTAACACGCATATTCAAGAAATAAAAAAGAAGAGAAATAATAACAACAACAACTGCATAAATTGGCTTATCTGTTAAAGCACACAAAAATGTTATTTTTCCTGACCATCCTCCCTTCCCCCCTCCTCCTCACCATCTGACTGCCCCGCTGTGTAAGTCTTGGGGCTAAACAAATGTCAGAAGCAGCTAACCAACAACTGCTAACTGGTTCCTGGTAACTGGTAACTGGTTACTGCCAACTGGCAAGTGGCAAGTGGAAACTGGACAACCACAATAAAAATATTCCACATACGCAATGTTGGCTGGCATCATTTAGATAAACATAACTCGGAAATTTAAAACCAAGCAAAATGGACAGACCAGCCTGGATCCAGACCAGGAAAAAACCCATAAGAACCAACAAAAATATAATGAAATAAACTAAAACGGGAGATTGGGAGAGTGGAAAACTCTTTGGCCTCGCTTATTGTTGGTCAAGCTTGACCAACATTTTATCTGGCAAGTAAAAAAGGCAACAGTTTTGCCCCAGTCAAGGGATCATTTTTCACTAACACAATGAGATTGGTGAGTACGTTTTTAGGGGATGGGTGGGGGGAGATAAGTGGCAAAAGGGCCAATAAGGTTGCAAAGTTGACAAACGTCGCATCAGTCAAATGGCCAAATGTGTCCCAGTTATCATTTCTTACCCCCACTTATCCTCATAAAGCGCATTAAAATCTATTTATAAAGGTCGCTTCAATGAATTTATCGTTTAAATATATTTTTAACCTTATTTGTCTTTTTTTTTTGTTTCTAAAGATTAAATATAAATTTCAGAAAATAAAAAAAGAGCGAAACAAATGAAACCATTGGAGAAAGTTCACTCTTCATAGCAAAAATAAATTCACTTTGATTCGGTATCAGAATTTCAATCCGTCCTCCATCTCTATGACCGCCCTGCAGGGATCAGCGTTTAGCCGAATTTTCAACAGCTTTTACACTACTTTCAGTTGAATGTCATATAAGAAACGACAACCAAAACTGCGGGCATTTCCCTTCCCCCCGCCCCCAATGCAATTGGCGTAAATTGCATGTAACAAAAAGACGAAAGTAGACAAAAAAAAAAAAAAAAAAAAAAACAGTCAAGAGAAATAAAAAACCCTTTTTGCTTGGATGTTTGGCTATTTGGCCGGTTTGAATGCTGCTGCTGCTGCTGCTGCTACTCTTATGACCCCCAAGTGGAAACTGCCAATTGATTCCTAGAGAATGGGCAAACCTTGGGGGGCGTGGCAGCATTCAACTTAAATCGCATTAGCAGGAACAACAAAAACTGATTGCATTAAAAGCGTAAATTGCTGCTAAAATTTCAAGTGTTCTGCAAATATGCGTAAGAGACAAAACCAGATAGACAGAGAAAGAGACAGACAGAGAGGGAGAGAGAAAGAAAAGAAATTCAGAAGCTTACCAAAATAAAATGGATGGAGAAATGAATACAAAAAGAAAAAAAAAAAAAAGAATACATTGGGACAACAACTGGCAATGTGCTCTGTTTCTGCTTAGGTGAAGGCGTTGGGGCAAGAGAAGATACTTGTATTTAATCTCCCTTTTTGAGTCCTATTACCATATTTTTGTCATTGTTACTGCATGCAATTTATGTCCTTGTTTCTCGAAAATTGATTTTTCAGACTAAAACTCAAAGTCAGAGTATTAGCAAAAAGGACATTCAGATATTGTTGGCCAAAGGAAATAATTCACTATTTGTTGCCAGTCATGCTGGTTGTACTTTACATTACCTGTGACCCAATTATCCCAAATGACAAAATCGATTCGATCTTAACTAAAAGTTAATAACATGACTTGCAATAAGTGTAAACAAGAGAAGGAAAAGTACATAAGTTAAATGGAGAATCTATCTAAGAAAATAGTTGAATATTTTCTGAATATTTCCTTTTTTTTTCTTTTTTATTTTTCTCGTCTGGCAATAAAAATAAATATGTATTTGCAAACGTAAATCAAATTAATGTGTACTTAATAAATGCCATTAAATTTTTATTACATTTACACACAAGCACACAGCCAGACACATACACACACACAGACACACACACAGACTCACAAATATTCCAACTGCCACATACGCAATGAATTTGTTGCTGTCCAGGTACATAAATTGGTTAAATCGTTTAGCCTTTTTTTTTTCAGACAGCTCAAGTGAAATATATGTCAATTGGTTGCAAATGGATAAACGGTTTTCTTTCCAATTTCGGTTTTCTTCTGCATAATTTGTGACTCAAGTTTCGAGTTTTATTTGTCGGAGGAAAGTGGAAAAGAATAAAAGAATAAATGCTAAGCTATCTGCAGGCAGTCATGTGAAGCTTAAATGTTGATTTATATAGCGAAAACAAATAGATTTAGGTTCCTGTCAATTTAACAACCAATTTTCTCTCTCATCTACCATCAATAGTGATGGAAAAACCAGCAGTTTTTCATAATTTTCAATATTCTCAATATTGTATAGCATACTTTTGCGGGCAGAATATTACCATTCCAAAAAAAAAAAATGCATTAAAATTCAAAATTTTCCATCACAAAATTTGCTGTTCATTAAAATTGATACTTTTGAGAATCTTCGTTAATCAAAAATTTACCATATTGCCATAGGTTCTCTTGCCGGTATACTATTTCTTTCCCCATATATTCTCTCGCTGGCTCAATCTGAAATCAATTCACCCCCCCAGTCAACAGGCAACAAACAAAGCAAAAAAAAAAAGATGAAGGAAAAAAAAAATTGAATAGGGAGTAAAGCAAAATACACCTAATAGCCATGACTCTGGACTCGATAACGTTGCGACGCGCCTTTGTGGCAACATTGGCGAGTTATGGCCGCTATTTCCGTTTGGTTTTCACAACTCAACGCGCCTACATCGCCTCGCCGTTTGGTGGCTCAGCTTCCAAAAGGGCTTTCAATTTTATCGTTGCCAATTTACTGCCGTCTGTTCAGTTTTTTTTCTTTTCTTTTTTTCGATGCATTCGTTTTGCTAGACGTTTTCCATTGTGTTGCGAGCAAGTGATTTATACCAAGGTGATTAGACATAATTGTTAACCGAGTTGGTCCTGGACATGTGGCATCTCTCTCTCTCTCTCTCTCTCCCTCCCTCGCTCTTTCACTATTTTACTCTCTTAGATAGAGAAATTTGAAAATTTTCACTTTAACAATCAAGTTCGAATGCAACAGGAAATGTCAAACACTTCACAACCCAAAAACAATGTGCTTCAAGCGTTGGGTGGCAATTGTGGGCGTGTGTATGTGTGTATGTGTGTTTATGTGTATATATATATATAGCGCTTGTGTGTTTGTTTGACATTGTGTTATCATTGTCATTGTCAACGATAATGGCAAGAGCAACAAGAGAAGCCAAACACAATGACAACAATACCCGAACAAATAATTTTGAAACTTTGTAGGCATGCCAACTTTATGGACTGACTTGAAAGGTTCTTATGGCAAAAGGAAACGTTCCAGGACCTTGTTGATAGGTAATCGTGTGCATGTCAAGACTCTTTCAATGATCATGGTCCAAAATGACGGCACCTCATGCATTTATGCAGAAGCAAATGCAATGCAAGAACAATGGGTATAAAAAAAGTTAAAAGAAGCGAAACAACTTAACTAATATAAATTTTAAACTTTTTGGATTGCATACAGTTTATGTTTCTGATTAGTTTATTTTGGGTTAAAACTTGCAAATTTAAAATCATATTTTTTTAAGTAATGAAAGTTATTTATAATGAACTAAAATCTATATTATTTTTCTATTGCTTCAGAATAACTTGTATAATATTCAGTTTTTTATAATATGAAGTATATTTTAGTATTAATATCTGAACTAAGTAGTTGGTTTGCCATAAGTTGAATCTGCAGAAAATAAATATTAGAAAATTAAAGAAAATAACCAAAAAAAAATTCATTGAAGTATTTAGGAAAATAAAAAGCTAAAGAAAGTTTCTTACATTTTTGTTTAATCTTGAAAATCATTAAGGCGAATTAATATTTGGTTTAAATGCTGCATGTTTGTTTTAAGTAAAATCCATGACTAAAAGTTTATATTTAAAATATTTATTTAGTTAGAAGTTAAAATTAAATAAATTATTTCGCAACAAGAAAACATTAGGCAACAAATTTAAAATTATGTTTATTTTAAAATTAGAATAAAAAGATCAAGCAGCTAAATTAAACATTAACTATACTAAAAATTTAGTCTTTTTTATCAACAACATTTTAGTTAATAATATTTGTAATAATTTTTTTGTTCAATTTTATCCACTGTTATTGGAGCGAGTGAAGTGCAACAAATGCATAAATTAAACTTAACCGAGAGTCAAGTCAATGTATATGTATGTGGGTATGTGTGTGCGTGTGTGTGGGTATTGGTGTTGGTGTGCGAGCGTGCATGTTCTCCATTATCGATACAGATAGACATTATCAGCACACACACACACACACTCACATATACAAACTCTTGACAGAGACAGAGAGAGAGAGAGAGGAAGTTAGCCTGGGTGACAGAGACAGAGACAGAGACATGGGCCCATGCATAAAACATGTCTCGCTTCCCAGTGGCAGCAAATTGAATCAATAATATCCAATCATGGGTTAACAATGCGAATTGATTTCTAGCAGCCATGCAAGCTGGCACCAATACTATCAAAAGAAACACCCATAAACGGGTCCGGGTGCCACCTCAACATATGCAAACATGACAGACTCAAAGATAAGGCAACAACTGCAAATTTCTCTCCACCTAAAATCTATCCCAAGTGCTCATGTAAATATTAATTAAGTTTTTGGTTTTTGTGTGGACCAGTGGCCCTTTTGATTCAGGTAACAGGTTTTAGTATTAGTATTAGTATTAGTTAGTTAGTTAGTCTGCGGTCTTTGTCTAATCAAGTCAATGTCTGTTCTACTATTACTTGCCAACACTTCCGAGTATCCGATTCCTCGTGTCACTTAATTAGCTGCATATAAAGCAACTAAATTGCTGACTAAACTGGTAAACTAAGTAAATTTATTGTGAAAATTTATCTAATATTATTTCACAAATTAAAATTGGAAAAAAATTTCATAAAATGAAACTTTACTAACTGCCAACTGTCGCTGACTACACCCAAGTTCCCGGAAAAACTTTTCACATTTCCATTACAAGTTTCTGCGTAAAATTTTCTCATCCATTTGGTACATTGGCAACTTAAATCCGATTTAAATGCTTACCCTTTTTTTTATTTAATTTTTTCTGCGACCAGTACTTAAAGGATAGAAGGGTATATTAAGGACTATTGAAGAGTATTTAAGATATTTACATAGTATATAATTTACTATACATTATTATCCCTTATCCATAGACCATTCGATCAATTTTTGTTATGGAGCTAACAATTATTTATCTTCCGATTAGATTACATTGACTGGCTTACACTATGAATAGCCAATCTCAAACGATCGGACAAAAATATAGAATAGAATCATGAATGCACTGAACACTTCATAAAAATAAAAAAGGAACTACCCTAAATTCCTGAGTTCCCATTTTCCGCACACACACACACAGTATATAGAATAAATATATCGTTAGACGCATTTTCCATTAGTAATTTAACATTCTCAAATTTAGTTTACACTCATTTGTATATATATATACTACGGGCTGTCTCCGAAGGCACATTTTTTCGGCTCGTTTACATTACTCAAATTATATCTTTTGTTCGTGTTGGTATTTCCCCCCATTTGTTTAGATATAAATTCAAAAAATTGCTAATTAGGGAAATATCATATACGGCGAAACTGTGTTATATCGTGTTATAGGCGTTTAAAAAAAAAATAATGTTATTAATACCTAATTAAATTTTGACTTGAAAGGTATAGTTGGTTTTGGACGATGAAAAGTTATGAAAAATGTTGAGACAGCAGTCCTAGCCGATCATCCTCAGGCATATTCATCCGGCTCTTGATGCGCCTCTACGACTCCATCAACAAAGATCATAATTAAACCGAGTCTGGGGCGCAGATTCTCGGGCATATGGATGTTATCGCCACCCAAAACAACCACACAGGATTTACCAGTGACAAGGGAAGGCAGTAGCCGTGTAACATATTGTACAAGTCGATGATGACTCTCGCGACGTGCTTCAAGGCTAACCAAACCATCGGGCCATCGATTCTCATGACATCGATCCGCAATCTTATTGATCAAATGCATTGGACAACCTGAGGCGCTGAGACCATCACGGACTCTCATGTGCATGAATACATCGGGTGTGGATATAAGACTGCCCCAAGTTCGAACAGTGGCCAATGGCAGACCACTGCCCCACTGCATTAGAGAGTAACGATCGAGTTGATCTCCAATATTTCTAATAACTGGATTTGTTGATCTCAGGGCGATTATATAATACTGTAGTAGCTCCAATTCACGACGATGTAATTCAATACGCTGCTGCTGACCGCTTAAAATCTCCTTCAGTTCGGCTATTTCAGACCGCTGAAGTTGCACCATTTCACGTAACTCGAAAACGCAATTATGTGTGGCCATTTCATCCTTGGGTACCTTCATTCCGCAACCCTTAGTACACTCAACAACCACTTTGGGATTATGCTCACAACTATCCACATGGGATCGAAAATCTTCCAATTGCAACAATTGAGCACATCCATTATCAGCAAAAATGCATTTAATCTTTAAACGGGAGAGCATGTTACGCATTAAACGAGAGGCCGGCACCAACTGACTGGACAAAAGTTCTGAACGATCCACAGGACAGATTTGCTTTTGTACTATCCACTTATCAATACAGGCCCGGCAATAGGCATGTTCACAGCTGCAAGACTGAACTGGATCCTCCAGAACTTCGGTGCAGATGGGACAAATAAGTTCTTCGTCGACATGACCGATAATGCAAGTTAAATCGAAGCCCATGCTTGATTTCTTGGTGGATTATGGTGTCGATGATGTTGTCGCTAAAAATATATAGAAGAAAAAAGAAAACAAAAAATTGATGATAACAATGTATATGTATGTATATGTATATGTATATATATATGCTCTAAGGTCCTTTACCCCACCTAAGACTATGTTGTAGATAATATCCGAATAACCCGATTTTTACAATTTTTCGTTCGAAATGAATGAGTTGCTTCAGGCAGTAGTTAAATTGTTTCACTATTGACATGAAATTCAACAGCCAACTATGCATCATTATAAATTTAACTGAATTAAGTATCTAATATTTTACACAAAAATCAAAGCTATCATATGCACAATTCCAGATTGTTTATATATTTTAAATTTTGTTCAAAAAAGAAATTACGAAAAAACAAGATAAAAACCTGTATGTAGATATTGTAATTAGACTGTGAAAGTTAAAGAAGCTTAATTCGGGCATGCCGATCAATTTAATTACAATTGAAAAAAAAAATGCAATGGAAAAAAAATTTTGACATTTTATCTCGACACGCGCAGTGGTCGAACCAGCGTCCACTTTGATTTTGTAGGGTTAATCTCTATCTACTACTGCTGCGGAGTTTGAATTGAAATACCGTTTTTTTCTTGCATATAAAGCAAATTCTCAGCTTCTCCTCTCTCTTAAATGTCATTTTAAGTAAGCAACACACTCTCTTTTTCACAAGTGTTTGTAGTCTTATATTTACATATGTATGTACATACATATATACATATATGCATGTTTGCATTTGCATTGATTTTATTGATTTGTGTTGGTATTTATTATCCGATTTGACTTACTGATGTGCTGCAAAAGTTAACTTATCATCTGTACACCAAAATTTGGTTGTGGTAATAAACAAAAAGAGTTTTCCCACAAGAACATTCTAGAACAAACACTTTTTGTCCGAATTACTTAAGATCTTTTCCTTCTAGCTACCCAATTGCACCAATTTTTAAACTTGATTAGGATGAATCTTGAGAGATCTTATTTACTGAGTTTCATCCACGTAGTTCAAAATTTGAGGTCTAAAATGTGCGAAGAAATAGTCAGATGGACAAAGATATATCGGCTCGACTGTTGGTTGGAAACGGATATTTTTATACATTACAAAAATCTGACCAATTTTATTAAAAAAGGTTTAAAAATCCTTTACTAAACATTAAACCGAAAGAACCGTTAAGATCAAGTCGGCTATCATTCAAATAAAATTTTAAAAAAGTCTGATATTATTTTTAACGCTAATTTCTGTAGTTAAGAACTACATTAAAACTTGAAATTCAAATTTCTACCAAGTTGTTAAAAATTTAATCATCAAAAATGCAATAAATTGTCTCCAAAATAAATTTTTCGACTCTAAAGGAAAGAGTGAATAAAATTTTTCCTTTACTACAAAATGTTATATCAGTATATTTAAAAGTAAACTTATTTGTTATATATGTATATCTGTATATAGAACTCCAACATATATATATATATATACATATATATACGTTACGTTAACATAAGCTCTTAAATTTTCCGACCTCATTTGTTGCCAGCAATGTTGTCCTGCTTTTAGCATTCGGATGATTATCATCAAATGAGAGAAACGCGTTGCCGCTGACAATGCCAAAGAGGCAACATTGGGGTAAATGTGGCACGTACGCTTTTTGCAATGAAATGACAACGAGTACAACAAATATAAATGCAAATATACAATTTTGCGGTAAACATTTGTAGCTCGTTATACCAACACACACACACACAACCATCCCACACACACACACACAAACATGAAAAGGCTCACGTACATCGTGTATGTTTGTATGTATTTCTGGTTTCAAGCTAACGTTATTAGTTAGTTGTGAGTCAAAAGGATCCAGATCCTTTGCCATTCTGGACTAACCAAAGCGGAAGTGTTGATTTTCATTAAACGGCGTTAGTTCAATTGGAAAAATGTTTGCTATTGTTGTTGTTGCTGCTGCTGCTACTTAACTTATCAAATGAGACCGCTTCAATGGGTCGTATCGTGGTTTGGGTTTTCCTTTTATCAGAATCAAGTCAAATGAAAATTGCTGATAATTTCCTAATAATTTATATGAGTAAAGAGAGCTGAAAGAATTCAACAATTGATTGATTTATTTTCAGCTAACAGACAGAATAACACATTTCGATTAGAATTTCAATAACTGATTTCTTTTCATTCAAGTGTTGGCCAAAACTTATGCCAAGGGAAAAAAAAGAAAAATAAAGAAAACTTTCACAGTGACATCTGCATTTGGAGATAAACAAGCTTTGGTCACTTCAAAATGCATTTCAAAAAGAAATTGCATAAGCCAATGCGGTGGAGCAGAGTGTGTGGGGGGAGGGGATGGGGAGGAAATGAAAAATGTTGAGATAGAGATAGAGACACTAAAAGTCTCTGAACAATAACAAATCTAAAAGAAAACAAAATATGAAATTTAATATCCAAAACGGAATTCAAGAACCAAATGAAATTCTAAACTCAAACTTAAAATAGTCCCTTTTATATTTACCATGTTGATATTTTCAGTTGATATAGTGTAAATATTTTGACATGACAATATGTTGTCATAAAATCTACCACACCCCCACCCTCAACCACCCACTCCCTTTCTACCCCTTTCATTCTACCATCCAGCATTTATTATTCATAGTGCAACAGAAATTTAATATTTCCATCTCTTTTTTAATGCTCTGTCTCTGTCTCTATCTCTATCTCTTTTCAAGTGTAGGAATTTATTTGTTTGCCAATGTCTCAGCATTTGCAGTTAATTTGTTAAAATTTTACTTTATAAATATAATTTTGGGAAAATTTGTTGTTTTCTCTAGCTTGTTAGCTGTTTGGCTCCTTTGGTTCGTTGTTGCCCAAGAAAACACAGTTGGTTGGTTGTTTAGATGTCGTCTTATGTGTGTGTGTGTGTGTGTGGTATTTTGATGGTGTGTTGGTGCTTTGGTGTGAGTTGTGCCATAAGTTTTCCAATTTGCATAACTTCCGCAACAGTTTGGAGGCTATAAATATGCAAAAGGGGTTTTATAGCCACGCTAAGAAAATGTACAAACCGGCAACCGGCAAGTGTGAGAAAAGAGTTAGAAATGAAGTATAAAAATGGATGATGGTTTTTCCATTGTTGATAAAGTTCCATTCACTTGCCTTCGAATGGGAATTGGTGAATGACTGTTGAAGTCTTGGACTACAATATAATGAATATATTTTTCTGCAGGTCTCTAAAAATGGAAATGAAAATAAAAATGAGAAACTAAGTAAGCACTTTATTGTAGTTAAGTAAAAACCAAATCTATGAAATTTATGAGAATTTATTTCTTTAAAGCATTAAGCTACCTTAATTTAATTAACAAAGTTTGCTTAGCTTATGTACTTTTCTTTTTAGACTATATCTATTATTCATCCTGATAATTCTGTGTACATTTTAAAAGGAAACTTTTTCCTTGAACTATTTAAAAAAAAAACGAAAAATTTATAATCTTTTATGGTCCCAATTTAAATGAATTATACTGAACTAAAGTTAAAAGTCTTAGTTGCCATGAAAGATTTTCCTCTTATCTTTAATGACTCACACTTTATACAGACATTTATTTAGCAGCTTAGGTATTAACTAACTAGGACATCCGATCTTTTTTTTCTACTATCATATTATGGCTTTACGTTTTTTTTAAATTTATTCTTGTCATATTAATCTTGTACTAGTCATTTGTAACCATGCGAAAATTAATTAAAAGTCATAATAAATAATGTTTTAGCGATGCAGAGGTAAATGTTTTTATTGAAAATTCATTGCATCTGGCAACTCTATTTTTGTCACCCGCTCATCTGGCCGCCACCTCATACATACAGCTCGATGCTCAGCCAGTAGTTGCTCCTGTGTTTACGTTGAAGCTGGTCGCTGCGCTGGATCAATATCCACCAGATTAATAAACTCTGTATTAAATCGTATTGTATTTCTTATGTATATCTTATCTGTAAATAAACCATAAAATCCGATATTTCTATTTCAAAGCTTAATTTATAAAAATTTCATTTTAATTAAAAACTTATACAAATTATTGTAAATTTGTTCAAACTATACAAACGCTTGAAAGAGAGCTACTATAGTAATCTATAAAATTTATTTTATTAAAGATAATTTGTTTATAATACTTATGTTTTAAATATTGTTAACATATATTATTAATTATTTCAAACTCTTCAATTCTTCTTTATTTATTTCATCACAATTTTTTAAATTAAAGCATTTAACATCGTTAACACTTAACATTTTTGTATAATTTCACGGATTTTTTAAACTTTTCATTTACTAAGTATTTATAAATCAAATACTGAATATTCGAATGTAAATATGTCTATAAATAAATACTTTCTTTAAAGTAAAGAATTTAGCCAAAAAAGCCTTCTGTCAGTTTCAGCTAAAAGGATTCAAAATTTGACCTCTTATATCTACAAACTGCCTCGGCCTAATTAATCTGCCATTAGATTGAATCACTTTCTTTAACCTGCTTAATTTTTAAGTATAAAACTTAAATAATTTCGTTGCTATCTTTAAATTAAACAAGATGTATACAAATATTTCGCATGAATTCATTTTGACAGGTTGTTTTGGTCATAACGATCCATTTCCTAGGACAACAAGGAAGCTATCCACATCATGTCATTGTTTCATTTTCACACACACACACACACACACACATATTTACAGGCACACAAAATATACAAAAAAATTACCATGAATAACTGTAATTTGGCTTGTGCTGTTTGTGCTAAGCCATGAACATTACATGGAAATGGTAGAAGCCATCTCGGACATCATGGACATCGTAGACATCATCGTGATGAGGAGGCATCCCAGACGTGTGGCCATGTTAGCCCGATCTTTTTTTTTTCTTCTTTTTTTTTTTGTCCAATGAGCAAGCGGTCACGTTCGCATTGTATGACCGAAACGTGCAGTTTCTTTTGCAGGATGAGAACGCAATAAGCACAAGTTTTATGCAATAAAATTAGCCAACACACACACACACAGAGAGAGATACATATACAGAGAGATACACATACAGGACACGCAGGATGCTTCAGTGGCTGATAAGATAATTTTATTTCCTTCGTTATTGCATAAAGTCATGTGAGGAGCGGAAATGAGTTGAAAAACTAAAGTAAAGCATCTACGTGATGGCCAAATGAATGACAAACGGCAAACGACAATTTCAACTTCACTTGCTTATTCGACCAAGTTAAGGGGTTGAAGGAGTGGGGGGGGGAGTGGTATAGAATTTTCAGAGTGAAAATGGATTTTAATAAGATAATTGACTTGCCTACCCTTTTGGATGAAAGATTACATAATCCTGTGGTCAAATGAAATGTTAAGGGTTTCGTATTGCAAATGAATATTAAATAAAGCTAACTTAATTAAATGAAACTTTCACATGTATTTAAATTTCAAAATATCAAATTTTGTCAGCTTTATTCTAAGCCATGTCAAGAAATGCAGTCAAAAGAACATCAAAGCGGCCAGCACCTGCCATTGCCCCATCATCATCATCATCATCATTATCATTATTATCATTATTATCAACATCATCATTGAATTCGACTACACAAATTAGGTAAAAGGCAAAACTTTGGTCTTGGCGTTGACTTCATTGTCCGTTCAAGCGATACTAAATCGCTTGTACAAATTATGCCATTGGCAATGGCTACCCTACCTTTTAATGAGCGAGTATATGGACTATAGGATACGGTTTGCCCATGTTAAAGATTTAGAATTATATATTTATTGACCTGACACTGAGTGTAGAGTAAAATATTATTGAAGAATCATTTGAAAAGCTTACAGAAAAGAAAATTTAGATTGGGAGTTGAAAATTATAATAGATTTATGGGTTGTTAAATCTGGAATATATATAATTCGGTTAATACTAGTATAGTCCAGTATCAATTCTGTTCCCCCTTTAAAACTGGTTCTCAAAGTTCTGATATTCATTGGATAAAACTTTTTACTATTATCATTCATCAGGAATATATATAAATTATTTACTTCAATCATTTCTTTTCTTGTAAAATTTGCTCAAAATTATTTTGGCTTTATTTATTTAAAAATTTTAATTTTCGATTGGTTTTAATACAAACAGCTAATAATTAAAATTAATGAAATAACTATTAATTTAAATGTTCGGATTAAATGAGTATAAAATCTGAATAATATGAAACAATAAAGCAATTGAGATTAAAATATAGAAACCAGAGGTCATCCTGTTAATGTGCATCAGATAAAACTTTTTACTATAATCAGTAATAAGAAATCGAACAGATTTCACATAGAAAATTGAAATCTGATATTTAATAGTTAAGGTCTTTGATTTTGATTATATATTATGATAAACATAGCCCTATATAATTGTAATAATAAATTCATAGTGAAGAAAAAAAAATAAAAAAAAACAGAAAGCATTCGAAAATTATCAATAACATTCATAAAGAAATTTATAACTTTTTATTCTTTTATCAGGTTTATCTATATTAACTTAATTAGATTAAGATGATAGTTATTAAAAATTGAACAATTTGTATTGAAATCATAAATTCTCCAAAACTTTTTCCTTTTGCTCAATTTAATTGAAGTGTATTTAGCTATTTGCTTTATCGTATAGAATAATTTGCTCTCATATTTTGGTGGTTTGTTCAACCGTTTTGGTTGAAATTTAACAACTGACCGCACACACAAAAATATTTTTTGTTGCCACACCCGAGGCGACAAGGAACCCGCAACAACAACAACAGCAACAGCAACAACAACAACCACATCATGAGAGACGGCCTCAAGTGCCACAAGAGCACTTAATACTAATTAGCTTTGCGCCTATGCCGCCGTGACCTACGACCCGCCATGAAGCATTTCCGCCTGCACGATGAAATCGAGTGAGAGTCAGAGTGAAAGAGAGAGAGACGGGGAGAGTGTTGAGTCTGAGAGGGAGGTAGGTAGTGGGAATTGGCAATCTGTGCCGCGTTTAAGTGTCCGCAACACGCAGTGAGCTTGGATTTTGGGTTTGGGTTAACAACAACTTTTTTGTTTGGGTGAGGGGGGGAGTAGGCGTCATTTTTATGAGCTAATTAAGTTGTTAGACTTGATGAAAAACTCATTTCAACAAAGGTTCATATCTAATTTGCATTAATTACGAGCAGAAATTATTTGAATTTTCCGCTGTTCTTTTAGCCAACCACCTCCCTCCCCCCTCATCACCTCATCTCATTCCACTAACCGCATTTAATGGTAAATGGTAAATGTGTAAAGCCTTTTTGGCTTAAATTCCAACAACCAGAAGACCAATTAATAAATATCATGACCGATCTTTATCCATCTCCATTCCCCTTTCCGCTCGCCTCTTTCCCCTTCCTATTTTACTCTTGTTAACTAATTGGCTGGCAATTTGCATTTATTGGCAACTGCTAAAAATAAGTTTCATGTTGCCAACACTTGCAGCACTTGCAATAAAACTATTTTCCCTCTCCCCCACCCTCCCCCTAACCGAAGCGAGGGGAATGTCATTCTCTCTGCCAAGTGCAAATTTGTACATAGTTTATAATTTGTTTAGTCAACTTGGACTGAGTGAGGGATGGAGTTTATGCAGATGGGGTAGAGAGGGTGGGATTGCTGAGGCAATTGAAATGAAAACGCGCAACTTTTTAATGGCCACCAAAACTTGAAAAACTTCAAGTCTTGACTTGCTCTAGTTAGCCCTGGCCAAAAACCAAAAGTTTACAAATTATGGATAGCCAAGCACTTTTTATGGGTGTTGGAATGGAAGTTTTTACCATTCTTATTTCCAGTCTTTAAGGGGCCAAAAGAATGTTCTAGTCAAGGTCAGCAAGTCAGCAAGCTGATATTTAGGTAAAGTTAACAAAGTTTTCGGAACTTGAAGTTAGCCCTTGAATTTCAATTCAGATATGATTTAACAAAGATATGAATAATATACAAATGTGCTTGAGTGGACCAATTTATATTACAGGAGAGATATGATCTTAGTCGGATTTATTAATTAAATTTGTATTTAAGTATTATAAATATCGATTGCATTTGAAATAATCGTTGGAAATGTAAGAAAATTGCATTTAACTTCTTGAAATGCATCTTCCTTCTTTTGTAGTGCACTCTGAATTTTTCGAATGGTTTTTCCTTGCGTTCAATGATTTTCTTTATGAATCTGCACAAAAAATTTTAATTCAAATGCGACTCAAATAGATAGAAGTCAATTCCATTAAGATTAACCACTATTTAGATAATCCTTCTATGGTCTATAATGCAATATGTGAACAAATTACAAATTATTAGAGATATTAGTATAAATAGTTAAATTAAAAATTATTAAAATAAAATCAAAGCATATATATGTATTATTATTATTAAAGTATAGGATATAATTGTAAACTATCAACCTAACTATATTTTACAAGCATTGGCAACTAAGGCCTTCGGCTTAGACGAAAACTACATCCATGCCAGGGATTCGAACCCGGATCCTCGTTGTTCAGTTGCCTAAATGACTGGGCCGCTTAGCCTAGCATATATGCATATATATATAATATATTTTAAAAATATATTCAAACCTACTTTTCGAATTTATAATCATGCTTTTTAAATTCAAAACTGAGTGTCCTATTTTAGAGAAGATTTTTAATTGACCTTAAAAAATTTTAAATAACAAGTTAGTAATATTTTTATGTATTTATAAGGCAGTTATGTTTAATTTAAATTATTAATTCAAATTTTAACATTTTGTAACTGTATGCAGAAATAGATAGGATAAATATAAAGCTTAATTCTAAAATTAATTTCGAAAATTTTCAGTGAAAATGATTGTGATTAGATTGACAGTTAGTTAGTTAGAGTTATCCAAACTAAATGGTAATTTCTGATTTTAAATCCACATATTAATACATTATTCAACATATAAAAAAATCAGACACTTCAAAACAATATCTGGAAATTAATTCATGAGACGTTTTTATTGTCCATAAGGATCATTTAGCTAAAAAAGTAAAGGAAATAATCCAGACAAACGTTGACAGATAGGAAATGAGCACTGAAATGCATCAACCGAATAATTGATACCCTCATGCTCACCCAGTTGAAATTAAGAAACGATTTTGAAACTCGAAATATTTTTTATAACAAAAAATAGATGAATAAAATTACAAAAAAAATTGATAAAATTTTATATCCGTTTACTAATGAAAATTTTTTATTGTTTTTTTTTAAGTTTCGATGACTAAAACTTAGAATTAAATGCCTTCAAGTATAAATTATTTATTATCTTAAATCTGCCACCGAATTTATTTACTCTAATAAGCAAACAAAAGAAGAATACTTTAACTCTTTAGACATATATACGAGATAAGTATATATATGTAGTATGTTAATTCTCTTCTTGTTAAAATGATATCTCAAAAATAATATTAATTTTCCAAAAAAAAAAAAAAAAAATCAGCCAACACATAATGCATCATTTCCACCGTATTTTCCTCCAAATGTTTAGCCATAGATCAAAATAAATTGGCATCACGATATGCTAATTCAGTTCAGTACTAAAACCGAAAATCCTCTGTCAAACGCAACATTTGAAATCAATTTAATAGCCAAGTGGACAGCAGTGAAAAGAAAAAAAAGAAAAGAAAAAAGAAGAAACCGCACTAAATCTAAATCGTTTAAAATTCAACCATCAAATTGTTGCCCAAAATTTTGCGTCTTTCCAGGACCCGTCGTAATACAAAAAGGAGAGGAAAGGCAACATTAAATGCTCCCTGGGGTGCACTCAACGCTAAACAACTGTTGGACATTTTGATATATAGTTGTCAAGTGGTACACTCAGCTCCTCTACAATAAATGCCAATTTATATTGTGCCGGAGGAAAATAACTTTTCAAATGTCTAACGAATCGAAACGTGATTAATCATTTTGTAGATGACATAATTATGTTGCCACCGGAAAACTGGGCGATGGGTGTTAATGAAATCGTTATTATGTAATGAATATGTTCTACTTGGTGGGGCTGGTTGGGGGGAAAAGTTTCTCTCGTTTTCTTTCCTCTCATTTTCCTTCTATGTATTTTCCCATCGTTTTTTGTATCAACTTGCAAAAAGTTTTGAACAAAAGTGTTGGCTTATTGAGCAGCCTTACCGTTGGTTGTGATAAATTATGTTAATAATGTTGAGTAGGCAGAAGTTGGTAGAAAAGTTTTTATATATAGAAAACGGAGAAGGCTCATCCCTTGTCAAGAATCATGCCACGTTTCATATCCCGTTGCTACAACTTGCCTCCCCTCATCCCATCCCTCATCCCTCTCATTGTGCATACACACTTTTCTCTAAGTAGTTGGCCACACTTTTTGCCACCATCCAGCATACTTTATTAATTCACTTAGCAAAGTGTAATCCTATCACGTCAATAAGATTATGGTTTTTCGAGAATCTTTAATATTTTTTCTTGTTACCAACCCAAACCAAAAACCCCTCAAACTACCCTCGCTACCCCCCCTTGTGTTGTCGTAGTTGTTGGTGTTGCGTCCGTTTGCTGCTGCTGTTTATGGAAATCACAGGCGCCCTCTGAGTTGGTTGGCTTTGGCTTTTTGCAGTTGGCGTCATGCATAACAATGACTTACTCTCTCGTCCTTGTCATCCTTGTTGAGTTTCGAGTTTTTTGCTTTTTATTTTTTTTGCTTCACAAACTTCTTCCCCCTCAATGGCCCTATCCACCCAATCCACCTATCCTGCGGTTTCCCAAGCCCACCTCCTTTTTAATATGTGGAAACGTTTATTTTTATTTAACTAGATTTTGTTGTATGGTGCTTTTCGGCTTTTGCTTGTTGGCTTTTATGATTATTAAAATGTTACATATGTTTGTTTGTTGTTCACATCTCGAGGGCTTTAATATAATCGTATCATCGAATACGTTTATGTCCACAATTCAATTGAATTCAATGAAAAAATTGACAGTAAAATATAAAAGTAAACAAAATAAACGTTAATGTTAGCCAAACTCTAAGCTCTGCAACTGAAATTTTCTTAAAATCCAAAAAAAAAAAATTAAATTTTATTATCATTTTTAACTTGTTGTTTAAATGGATTTATAAAACACTTTGAATATTCATTTCTTATAATGAAATAGCATAGAAATAATTAAAATTTGATTATTATTGTTCGAGCCAGCAGGTGTTATGCATCTTTTGTTCTCTTTAACTATTTTCTAAGATCTTTTGTATCCCGCTTTGCATTACAAAATAAGAGAACCATGACCATGAACCAGACATTTACTTGCTCTCGCGCGACCCCGTTATGTTTTGTTCTCTTATATCAATAGCTAACCATTGAGTTCTGCCGACTTCTAATGCAGGCAGTCTGATGCATTGCGAGAAGCTTTCAGTTGTTTTTACACATAAACGCTAATTGGCTTTTCGAGGGTCCAAAGCTACAGAAAAATATAAGCACAGTTTTTGGAAGGCAGCAAATTTGATTAAAGCTTTTGATTTATAACGCTTAACGAAAATAAATCGTGTTAGTTATTGAATATGTGAAGTTACCGAAAAAGTTCAGTTTGTCAACAATTATGAAATATATGTATATATATCACGATAATTATATGTATATATACATATATATAGAATTTTGTAGAAAAGGCAAGTCATCTTACATCTTTTCGAGTCACTCCAAGAGTGAGCCTCTCTCTTATTTTTAATTTAATCTTTTCTCAAGCTGTTTAGCTTGAGCGACCATCTCTCTCTTAATAGAATGACCAAATGCAAAAGCATATTATCTATTGCACATTATGTATTTGTCTTTCATTCTAATTATAGCTAAATCTTACATATGTATTTTTATTACCTCAACATATATACATATCGATGTATGTTTTGCGCACAGGTTTTTTTTTTTTAGATATTGCTACGATAGTTTAGTCCTGCCATTATTGTATGTGGACTGAAAAATCGTTAAGAAGAAAAGCAATTACGCCGTTGTCCTTTGGACCATTGAAAACAACAACAACAACAACAATAACAACAGCAACTTGGGTCTAGTAGTAGTAATATGTACAACTAGCTGAAAGGAGTAGAAAAAGAACAAGAGGGAGAAGAAAAAGAAGCAATAGATATACACAAAAAGGATGAAAGTAGAAGCAAAACATGAGCATGTCCGGTGCAATAAACATTCATTACGAATGGCCCAAAATGCCACAAACAGACGAAGGACGATAGCCAGGACCAAAGAGCAGCAGCAGCTGCCACAGTTGCCTCAACAGACGGCCAGGAAATCAAAGCACACACACACACACACATAAACATACATACACATAGTGTTCTAACAAGGACATGTAACACACAAATACTTTACGCCGGAATTGAACAATAAAATAAATGATATTTGCTCAAGTAGCTAGCCGGCTGTTTTTTTCTTTCTTTTTACTTCTCTATTTCTTTAAATTCAATAAAATTTTATGAAAATGCTGCGATTAAATTGGCGCATATGTGTTAAGGGATCAAGGAAAAAAACAAGCTTGTAAGAGACAGGGGGGAAAGAAAAAAGGGTCAAGCCATATTGACTTTTATGACAGCTAGAGAAACGAAGAGAGGGCAGGAGGGGGGCGTAAAATGAAAACTATATAATCAGCATTAAAAATGCAACAGCTGCTGCTGCTGCTGCTGCTGCTACTACCCTTCTATTCCTCCTGGTGATGCAGTAATACAAGCCATTTCCTTCTTGCCTCCGTCAATACGTGCTGGGAAACACGTCTAAAAACAAAAAAGAAAAAAAAGAGGAAAAGACAAAACGGGGCAGGAAGAAAAAATAAATAAATTTATACATACTATAAATTTCTTTGCTTATAATTGGCAGCGTCATTTGTTCAGGCATTCAATTCGTTGTTTTTTCTGGACAAAAAGAATGCGATTTAATATTGGGCAATTCTGAAAAAGAAATTCACTAAAATATGGCGTTTCAAAGGAGTTTCTATTTTGTTTAAGTCCACGCTGTGAAGTGAAATTGAACTTAAATTAGATTCAGTTACCACAATTTCCTTAAATAGATTCAACAGAAGTATTAAGATTTTCATAGACCAATATAACTAGCTGAACTAATATATAAATTAATCAATCAATCAATTAATAAGATTGGTAAAATATTCTAGAAAATATTATATTAAACATCCAAGACCAAAGAAAATTAGTTCTCCTTAGCTATAGTTGTATCCTTGTCATCTTGTGATAATAATATCAGATGATTATTAGAGAAATTTCATAATTTTTTTGATGATTCAATTTTAGTTTACTTAAGTAGTTTTCCTGATTCCCAATTGAGCGACCATCAAAAAACGTTTACACAATAGAAAAAATTCAATTTGCAATTGTCTTTATATAAATAACCAAATCATATGACTATAGATAATGTTGATTTTTATTTTGGCCATTTATTTGCAATCTATCCTAGAGCAAGAATAATCAAATTCTATGAGAGGTGTATATAACATAACAGGCTACACGGGAGTGCAGTAAGTTGGGAAATCAAAAAGCAATAGACAAAGATGTGTGTCTATATTTAGATCAATATATTAACATTACCTGTAAGTTAATACAGCTCATTAATTATAGCTTATTGGACACAGAAAAGTGTTATAATGCTGACATCAATATAAGCGATAATTGAAAATAACAATTCTAAAATTTCTTTAAATAAAATCTATCTTTAACTTTTCGATTTCAATTGGAATTGCCAAAACTTGAGAGATGTAAATTATTGGAACACGTTTTGTATTTGTATTCGTATTCAGTCAAGTTAACTTTCCCATTGTTTGAAATTTTAATTAAAAATATTTTTATTTATCGTATTTATTTGTATTTTTTATTTTCACTTGTGTTCGTTCAATTTGCTTTTTGTTGTTTGAGTTGTTTTTCGTATGAAATGTGTGTGACAAATGCGTGGCCATAACTTTATTCCATATTGTTGGTGGTGGTGGTGGTGGTGACCCTCACCCACCTGAAACAAGCCCCCCTCCCCCCGACCCTGGTGTGACATTTATTACAAAATTTTTAAGGTGCCGGGACCAGAATGGAATGCTTGCTAATAAATTGGTTCACATTTCAAATTGTTAAAATTGGCTGCAAAATAAATCATGCGTTTGCCATTCATATATATACGATACATACATATATATTTGATTTTGAAATGAATTAAAGGCAGATAAATAGCAAAATTTATTACACAAATAATTGTATATTCTGTTTTTGTATTCACTTTGTTTTTATGCAGAAAATTATAATATATTTGAAATTAAAGTTGTGGAGCTTCAATCCATATCCTTGTTGATTCATTTGCACCCATTTCAGCAGCTCGTCGAGCCTTCTACATGATCTCGGTATCCGTATCAGGCACACAAATTAGACTCGTGTGTTTTTCCTCTTCTCTCCAAATGCCTTGCAGCGTAAATTACGCGCATAAAATGAACATTAGATTCATATTTTAATGGAGGAGGCATGAGTAGAGTCATATAAATAAGGGCGAGACCAGCACCATCTACACCCCTGCCCCCTACCCACCACACCATTCACTTTACTGAAAACAAAAAAAAAAAAAAAACAGGAAAAATAAAGAAAAAGGTTATGCCAAATAACCTGGAGCTATTATAAACACACACACACATCTATATATACACATATATATATATATATTCTAGGCTGCCATGCCTCCATTCTTTTCTGTATTTTTTCCCATTGTTTGTGTCTGTATTGGTGTGTGAGTGTATGTGAGTGGGTGGATGGGTGTACTTATTTCCATTACAAATGAGCTTATTATATGCTCGAGTCACAAAGTCATTGCGACTTAAAAGGATTTGCATGTGATTAGCAGCAGCACAAAATGTAAACAAAACTCAATTCTTGAGCCACAAAACGAAAATGTTGGAAAAATATTTCAAGCACAAAGCCCAACTAAATGTTACTCATTGTTTATTGAAATTTTAACATTTTTTGGTAAATAAAAACAGGTGACTTTTGTTTTTAAATTTATAATTCACATTTGTTACTTAAAATTAAAACATTAACTTTATGTGTATAATATATTATCAAGTGCTAAAAATTGTTTGTTGATCAATGATGTGACTAAGTCTCATATATATATATATAGGTATAAGAAAAATGGAATACAATATAATTGTTAATCCCTCAATAAATTAAATAACAATTCGTTACTGCGAAATTTTTTAAAACTTTCTCAAATTTATGAATATTTAATATATATTTTTTTTATAATGGACTTGAATCTTGAAAATTCTTTACCCCAAGAGTTTTTTAATTTCGAGAAACTTGATTATTATTACTATTTACTTTGATAAATATGTTTCATATACATTTTAAGACAAAATCAATTTTAAAATCGTTTGTTTAAAAAATTTGGACTAAACTATTCAAAAACTCATTTTCTGGTATTAAATAATGTTATCTATAGACACACAATGGAGATTCAATAGTTAAATATTATGAAGTAGATTATCTTCCACCTCGTTATCTTCAATAAGATCATTGCACTTATATATGAGTGTATATACTCAGTTGAGAAAATATTTTATAGGGCATCGGAAAAACAAAGACGATTTGTAAGCACTTGAAAAGTTACATGTGAGCAAAGAAATGGGTTGGAGTATCAGGGGGTTGTTCCCACATTGAAACAATGAACACATCATAATCATAATCATAATTTTTGTTGCCTAATTTTTGGGGCACACGATCTGTGTTTATATATGAGTGTGTGTGCGCGTATCACAATGTTTTCCATAATTTAACCAAGGTACTTATGTATGTATGTATGTCTGCCTAAGCATTATCCATCCTGCATTTAATGGCCTTGGAATGGCAATTTCAATCGATAAACTCGGTACTGAAATTCATTTGACAGAAGAAGAGACCCTCAATCTCTCTCTCTCTAACTCCCTATCCATAGGCTAGAGCTTTTCGCTTCGATTGTTAGGCATAATGGACGCCGTTGAAGTCGTCGTCTTCCCACTTTGCATAAGCGTTGATGGCAAATAGAAAATCTCTTGCAAATATTTGAAAGAATAGAATAGAAAAAAAAAACAAACTAGAAAAGGGAAAAGCAGGCGCTGTAATTGAAGCTGACTTGAAAGTGTTGCTCCAAAAAGGCCGAACAGGTAATATGCAAATTATTGATTATGTTGGCATGGGCCAAGAGCTGCTGTCCCCCAAAAGAGAAGAAAGAAAAAAAAATGAAAGAAAAAACTTAATGCAGGGATTTGGTTGTCTGAATGGAAGCAATGACTTTCAAGTAAGTGCAAAAGAAGGGAAAAATATAAAAAATAAAAAAATAAAAAAAACCAGCAGACTCACCCAAGCCAAAGGTACACAAGTCAAATGCAAAAGACCAGACAGCATTTCTCTTGAATGCAGCAGCACCAGCCAACCCATTGATACATAGAAGTTGGCACAAAAGACTAAGTAGAACTAAAGTTCAGCTAAAAGCCAAATAAATAAATATATATACATAGGTATAGGGAACAAGTTATGCCTTAGGTTTAGACTTTTGGCTACACTGATTCAAAGTGGAATCTAATTGAATATATTTGAGGTTGCATCTCTATCAAATTTTCTTTTCGATATCTAAGAATACAAATAATAGGAATAAGTTGAACCCTGGTAAATATAAGTCTTTAAAATCAATAAATAATACTTTGAATTCTTAGAGTTTTCAAGACTAAGCTTTACTAATTAATTAATATTATTTTCCAAATTAGATTATGCGTTTTACTAAATTGGTCTGATGATTTGCAGAAATTGTTTAAATATTTTCCTTTACGGATTTTCATTTCATGCCAAAAAAATAAAAGTTATAATTGGAGTGTTCTATTTTAAACCACCGTGCAGTGTATAAAAATCGACAAAAATTTTGAATATAAATAAAACTTGAAAGTAAATAAAGGTGAATAGGCAAACAAAGACAGCAAACGATGGTACAGAGGGATTAAGGGAAAGAGAGAGAGAGATAGAGAGAGAGAGTGAGAGAGAGCAGACAACAATGATGATGCAAAAGTCAAGTCAAGTTTAAGCACATGCATAAACATGAAGTCATGAGTTCACTTGACAGATTTTTCCATCTTTGGCTTTAAAGGTACTCAAAAATTAAAGATGTATGGCACGTGTGCTCTAGGCCTGGCGGCTATTAAGCGACACTCGGTCCGCTGAGAGAAAGAGAAACAGGGGAACCGAGTAAGCCAGTGAGTGATAAGAAAGAAGGAGAGAGAACGAGTGTAAACTGTGCATAAAACTCAATCAAGTCGAGAGACATACATATACATACATGTAGCTATATATATATATATATATATACTCGTATACACACATCAATGGGCTTTACTTTACATACATATATACATATACTCGCAGTACTTACATCAGACCCAGTGTACCTACCCTGCAGGCATGTCAAGGGATCTGACACGCTCCACTCTCTCTCTCTCTCTCTCTCTCTCTCTCTCTCCTCTGTTTCTTCATAGCTGTGAATCCTTGTGCAAGACAATGGCAAAAACAACAACGAAAACGAAAAAAAAAATCAAACAGAGAATAAAAGAAATCTCCATGTTTTGGCAACAAAATGTTAGAGAGCATCTTTTTGCCCTTTTGCTGTTTGGGGACAACAAACAACAGGAGAAAAAGTCAAATAACTTAAGCAAATGTGCGAAAGCCCAAAGAGTTTCAATCCGTATGGAGTGTCGGTGAATGGCCTGAAGGAGATGTTCAGTCTTAAGCAAGTTGCTATTTTTTTTTTCATTTTTATTTTTAGCTGCACTTCTCTGGCTTAAACATTATAAGGTCGAAAGTCAAGAATGTCAACCAGAGTGCAAACATTTAAAGAGTTATGAGAAAGAAGCTATTAAGTCCCTTTTAAATAAGTTAAGGAAACACATCAAGAGACTCTCTCAGACCCATATATTCAAGATAATCCTTATATTTAACAGCTTCCAAGAGTACGGTAAGACAGAGGAGATCTTCGCAAGGCTTTCTTTTGGCGTTACATTTTGAGAACTATACAAAAATGTTGACTCCTAAACTAATTTCATTAAATTTAATTTGTTTTTTTTTTTAATTATTTAATCGATATAAATCGTTAGTATAAATGTACATACATTATTTTTTCTTTCTAACACTATGATCGTATAATACAATGTAATTGTATAAGTTAGATTTTAAAACGGTTCGTGTCACATTATCGCTATATGGACTGGGTTTTGTGGTGACCGTTACGATCTTGTGATCACCCTTGTGCATAAAATACATGCCATAAATTGGATGATTTACCACCTGATAATTATCATTCTCATTATCAAACACTTCACCAGTGCGCCAGTCAAAAAAACTAAGATCAGTACTCTTTGGTTGCAAAAGTTTTCGTCCTTCGAATATGGCACGCCAATCCTTAGCTCCGGGTATTCGCATATTGGACTGTCTTAAACTCATCTCGTAGTCAATATATCCAGATATATCAAAACCGTTACAACGACGTACTTGCATAAATATAATGGTCTAAAATTAATATAATTCTATTCTATGTTATTATGGTATTAAAGTATTAACATTTAGAACCTACCGATATTTCCTGAAGCACATTACGTCTCTCGCGTATTGCCAATGCGTGGAGTACCACATCATCACCCGTGAAATATGTACTATAGATCATCTTCGATGTCACCTTTGGGGCAGCAGCGTTCTCCACTAGAGTTTTAAAACGATAGAATTCATCTTCCTCGTATATCGATGTCATTGTGCGATATCCCAATTTGGTAAGCTTATTGATTGTTGGCACATCCTGCAAATAACGATGATCCTCGATCTTGGGAAAGGATGCCAAATATTCCTCATAATTGTCGAAATTAAGTAAACTGTAATCTTCCATTATCGATAATTGATACAATTGACTATTTTTATAGTTGAACTTATGAATAGGTTTTATATGTATATTTAGTTACAAATTTATAAATTGTCAGAATGTTATTAGAAATTGTATTGGAAATTATATAATTTATATACATATACATATGTACCTAACATGAAAGCTTAGAAATTTTATAAATGGAAATTGAAAGCAAGAGGCATAGTTAAATATTTTCCAAGGCCTACCTAAAAACAAAACTTCTTAAGGTTAAAAAATTATGAAAGGGTTGATGTATACAGTTATGGTAGTTTCATACCCTGTACCTACAGGATAAATTAAAGTGGCGAAAATGTATTTAACAGGCAGAAGAAATCATTTCCGACTCACTTCCACCCCCAAAAACTGGAAAAAAAAAACAAATAACAAGAAAGGTATTGAAGCTATTATATTTCTTTTAGGTACTCTTAATTATCGATGTCGATCGATAATAAATATCGCAGATATACGTTGTACAATAAAATGTCGGTTACACATGACATGCGTTTGCTGCTTTCTTCTGCAAGCAGTATAAGATTCTGTAATCAGTATGTATAAATTTCTGTAAGCAGTAGATTTTAAGTAGACAATTTAAATTTAAATTTTTTAATTGATTGAGGTTTCCAGGGACTTAAATTTGAGAAGTATGACTACCTGGCACAGGGTCGCTATACTCAATTAAGTTAGACATTTTAATTTAAATGCCAAGCATTTTTGCCTTACTGCAATTTCATTTTTCTCTTTACTTATGATTTCGTAAGAAAAAAAAAATTTCATAACAAAATTATTTATCACTTATAAAATAATAGGAAAGGAAAGCTCAAAAAAATATTTAGAGAGCTATGAGTTGAGAGAGGATCGTAAAGCAACGGTGCCCTCGCATAGCTCGCCTTAGCATTCACAATCGGCGAATTGCATATACACGAGCCGATCGATTGCCAGAAGAAGCTTGACAGTGTAGGCCAATTTCGCCTTGCTGGCTACACGTAGAAAAAATGATATCTTACTCTAAGATTTCCTTACTGCTTGCCTCAATTGTGTTGAAATAAATTGTGATATAGTTTCGTGCAGTGCAAAGTAATTCGTCAATGGAAGTTTTTATCGAAAATGGAAATCGAAATAGATGAGAGATTTTTATAGTCACTGCATGGTACGCAAAAAGAGTCACAAAGATCATAAGTAGTTTATCATGCAATTGCTTAATTGAAGAGGGCCAATTTTTATATTTCTATATTTCTTATGCACAGTGAATTTCAGTTTCTTCAAAAATCAAATTTCCTTAAAATTGCCATCAATTTAACAAAAAACTTAAAATTAATTATAGAATTCGGTTGGTGGGTAGGTTTCTCACACTTCGTAGGGTTGGAAATGCCTTCTATGTGTCTGGTACCCTTTTACCCTATAGGCACAGGATATAATTAATAACGTGGAAAGAAAAACAATACTAAAGACAGGCCGAATTAAAATTGATAAGCCTTCTGGGGCAGTGGTTCCCATCCCTTCGATGGGAAAATTATTAAGTGATCAATAACTCCGCCCAAAATCCATTTATGGATTTAAACAATAATCTGCATATATATAAATATATAAATTATATGCTCTTTGGAATACTTTAAAACTACAAACATTATTTCATAAATATTAAGGTAAAATTTGAAGGATTAACTTTTAATAAAACTAATAAACAAATAATAAATAATACTCATAATATCGCTTTTAGAAACGGGCCATTAATAGACGAGCATACAGACCACGTCCGTTTACAACCTTCAGGCACTGTTGCATACAGTGGCAATAGATGATTGTATTCGGACCAATAAAATTACCATTCGTAAATCCAAATCGTTCGCAAAGATTGGGACGAAATTGAATTTCCGAATATGTGCCGCTCATTAAAGTATAGCTTAAAACCAAAGTTGATTCAATCGGATTGTCTAAACGCAGTTGATACACAATATAAGATAGTTTTTCCTGCTCATTATTGGTTGAATCGATCATCAGAAGTATGGACCATGATGCCTTATATGCAGTAAATTGTGCCACCGGTATAAATATATTTTGTGGCATGGCAATTGGTCCCGGCAAAACATGCAAAAGCCGTACTGTTATATTAGACATCTGAATGAACGCCGTGAAACGTTTATACAGATTACGGTTAAACATTATCGCTGCCTGACGTGATGACATTGCCTCCATTAATTCGGCACCAGTTTTATTGGGCCATTCGCATTGAGATTCGTGTTTTGTAACGGCTAACTTTTCACCAATCCATCGGCAACCGATTCGTCTATATTTGCAAAATACCCAACGATTTGGACATGAACTTATAAAGTGTCTCCGCAAACACGATCGTTTCATTTTTTCACCGCAAAACTCACAAATTGTTTGCACTTGGGCCAAGGCATTTTCCGCCACAAGATTACGATTAGGAAGATGGCGATAGATTCTCACTGAACAACTGGGACAAGTGCCAAGCTCAGGTCCCAGCATCTTGTCCAGGACACGCATCTGATAGCAACCAGCACATATTAAGTGACCATGCTGACACTGAAAGAGCGTCGAAAAGGGGACACTCTTGCAGACAACACATCGGACAACACTGTTAAGACTCTGCTGAAGTGTACAAAGAACATCAGAGGTTGGATTCGTGACCAGACCGTCCGGTGTGGGTACATTCTTTAGATTAATCTCTTCATCCTCAGAGCAGCTGCATGAGTCATCATAATAATCATTTTGGGATGGAAAAATTTCTGTATTTAAATCCACATCTTGACCGTTCTCATTAAATGGGTGAGCCATAGCGTTCAGTAAATAAAAAGGATATATGCCGCTTTAACGAATAAAATATATACATAAATATTTAGAAAATTTAATAATCGATACTAAAGGCTTGTTTAGCCAGCTGTTGAAATATGAATGTGATAATGGAAGATATACAAATTTCAGTAAAATCAATGACTTATGATTAATTTTTCCAGCTTACTTCTGATCAAATATTTATTACAGAGCTGGGGAAATCAGAGGGAATTGCATTAAGTCGGTAGTAGATTATAGTATTCCATATGTATTAGGTTTTAAAGAGAAAATTATTTTTTGGCAGGCAGGGCAGATTTAGAGGACTAACCACCTCACTCTCCCTCTCACATTCGCACTTTCTGTCTCTCCCTCTCTATCTATATATCATAGGATCTTTAAGCATTTAGTTAATTTAGTCTCTTCAAGGAGTTCAAATGTATCGCTAGACTCAATCAATCAACTAATGAAAATTTAGTCATCTTGCACTAACTAAATTAAACATAATTTAAGTAAAATATATTTTCTGATTTTTTTGAAGAGCAAACTTATAAATAAAATCTAAAATACAATTTATTTTTTGACTTTAGTTCAAGATTCGTAAGTGACCCTTTCATTCATTAACTGAATTTAATTGTGATCCCACAAGCAAGGTACATATTTCCCTTATCACATACTCGTATTTGGCATTCTTTTACAACACTTGGAAAACAAAGGAGAAGGAGAATCCCTTTTCTCAGTTGAAATCTAATGGACTTTTTCCTAAACATCCTTACATATCCATGACCATGAAATTGTAAAACGAATTGTTCCTAACTGAACCCAGGAGAACAATACAGCTTATCTGTGGGTGGGTACTTCCTTCCAATCAGGAGCAAGGAGCATTAGAAAAGGACATGCAAGCTCCTTTACTGACGTAAATTGAAAATCTATTGTTCACTTAACCAAAGATTTTTAATTAGTTTTTTGAAGAGATGCTGCACATCGGCATTAAGCATCAACACTTTTTAAATTTCATATAAAAGTGTGCAATAAAATCGGATTTGGCATTTCAACTAAATAATCAACAATTGTAAATCATTTCAACAAATGTTGGACACGTGCTTTCCGCTTTGACTTTGCACGTGCCGCAAGTAGCTGCCACTTTCAACAGCAAAAGCAGAAATTATTGGCAACGCCTTTGAGCGCAATAAATATGTTTGATACTCGGGCAAGTTGCCAAATATCTATATATATGTACACACATACATACAAACTTACATATATGCATGCTCAAGACTCAGCAGGACCCTACGCTACCTAAACCAATCCTTTATATCCTGGCCATGGCTGTTTGCTTTGCAGTTTTTAATAGTTCCTGATTGTATTGTGCAATCTGTGTACCTATACACTGAGAGAAAAAAATGATATATCAAATACATATAACTAATTGGGGTATTTGCTTATTTTTTCCCTTTTATATTATATGTTACCTTAAAATAAATTTCATTATGTATTATTTGTATTAATTGTTTAAGCAGAAAAGGTCAATGCCTGTACTCTTATTTTTGTTTCATGTTAATCACTTGTGAAATATTAAAACTTATCTGAAATAAAGTGTTCCTTATAATAATAATAATAAAAAATATATCTAACATCATAATCTCATAAACATAATCTTTTAATTTGAAATCATTTACTTATGAATATGGAAAATTACATTGAAAATTATATGATATAAATAAAAATAAATTTTGTTTATTATGTATTAATGTAATTCTTAATGAATATCATAATAAGTGACAGTTTTTAAATAGAAAACATTAACTTATTAATCTATTAATAAAATCAACAAAAGAACAGAACAGGTAACTAAACATCGGCTAATAAACCGATTTAAAAATTAAATAAGAATGAAATAAGAAGTTTAAGAATACCCCAATTGTGATATATTTAAATTATATAATGTCATAAACTGAGTTAAACCATCAATTAACATTATTCAAGTTCTTCACCCCATTTGATAATATTTAATCATGTTTAAGGATTTTCTTCGTATAACTGAATTTCCTCTGTTATGAGTACTTCTGGAATTTTTTCAAAGTAAAAATTTATAAATTAATGGCGATTTGTATCCAAAATATATAATTATTGAAATAGAAGTTTTAATATGTAAGGTAACAAAAAAGTTATGGTTTTAGATTGATTACTAATACTTATATTTATTTTTATATGTATGAAATTTAATATGGTTTAAAGATATATCAAAGTAGTTGAAAGAACTTATATAAGTATTTGTAGTGCAGTTTAAATTTCAAAAGCTCGTGGAAATTTTTGAAATAAATCTTATCTTTTATTGTTTCTTTACATAAAATTAACAGGAATTCAAAACACTCTCCAGTGAATCGTGATCCAGAAATCTGAAACATACATATACTAATATTTCCAAAATCTCATCAAAATAAAGGTATTTCTATTACCCACTCGAACTAGTTTTGAATATAAATCTAGAATAATTAAGTGTTAAAAAAAATATTTAAAACATTGGCCTGTATATTTTTCACTTGGGACGTTATATAAACTGGGGGAACGAAAGTTGTGTCAGAAGTAACAATCCGTGGCAAAAGTAACGGGAAGGCCATTAGCGATACATATCGGAATTTATATCTATATACAAGATTAGCTTTGGGTGTACTTAATATTATGAGGTTGGTATAATTTAAAAGTTATAGTATAATACTAATTGCATAAGTATTGTGTATTAATATAATAATTATATATGTATGTGTATTATATATTAAATATTACATTAATTGTTTTAAATCGGAAGACTTTATATATATATATACATATATTTCACCCTATGTACTTATTTAAAGTTTTTATTCCGGATTTTTAAAGACTTCCAATGGAATTATTCAAAACAGATTTCGGGGAAAACAGAAAAATAATTGTAAACAGTTAATCTAAAGTATTATAAAAAATATAGAATTTAAAGACAAGCCTATAGAAATATATGTAGGTATTCGTATATACACTTATAATCATGTATAAGGTTGAAAGCCCCATTTTTTTTTCCAAGTGTACTACTCCTTGGCTGCTCTTTTGCACGGACTTGCCCGCTCCGGCTTCATCTCAGAGAATTACTAACTCAGCCCAAAGGGCCACGGATATCGTTCGACTAAATCAAACGAATGAGTGGAAAACTTGGAAATGGAAATGTTTTTCACTCTGCACAATTCGATTATTTGCGTTTTTATTCCATTTTAAATGATATTTCCCCTCTTCGAAGTGGAACCAATTATTTGTGAAAAGGAAGCCATAGGGCAAGCAATTTGTGTGGAAATGAACCATAAGTAAAGGGATAAGGGGTTGAGGGTAAGGGTGGGTGTGGGTGTGGGAGTGGATGAAACTGATGCTGCTGCAGTTGAATGTACCGAAGCAAACAAAAGATCAAATTAATAGCATCTGAGAGACATCGATGCGGGGCTTAAATCAACAAACCAGCTAACACAGACAGAAAAGCTGCAGCAGCTTTTCTGGGAGGAAGAGGAGGGGAGGTAGGGTTAGGGCATCGTTAAGCATCTTGCAGCAATGGGCAAACATTTAAACAGTTGCCATTGCTTGAAATGGTGCAAGAGTATAAAAACTCCAGCAATAACTCAACGAAAGCATCACAAACACTTCCGACTTTCCATTAGAAACAAGAGAAAGTTTTCGGTATAGATAAGTAATGACACCTAAATACGCCCTGGTCTTTGCCCTGGCGGCGGCCCTATGCTGTCTGATATCCACCACAGAGGCACGGAGCCGTGTGGTTGGATCTCGTCGCTCTGCAGAGTTGATCGAGAATACCGATGATAGATCCGACTCGGATGCGGCTGCACAGGAAGAGGTGAAGCAACAGCCAGAAGAAGAGAAAGCGGAGGAAGAAAAGGAATTGGAAGCCCCCAAGGAAGAATCAGTTGCCAATACTGATAATGATAAGGAGAACAAGAATACAATTGTCCGTCCCAGCAGGGAAGATGGCCGAGCTCGTCGTCGCATTGTGAGGTCTGGTCGTCGTAGTGGTCGTCGTGGTGGACGACGTGGTGGTCGCCGTTCTCGCAGAGCTGGACGTCGTAATGGTCGCAGGCGTGGTGGTCGTCGCGGACGTGCTGGTGGCCGTCGTCGCACCTCGGTTAGGACACGCAGCGGTGTCAGACGCAACCAGGGTTAAATGCCAAAACCGATATTCTATCCCACTCCCGATGTACAACTGAAACTTGTAAATTATTTCGATAAAAAAAACAAAACAAAACAAAACACAGTAATAAAAATATTTTCACATTTTGACAAAACAAAATACTTTAGCATTTGTTTACTTAATTTGATTGTGATTGTGAATTTCTATATAATTTTCTAGAGCAACAAAATTAAAATCGAAATGGATGCAAGAAAGAGTCAAGAGTATGAAAATCGCGCCAGTGAGATTCTCAGACAGAAGGAAGTAATCGATGGAAATACGGCCAGATTCTATGAGACAATTGGTACCGTTTCACGGAGTATACGTAAGGGTGACTGGTCGTATCTCCATCGCCATCCGGAAATTAGAGCCATCATTCGTGTCATTGTCACCGAGGCCATAAAAGAAAATCCCAGAAATATTTTTACCTTTGCAGCCAAACTTTTCGAATGCGATAATAGCAAAAATTTAATTTTAAAGGTACGAGTATAAAAGTTTTTAAATCTATTCAAAACTCTCGGGTTTTTTTTGTTGTCTTCAGATTAATAAGCAATTAAAATGGATCGATGAGCAGATAAAAAACTCCAAATTGTCTTCGCTCGATGAAAAGGGAAATTCAGTGAATCGAGTGACGTTTCTGCCGAAGACAAAGAAACCGAGTGCATGCAAAACTTTAAGGATAGCGAGAATAAAAATGATGAGGATATTTCTGAGAATCCTTGCGGCGATCAGAAGGAAGCAGTATGTCCAGAAAATATCAGACCAAATTGTTTAGGGAAGTGAATTATTATAATTACATAATTTATATAACTCAAAATCGTTTCTTGTATTTTTGGAGTCATCTTTATGCAATCAGCACTGTACCATCTACCATTACCATTTATTATTTAACCGTAGAACAAAATTTTCCTTAATTTCTCTGTCTGTGTAAAAATATAATTTCAACTGACTTTGGTTATAAAACAAAAATTGTTGTTTTTTTTTTCTTTAATTATTTAACAATAATTTTGTTTATTTTTTTGAACTATGTATTAATTTCAATACCCTGAAATATTTCATAATTTTAAATATCATATGGGCCCCGGGTGGGGGGGGGGTTAAATTTTTAAGCCGCGTTTTTACTGGGGGTTTGCTTTTAAACCAAATTTTTTTTTTTTATAATTGGTAAAATTTAAAGGTGTGTTTTTTTATTTTTGTTTTTAATATTTTTTTTTTTTTTTTTTGTTTTTTTTTTTTTTTTTTTCTTTTTTCTTTTTGGGGATTCTTGGGACGGTAATATTTAAAATTTTAATTTTTAAAATATTTTTAACTCCCTCTCGGGGGGGGTTCTTTTTTCACCCCTTGGTTTTCCTTTTTTGTCTTGTTGGGGCGGTGGGGGGGGGGGTTTGGGGTTGGGGTTTTGCAACACCTTGCAGACATTTAAATAATTAATTTTCCTTCTGGTTTTTGGAAATTCGAAAAAATTAAATTTTTTTTTTTTTTTGAAATTAGGGTGGGGAGGCGGGGGGGCCCGGTAAAATTAAAGGGTTCCCCCCCTCTTCCTTATTCCTTTCAAAAATTTTTTTTTTTTTCCACGAAAAAAAAAAAAAAAAAAAAAATTTTAATACTAATTTTATTTAAGTCTTAATTCCTTTTTTTTTAATTTTTATAATAATTTTTTTATTTTAAATATCATAATTTTAATACTAATTTTATTTAAGTCTATATTCCTTTTTTTTTAATTTTTAAAAAATTATATTTATAATATATTTAATAGATTTTCATTTAAAAATACACATTAATTGTGTACCTTAGTTCAGTGAACGTCAAAAGGATTAAAATAAATTCAAATTTCAAACTTCGATAAGCGAATCTTGCCTTAATAGTTAAAATATAGTTTAAATATTACAATTTTCACATTTTACTGGAATGTAATGTATAATCATTTAATTTGTCACCCCTGATTAACTTTAAATTTTTAACCTAATTGAAAACTAAAAGATGACATATTATAGGATTTTAGAAAAAAGAAAATACTTTGAATTTATAGTCGAGTTTTGATAACTCTTTAAGTCCATCTTGCCATTGAAGGATTCTGAAAATTCACTGAGTCTGGTCCCAGACAGACTCTAAAACATCAGCATCACATACAAAAATGTTGAAACTTTTCAACGGGTTTCAAAACAAAAACGAAAAATTTGTCAAACGAGTCGTGATGGCTTTAAGATACCCTATACCCATTCGTATATTTACTTTGAACTAATATTTGTAATTGTTGTGTTTCGAAAGATCTATTAATTTCGTTTGTTAAATTTAAAATTTTAAAATATATTCAATTTAAGTTATAATTATATATGAGCATATAGTATAAGAATTTTTTAATTATAAATGAATTAGTTTCATTTAAAGATTTTTAAACTAATTAAAACTAATTGGATCCTACCAATTATACTACCAATCATTTGATTGGTCTAACAATGCTTAACAAAAATATATTAATTTTTGTATTAATTTTAGTATATACTAATATAGATAGTATGCCTGTTTAACCCTTCTTGGTGTAGGGTATAAAAATGTTAACAGTGGAAAATGTCAGGCCTGTTTCTCCCGCCTCTATTGTTTTCTCCTTTTTCTTTTTGGCATTCTCTCTTACTCTCTCTCTCTCTTTCTCTCTCTTACTCTGTTTCACTATCTCCCTCTGACGACGTGACATGTGACAAGAACTTGCCGCGGCATTGCTGCAACAGCTGCTGTCGTTCCTCAGACTTGGTAAAAATGATGAATGTGCCAATGTTCCCGGTCCAGAGTTCCATGAGCTCCATACACTCTGCCAAAACTTCTTTGTTGGCCATATTGTGTATATATATGTACGCCTGTGTGTGTGTATGTTGGGTGGAATGGTTATGTGTGTGTGTGTGTGTGTGTTTGTAGTTGGTATTGGGGCTGGAAAAGTTTTCTGTGGCCATCAAGTTTTAAGTCCATTTTTGGATTATTAGACAACACTTGGTGGAACATCAACGACACTGGATGAGCAAGTTTATCAACACAACAAAAGTTTCTCATAGTGTGTGTGTAAGATGAGATAGAACAATGTGACAGAGATAGCGTCAGTGAGAGACAGAGATGGAGATAGAGAATGAAAAACCTCATATAGTTTTGTGGTCTACAGGAAATTAAACTCATGTGATATGTGTAAATCGTGATCATGTCTATATTCAATTATGATGCACTCGAATTTCATTATAAAACTGCAAGTACATACATCTGTATATATACATGCATATCTATACCGTTAAAAGAGACACTATGACAGAGAGTGAGAGACAGCCATCATTCAATTTGTATTCAACATTTTTAATTAAACTCCTATTCCTCCTCAGAGTGTTCAATGATATTTCTGTAATTTCCTATTCATCTGGTTGGCATACATACATATATATACATATATATATGTATGTATATATGACATGCCTTCAGCTACTGTCAGACATATGTATATATATACACATAGATGCACACAGATAATGTATCTATCTCAATGCACAGAAGCTGGGCCCCCCCTTTGTTTAAGCCTATTAAGAAGACAATGAACTTCCATTGTTTGGCTTTTAGCAGCATCGATTGGTCGAAATATTCAAGATAAAACAATAAGTCAGTTAGGCAATGAATTTCTCTCAATTTACAAAAGTGTAAAGAAAGCTGTTCTTGGGTTTTTTTTTGAAAAATGAAAATTTAATTTTCATATATTTTCCATAATGCCAGAGGACTTGGAATAATTATGTGAATATGTACATATTTGTCTGACGTCATTGTTATTGTTATTGTTATACTAGTTTTGTTATTATTATTTTTGTTTTGTTGTATTCATAATCTGCTTAAGGCCAACTTTACAATGAGGCAATAGAAAATTCCATCAAAGAACAGCTGAATAAATTTTATTAGCCCCTTTCTAGGTCATTCAAAGAAAGTTCAACTATAAATTCAATTCCTATATATTAATTTGTAAATATGTACATTGGAATAGATGAAATATTTCTTAGCTTTCTTTTAAATTTGTATATTCATTTAGAATTATAGAAAATAATAGTTCCTCTTGATTCTTCGTAATGTGTAGAATTATCCAAAAAGTTATGAAAAATAAAGTGAAATTTAAGGCCCAGTATCTTTCATCAAATTTATTGAGTTTCCGATTTGATAATACTATGAATTTTTAATCAACATAATCAGCTCATTATATCTTTACTGTAAGTCAAGCTATTATTCGATCTATAACAAACAATTGATTGATAAAAAAAAATACAGTTCAATATGTTTGTTCTTTTTGAAAATTAAATGAATTCAATTCATTCAATTTGCTATAATTCTGTATTCTGTATTATGCCTAATTTGATTAGATAATATTTAAAAGATCTTTCAATTCGGTATTATTCTGTATTCTTTATATGACTAATCTGATTAGATAATATTCAAAAATTACGATTAAATGTAGAAGAAATCGTATACTTAATCGGGTTTTACGCCCCGTACCCATAGGATAAAAGTTTCCAAAATGAGTGTAATAGAAGGAAGAAGAAAGCAATTCTCACCATATAAAATATACATACGGTTGATCAGCATTAATAGTCGAGTCGATTTGAGACTTGTCCGTCTGTGTGAACCTCGAGATCTTTGAGATTAGAAGTGCTAGAGCATCGAAATTTGGTTTGTAAACCCATTTGGTTTGTAGTATACGCTGTTCAAGTTTATTTCAACACGCCCACTTTCATCCTCTTAATTTAAAATGAAGCAGGTAAGTCACGTAGTGAAATTTTAAAAATCAAATTCATCAATTTAATAGAAATATTCAGTTAGTTTTTTCACTTATTTAATTTTCATTTTGAATAAATTTTTATTTGATATACTCATGTAATATAATAATTTATTTACCAAACATTATTTAGCCAATCCCACAGTGGATACAAAAGTACTATGAAAAGGTTAAAAATTAAGGTATAAATATTTATTTAAATAAGTTTTAATCTTTTAAATTTAACATATTTTTGAAAATTTTATGTTAATTAATAGATTTTCATTTAAATTAATAGATATCCTTAAAAGAATAATATCAAAAAAAATATTTTTTAATAGATGCAATTCTCTATTACCCCAAAATATGAGTATTCTATTCGAAAACAAAAAACCCATAATAATTATTAGTCTTAATTGCTTATCTGTCTTTACTTAACTTATTTTTAACTCTATTGAATAAATAACTTAACAATTAACCAATTTACAGAAGATAACTAAATAGTTTATAAACATAAATATATCATATAATCAAATAAACATATATCATCAACAATTAGAAAATAAAGTTTACATTTATCTAAATTAATTCAAAATTTAGTCATAGTTTGTTTTTCCTTTGATTACAAAATAATTTAAAACATTTCCATAATCGTTTAAATATATTTTCAGACATTATTTTTATTTCTTCGCTTTCCGTTGTCAAACATTATATTTTTATGCACTGCCTTTACCGATTTAGACATATTCTTATCATTATGTATATATAAAACGATATTCATATGTAATTACGATGCCATCTGCACCGCTTTTCATTTCCTTGCCATTAAAGTGATTTTCCCCATACGCCGGCCCATTTCTCCTTTACTCCTCTATATAAATGGGCGGAAGGATTCCGTTTACCATGCCAATTGACATTTATGGCTTGTGCAAGGATGCAAAATCTAACGATAACACGCCTCACCATGAGTACCGCCACATGGTAAAGTGAAAAATGTGGGCCTAGGCCCTGGAAAGAAGATATAGAGTATAGTCACGACATTGAGATACCCTGCTTTAGTTATATAATATATAAAATGATTAACGACGAATGTTTACTGTTGCTTAAAAAGGAGAGATATTCCATATTATCGTAGAGTTTTTCGCTTGGCCTATTATACCCGTCTTACCTTATTGATGCAGGGTATGACTTGAAATGCTAGAGTGAAAATGGCACCACTTATCCATGGGAATCAAAGAGTCAAGTTCGTGGTATCTCTATTTATTCATAACTACGACTACAATTGGATTTTTTTCTCTTTCACACCATCTTCTATAACATTTCCTCATCATCATTTCGTTATTCCTTCTATACCTACCACATCCTTTCATTCATTTTCCTGGCGCCTTTCTCATACGCATTGGCAGGCAGCTGTCAAGCATGAATTTCTTTTTCTTTTTTTTTTTTCTCCTGTTAAATTGTCTTGTTGAAAGAAAATCGCACACACTTAATGCCTGGGTAAAACCGATTTGCATGTCACTTCAGTTCAGTTCAAGTGGAGTGAGTGGTGAAAGCGGCAGTCGAGGCAAGAAAAGAAAACCTTTGCATTGTTGAAATGCATTTCCCGCATTTTCACTCTGACAGTTGATAAACGACATGCTCTCTTCCAGTACTTAGAGATTGTCGGGTCTTGCTTCTCCATACCATATATAAAATACATATGTATATACACATATATATATATATATGTATATATAGTGAGAAATGCAGTTGCACTTATTTCAATTCGCGATGTGTCTCCGCTCGAGCTGAGAGCTGAGTGATGATTGTCAGCAAAGGACGACCCCGGCAACAGTCTAACCCACTTCCTTACATCTGGGTATGTTGCCCACATCTTGAGCTTATCGTTCACTTGTTGCCGGGCTTTGCATAATTTATGATCTTTGGCTGTAATTGCGCTATTTTATGTCTACACCCTGCTAAGATTTAACGACCCACCCACACCACCCACCACATGGCAATGTTCTTTCTACTCCTTATCAGAGAGTGAAGAGAGCAGCCAGCAAAGGGCTAGGGCCATTTAAGCCCTTTAAAATTTATGTCAAATGCATTTGTAAAATATGCCAAACGTACGAGTGCTAAAAACCCGATTTCTATGCCATTTAAACTAACAACCTACTACAGTGAGCCAAATAAAAGATCTCTCTGTTATAAAAAAAGAAATTCCATATATAAATAATTGTTAACAGAGTTTGCACGTTTCATATATATAAGAAAGTTGTGTTTGAGTAAAGTAATTCTTAACTACAAATCGGAAGTCTTTGGAGGATAAGAAAGTCCTGGAAATAAGCTTAAGTTAGAGTTAGAGGTATTAGAATTAGAAATGTTAAAATTAGAAGTATTAAAGTTAAAGGTGTTAGAATTAGAACGGTTATCGATGACCAAGGGCTTTTCTACTTACTCTGTTTTTCGGTAATTCCAATACATATATGTATATATATATCTTTCACCAATCATTAGTTTTAATATATGCATTTATTTCCACTGACCTTTAATCTTTATGGTTAATCTAATGCTTAAATTCTATGACAAGAGTTTGGTGTCCTTTGTATAAAAGACAGCTTAAATGCAAAAAATCCTTAGATAAGACTTCGTAATATGGAATAGGAGTTAAATTTCAATTAATTAGGTCCTTTTTTTATTGTAAACTTTTATTTTATACCAGATATATCTGCAAAACCAGTTCCTTCTATTGAATTTAATCCAATTTCATTCATTTATATCTTTTAGTTAATTGTCAAGAATTTGTGAGACATCAATCAATATATTAGTATGAGGTTTACGAGTTCAAGTTGACTTTGTTTAACTAAGACTAAGATTTTCTTTACAGTAAAGTATCTACCTACTATCCACATTCACTGCCTTCTATATATGCATATATATAAGTACATATATCTTTATACATATATATATATATCTACATGTATATATGTCTATATGTATACAGTTATATATATGTATATCTATATGCATACATTTATATATATATATCTGTTTATATATATCCATAGGTATACATTGATATGATATATCTACATATATATATATCTACGAAATTCACCTATATGCACCTATATATATATATATGATTGTCTATAAAATGCATTTAATTTGGCGAGAAATTTCCTATTAAAAAGCTCTTGAATTTTCTAATATTTTAAACTATTTTTGTGATTAATAGAATTTAAATTGATAGAAATGTAAAACTATAATTAAAATTAAAATTTAAGCGTTGAGTCGATGGCCTTAGTTGCTAGCATTCAAACTCCTTATATTTAGTTATTATATTATAATTGTTTATGTATTATTATTAAATAATTAAATAATAAAATTTAAGCTTAAAAAGTTACAAACTAAATCTTAGAAAATTTGTTTTAGATTAAGTAAACTTATTTTAGAATCTTTTATCTCAATGGATTACATCTCAAAATATATAATTTCCTAATACAATTAGAATTCTCCTAATAACTGATATCCGATAAACCGAATCAAGACTGGTTCTAATTGCAATACCACATATATATTTATAATATGATTCATTATAATATTCCGATAGAACCAATTAAAGTATAGGGTGGAGTTGATTTTAGTTTCGTTTTATTAAAACATCTCATGAGAATTGCTTCAATTTTGAGAGTTAAAAGGAATATTTACAGTATTCATTTTTATGAAATAAAAAATGTTATTAATATGTAGCCATTTTAAGCCCACTGTACGATAATGTCGATTCCGCCAAATGGTGAGAACGTTACCTCATTTCCACCGATGTGGCTTCTACCAGCGACTGTGGCAAAAGAAAAACAAGAAGAAGAAGAGGGAATCTTTGTGCATTTTGTGTGCATTTGGTTGGCAAAGTGCGGGTAGAAAAATATTCGTGCACAGAAAATGTAATTTTTAGTACACGTTACCAGTCGATGGAGGGGAGGTCCTTTCTGGGCTTTTTATATGCAACCTTTTCGGCCACATATGCATATAAGTTGCAAGTGGTACAAGATGGCGACAACGGCCACGTTCCTTCTGTTCCTTTCTGTGCTGTCTCTATCAGCAGCGCAATCGCTGTCGTCCTTGTCCTCGTACCCATTCTCACTCTCTCTCAGTCTCTCTCTCTCTCTCTCTCTTTTTTATCCTGGTCGTCTGTGTTTTTCCTTGGCTTTTACTATAGAAAATACATTTTCACCATTTGTGGCCATGAGCACTTTGAATAACGTCTTGACTTACCTCCCCCCCCCACCCCCCGATTTTTGTGTCTCCGTTTGGACTGGGTTTTCTTTTTTCTTTTTGTTTTTTGCCCTTCTTTGTTTTACCATCTTTTATCTTATGCAAATAATGCATGCTGCATGCGAGGTCCTTCTGATGCCAAAGGATAGGCAGGTGTGTACCGGTCTGCATTGAACACGTGATAGTGCTCCGAAATTTGGTCACGAATTTTAACGAAATAGGCACAAAATTGGTTTACAATATTACCCATACTTAAATACATATATATATGTATATATATATATTTTTTTTTCTTTTATTTTAAATTTCCATTTTCAGTAAATGGAGAGAAAAATCCAGGAAAATTCCATTCAATTCACTTGCATGTGTCACAAATCAATACGCACTTCTGTGCAAATATCGTGGGTGGGTGGATGGTTGGATGGGTTCGACTGTTCAATATGTATATACATATATATATATATATGTTGTTCAAATAAAATGGCACCAACAAGCACGCACCATATTGTATTTATGTAAATTTATTTCCGTTACATTTCCGCCGCTCAATTGAAAATTGTTGTGTGTGATTCTTCTTTCGGTTTTCTTTTCATTTTTTTTTTTTTTTTTGTATATTTTTGTGTTTTTCCTTCACTTTTCTCTCTCTCTCTCTCTCTCTCTCTTGCCTTCTTTTTTTGTGTTTTGTTTTGCCTTGTATACGAATATTTGTTCTGTTTTTCGATAAAGGAAAATAGGTTGAAAACCACCAAAATAAAAAAAAAAGAAAAAGAAACTATAAATATGCTTTATACTCGAACGTTGGAAAAGCAGCCGATGGCTTCAACGTTGTCTGATAGGTAAAATTGTGCCAAGTCAATCTGAATAACAGATTTTTCCATTTATCTTAATTTTTACCCTCTTGCAAAATGAAATTGTATTTACATTTAATTTATGAAAATATAAACACAGCCAACGAATTCCTCAATCTGATTGCAAAAATATGAGAAAGGTAATTATTATATCGAAGTGATTTTCTTTATTAGCATCTTTGAATATCTTTAAGATATACATATATACTTATATATAAGTATATATGTCTAATTTCTCTTAAATACTTGTTATGGAAATTAGATTTGCAATGTTTTTTTCACGTTAATGATATGTAATTTTTAACTCTAAAATATAAATTTCTTTAAAGTTGAAAATTTTGAATAAAATGTATGAAATTTTACTTATGTATATTTATTATTATATTTCTTATATTTATATATATTTATATCAACAAATCGATTGGCCATGTAATCAAAGAATGATATTAATCATATAATATATGATGTCGTTTCCACTACTGATTGTTGATAAATTTAAATATATTGTATACTTTGTAGAGAACTGTATTAAATTTTAGTATTAAATTTATTACTTTTATTATAAATATTATTTTTTATTAGATATTCTTTACCGAATTAGTATTCCTCTTTCATTCAAGTCAACAGTTTATTCAATTTATACCAAAAGTTTTCCCAATTTCAATAAAGATTCTAAACCTGTCTCATTACCTAAATGATATATCCAATTATAAGGTAAAAACAAATTGTTTTATAAAAATTTTGATTTAAATTAATTAAAAGTTCTATAAAGTATCAAGAATCCACATTTATATATATACTAATTGAATTCATTCATTCATAGATCTGTTAAAAGAACAAGTTTTACTTACTTCAGTTGCCTATTTAGTTGTTTGGCCTCGTGTTTTAATTGTAGTATAAAAATTAATAGGTATTATATTCAGATACTTTAAACTTCTAATTAGTTTTTGGCAAAATATATAGTATTCGGATTTCATGATATAGTGAGATCCAGTGCCACTCAAGTGGCAAGTAAACGTTAACTTCTGTTTTTATACCCTTGCAGAGGGTATATTAATTTTGGTCAGAAGTTTGCAACGCACAGAAGGAAGCATCTCCGACTATATAAAGTATATATATTCTTGATCAGCATGAATAGCCGAGTCGATATGACCATGTCCGTCTGTCCGTCTGTCTGGATCAACAGCTTCTCCTCCGAGACCATAAGAGCTACAGAGCTGAAATTTTCAGCATAGGCTCCTTTTTGCTGCAGGCATTGTATATCTCGGAATCATCCCGATCGGACGACTATATCATATAGCTCCCATAGGAACGATCGGTCAGGAATAAGCTTTATCCTCAATAACTCTGTTGTTTTTTAACCGAATGCCACGAAATTTGATATTTATGAGTTTAATATGCTTCTTGATACTTCAACCAAGTTTGATCAGAATCGGTTGGCTATATCATATAGCTGCTATAGGAACAATCGGTACAAAAAAAAATTTTGTATGAAAAATTTTTTTCCTCAAGCTCAAAATTTTGAATTTGTAAATTTGGTATGTTTAATTTACAATAATGCTTCTGGTGAATTATATAGAGAAAATCTGCAAGGGTATACGAACTTCGGCACGGCCGAAGTTAGTCCATCTTTCTAGTTGAATTTATTTTCATTCTTGGATTATAACTATATAGAGAACTAGAATTTATTTTTTTTATAAATAATTGAAACACTTAAGAAAATATTTGTCTTTAAGTTTTTTGGTCTTTTCTTTAATGAAATGAATCCAAGAAATGTTTAAATATAAATTTCAAACATCATAGAATGATCCGTCCTTTAAAGAAGGAGCACTTGGAACTTAAATTGGTAAAAAAACAATAAATAAATACATAAATAAATAAGAAAATGAAATTTTAACCAAGTTTTAGACTATAATAAGAGAGAGCTAATTATGGCATAGGCTTGATTTTTAACGTTATCCTTAAACTCTAAAAAAATACATGCTCTTTATAAACTATTCTTTAGCTATTCAGTTAGATAAAGAAGAAAGTTTTTCCACTTCTTCAATTGCTTTATTATTGGGACAAATAAATAGTATAATATTTACTATAAGGGTGGAGAATGATGTTTAATAATTCCCCTTCTACGAGTATATTCGTCTCGAGTGAGCTTCATCGTCTCAATGATGTGTAAATTTATTTACCCACACCTCCCCCTTTTTGTCATTTCCATACTTTTCACACCCTATAAACTGATTTAAATGCTAAAGTGCACGATTATCATTTCGATTTTGTATAAATAGCGTATGAATTATTCATGGCCACTTACTTATGCGCCATCAAAGTGACTTAGATGGAGTCACACCGTCACCGTCACCTCATCCACTTTAACTATATATGTATATATATGGCAATATGATGAAGTTGGCTTATTGACTTTAAGTCGAAAATACAATATTTGTCGCCCACATTAACACCACTCAAATCGTTTAGATATTATAGTTTGATATGGCAAACTTTCTCGAATTAAAGTAATTTCCTGTTCTGCAACTGTTTTACCACCACCCCTCCCCCTCCCCTCACTCACTCTCTCTCTCACTCTGAAATGCCACAAAAGTTGTCACAATTGTTATTTTAACGCATGGAGCGGGACAGACGAAGAGACAGAGAGACAGACAGACAGACAGACAGACAGAGAGATAAACACACACAAATTACTGTCGATTTCATTTCACGCCTTGAGCAAGAAAACTTTACTATGTCGCTGAATAAAATCTCAGCTTTCATTGTCGTCAACGCAGTGTCTGGGAATCGATGAACGGAGTCGTCTCCAAAAATTCGATAAGAAGACTACTACGACAACAACAACAACAACAACAATAACAAAAGACGACAACAAGGACAAAGACAACAACAACGACAAGAGACAGCGTACCAAAACCTGGAAGCAATTTGCGCATAAACGTTCAAGACGATAAAATTTTGCAGTTTTGTTTATTTTTCTGACAGAAGCTGGGCAAGATTGGTGAAATGGTGGCTGCCAAAAAGGGATGGGGGGGGGGGGGGCAGGGAACGCCGTTAGCGTTGGCAGTGCAAAAGCTTTGAAATCGTGTTTTTGGAATTAGTTTTTGATTTGTTCCTGTCGGGGATATGTTGCAGACAGGTGATTTGTTCAAAAAACAAGAAGAAAAAAAACGAAAAAGAAAAGGAAAACCAGCAACAACAACAACAGCAACAACAAAAGCTTTGTGAAAGTTTATGTTCTTTATCCAAAAAGACCTGAATAAGACAAAACAAACAAAAAATGTTATATATATAATATATATATGCAATATGCTCATTTCTTTGTAAGAAATACTATACTTAGTTAAACCAAATTTGATGGATCTGTAACTTATTAATTTTAACGACTAGATTTACTTGAAAATCCGTATATTACGAAGTTAGACTTGGTTATTCAAAGTACTCCAATTAAAGGGTAAAAATGGTACATAATTAAAGAATAGAATTGATTAGTTTTTTTTTTTTGAACAATTGATTGAAAAATATATTTAAATATTTTTATACAATTTGACTCAATTTTATTAGGTACCTATGCACATATTATTGCCTATTTAAAAATTACTATTATATATTTATGTCACAAATATAATAACATATTAGGATAAATTTTATAACAATGGTAGAGTCAAGACCAATACCTAGCAGACAGCGCATATCCTGTGAAACTTTCGAAAGATCGAAGATCGACTGAAAAGATATCGTATGATATGGAAAACTTTCTTTGGTCAAGATAAATCATTCTTTTGGTTGATTGACTGATTTATACCATTTGAATTTACATTTGGGGACATTAGAAATTTTGATCAATAGCAGTTAATGGCTATAAACAAATTTTCAATCTCGAAGCAATTTCTTGGTAGTAAAATTCAGATCTTTTCGCACTTTTGATCCCTTTCAGTCAGTAGAATGGAAGGTAATTTCTGAAAATAAAATACATTTAGAAATTACTTTTCTACATTTCTACATAATATTTAAGATTCAAGATTAAATTCGGAGCCAATTTCGTCTACAATAATTTCGTTTCCCATTTCTAACTTCTCTAATAAAAATAATCGAAAATGGTTATCAACAATAATTAATTTTAATGTAAATTTTATATATAGTTTTTATAGTGACTCTAGATAATAATTTCTTAACAAAAATATACACAAATATATATATAAGGAAAATCTTATTATATTATAAATTCTGATATAATTGAATGACAAAGTTAATAATAGTAAAGAAAGTTAGCAAGACAGTAAATAAAATGTTTAATTTATGACAATATTTTAAGCTAATTATTTCACAAATTGCCACAACGTAAGGCAACCATCTTACTTTATAACAATTTAAATACCAAAATTGCCAATAATAATACTAACTAACATAAAAGGAAACGAAATCAATTATGTGAAACTTTTTTGTCAGAGTCATTTAAAGAGGAAAGATCATGATATGTGGGTAATCAGAACAATGTCATTTCCAGCATAATGACTTTCCCTCAGTTTGAATTCATTCAACAACAACCATTAGCCAAAAAAAAAACCTGTCACTGGCACACTCCGGGGAGGTGACCAAAAACACGAATGTCAAACAAACCTAAATACAAGCGTAATGATAAATCAATAAAATAAAAACGGAAATCACAGTATTTTTCGCTCTATATTTTTTTTCCACGTAAATTAAATTCGAATTGAGGAAAATTGATACATTTGATGGAAACATACTGGAGCAGCAGAGCAACAAATGAAATCCCATCACATGTGTTTGAAAAATTGCAACAAATGTGAATGTAGATAGTAGGAAGAGGCGAACGGGGAGGGTTGGAGGGGGAGGTAAAGGAGTTGGGTGGATTGCTTGTTTGAGATAAAACAAAAACTAAAATGAAACGCATTCGCTTGCTTGTCAACTGAAAATTATAATTGATGCGTTATTAATACGAAAGCCATTTTCCCACTCTACCGACTCGAAAGCATTTACCAACACTCACATCTGATGACGATTGATGCGCTGTTGCAGTCGCGGAAAAAGGCTTAGGATTCAGGATCTCCACCTCCCATGCCCCCATCAGCTGTTGCCTTTCTTTGCCAATGTTCTTCTTTTGGGATTCTGGGCTCTGACTGATGGCATGCGTCATTAATGTCAGCAATGACGATACACACAAACACACACACACAGGAACACAAACAAACAAACACAGGGACACGCCCACAAAACATACACAACAAATGGGACACAATTGTCATCAGCATTTGGCTTTGGCATTGGCTTTTTGCCTGTATCCGGCCTGTGTGTCCTGGCCACTCTGCGGGTCGGTGGTAATTAGATGAATGTGCCATAAATCATTTTCTAAATCATTTCTCCCATCTCCCCCTCTACCCCCACCCATCCCTTGCTATGCACACACGTATGTTGTTAGTATTCTGACAGTGGGTGCAGTCAGTTTGATTGAATTGTCTTTTAGTTGAATGCATTTCACTCTTTTTCTAACTAAAAACTGTCATTTCATGTGAGTTCGAAAAAAAAAACAAAATAAATTAAAATCGTAATGAAAAAATATCGAGATAAATCAGTGAGTTAATTGAGTTGATTCAAATTGACTTCACAATTTAAATTAAATGACATATGCTTGGTTCCGGCATACATTTTAACTAACGAGTCTAAAAGTTAATTAAGTCCGACTGAAACTAGAAATGTTGTTAAAACTTTGTACAAATTTGCAACCCTAAAATCGAATCTAAAATATTTCAACATTTAATCGCTTTAAAGTTACAATAAAGGGGAAAATTTTAAATGAAGCCTGCCTACTTTGATTATATCCTGTACCAAGAAGAGTACATTACAAAGTAAAACTGCTTGGAATTCGTCAACAATTTGAAATAAAATTTGTCCAACATACCGCTACAGAGAATGACTGCTTTGCCGTTTGTCCCTATCACTGATCGAAAAGAACCCGATGGCAGAAATGTGTACTACTTGCAGGACAAAGCAGTGACCGCACGCTAACACACTTAACCCTTTGGGTGCATAGTATTAATAAAGTTTTTAGATTTTTTGTAACTTTTTCCCTAACACACATGTAAACAATTTATCATATTTAAAATATTTAAGTTGAAATATTTGGCCATTTCGCTTAAACTCTTAATAGACAATGTTAAGTTCACAAATGTAATTAATATTAAATTAAAATTATATAAATAAAATGAATATATATATAAATATGCTGACATTTTTATACCGGCTACTATTCTCCTTGTTCTGTACATAATTTTTATTCTCTCAAACCCAAAAGGTAACAAGTTCAACTTGTTTTGATTAAAATAATTTATTCATATTTTATTTATTCAGTAAAACAAATTGAATAAAAAACCGTGAAACAGACTATTCGTCCTTTTACTGAGAAAGGATTATAACTGCTCAACATTTAAATTTCAAAAGTTCTTTTTAAAGTAATTAATGAACTTTTTACCTAATTTTTTATTTTATTTTATTTTATTTTTTTTTTTGTTATTCTTAATTTGCAATCTATTTGTTTTATAGAAAAATTGATTAAAATCTATTCAATAATCGGATGGTTTGAGCTCCAGTGAACTCAATCTAAATAATTTAATAAACGAAACTTCAAATTTGCTATAATTCTTCATGATGTTTAATTTTCTTAGTGTATATAAACACTTTGTTAACTGAGTCATTTAAAAAAATGAATTTCAAGTTAGAGTTGTTTAATAATAATAATAATTTACGTGTTCAAATCATGTTCGCAATTTTTAAATAATTTTATTTTATGAACATATTATGTGAATCATTCAACGGCAAGAGTTATTAATTATTGTCTAACGCCAGATCTTAATAAAATTAAAAAAAAAAAAAAATGAACATATAAAGAGAGAATTTATTTAAGATAATTTTTGATGATATTATATATTATATTATATTAAATATGATGTTGTTAACATAATAATATTATATGTTGCTTAGCTAACTTAAAAATTTAATAAAATTATGTCTTTGGGTTCAACAAAGAGATCGGTAAAACATAAAAAATTATATAAACTGAAGTTGCCTAAACTTAATAATGTCATATAATATGGGTTAACATTATTGGGTAATAAACCCTTTAATAAACTTGCTATTCTCAGTGCAAATGATTTTAACTAATGTTCTTCTCAGTTAACATCATATCAGCACTTTGATTAACTAGCCAAGATTACAACTGTTGAACTCTTCATCTTGATTTCAATGGATGTCTTTGCTAAGCCGCAAACCTCAACGGCCTTTAACAAACATGTTACTCATTATGCAAGTCACAGCCACAAGGGGCACATGGGTGGGAAGAAGGAGCAGCAGCAGCAGCAGGAGAAGGAGCAGGATCAGCAGAAGGAGGAGGAAGCTAGAAGGCTCAACAGGAACATAAGAACCGAAACCTAAACACATACCAAAACCAGGGCATACAACACAAGCAACTAAAACGCATATTACAATGAGCCACGCCCACAAGCAACTAACAAGGCAAACAATGGGATACTAGAGATGGGTTCAACCCATACACAAACAAACAAACAAGCGAACAATCCAACAAACAAACAAACAAACAAACGAACGAAGCAAGAAATGGAAGAAGTAGAAAGAGAACGACGAGAAACAGAAGGATAAGCATTAAACAGAAGTAGGAGAGGAAATGGCAATGGCTGTTAATTGTGTAGAACAACGAGGAAAATTGCAGTGAAAACAAAATGAACGATGCAAGTGAATGTCAAAGGACAGACTAGAATCCAGTTGAAAAGGGCGTTGCCAAACAAAAGTTGAACTATAAAATACTGTGACACAGCAGCAACAGCAACAGCAACAGCAACAGCAACAGCAGCAACAGCAACAGCAGCAACATACAACATCGGATACAAAGATAAGCGTACAACAATCCAGTTGACCAGACCTTCATGAAAAGTGATGGGTACAGGAGAGAAGTGGAAAGTGAGAGAGAGAGGGAGAGAGGGGGGCAAAATGCACTTTAAGTGCTAAAAGTCGACGCTGAAAGTTAATCGTATTGACGCTGACATTAAGCAGCTTACATGAGTGCACTTGTCCTGGAACGAAATCAGAATGGGGCGTATCTTTAAGATACACATGTACACCCACACACCCACACACACACAGACACACCAGTACACATACCCATACATATAAACAGAAAATGTAGGTTTAATTGCAAATGCGGTTGAGGAGACCCCAAAGTAAATTATGGCTACATTTCATGTTAATTAAGTCAGACCATGGGATTCATTTCATGCAGATTTATGAGTAGAGTTTTACCCACTGGTGTCTACAACTGCCCTCACACCCACACACACACACACACACACACACACATAACTACAAGGAAAAAAAAGGGCAAATTGCAAAGACAGCAAAACAGGACTTTTCCCATGTCCACCTCAAACTAATGCAGACATAATTAATAGTTGCCCAGAAAAAGGTGAACATCAGAGAAAAGGTCGATGGCGACCTAACAACAATGTTTTGTTCCATCTGTAACGACACGTGCATATATACACATACATAAATATATAGTATAGGTATGTAATAGTACAGATAATGCAATTATATTCCTAGTTTTAATTGTAATTTATGTTTTACGAATGAAAGTTGAAAGTGATTTATTAGAGGTGCTTAACAATTTGGCAACAACTACATAAAACATTTGAACAATATCACCAGAAATTTACCCTAATACGAATTAGGAGTATCTATAATAATGTTGTGACTAATGTACCATAAAAATACATTTCGAATGCGAAAACTATTGAATTTAAGCATAAACATGACTTGCAGAATGAAACATTAACAAGGATAGAGTAAATGACATTTTAATAAAGTTACAAACAGTGAGTTGAATAAGTATGCAATCATCAGTTCACGCTATTCTCAGCATTATAATATGAATTAAAAAATCAAAGTTTATAATTAAATTTGATAGACAGCAGCCGGTAAGTTAAAACATCAGAATGGATTCTGTATTGCTACGTTCTGGAGTCGAAATAAATTATTTTAATGAATGGATTCTTATAACGTATATAATAACATATGAATGTATCCTAACACCGAATTAAAAGATTTTTGTTTTAAAAATATAGGAAACGCTCTTCTTTAAAGGATTTCAAAAGACATGCTTAATATATTCTGAAGGAAGCAATCGTATTAGAATGGATCTTAAAAAAAATCTAATATATTGTGTATACAAACATGAACTTTCCTTTAAAGGTACAGGCAGAACTTTATATACATATATATTTATTTATATATTAGGTACTCTCAGATTTTCGTTCAAGTATTAATTGAAATATATTTTAATTTAAATTCGAGAAATTAATTGAATGTTACTGTCGATTTCATCCCGTTGAAAACTCATTTAAAGTCTGCCGTTAATGATCTGAATTGTGTTAGTCGGTTATATACTTATCCATAATTGGTTAAACAACTAGGTAGATACTTATCTTGAACCGACATATAACTAACTCATTCAGAAATCTTTCGAAAACTAGGTTTTTTATTTAAACTTTACTTTAACAGATATTATCTTGAGCAGTGGCAAATTTTTTCAAGATTTTTAAATTTTTATCCAGAGTAAAAACTCTGATCAATCATTATTAATCAGAAATTCCTAATATATTTTACTAAAAAAATTTAAATAAATTATTGGAAGTATCTGTAAAATAGTAAATAACTTATTCATCGATTTGTTTGAAAAAATCAGTATTAAATTTTTGACTTAAAAAAATGTTTTTCAAAATATGCATTTATTTCAGTAAGAAATTAAAAACTAAAAAATAGTTAATTTTTAAGAAAATTTTAAGAATATGCACTAATTTCAGTAAAAATATAAAATCTAAGCTTCTTAATTTTAAATAAATTTTAAAATGATATTATTAAAAGTAATTATTAATATTATAAAAGTCGTTACTATGGATGTCTTCTGAAAATTATTGCTAAACAATCCTTATATGTGGCATAAAAATAATTTTTAAAAATAAATGCAAAATATTTTAACAAAATTCTTATATCTAACAATTATTTAAATACAGCCCTTTCTGTAAAATAATTTTTTATTTCAATATTAAATATAAGTAATTAGAATTAATTAAATATACTTTGTGAAATATTTGTCATATGAAGTAAAACATCTTTTATTATCTTTGTGTTTTAATTTTATATATTTCTAATTCAAAATTTGTAAATTGAATATTTTTTAAAATTATGATTATTACAAATAAGTACAATTCTGAGTTGTAACTCAAATCTTTATTAGCAGAATTTGGAAAAGGATTAAATATAATCACATTCACGATTGTCCCTGCGATTATGGTTCTATAAATATAAATATAATTCCAGGGCCTTTTTCCTCAAATCTTTTTTGTGTGAAGGAATAAAATTTAAGTGAGTAATTCATGAACATTCCCTTAGACTTAACATTGATAATCTATATCTGAGGTTCCCTTAGACACACAAAACCAAACCAATTAATGCAAGGATAATCAGCAAAAGTTCCTTAACTGTCAGGCACAGCAGATGGAATCATTTAGAGTATGACAACACTTGGCAGCAAAACTGACAAGTGGACAATCATTTCTTCAAGTCTTTCCCTCTAACTCAATCTGTCTCTCTCCATCGTTTGTCTCTTGGTGCTTCTCCAGTGACCAGATAATGGACAAAGTCAACAAATCAGTGGGAAATACGAAACACAAACAAACATAACAAACAAAAAAAGCATTGAACTAATTAAATGGCGATTTATGTCAATGATAAGGATAATAATTGCCAGGCAAACAAATCAGAGACAGACAGAGAAAAGAATGAAAATGTGAGGCAAGCGAAGAGAGAGAGAGAGAGACATTCATTTCTTTCTTTCTTTCTTTCTTTCTTTGGCCATTGTGGAAAGTGGCCTAATGATGTGACAACAATGGGAACAGAAAAAGGGCCGTTCCAAGACGGCAGAACGTGGGCACAGGTAAAAGGACAAGAAGAAGGCATCAACAATAACAAGGAATTTATGTTTTTTCTTTTCTTTTTTTCTATAGTATATACAATTAAATGACAAGTAAATGACATTGAAAATATTGAACAGATACTTGCCCACGCAGTGAACCAAAAAATGGACACAAAAATGAGACCAAACAAATCAAATAGATGCCAGATGGTTGGCCAGTCAGACGTTTTCCTCTCCCACTCCTCTCTCTCTCCCACACTCCCTCTCCCACTCTCTTTCTCTCAGTGTGTTTGAACAAGTTATCATCAAGATGTTTCGAGTCATTGAAACAAAGGCCGGGCCAAGTCAATCAAACAAACAAAGCAACAGACAAACCCTCTTCCCTCTCTATCTCTCATACACAACATTTATCGCTCTTTCTCTCTCTCTCTCTCTCTGTCTCTCTTTCTCTTCACGACGGGTGGGCCCAATGAACTGTGGCAGAAAAAATGTCAACATTATGATGATTGAGGAAGATACGTGAAGAAAAAGATGGTCAAAAATATTTGAGATATTCTTCAACAAAATGAGCAAAGTTTATATTGTGGATGAGGTTTAGGGTTAGGGGGAGTGTGGATGGACATGCTCCTGGTATTTGGGTTGATTCTTACTGGCCTGGTCACTTGCAGGTTTCTTTTTTTTTTTCTTTTTATCATCATCATCAATCTTTGCGCTTCAACACTTTGCGGGGAGACGAGGACAATGTTGTGAGAAGTTGATAAAGTTATAATATTTATTTGGTTTATTATCCAAACAGTTGTGCCGAGAGGCTCTCCAGTTGTAGATGAGAGCTATTTAGAGAGCTCTGGACGGGATGGGTCATTCCTTAGATTGTTCCAAACGGTCTAACGATTCTCTCAACAGTTTTGTAACGCACTATACGATCCCTTGGTATGGATCCTTTCGAATTTATTTTAAAATACAACTAAGAAAAGAAATTTATTGAGTTAGATAAATCCTACTTTAAATACAATAAATTTCTCTACAATAAATTTCCAACAATAAATTTCTCTTCTAGTTATATTTTAAAATAATTTCGAAGGATCCATACCGAGATCTTTAAGTTTTTAATATCCAAAAACAAATTAAATCTTCCAATGAATTAGCATAAAAATTCGTATAATAATTTCGAAACTTAAATTTAGAATTTTAGTCATAGAATCTTAACAAAAACATTATTTCATTTTTAAATTTAATATTTATTTTATTTAAAGAAAATACATTATTTACTTTTAATTTCACTTTATATATGAAAGAAATTGAAATTGAAGATAAATCAAACGACTTATAGATTTGGAATACCCTCAGATTAGAAAGTGTAATGAATGAGAAAGTTCGTTCGATTCATTTAAATCGAGAACTGCACTTGTTAGAAACTTTTTTTTTTTCATTTTTATTAAATTCACATCAATATTTTTATTAGAGCCATAAGTCAGAGAGCATAACAAATAACCCAGTTAACAATGGCTACTCATATACACACTCTATCACACACACAGACACACACTCACATACAAGACACATTCTTCACATTTCTTTAAAAGATTTCATCTATCTTGGCAGCCGAAAAGGAAAGAAGAAAAAAAAACATAGAAATAAGGAGAAAACATTTTTATCAACTTTGACTTGGCGTAAAATCGAGCAACAGCAGCAACAAAATGCGCCTTGTCAAATAATATAAAAATGTGTTTCGACAAAAGTGAAAAATCATACACATAACAGGCATACACACACATATGGTCACACACACTTTTCATTGTCAAAGCAAACAAGTCGAAGGTGCGACTGTATGATACCCTTAACCAGGAAATGGAATTCAAATTAATTTTTATTTATATCAATTGGCACAGTGGCGACACATGGCGGATATTCAATTATCCGGAGTTCCATTATACGAACGATCGATTATCCGGCTTTTTTCTTTAATAAAAGATCTAACTTAAATAAGTGAATATGTTATATGTGTTAGAGAAAACATTTTTTTTTTACTTAAGTAACGCAACTAATCTTAGTTCATAAATTATGGAGTAAGAAAAGTGACTTTAATCTCTTTCCATGATTTGTCTATGTATTATCTTTATTCTGATTTTCCAACTTTTTTTATGACCATGTCTAATCTCAATTGATTTACATAGAACGAAATATTTGATATTTGATTATTGTTTATTTGATATTTCTTTTTCAATATATATAAAATATTTATATATTATATAATACTGATTATCTAGAGTTTTGATTATCTGGTTCGAGTCTAATCCCAGTTGATTTAGATAGTTGCGAATATTTATTATTTTTAATTATTATTTACTTGATATTTTATTCTCAAAATATATAAATATTATATATTATGTTAATAATGATTAAACAGATTTATTCTCGATTATCCGGAATAAGTGTAAGCCCAACTGATTAAGATAGTTGGTAATCAGTTGATTAGCATCTGGCTTCCTAACATCATCAATAGATTAGTTAATATCTTTGACTTTATATATATAATTTATATAACACATACATTTGACCTATAATGTATATTATAGATACTTACTCCTACTTAAATATCAAAAAAATATATTATCGATACAGACTACCATGCATATAAAATATTTTCCAATTACACAGTAAATTTGCTTTTAAAATAAAATAACTTTGACTATTTTCAATCTCATGATTTATTTTTAATAATTATATGATAGAACATTATCTAAAAAGCAAAATCATAAATATCACAAATTCTTTCTTATTTAATTGAAACGCATTATGTGTATGCCTGAATCGATATACCCTTCTATATCCTACAACTGCAGGGTATAGAAATGTCAGCTTTAACGCCTTTTATTCAGTTTTGTTGTTGTCGCCTGTAGCGTTTGTTGTTGTTGCGGTGTTGTCATGCTATTTTGGCAACATTGTTACGTCAGAGTTTATGTGAGTTTGTGTGTGTGTGTGTGTGTGCATGTGTATGGGAGTGTGTGTGTCTGAATGTGTATGTATTTATTCGCCATTCAAATATACAAACGAGGTGTTAAGTAAGCGACAGCTAACGCACAAGGGAGTGGACGGTAGCGGAGGGGGGTAGGGGAAGGAAGTGTGGGGTCGACAGGTGAAGTTTGAATATTTCTCCTATCATCTGCCTCGCAGCAATTGTATTAACCTTATCGCAACTTTGATTTATGTATGTAAATACTTCTTTCCCCATTGTGAAAAAGAGAGTCAACGGAATGTCATGCCAATCAAAAAAAAAAATAATAAAAAACAACAACAATGAATAATGAGCTTCCCGGGGAAATGAAATCCATTTATAGCACACCATCCAGAATTTTGCAACCGATATTAGCAAAGAATTTTGTTTTTTTAAAATATCTTGAATAATAAAAGTTTATATATATTTAGTTTTACAAAATATTTTGTCATAATGTTTTACGAAAACTATTTAAATTATTTATTACTAATGAATTCAACCATTATGGCAATTTTTAGATACCGAATGCAGATAGGGGGATTAATCCCACAAGGACATTTAATATTCCTTTTATAATAAGATGAATAATAACAATGGGGTCATGGATTGCGAAAAGATATATTGAAAGACTGCACAATGACATCCATTAACTCAGTTAAATGCATTCCAATTTACTGGAAAATGCTCTTTCTAGAGTGCGACAAAATTGGCACAGGATTCTTTTAAAAGTTTCATATTTAATAGTTTAATATCTCAAAAGGAACGTTTAGCAATATAGGTATATAGCATATGAAATATTTTTGTCTCTTTCACACTTTGCTTATACTCTTTTTCACGGACGGTGCATACTTTATAGTTGTCCGTTCCGATATTTAAATCTGACGTGTATAAATCTTTAAAGAGCCTATTTGCTGAGTTTCATTCACATAGCCTAAAATTTAAGGCCTAAAGGTGGGAAGAAACAGACAGATTATCTGACAGATAAAGCTTTATCGAGCTGGCTATTAATGCTGATATATAGAATATACATATGCAATATTACCCTCTGCAATGGTATAAATATATATTTATTTAATTTGCAGGGTTTCATGAATGCCGACTTACATTTATATATAAAAATCCCTCTTGTTTGTTTTTAAATATATTTTTCAAATTTCAGTTTTATTTTTATAATAATTTGAAACAAGTTTAAGAAACAGTTTACAGTAAATATGATGAGACAAAAAATTAATTTGATCTTTATAGTTTGATTTCAAATAACTGAAAAATAATAGAAAATTACGATATTTAAATAAATATACATATAAATTATTATAAATTACTTAAAAACTAGAAAGATGCGTTTTTTTAAAAAAATTTACAAACATTAAGCAATATTACCCTCTGCAATGGTAAAAATTTTTTCATACAAAATTTTTTTTGTACCGATTGTTCCTACAGCAGCTATATGATATAGCCAACCGATTCTGATAAAACTTGATTGAAGTATCAAGAAGCATATTAAACTCATAAATATCAAATTTCGTGGCATTCGGTTGAAAAACAACAGAGATATTGAGGATAAACCTTATTCATGACCGATCGTTCCTAGGGAGCAATATGATATAGTCGTCCGATTCTGCTCAAACTTGGTTAAAGTATCAAGAAGCATATTAAACTCATAAATATCAAATTTCGTGGCATTCGGTTAAAAAACAACGGAGTTATTGAGGATAAAGCTTATTCATGACCGATCGTTCCTAAGGGAGCTATATGATATAGTCGTCCGATCAGGATGATTCCGAAAACAAAAAGCTGAGCCTATTCTGAAAATCTCAGCTCTGTAGCTCTTATGGTCTCGGAAGAGACGCTTGATCAAACAGAGACAGACGGAAGGTCAGACGGACAGACGGACAGACGGACAGACGAATGGTCATATCGACTCGGCTATTCATGCTGATCAAGAATATATATACCTTATATAGTCGGAGATGCTTCCTTCTGTGCGTTGCAAACTTCTGACCAAAATTAATATACCCTCTGCAAGGGTATAAAAATACATATTATAAATTTCAACTATATAATTTTTATTATGCTCCCAGATTTTATCATCTTCTAATATATTCTTATAGAACATAAGCCCTAGAACTTATAGATATTGTTATAATTAATATTTCTTAAAAATATTTGAAACAATTCTAAGAAAATATTTTTTTACTAATCGTTTATCGTATATAATATATGAAACAATACCTGAATTAGAAAACAAATATTCTGATAATAATTTTATTTATGTTGAATCTTTGTAACATTTTTAAGGATACAATTAATTACATTTTTCTTTCGATGCTTGAAAAAATACTTCAATTAAGTAAATCACACAAAGCGATATATATATATTAAACGAATCGCCCTTGTATTAACTACTTAAGTGTTACATTTTTTTTGCCACTATTAATATTTATCTATTAATATTTTATTCTTACTTTTGTTGCCTTCATATACATTTTCTGCAAGTAGTAATTTAAAGGATCGATATGAGAATACAAGGATAAACGACCCTTTAAAGGTTACTACTTAAAGAATTTGTATGACCAAATCACTCGGACACTGCTGATCACACACTGATGACTGCTAGTTGAAAATTTGGACAATTTATACAGTTGGTGTTATCAGTGATTTCTTTGTGAGTCAAGCCCACCCGCTGGTTGGATGCGAATTAACGAATAATCACCAATCGGACAGATAACTAAGTGAGACCTAAATAAACAAGAGATTTAGAATGCGATGCAAATACACGAAAACTAAACAAGAATTTTTAATCTTTTAGAAATAATAGTTCTTGTTCTTAAATCGGCCAGTGAAAATACATAAATCTACCTCTTAGATTTTAAATCCATACATATTTAAATTTAGCATATTTTCTTGTAGGTATATACATATATAATCCCAACAGCAATCAACTTTCCTCCAGCCAAGATGAAACTCGTTGAATTCCAAACTCTCAGACTCCGATTTCGACTCAGTCTCTCAGTTTAATAAAACAAAATCCTGCGGCGATAATTTACAACACGATTGTGCTTGGCAAATTGCTTTGATTTAAGCGTGCCAACGTGCCAGGACTCGCACACACATACACACACAGACACACACACACACAAACATACAGACAAACATTATACACACACACACGCACAGGAAATAAAAACAAGCAGTCAACATTGGACGAGGAAAAAACCTGCCACAAGATGCTCCTCCACACTCACACACACACAAACACACACACATTTACTTCACACTTGACTGGCAAGACGATGTGGCAAAGGCAAACCAATTCAACATCCGTTTGCCGCTAATTCACACACACTCACACACCCACACATCCTTGAGTCCTCGTTGGTTACGTGTATGTTTGTGTGTGTGTGTGTGTATATAAAATACGCGCAAATAACGTGTTAGGGAAAATTGTGTGAAAATTGTTATATATATTATATATCCATCCGCATGCTAAAGCCCTTGATATGATTTCTTATGCTCCATTCACTGCAACAACAAAAAAAAAAAAATAAAGAAAGGTATTCAAGCATTTGATGGAGAAATGGAAGAAGATAACCAGAGGCGTAGTTTCTGATTGAATAAATCAGGGAAAAAGGGGGAAATGAAAGAGTTCTTAAAAGTTGGAGATTCCTTTGCATTAGCTTTAAACCATGTCGTCTATTTTATATTAAAAAGTGGCCCATGAAGTGCTTATTTATTTCTCTCTTTGTTACCAATAAAATGCAATTACTTCCAAATCAAACTAGAATAAACCATAAGGTAAAGCGGCATGGTGACTTCATACTGATGAATTAGAAAAGAAATTGACAGGGCAATATAATATAATATATTCTTATATTATTAAACAGAACATAACCAATAATATGTATAATATTTATTGACGTAGTAAGGTAAATGGTAAAAAAATCCCAAAAAACTGTTGAATGGAAAAAATCCAACTCCAAAGACAATATTTTCGAAAAAAATATTTGTTAAGATAAGTCAAAGTTATTCATTACTTTATATGCAAATAAATCCAACTTATTGGTAGGCAAATCATTGTAAAAAAAGTAATTAATTAGTGAATTTTCCTTATTTCATATTTTTCGTAGGGTTAAAGGCTATATTAAAGTCGCCAAAAAGTATGTAACAGGCAGAAGGAGACATCTCCCACCGCATAAATGATATAAATTCTTGATCAGCATCAACAACCGATATCGACTCGGCCATATCAATCTAATATATACCATTTGGACCAAAAGTGTTGAAATCGGACAATACATATTGGATATCTAAATTCGTATAAAAGTTTTGGAGTTAAATGTCAATTGCAGATAGCATGCGCATGCCGCTTACGCAAGCAGTACTAGTTTCTACAAGGGGTCTAATTTAATGCAAGCAGTATAATTTCATGCTGAATGAATGCAGTTCCAAAGGGAATTCACTACTTGGTTTAGCTTGCTTGCTACATTAAATTAACTTCAACTAAATGACAATTTCACATAAAAAAGAAAATATTAATTACAATTCCTTATATTTTCCATATAAATATACTCAAGCTCTATGATCTTATATGTTAATATTTTACAAAAATTTATTATATTAAATCCTTTAATTTTTCAGAACACAAATGCTTATGACTTGCAATCGATTAGGCATACAATATTCTATCCTTTTTTATAGTTTTCTTATTAAGCTACACCCATGTCTGTGAAACATTTACAGTAAATTGATTTCAATTAGAATATATACATATAAATTATACTATATTCTCTGCACATTGTGATTGACCAGCTAAGTCAACAGATTAAATTTTGTTCAAAATTTAAACAATTCCTCAAACAATTTTGATAATTCTTCTTTTTCATATTTATCTACATCAAAATTCAAATGAAATTAAAATTCTGCATAGAATTTCGTATTGTTTAGTGACTTAGTCGAAGAAAAGCATTCAGAAAATAGAGATTAGCATTAGATAAAAGCTTTTAGTGAAAAAGGAAGATAAAATTTGGTTTATTTATTTCTCATTTCATGCATATTTCTATTCAATCTATTAGGGAAACTAAGCCAAGATTATCCCATTTATTGTTTCTTTAAAAATATATAAGTAATTAAAAAAATAAAAAATAAAAATTACAAAAACACCCGAAAAGCACGTGACAGATTTGTGAACATGTGCAAGTAACGAAATGAATATTTAAATAAAAATTTTTATTTAATTGTGGTCTTTGGCAATAATGGCTTAAAGCAAAAATGCACTCACCTGTCCCGTCTAGTCGCCCAGTACCAACAATGTCTGTAAACTTGTACGTGACTTTGGCAAAACTTTGCAATATTTGCAGCTAACTAAAAACACATACAGTTACAACAAAACAAAAACAAAAACAAAACCTAAAAAATAAAAAAGAATCACGAAAAACTTGAAATCAAAACTAAAAAATTCTCAAAGTCACATAGCAAAAAAGTTTGTCACCTTCCCGATTCAATTGTGTATGGAAGGGGGGAGTGAAGGCAAAGCGAGGCTTATACCTACTATATATTGTTATAAAGTCTGGCAAACTCTGTCTGACTGTTTGCTTAAATGATTTTGCAAGTTTTTTTTCCTTTTTTTTTTTTTTTTTGTTTTTTACTCGCTAATATTGTGCCATGAAGTTTATTGGAAACCAGCATAGAAGAGAAAACTTCTCCACAGGTGAATAGTATCTTGTAATTTTATAGAGTTTGCTCCTGCTGCATGGAAATCGCTGGCAAAACTAACATTACATTCCAAAAAAAAAACAAAAAAAACAAAAAAAAAAGCTAGAAAAATCCTAAAAGATGTCGTAAAATGAAGGCAGACCACGCAACTCTGAAAATGGCGTTAAACTTTCCTTGAATGGAAGTTTTGTTGTCGCCGTTTGGTTACGTTACGGATTTTGTCTTGCGGTTTAGTTTTACTTCTGCTGGGATTTCTAACGATGACAACCAAGGAGGTGAACAGGACATATCCAGGAATCCTGTTGGATTCAACATTTACGTGCCTGGCATTTTGTATGCAGGACATGTTTCTCACTATCGATATTGTTGAATTTTCCCTCTCATCTTTTCTCCCTCACTGCATTAGGTACGCTTCGATGGCTCTAATTAATGTTTAAATTGTGATTTTTATACCCTTGCAGAGGGTATAATAAAATTGGTCAGATGTTTGTAACGCATAGAAATAATCGTTTCCGACCCCATAAAGTATATATATTCTTGATCAGCATCGAAAGCCGAGTCGATATGACCATGTCCGTCTGTCCGTCTGTCCGTCTGTCCGTCTGTCCGTCTGTCCGTCTGTCTGTTTCTACATACTTAATCGATCTTAAATTTTGAGCTACGTGAATAAAAGTCATATCATTCTGTCCGTTGATGTTGCAAGCAAATTAAGTTCGAGAGTTGGTAGGATCGGACAACTATAAGTTATAGAAAAATAGGAAAGATCAGAGGTACCTCGGTCAAAATGTGAGTTGTTCAAAACAGTTCTTGTGAGAAAAACTTTTTTTGTTTTTAAGATATCTCAACCAAATTTGGCACATAGATGACAATTCTACTTCTACACCTTACCAGCAAATTTGATTCAGATCGGATAATAAACACCGACATAAATCAATAAAATCAATAATCAACCCCCATCAGAAAAGTATGTTTTTGTGAGAAAAACTTTTTGTTTTTTAAGATATCTCAACCAAATTTGGTGATCAGATGAGAATTATACTTTTACATCATATCAGTAAGTTTGAATCAGATCGGATAATAAACACCGACATAAATCAATAAAATCAATGAATCAACCCCCATCAGCATCAGTATGTTTGCATATGTAGCCAATTAAATACGTTTATATTTGCTTTTATATATTCGTACACAAACAACATACATGGAAACATACAAACATACATACATACATACATACATATATGCACACGTGCTTGAAAAAACTACAAGCTGAGTGCGAAACAGAAAGAGACAAAAACTATTTGTATTGTGTTGTTGTATTCTAGAATTCGTCAGAAACTTTAGAGAGCGAGAAGCTGGACGCTTGCAATGTATACCGAAATAGCGAGACAGTGAATTATAAGTTTAGTAGCGCAATAGGTAGAGATCGATTCTAGAAATGACGTGAGCGGAGGTTCAAACCGACCGTTGGCAAACTCGAATTTTTTCTTACTGTTTCTTTTTTTGGTTCAAATTTTTTAAAATTTTATATTTCCAATTTTTAAAATATCTTGAATCCGATATGACGGAGAAAGTAATCAATTAATCTGCAAGGGTATACAAACTTCGGCACGGCCGAAATTCTTTGATTTTTTTATTACGAGTATTCAGACAAAAATTAAAGGTCTGGATGACCATATCCATTGGCAAAATGACTTCTGCCCTTCACATTTGATGGCAAAAAAGGAAAAACAAAAAAGAAAGGAAAGAAACGCGTATTGCTCCCAGAGGGGTGATTTATTTTGACATTGACAGGAACACAAATAATAAAATAAATTAGAAAACAAACAATCTCAATTACCAATAAAATGCTCATTTAGAATGCGAAAAAGTGTGAAAAACTAAACGCATTGAAAATGGACTAACGAGTGATTTTTTTGCCTGTTATAAATTGTGTGTTTATTTATTGCTTATTTTTATCCATTAAACAAATAATATAAATAGTAAAATATGATAAATATTAAAATTTTCTAGACATCGATTAACTAATTGGTGGCATTCTTAAAACTATAAATCGAATTTATATATACACATATAAAATTGATTAATTAAATTTATCCTTATATAATCTTTGGTTTTAAAAAATTTTCTTTCATTGGGAAGACATTTTGATAAGGGAAATATTTTTAAATAACAATTCAAAAGTGGCTTACCTTAAAACATTTAAAATTCACTCAATTTGTTTTATAGAAAGATTAAAGCAGTTTTAAGTTTTGTCAATATGTTCAATAAAGAAGATTAAAGCAGTTCAAAATGTACTCAACTCGTTTTATTAAGGGGCCTACGAGTAAAGCTCTACGTTCTAGTTCTAGATCTTTAACTTGGAAATCTGGGAGGCATTTATATAAAATATATATTTCAGAATATATGTATATTCTAAGCAATGGTTCCTTTTTCTTTCAACCATTAAAGAATTCATTATCTATATGTTAATTATTAATTTTTATTGTTAACAGTTGATTTTTAGCATGTAAGCAATAAAGAAATAAAATAAAATACACAATTTAATATTAAAATCTTGTTAGAAGTTTATTTAATATTTGAATTCATTCATTTTGGTGATATGAATATAATTGTATACAAAATTTAACAATTCAAATTCACGAAGCAGCAATTCAAGTTAATTAGTTGGTATTGAAGGTAGTTCTCCTTTATGCACATTTCATTGTATAATATTTGGCATTTTGGTAAATATTATTTGCATTTACTCGAATCTCATCACAGTGGCCTCCAATCGTTCATCAGCCACATCATCATCATCAACATTATTCGATTACAAAGCTCGTTAGTTAACTGCACGGCATGTGGTTTATGTTCTATAGGTAACTCCATCTAACCTCTGTCCTCTGTGTCCCTCACTCCCTTTATTTCACTGTGTCTCTAGATGGGACTATCAAGTGGCTTTGGTCGATGGCTGGCATTGGTACTGTCAAAAGGAAACGATATCAAGTGCTTCAATCAAGTCAAAACTTGCAATATAAATTCAAACATTTTCAATTCAATGCATTTCTGTGGTTGTTGCCAGTCAAGCAGTCAGTCAGCATCAACTGATGCTTGAATCTATGAATATTCCAACTCCACCTTCTCGCATTCACAACCCCACCCCCCACCCCCGGCCACCTGTCCGCATCCGCCTACTCCAAAATCAACTTCTTTTGGCCGACGTTGCAACGTTTCAATCAAAATGCAACCATTGCGTTCATTTGTTGTCGTTTCTCGTCTTGTTCTTGTTACTATATTTACCTGAAGGCACGTAAATTGCAATTCTATGCTAGACATTCATCCCCACAGATTCTTAAGGGAAAGTCAAGAATTCATTCTCCTTCCTCCTTATCCAAGTACTTTCTTATCCTACTCCTATCATTATCCTTCAGAACCTTCCTTGCCATTCATCGCGGTCAATGCAATAAATTGGTTAAGAATTTTCTTATTTCGTATTTCCAGAATATAATTTCATTTCATATTATTTTCCTCTTTTTTTTTTATTGCATTATTTTCTTTAACTGCTCAAATTGCAGAGCCAATGGTAATTTTTTTTTGATTGTGAAATTCCATTGAGAAAATACTGCAAATATATTTTCATTCTTACACTAGTTAAACGTATTGAATATATAGAATGGATTAATTATCGCATTGATAATATATACGAAATATGAATTTAATTATAATGAATTAACTTTAAAAATGTTTTCAAATTTTAAAGTTGAAATAATTTACCTCGTCTTTGGGACAACAAAAGACAAAATTGTCGAAATTCCAATGTGGCTTAACATAACGGTACACACACACAAACGAGACACGACCTGCATTATAAAACCTAAAACAAAAAAAAAGACAAAAAAAAAAATAGAAATAGAAATGGAGAAAAAGATATAGATATACAGTTTTTGGACTCCCTAAAGGCAACCACAACAAGAAATGTCCAACACAAAAGCCAAAAGCCGCAAAAGATATCAATGAACAATCGATGCGGCAGACTAACCACAGGACTAACCTGCCCCACCCTCCGCCCCTCCTCATACCCTTCTGCAATCTATGACACTAACCATTTGGATCAGCAAACCCTCGCTCTCTCTCTCTTCTCTCACACACATACACTCTGTTGCACGTCTTACACCTATAGATACAGTTACAATCTATGGACGAAAAACCGTTAGTTGTCATAGTCGTCGTCGCAGTGAATTTGTAAAATACGTGACAAACATTTACAATTTGATGGCCATCTCTAGTCTCTCTCTTCTCTCTTCTCGCTTTCTCTCACATCCTTCTCTTTCTTGCCATTCCACTCTTTGTTTTCTTTTGGTTTCCTTTTAGTTCTGTTATATTTACAATTCAATTGTTCTAATTTCGTTCAAGTTCAATTGAATTGACAGGCTAGGAAAATTAAATGCTCGACTATTTTGTATTTTTCCATTCAGTTTCTTTTATCTTGTTATTCCCTATACGAAATACCACTAATCGTTATGTCCGAGTCATTGAAATGTGGCAGAATATTCAACTGATTGTCATGTCATGTTACCTATAATAATAATAATAATTATATAGAATTAATCACTGTGATTCAACTTTCATGACTTCCCCTAATTAACTACACTTCAAAATATCACCAGCTCAGGGGACATTTCATGGAGGTTCTTTACATCGGACGGACAGTCTCTAGTGAAGTCAATCCTAATTAGATTTTGATTAATGCAGGTTCTGGACATATTAGCCCTGACTAATTTAGGTTGAATAAGTAGATTTTAACTTCTGGTAAATTCATTAAAAGCAATGAGAGCTACCTTAATCATTTCCTTTCTATTTTTTTTGGCCATGAATCAAATAGTTTTTAATTTTCAGGTGAAACATATGTTCTTTGCAGCTAACTTTTTGAGGCTTTTTCATTTGTGGTTTTCATTGCAAAAAATTATGGTTAATTATAGAGATTTATTCCTTGTCAGTTGTTAAGCCGCTTTAATCAAATGCAAAAAAAATTTACTATACTTAAAAAAAGAAAATTCAAAGCCTTTTGGCCAAAATAAAACCTCTTTCTGCCCTAACAAAGTTAAAAATATGAATGATTCTGATTCTTATTATGATTTTTTAAACAAACTAATTTATAATATATAATCTATTTCTATTTCTATATTGAAAAGTTGAAAGATGTTATAACATAATAGTATATAGTACCTATAATATATGTATATTATATATAAAACTGTTTAATATAGAAATCATTTGTAAAAACTGACTATTGTCATTCAGAGATCTATCGACAAATAGTTATTAATATCTTACATTAGCCGTTTAAATAATATATTTAATATATAATCACATTAAAAAATAGATTGATCAATCATTCCGTTTAGTCCAACTAATTCTTTTTGCCAATCGATTTCATTATTACTATAACCCTCAATCTATCATGCATTATTTCAACCGACTTAGTTTAAATAGGATTAATTTATGCAAGATATAGATAAACGTATTTCATATATACATATAACTAATGATAGAGGATTGGAGAGAGATGTAAAAACTAAAATTTAAAAATCCGAGAGTTAAAAATCTTTGAAATATTTCTCTTCCTATTTAATAATGACAGATTTTATTTTAGATATATGACAATAAATTTTTATCTAATTAAAAATTAGTCACAAATATAATAAGAACTTTATAATTTAGAATTGTAATTCATCTGTCCTGGTTAAACAGTTGTAGAGTATATGAAAGTCGGTATCACTATTTGTTAACAAAATTTTTTCTTTACATTTTTCTTTGTTCTTTTGTCTAAATTGATTTATTTGTGTTTGCTGTCAAACAGGAACTGCGGCAACTTTGGCAACTCTGCCAAACGAAAGTTTTTTATTGTCTGGCTGACCACATTTTGTGGTCGCTTCGGTTGTAGTGAATTTATTATAATTTTTTTATGCCATTTTAAATGGTTGCATAAATTTAAATTTATTACGCGTCGATTTCCGTTGTGGCCCATTGACCACGCTCAAACATTTTTATTTTGTTAAAACTTTTATAAAAATAACTTACTAAGAAGATGAGAAATGAGAATTTTTTAATAATAGAAGTCAATGCAAGAGAATATGTATTTATCTGGTTTATGTCTGTCTATATACCTCGATATTTGAGTGTTATTGAAAGTGATCCATCGATATATGTATATATATATGATATATATATAACAAGTTCATTTCAGTTTAATTTCCGATTTTTACTCATCCAAAACGGCGGAAAATTAAGCCTTATCAATTCTGTTGACAATATCGTTCTTTTAGTTTTATTATATTAAGTACTTTTTCGGTAAGAATATGTAAATGTCCTCTGGTCACTCTTATTTCTTAAATGATTCTCCACTTAGTTCTTTCCAAAAGCGGTAAAACTTATTCCTAATATTATAAACAAATACTCATGCATTTATTTATTCATATATGTATATGTATGTATATATACATATACTGAAATCTGAGTTTAAGGAAAATATCACAACAAACCAATAGATATTTACATTTATTTAGTTCGGGAGCACTTCTCAAATACATTTGTAAATTAACTTAAATTTAATGAGTACTTGCTTCACATTCAAACGGATTTTTCAGAAATCTAAAGTTTGTGTAATAGTTTTTGTAAGCATTAATTCGTGAATTATGGAAATTCTACCAATAATTTAAAATTAAATTTAGTATAATAAAAATATACATATGTACATATAAAGTTTGCATTAGAAAAATATTTTGAAAAAAATATAACAAATGTAGATTCAATATTCATTCAAACGATTCAGTTTTTCCCTTTGTAATCGTTTCAGGGACGCAAAGGACAGCCATAATTCTTAAGGATTTGCCATAATTTTGGATAGCTTAATGCAATCAACGTAATACCCAACAACAGATAACGAAACGTGAAACTATCATGAGAAACTTTATAGACATAATTTTACAATTTTAATATTTCGGCTTGTAAAATATATATCCTTAAATTAAAAAGTCAATCAATTATGACACATCATGACGTTCGATGGTTCTTTAATATATTAAATAATAAATTTGCGAAGGCTTTCATTTAATAATTAAAACAATTCATTATTAAACTTTAATCGTTGAAACTTGGATTAATTTGCAACAATTAAACTTTGTTGTAATTAAACGCGCCACTAAATTAATGAAAAGCGCACTTTTATCGACTTTTCTTTTGAAGTTTTAAAAGTTGCGAGTAATCAATATGAAAGTTTTCCCTTTATTTTTTTTTTGGTTTTTTTCAAAAGAAAAATCACATCATACTTCGATACTCATTAGGCAACATATTAATTTCACTGCCGAGGCACATCAAACTCTTGTGTAAAAACTTAATTTAAAACAATTAGAGATTGCCTCTTGCCGCAAAAAACTCGATGGCTAGATGGCTGGATGGATGGACAGAAACTCTGGGGAAATTATGGAAAAGTTTGACCAACTGGCACTAATTTTGCGCTAATTTTGTTAGCCTGTTAGGTAAAGTAGAAGCTGAGGAAGAAGCCAGAAAAAAAAAAGATGGGAAGAAAACAAGCTAAGGACTTTGGTTTTGGATGCTGCTCGGACGATTTAACAAAGTCAGTGCAGCTCAAACACTAATTCCATTCATTAAAAAACTTTTTTATATGCCAATTTCTGTTGTTGCTGTCCGTTAGCTGGCAATTTTTTACCATTTCACGTAGTCGTCGAAAAGTTTTGCAGCTACTTGGCTGACATAAAGACAAGCAGGAGGATGTTGGGCTGTGAGGCCCATTCCCCCCATTCCATCTCCTCATCTCATCTTGTTCTATCTTGTCTTCGCTGGGAGGGGGAAAAACAAAGCGAAAAAAATGATAACTTACTGGTTTTGCCTTCTGCTGCGGCTTCAAACTTCTCGTCCTTTGCTTTCTCTTGGTCCTGCTTCCGCTCCGGCTCCTGCTCCTGCTCCTGTACATCATCAGTCACATAATGAAGTTGCAGCTGTTGAAAAATACTCGTAACTTTTCGAGTTTATGGCTTGTCCAAGCGATGAAACCAACTGGACAAAAGACGAATAGAGACAGACCAGAGGAAAAGAGAGATAGATACAGTGACTGAGGAAGAGAAAATGAGAGAGTGTACGAGAGAGAGGTAATGTAGAAAAGGAAAGTCGACGGAAAAGCCAGCAAGGCAAGAGTAAATTAATTAAATTTTTCTTTTTATCTACGTGAATATGTAAATTTAGTTACTTCTCTTCAACACTCTGAAAACCATTACTACCAAGCTGCGATCGTTATCGTTTTAAAATATCCTTTCAAAAAAATAAAAATGTTAAATTTTAGTATAGAATTGATCATACTTCCTCATCCTTCATATGTGGCATAAGTATGTCATATAATATATATCTAACTCTAACAAGAACTAACTAATCAATTAAATCGTTGAACTTTGTAAGAACTAAAAACTAAGAATTTCCTAACCGTGTATTTAGATATTGAACTTATAATTTAACTGCTGGTTATTAGTTTACTTTTCTGAAGTACGGGGGCGCAAAAATTTGAAATAAACTTGATCTGCATAGACACAGATTTTCACACCAAAATAGTCTAGTTGTAGCTACATCGACTTGGCTATTGATGATGGTCAAGAATATATATATATATATACTTAATGGGGTCAGTAATGTTTTCTGCTGCCTGTTACATACAATTTAGCGATTTTTATATACCCTTTTATCCTATGGGTACAGGTTATGAAAAACTTGGCTAGTGCAGGTTTAAAACAAAATAATTATTTAAATATTCCAAATTTTTTATCATTATCATCCTAAATATAATTATCAATAATCACAATTAATAAATATATAATAGTTTTTAAATATGCTTTTATAAGATATGTATCAAACGACAGATTTAACTAAATAAAATTGGTTTACTTGACTAAATTGGTTTAAAAGTATTTCTTTGAGTGTAAATGCTGGTTACGACTCCTTTACATTAAGGTATGTCAATTAAAACCGGCAAAAGTAAAACTAAACCCATGAGAGTGCCAAAGTGTATATATCTAAACTATAAATGAGTTAAATCTGTAAGTATTTAAGTGGCACAGTTAACATAATCGGAGTATACACAACTGCAATGCAGTCATAAACTCCTCGCACCAAATATCAATTTATTCACTTAATTAAGCACATATGTGACTGCGCCATTTTCGCAAAAGGAAAACGGGGAAAATTGATGTGGGGGAAAAACACAAACACACTCTCACACACACACACACGCACACAGAAATAAGCACTGAGGGCTAAGAGAATGAGTGAGCTCAAAGTCAATTGCAATTTTATGAGCTGTTGAAAATGAAGTACATAACCGAGAGAGACGCCAACTTCACTTCACAAACCATTACGTTGATTGGCTTTTAATGTTTATCAATATACCAGTTAATGGCGTCAGCAGCAGCAGATACAGATACAAATATATATATATACATACATTCGATACTATAAAATCACAAAGACCAGGATAAATCAGAGAAATACGATTAATTTTACCGCATGGTTAACTAAGAGTAGAGCAATGCTTAAAAATGCATCAAGCACACTAGGCACTACTTGAATTATGTATGTATGTATGTATATTTATGTATGTACATATGTGTGCATGTATGTGTATACAGTATACATTTTCCCGGAGTTAGAGGCGATTCCTGTCGTGCTAGTGACTCATAAATTTCCATTATCACATGCAAACATTTAGACCACTATTATTTTCATACAAGAATTATAAGATGCAAAGCTTCCAGGTACTGCAGAGTTTATATTTTCCCCCTTTTCCCCTCCCTTCCTATCTCCTCTCCCTTTTTTTTTCTTCCTTATGTGTGCATAATTCATTTGTCAGCAAAACTCGCGGGCAACATGTGGATGGTTGGGGCAGGAGAAGTCCACAGCTAAACAGAAGGTCCAGTTAGTTGAAAAAGAAGGTTAACAGAATGTGGACATATGGCTACAGATAGCGCACAGTGGAACGAACTGCATTAAGAAAACTGCAACACTTTATTAATATTTTAACATTATTTCAAAATTCGCCAAATCTTATTAAAGTAATTTTAAAATAAATAATTATAGTACTCGAAAGTTAATTAATGAAGAACATATTTCCAATCTAAGTACAATATTTACGCTTAACCAAAATGCCAAATTGAGTAAAAATTTTTATTAAATCTATGTATCATTAAGAAAATTTTTAGCATTAATAGAACTATCTGGTGGCTATAGTAAATTAAAAAATTAGCAATTTACAATAAGCAAATATTACTTAGAAAGAGCAATTTTTTGGAACTTTTTTACAAAAACTTATTTGTTTGTTTTATTTATTCAATGATTAGTGACACCAAGTTGCATTCTTGTAAATTTCAGTCACTCTGTTCTATTGATGTTTCTTCATGCTTTCAAAAATACATATGTATATTTATACCCTGAACCCTTAGGATTAAAGTGGTATATTAAAATCGAAAAATTGTATGTAAGAGGCAGAATGAAACATTTCCGATCCCATAATCTTTTTATTTACTGAAATGTCAAGCGCATATAGCATGCTTTTACTCCTTTGGTCTGCAAGCAGTATAATTTTTTGCAAGCAGTGGAAGTTTCGACTGTGAATTTACTGTTGCGCCATCTTAAGAGAATTTAATTTTAAAAGTTTTATTAAATTAATTTCCATTTTATAGGGAATTTGATTTTTAAACTTTCAATACTTGATATACCCTGTACTCAAATTTAGTAGGGGCTAAAATATATGTAACTACTTTCTTCCTACATAACCATTGGCACATTGCGATTATATATAGGAAACCATAACAATTACATTTCAATTGACATTTTATTATTCATACAACTATAAATTAAATTTAACAATCAAATTTAAAATAATAGAATAAAAGTCTTTGATCTAATTATACGACACAATCTAAAGTAATCAATAAAACTCAAAAAAAAATTGAGGATAATTATTTTGTCAAGAACGATATAAGTTCAATTTTTATTTATTTCCTTTCACTAAAATTTGTCAAAGTCCAATAAGTAAATAAAAATAATGAATCTCTAGTAAAACTTAAGCTCAATTTATACTTAAATTACAAAACATTTATGTAAAGTTATCAACAGTAAAAATTATTGATTTATTTATTTTAAATTATTTGTAAAATATTTTGTTTGAATGTGCAAATGAATATTTATGATCATCAGATAACTTAAAATGTTCTCATATGGCATATCAGAATACATAAATAATAGAAATCTGTCAGCAGAAGATTTAGTTAAAATGAAATAAAAAAGAATAGAGATCAAATGAATAAATATATATATACATTTTATCCCAAAAGGTACTTAAGGAGTATAAATTATGGAATAATTTTTTTAAACATTTCATACATTAACTTTACAGTTTACCTTTAAGTTTATTTTTCTTCTTTCCTTAGCAAAAGTTTTTCGCAAACCTTCAACCAATGTGCACCATATGACACAAAGACCTAGAAAAGCGGGGCGAACTCTAACGACTACAGAAACAGCCATGCATCATCATCATCTTCATCACCATCATCAGCAGAAGCAGCAGCAGTAGCAGCAGCAGCAGCACTAACACTGACACTAACAACAAAAACACCAGCAACACTAGCAACAAGAACAAGTTACACTAACTAAATCCTATTATGAACTTTGAGCTTATGAAAAGACTTCAAGCGGCGCATTGTCTGCCACACAGACAAACTTGCCAACAACGGGAAACCTCCACGCCCATTCTGTATGTAGTGTGTGTTTGTGATAGTGTGTGTGTGTATGTGCTGGTAACGTTTACACTTCTGCATAATTAAGTTATGTGGACTACATACAGACAGTTTCATACACACACACACACCTCACACACACACACACCTTTGCCCTGACAATTTGCAGCTGAATATGGTGAATAGTTTTTCATTGCGCATACGCCACATGAGCCGGGTCTCATGCTTTGTCAGCTTTAATTGTTATAAATTATCCATAAATTAACCAGATCTATTAAAGCATAACACTTTAAATTTTAAGCCAGTTAGCCTCCAACTGTAACTGGGGGGAAATAACAAAATTTATAATTGTAACTGAAACTGTTACAGAAACTAACTAACAGGAACAGCAACAGCAACTGCAACAATAACAAGAACAGCAGCAGAAACAACAACAACAACAACAGCTGCAACATCATCATCAGCAGCAGCAGCAAACTCACAGCTGTCGGCAATTTTACGAAATTTCTTGCTTGGTTTTCCACAATTTCCGTTCACAATTTATCAACAGGAAAATGTCGACGAGCCACCCAGCGATGAAAACAATTGGCAGCTAATTTTGCTGAAAATTTTGTGGCATTTTTATTTTTTTATTGTTCCATCATCGTTCGTTGCTTCGGATTCTGCATTTAACATCCATTGCCATTGGTATAGCCATCGCCATCGCCATCGCCATCGAAATCCTGCTGGGTGCCTGGGAAGGTCTCCATTGGTCTCTCTGCCTCAAGCGGTTGCAATTGTAAAATGCAAAATAAATTTCTAATGAATATTGAAGTGTGAAATTTGAATTGATTGCATTTGATTTGAGGATTTACAGTTGGATATTTACTTTGAATTCGCCTTGGGTTGAACATCGATTGAGTTTTTGTCTGGAAATGAGAATGCCAATATCCATAGAATGGACAGCAAGAGGAAAATCCAATTGAATTTCGTGCACAGCTGGTGATTGAGAATAAAAAAATTGGAAATTGTGTACTGAGTTAAATGATTAAAGTGAGTAGAAAATATTTGATTGATGGCTATAACTAACAAAGTGAGCAAGTACTTAAACAGATATTATAAAAGAAATCATAGCCATAAAAATAGAGTAACAAAAAAAAAGACAAAAATTAACTATGTAGAAATCAAATAGATAATGTGATTCACTAGAACGAATGCAATGGAACTGAACTAAATAAGATATTATTATCTATTTGACAAGTTATACGACCATTTTGAATTTAATTAAAACTTTAATTTTAACTGGGTTGAGTTCAGATATTTCTTAAGTAATTCTTTTCTTTAAATACCTATTTTAAGAACCACTAAAATACCTCACCTCGAGTCCACAAAATTATTTACCAAAATCTTAAGACAAAAATGTTTTATAGTGACAGGATTGTAGTAATCGACCCATTCTCTAAGCGTTGCCCACCATAATATAAATAAAATAAATAAAACGTCTAAAACTATTTAAGAAGAGACTGCAAATAAACTGGAACAATTTCTTATAGTACCTACAACTAAATTGTCCCCTTTTTTTTTAGTTTTAGGACAGAAATGTTTTTCTAACTAAAACTCAAGCAAACAAGTATCTCGTGCTGACTTTGGGTATATATACAGTAGTGATACTTTAAACATCAAATTCCTTTGAAACCGCCATCAATTTAATAAAAAAAATAGTTTGGAAACGAAAATCCCCTAACCTGCAAACAATATCAAATTCATGACCGAAACTTATACTGCTTGCATTAAAGAGAAATCTCAACTGCTTGCAGAACGAAGCAGCATACGCATGCAATTTGCACTGCATTTACATTTCAGTACAAAACTTTTATTCGTATGTATATCTAAAATATTTATTGTGCGATTTCAAAGAAATTTGGCCAAAAGGTACACATTAGCATGAAATTGCTATATCGACTTGACTATTGATGCTGATAAAGAATATATGTATATACTTTGTTGGATCGGAAATATTACTTCTGCCTGTTAAATATATTTAAATTATTTTAATATACCCTTTTACACTATGGGTACAGCTTATAAAAAGGGAATTGAGAATACGACTTCGAGGCGAAGTTTTCTTTAAAAAATCCATCAATTTACTAGACTATACTGAAATTTATCAAGTTGCTTCTATTCAATTTAAAAAGGAGATTACTTAACAATAAGATCAATCCTGACTTTAATTTTTTATTAGCACTTCCAAAAAAATTCCCAATTAAAGCAATGAAAATAAATATTTAGAATTTCATTTTTGGCTTTTTGAATTGTTCTCATTTGCCTACACTTAACCACATTTGTTAACGCTTTAAGCTCTTTGGTATAACAATTATCTTCATTCTATGCCAACTGAAATTTTGCTTGATAATTGCAAAAGTATTACAATTTGCCAAACTTCCGTTCTTACTTTTACAACAATGAAATCTCTACTTTTGAAATTTAATTGAATTAGGTTTAGCGCAGAGAAATTCTCGACAAAACCGCAAAATGAAATTGTTGCCAAAAACTCTCGTTTGGCTTTAGATGGAATCATGTTTTCATAATTTTACAACCTAGAGTGGATTCAATTTTATTCAATATTGCCTTCAGTTTTTGTGGTCGCCAACTTTTGTCTGCATTGGGACTTGACGACCAACTTGAAGATGAAACCGGGATGAGGAGCCAGGAGACATGAGCTGGAAATGAAGCTGAAGCTGAAGCTGAAGCTAAAACTGAAGCTAAAATTGAAGGTGTATATGTGTGTGTGTTTGTGTGTGTATATATGTGGTGTGAGTTTGTTTGACTTGGTGCAACGCCAACAACTTGGCACGCAAACTTCTCACACAAGTTTTTGGCTAGTTAAGCCAAAAACCACCGTCTGCCGCATATATGGAAATTGGAAATTGGGTCGGTAAAATGAGAGACTAAGGCCTTGGTTTGGCTTATAACCAGAATGGCCAGAGAGCAAGTATGTAGCCATTGTTTGCTTAGTAATCTACTTGAGCTTGCCAGTTATGTAACACACACACACACAAATACACATACACTAACTGAAACTAACTTGTACTTACCTTTTTGTTGGTCTTCTACCACAGCTGGTGCGAACTTTTGGCTCTGGCAAAGGCCCCCAAAGGTTTGATTTGTTAATTTGTTATTGGTTTGCCATTGGCCTGTGGCTTACACATTTCCTTCCACATCTTTCATATTTTGAGTTTATTTTTTGAATACCACAATACAACAATGAACCATCTCAGATAGTTTTAGTTGGCTAAAATTTAGTTTGAATTTTCCCAATATAATTGAGGCAAATTATTGAAAGGTAAAATGTATTATGTTAGTATGCAAAAATAATTGATATGTATTAAATTCATTACTCTGTGGATTATACTTATATTGAGACTCTTTAGGAAATTCATTCGAATTAAATTGCTTGAGGAACAAATTGTAAGCTACACATATGGATGGTCATATGTCGAATTTTGACTTATTTATTTGCATTTCAGATACATTAACTTGGTGTATAAGAATTTTATCTGGTTCTTTTTTATATTTAATATCCTCTGCATTTAAAACTTTTAGCAGATATACATACTATCGATTAATTAAAAGTTGAATTAAAGTTCATAACTTTATTATTTCACATGGGGATATAGCTCAGTGGTAGAGCGTTCGACTGCAGATCGACAGGTCCCTGGTTCGACTCCGGGTGTCCCCTTTTTTGTAGCTTGATAAAATAGATTCAATTAGATCAAAATGAACGAAGGTGTATATTATATATATAACACCAAAAGAGATGTATGGTTACTAGATCTTATTTTAAGAACTTGTCGATTCTTTCATTTACTGAAGAGTCCGAGAGAATACTCTAAGGAATAGGAGGAAATGGCTCATTCAGAAACTAAACGAACTTCTTTAAATAAACTTGAAGAAAACTTTGATTTAAATTTTTTATTCAAATAACTCAAATTTAACTTTTTCACTTTTTCAAAAAATGCAACTAATAAACTAATACAAGCTAACTTACTAGTAAAAACGGGACTAACTTTTAGAAACTAATATTTAACTTTTCAGTACTAAAATAAAACTTATTTCTTTATAACTTCTTTAAATATATATTTAGTTATAAACTATATTGTAATATATTTTAATTATTATATTGTTTCCTGTACTCTCTTCAAACTATATGTATTTAAAATTCTTATTCCCTTAGTAGATCTTTCCATAACTTATTTCATACAATTTACTGACTTTAAAATACCCTATCATCAATTTTTATTTTTTTTATGGTACAGAGTAAAATTGTTTGTTAAATAAATTAAACAATGAATGCAAAGTGATGACCGCAGAACAACATCCAGAACCCAAATGTCTGACAGCCGCCAAAAATGAAATAAAATAATTGTAATTAAATTGACACACAGGCAAAAAAGAGTCCCTTCCCTTACTATCACCCCCCGACCATGTGTCAAATATCTATATATTGATTTGTATCGGTTTTTATATCGCACGATTCGTATTTTAATTATAACCAACAGACAAAAATTAACGACAAACGACCGTTTAGCAATTTGTACGACTTTTATAAAAGGGGATATATATAACTTTGACCGTAGCGAAGTTCGTATACCCTTGCAGATTATATCTTTGACAAATATATATAACTTTGCAGAATTATAGAAGATATATAATACTAGTAAAATCTATATTTAATGTCCATGGATTGAAAATAAAAAGATTTGCATACATTTTATTGGTCCAATAAATTGGTCGTGATATATATTGTTCCGGATATTGATTGACCGATTCTGTTAACTTACAAATACTAAATTTCGGAAACAATCCTTTTTTGAATAAAGTGATTGATCTAACTAAGACTTTATTTTTGACTGATTATTTTTTTGGGACCTAATTATATGATATAATCCATCGATTTTGATAAGACTTGCTGAAAGTGAAAGATTTTTAAGTATATTCGATTCAGAAATATTAAATTTCTTTGAAAAACAGCAGAGTTATAGATTTTAAACCTTTTTCATGACCGATCGTTTCCATGGAAGCTATAGTCTCTGATATAGTCGTCCGATTCAAATAAAACTTGGTTGACGTTTTAAGAATTTTAAGAATATTCAAAACTCGCAAATATTAAATTTCGTGACATTTGCTTAAGAAACATCAGATATATTGTGGTTAAACCTTATTAACGACAGATCGTTTCGTATGGGAGCTATATTATACAGTCGTCAGATCGGAATGATTCCGAGATATATAATGCTAGTAGAAAGAAGATGGCTATATTCAAAATTTAGCTCTATAGCTTTAAGGGTCTTGGAATAGATGCTGTTAATCCAAGCAGATAGACAGACAGGAATACGTATATATACTTTATATGCTCAGAGATGCCTCCTTCTATGCATTGCAAACTTCTGACCAAAGTATATACCCTCTGTAAGGGTATACATAAAATGAAAATCCAATAAAAAAGCCACAACAATTTTGACATTGATCTAATTCTGAATTGAAAACAATTTAAATAATTTAAGTTAATAAGTTATACTAACTAGGAACTTACTAACATAGATCCTTAATCATTATATATATATATATATGTATAATAAGTTTAAAACTGAACAGTAAAGAGGATGAAGTCTTAAATAATATTTAATAGGTTATCCGAAATGAATCAGATATAAGTATAGTACATTAATTATATAATACGAGTATAAGATGATTAACTTTTAGAATTTATCTACTAACATTTCAAGCAAATTAATTTAAAGTTTGTTAATTATAGTTTAAAGATAAGCTTTTAAGTATTGACTGTTGGATTATATATAATGTCAGTTAGGAAACGACTTAGTTAGTTGGAGATTCGATTTCATTTATCATTAATGGATAATTCTTTATAGCAATTACTTGACTTTACTTGGCTTTATCCTTTCTTTCTGTGCTCGCTCTCTCTGTCTCTATTCTTATCTCTGGCTGCTTGCATTCTTTACACTCTCCCTCTCTCTCTCTCACTCTCTCTTTCTCGCTTTTTGGTGATTCGCTTTTGTCTTTTGTATTTCCCCGTTAAAGTTCCCTTGGCCACGTTTAGCGCTTAATAAAGTCGTCGCTGATTTAATAATATTAAGATCAACGTCATAAAATGCTTGCGTTAATGTTGTTCAGTTAAAATTTTTATGCTTGCACCATAAGACCAAAGTGGCAAAGTGGCAAAGAGGCAAAGAGGCTAAGAGGCAGACTGGCTAAATTGCTGGCAACATCATCAGCACGACCCACATTTAGCTACGTTCCGGTGATGATGCTGCTCCTGCTCCTGCTCCAGCTCCTGCTGCTGGTACTGCTGATTCTTTTAGTTGACAGACATGGAGCAACAGTCTGACTGACATCTGTTGTTTGCAACATAATAATAATAATCGTTATAATTTATTTTAAAATGCAATTTACGGAGCGAAAAGAGTCGAGTCGAATGGAGTTGAGTTCAGTTGAATTTGGATGATGTTCTGCATGATAATGAATGCGAATGAATGCGAATGAATAAAATGAATGAGGCAAATAGAGAAAGTCGTATCCTTATGCCACTAAAAACAAGTTAATTAGCGCTGATTTTGTCTTTTGGTTAAACACGAAACAGTTAAATAAACACACAGCTTCATGCCAACATCACTCTCAGGCTCATTTATTAGCCAAACGGGTCACGTAAGAGGGCCAACAAATAAAAATCGACACCGGAAACGAGTTTAGTTTGATACAACTTGCTCATTTACAATTAGACCAGGCCCAAAACAGAACAGTAAACGAAAAATAAAAAAAAACACACCAACAGCATACACACACACACACACAGATACACCAACAAAAACAGGTAAATAACAGGAAACATTTTACACTAATTAGCGACGCACGCAAATGGGCGGCTTTTTGTTGAAACAAATCAACCACCCCCCCCCCGCTTCCCCCACCAACCACCACTTCCCCATCTAAAGTGAGGCAGGGAAAGAACCTGTAGAGGGGGGGAGGCATTTGGGCCATGTAAAAGTCACTGCCATAAGCCTAATTATGTTGTACAAGTTGTCGTCGCTGTAGTTAATGTTGGATTTTAAGTATTTAAGAGCGGTGGTTAGAGGGGAGGGGAGAAGAGGGGAGGGGAGGGTGAGGGTGAGGGGATGGTTAGTTAAAAGAGCCTTAAATCTTATGCTCATTTTTAAGGGAGGGACTGGGCAATTTTTTTGTATTTTTTGTTGTGTTTTTTTTTTTTTTACTTTTGCATTAATTAAACTGACTGATGGGGTCAACAGCACTTAAAAGTAAAGTGGAAGGATCCTTCCTTCCACTTGATATATAAATTTATTTACTTTTAACCATTACAAAAATGATAATCAAATAAAAAAATGTACATAAAAGATAATTATATTAATGCGATGCTATGTAGTATAATTTAAAATTAACAAACTATTTTGAATTGTTTAACTTTTACATATCCATGAAATCGTAGAACGGAATTTATCATTTATATATATGTTAATTTGATGTCTCGTTATATAGATATGTATATATAATTTCCGTAAATACTTTCCTGGATAAAACAGAAATTAAAAATGCTGGTAGTCAGCGAAATTAAGTATACGACATGTGGCAATGCGGCATTTAAATGAAATAACTGCAGACACCATGACATAAGTTAATAATAAGGCAACGACCACTTTTCGACCAGATTACATACATATACAGTTGCAGTTAAAGTGGCCATAAGAGGAGGCTGATTTCGTTTTTTTTTTTTTAAAGGATTTGGCGAAAAGTTGTTCAAGTTGAACGGTTTATTTTCCAGCGACCCACAAAAGTGTAAAAGGCAAAGGACCATGCCAGCAGGCAACACATACACATTCAGTGGAAGAAAAAAAAAAAAGGAAGAGTCTGTGTCTGAGTTGAGAAAACAGTGAGGCAGGAAGGACAGGGGAGAGAGATGGTGTGGAAGGCATAGACATAGTCTCATCTAGCCGCAGGGCCGTTTTGGGCTTGACATTTTGAAGACATTAAACTGAAACTGTGGCCCGACCGCAGGATAGCAACGACAGACGGTTAGGTATGGGGGGAGGGGGGGTTAAGGTAAGGCAAGGCTAGAGGATAGAATTGCAGGGTAGAAGGAATTGGTTAGATTTCCCAAAAGACAAAGACAACCAGCAAGGATCTCCTTCACATCGAGTCTGGTCGAGTTCAAGTTATGAATAATTAATGTCAGTCTAGGTGTGTGTGCGTGTTGTGGGCGTTCTCTAAACGGAAGCTGTCCAACTTTCTCTATGTCCCTTTATCTCTATATATGTATGTGTGTGTATGTCTCTCTGTGTGTGTGTGTGTGTGTGTGTTTGGGGGTGTGGTTCTCTTCCTTTTCTTTCTTGTCTATTCTGTATTGCACTGTTTCGGTTTGTCCGTGTGAGCGAGTTGATAATTTGTTATAATTGCCGGGGGATGCCACAGGTCAATTTTGTGGGCATTTATATAAATTTACCTAGACAACTCAGCAAAAGTCAAAACCAAAAAAAGAAAATATATATATATATAATATAAAATGCAAGAAAAAAAGAAAAATTCAGAATTTAGCTGGTAGTAAAAAAAAAGACTTTAGATACTTGTACCATTCAATAAAATTACAAACAGGTAAAATGATTGACAAGTGATTAACATTATGATAAGTAAGCCAAAAGGATTAAATAAATAAAAAAAAATGTAAAAAATATTAAATTAAATTACATTTATTGCATTTGAATTTTATATTTAATTCGTTTTTATTGAAAACAATGAGATAAAAATTCTTAATGAAAGTATGATGGCAGATTTTGCAAATAAAAAATGCAATGTATTTATTTCTTATATTTTAGACAGTTTGATAAAATCTAAAAGAAAAACAATTGTTGAATTTTCAATTTTGTTTAGAATTGGATTTAACATTTTCATTTCATACCTAAGACTAGATTAAAAGCCTTTCTTGATGATGAATCCTTATATATAGTGTGACGTTCATTTTGGTTATTTGGTTCATTCCATTATGTCTCCGTGCAAGTCCTTGCAACAATTCAGTATAGTAATAGTTCAGGACACACTGGTAGCATAACTTTCCCTGTAACATGGCTTACGTGCATTTGAGCGAATTCTTGATGGCCATAAATACCTTAACAGCTTTTCCGTAACTTAAGTCACCTCAACACTTAACGCCCAAACAACAGGAAAACTGTGTTGGCCGCGAGTAAAACTGACAGCTCCAGACCAGATGTATCCCATAGCACTCACCTATCCCCCAACCACCCACCCACCTCCTGACCGGCTCTAGCTTGTTTCAGTTTAAGCGCATTAAATGCACTTGCAGGTGGTTTCAGGTGGAGAGGTGTAGACGGTCATTTCAGTCTTACATTACATTTAAACGCTGGCAAAATGTGGCAACTTTTGTTTTTATATTTTTGTTTTCCTTTTGTTTTCTTTTTTTTTTTATTTTTGTATGTGCTTTTTTTTATTTTGTTTCGCCGAGTAAACTCAATAATGCACTTGGCACACCCACTCGAACACAGACACACGCACACACTCACATATACCTATACCTACAATTGCCTGGCTCCTTTTAATGCGTTTTTTTTCTTTTCATATGTTTTTAAGCCCATTCGATGGAAACATATGGCGAATGTCGCTGTCATTTATCCTGCAATTGTCGGGTCCGGTTGCAAATGTTTGTATGTGTGTGTGTATGAGTGTGTGTGTATTTGACAATTTTTATTTGTTCTTTTTCATTTTCTTTCATTTTTCTATTATTATTGTTGTTGTTGTTGTTATTGTTATTGCACTACTTAACTGTGAAAATCAGAACAATTGATAACCATCGCGGCGTATACTTAATGCTATTAACTCACAACTGACAATGACAGTTGAGTTAAGTAGTCGCAAATAATAAAAAACAAAACAATAATTCATAATTAAATTAAATACATGAAAATAAAAATATTAAGTGTTTATATTATATGGCCATTTATAATTTAAATTAAATCAAATACTCTTACACAACAAATAAAAGTAATTGACCTTTTGGAGAAAGTAATGAAAGCGGAATATAAAGTTAAATAAATCTAATCGAAAAACAAGTAATTTTCCAAACAAGACTTATTTATGAATAATTATTTGTATATTTAGCGAAAACCGATAACTAGACTTTTCTAATCTTAAACTGGAAACTATCTTAAAATCTTAGAAATTTCTTGTTCTTCTTTTAAAGAGTTTGCAGACTTTTTATTAAAAATCATTACTTTTCTAATTAATATTTATTTTTCCTTAGTTTAATTATTTATTAAAAAAAATAATATTAATAGGATTTTTCTTATTTTTTTTTTTTATTATTAAAAAAGAATTTGCATTTCATTTTTATGCTTAATAAATAATGAAAAACTTGTTAATGAATTGATTATTATTTTTCTTTAAAATTACATAGAATTTATTTATTTGTTATTATTATTGTTATATATTTTCTATATAAGGATAGTTTTTCTTAGTTTAATTATTTATTTAAAAAAGAAATTTTAATAGGATTTTTCTTAGTTTTTTTTATTTATTAAAAAAGAATTTGCATTTAATTTTTATGCTTAATAAATAAAGAAAAAATTGTTAACGATTTGATTATTATTTTTCTTTGAAATTAGTTAGAATTAATTTATTTCTTATTAGGATTAGCAAGGTTAACTTTATTATTAAGACAACAAAATAATAAAGAGAATCGAATTGCCAACTTTTACTACAAGTTTGGCCCTTATTTCGACCACATTTTTTTTTTTTTTTGTGTAAAGATGGCTTTTCCCTTTTGCTCAGTGCCTCTGCCGGCTGCCAGGACTTGAGTTAATTTAATAAATCTTGAACAACTGAATAAGCTTTAAATTAATGACCCTGTAAAGTTCATATAAATTATTACGTTATCTTGAGCATTCACTGGGAAACACTTTGCCCTTAGCCCGAATGCCAGCCAGAATGTGGCAGCTGCCACACCCACACCACGTGTGTTACAATATGGCAATCATTCTCGGAACCCTCTGTCCCAGTCTCAGTCTTAGTCCCAGTCCCACTCCCACTCCCACTGCCATTTTCACTCCCACTTCTACACTCCCACATCAAGCAAACCATATCCACATTTCCAAATGATTTCTCATTTTCAGCAGCAGGCAACATCGTGGCAAGTAACGCGGCAGCGTCAGGAATATTTTTATGCCTTCCGAAAATCAAATTTGTATCAATTACAATTGCATTAACATATAATTTGAGCTCCTCTCGTATAGCCCAACAGCAGTTGAAGCATTTGTCTGAAATGAATATTTAAATGGCCTTTAAGCGGACGTTACTTGAAATCGAACATCTTTAGCTGAATCAGCTAAAAGAGTATTAAATTTCAACACAAAAACTTTACTCAATTATCTTTTGTAACAGAAGATTCCATTAGGAAATGAAAGGGGAAACTGAACTATTCATTTGGATAAATACTTTTAAGTCCAAACAAATTTTATTCAATTAACTGAAACAAAAATTGTTTCTCTAATGTTAGATCCAAATTAGATTATCAGTTACAAGACACCGCCGAAAGGTAATTTATTATACTTTTTAGTCTCAGTTACATTTTAATTGGTCGAGTTTTTTTTATCGGTTCCATTGAAACTAACCAATTTTGTTATTAAATATTCGTACTAATTGATATCAACGGTGTTCGATAAAGTGCTTAATAAATGATTGTTAATTACTTCTACAGAAAAATTGTTTGCTTAATATATTGATAGATTATTATTTAAATATATAAACATATATGAAGTGGCGTTTTAATGAACTTTCTATTATTGTTGGTTTAATATTTTATAAGGTCGATTTTATTTTAATTTGCAAAATTAAGTACCTATAAACGAAAGATAATTTTACGGACCAAGATTTTCTATATTTGAGTTTATTTTTTGTTCGTACACTGTTGACCCTCAATACTTCTAGAAGGCTCTGTCAAACCTCTAATGAATCACTTCTTAAATTTTCTATTGAAAACCATTTTCCACATAGATATAGATATGGTTTATTATACATGTAGAATCCACTTTTTGTACAGAGGAAAGCCCATAAATTATATATATTCTTCATCAACAGCCAAGTCTGTCCGTTCTTTGCTATGAAAATTTCGGAGACTATAAGATCTGGAACTGGCAAACTCAGTGGAAACATCCGTCTAGTATCTACACAAATTAAGTTTTACGAAATTGAATAAGAAACAACTAGAATTATATTAAAAGTACAGCCAATCTGAACCATTTGACTAAATTCTGTTCAAATCGAACAATAAATATCGGACATGTACGAATAATCGTTATGTATTGAATTCCAAAGTACAAGAATAGTTGATATAAGTGAGCGAGAAAGAATGCTTTCGAAACTTTATTGTGCAAGCAGTATACGTTTGTGCAAGCAGACAAGCTTCTGCAAGCAGTATAAATTCCGGTCATGCATTTACTCCTGTGATATGTAAAGAGACATTTCAATTTGTATTTTTCATTTATTTTGAAGTCAATTCGACGAAATTCGATTTTTAAAGTATAACTTTTTGATACATTGCGCGACTTGCTTTCTTTATTCTCTTATCATAGTTAAATTTTACTTCTGCTTAAATAGGCAACCGGTGCACCGCGGTGGTTTGCCTCCTAAGGATTGGTGTCCTGAAGAAATATCAAGAAATATCCATTAATATTAAAGAACCCCTACTCTTTGCTTTGCAATCTTGAAAGCTAATCAGTAATAATTCAATAAATAGGGAAAAATAATTAGTACTATTCATCATTCATATAATGATGACTTATTAAAAACTTGCTTACTTTTCATTTCGAGTAATTGCATTTAGTTCACCAATATTTAAGACAATTCAGACTACAATAATATATATATGTATATCTATATAAAAAATGGGACTATATTATTATGTCTATCCCTCTCCTATCAAAGAATACGTGCCATTTAATTTCAAAACCTATTTCAATGAGACGCGACTTGTATGTACATATATAATTGTTATAAGTATTATTAAGATGTTGAGGGTTTATAATCTTAAATATTTTCTTTTGTATAATTTAATCTTCTATATAAATAGTATGTACTGATCAGATGCTATAAAAAAAATACATGCCATGTTTATTTTTATATATTACATCACTTTGTAATACGTAAACAAAATTTGAATAACATTTGAAGATATACATAAGTTAGGTCAATTGTGGGAAAATAGGATTTCAAAAATTTGTAATATATTTTTCTGCATACAAGTCCCTTCTTTCTCTTTCTCTCCCTCTCAATCTCGTTCTCTTTAGACCCAGACACGCCATTTAACTACAAATAATCCCCATGGCACAGTTTCACCCAAGAGCTTAATAGACTAATTTTGGACTGCAGAATGGTCATAGGCTCTCAGCATGAATACAAACATATATACACACAGATACATACATACATATAGAGGATAAAAACAAATATTTTACGACCTTCCATCTCTCTCTCTCTCTGTCTCGCTCTTTATCACTCTATTTGTATTCCGCTCTCTATCACACGCTCTCTCACTCTAAAGCTTTGCCCTGTCATCGTGCATCACTCTGAAAATAAAAAAAAAATACAGAGAAGAAAAAAAAAGATGAACTTTATTATCACACGACCTCGAAAAACTGTAAAACTGCCGGCTGGTGAACTGCTGTTCTGTCATTTCAAAATTTATGCGACTTTTGTGACCAACTGTACCCCCAAAACACATGCGAAACAGACTCTCTCTCTCTCTGCTGTCTCCCTCGCTCAGTGTTGGTCTCAGTTGAAAACCAGTTTATGATATGGCAATGGCGCAAATAGTTTTGCTAATTTTTCCTTTACGGAAATTAGAGCATAAACTTTTGCTGCTGGCGCTCTTAAAAGTTCGTTTCCACATTGGCCTCTTCAGTACCCCCCGAAACCCCCCAAACCATTCAACGAAATGAAATATAAAAAAAAACAGAAGATTCTAATTTTGGCAGTCCGATTTTTATATCCTCTTGCAACTTAATACTGGTTCAAAAATAAACTAAATACTGAAAGAAACTTATATGAAATATATATAATTAAAAACTCAAGAAAACCCATCCAAAAGAATTTGTTCGATATGCATCATATGAATATGAAATGAAAGAACCAAGAGAAAAATATTTCAAAATAAATTTATTTGTTTTAATTTCTGTTTTCAACTATATCTTATGCGCTTAGAATCTGTTTGATAAAATAAAAGCATTAGTAATAAATTAAAGCAATTTAGATTTAATTTTAATTTTGATTTAGTTTGGCCAATTCAGTGTATTATTTTCTATATATTCTATTCTATATTCTAATATACCCTGTTTGAAATAGAAATATAGTGTTTAGGGTATAAACATACGCTTAACACTTTACCATAAGAATCGTAGATGCAGCAACAACAACAATAAAAACAACAACGAAAGCAATTTATTTCCTTTTTGCCAAAAGTTTATTTTTTTCATTTTTTGCACTTCTAACTTGGTTTTTTCTTTCTTTTTCTTGTTTATTTTCTATATATATTTTTTTTCTTTAATTTTTATTTCTTTTTCTTGGTGTTGGTTCCCACTTTCTTTTTTTTTTTTTGTTTATTTGTTTTTTGGTTTATTATTAACACCAACACGCATATGGAAAAGTTTTTCCTCTTTCGGGAGGTTATTGTTGTTGCACTTTTGGCTCCATCTCAAAGTAAAAGTTATGAGAGTTTTTCCAAGGAAAACTTTTACTATATGCATGCATTTGTGGTTGTTGTTGCTGTTGTTATTGTTGTTGTTGTTGTTGTTGTTGTTGTTGTGGTTGTTGTTGTTAGTTTTGGTGTTGGTTAGACTCGATTGCAAGGCAGCTTTAATTACACTTAAGCTTAAAATCAAATGCAAAAGTTCTTGAATTGTTATAAAAGTCAGTTTTGATATGCCAAAGAGAATATTTGACAAATAATATTTACTTTAATTTATATAAGGTAATGTTTATTCGATTTCATATAAAGAATTTTCATCGATAAAATTGATAATTTAAACAGTTTTATTTCTGTTTAATAATGATATTAAGATTAATGATATATGTATTTTGTTTCTTTTCATTAGTATTTCATTTGTCAATTGCAACTTTTAATTTAATTTCCATATTATATTATACTTGATTGACATTACATTTATTATATTATATGTTATGCGGACTTTGTTTATTTATTAAATATTGTTTGTTTATTTATTTTCTCAGACAAAAATCGGTATCCATAAAATTATATCAACCCAGTACTAACAACAAAAAATTGCGAAAAAAAAAGTTGCCCATTAAATCTAAATTTATAAAAATCTTTATACTTATATTATTTAACTGGAACTAATTTGGGAACTCAGATGTATGTATTGATTATAAAGGGAATGCATTATTTATAATTATTTCTATCCCTCGATTTATATGATTTCACTTTGACACAGTTTGGTCTTGTGGTATTTGCTCTTGATCAGAAAACAATAAATTTTCTTTGGTTTTCTACCTAAAATTTAGCCACAATTCTGCTCAGTTAAACTTATACTAAGATCATAAATACAGACCTAAGTACTAAGCGAGTTATTTTATTTCAATGAGGCATCAATAAATAGATCATTATAAGGTCTATAAGAAAATAATCAAAATGGAAACTCAGACATTAGTAACAGATTTTTTTTCATTCATAATTTTAACTCTTTTTAGTTTTCCCATTGCTTCTTGGAAATAAATTAATATACAAAATGTGTATTTTTGCAACTATTTAAAAGTATATTGAATAATTGTGTTTCATTTTATGTTTTTTATTATTTTTTGCGATTTGGTGTTAAGTATATAAATACATGTATACTTAAATTTTGAATATTTGTACAATTTTTTCACTTTAAACACAAAATTTCTAATTTTTGCTAACTTATCTACCATGTGGATGGAGTACTACTTTTAGAATAAGAAACTTAAAGAGGAGAAATCTAGATAGTCATTGTTCCTATTACATAAAAGTTATATTACTCTTTTGTATGTTTTAAGTCCAAAAAGGTTTCAGTTTTAATCTTTAACTTCTAATCTACTTAAATATCTGCTTATTCAATACGAAATAGAATATAAATAAATAAAATATAAATTAAATTATATTATACATTTTTCTTAAGTCAACTATAACTTAATATAAATTATGAAACCATTTAAAAATAAAATTTATAGCTATTTTGTTTTTAAATATATAATAATAATATAAATAATTAATAATATATAATATATGTATACATATGTATAATATGTCAAATCTTTATAATAAATAAAGATAATTTTTCAAATCTTTAGTTTTATATAATATATATATATATATATATAATATTTGCAAAGAGTTCAATGATCCTATTGTAATTAGATTATCGCATAAATGTACTTTGAGGTGTAAAGAATCAATCTAAAGGTGAAATTAATTTAGATCACCAAGTACAATTAAAGAATACAGTAATCGAATGTATAATCATTAAAGTCTTCTTCAATATTTCTGTTATCAAAATTTACTTTCTAATTATATGTATTAAAATCAGATTTCACAAATAATTACCACACTCTTATTGCAATAATTTTTTACCCAACGAATCGAGATTATTTTTAGAATTAATTGCATCTTTAAATAAACAAAAATGTTTTGAGTAACTTTTACAATTAGTTCATATCACTTGAGTGGAACTTTCAATGGCTTTATACATATAGATACAGGTTCGAGATGGAGTTCCTTTTTTTGTTCAAATACGATTCTCAACCAAATATGAAAGAATACTCGTATTTTTCTCAACCAAATTGCAATTTGTTGCTGGCTTTTTATGGCATTTACCTATAGAGTATGGCAAACAACACAATAAATTTGAAATGCCCATTTTTATATATGCATTTGTACACCGCAGCGACAATAACAACAAGAACAACAACAACAACAACAACAGCAGCGTTAAAATGCATATTGCGTATACGACGTGTGCATGGAAAAATATGCGATATGCATTGACGGGAAATTGGCATTTGTGTTACTTTATTATTTTGCACTCAAAAATACACACACACATACATATATACATACATACATACATACATACATGAAAGTATATATATTTTTTTAAACGAATATTGACCATTGGTTGGAAGTGGCCTCCATTTCGATGCCGGAAACGAGCAGTGAAAAATAAATATGGCGAAAATAAAAAAAAAAACTGGAAATTTGCCTGCAACTCAATCAAAATGCGTAAGCCAAAATAATAATAACAAATATAGCAGCATGTGTTCGTGAGGTGACATCCAAAATAAGATTAAATAGCAAATGGTTAAGATACATATATGCAACAGTTTCAGCGAATTATAGCAAGAAGAAAATCAGTGAAATGCCCCAAACCAAAAAAAAAAGGAGAAAAGAAGAAGAAGAAAATAGAAAATAATCCAACAACATACTTTCAAACAAACTTTGGCACACTTTAAACTTTAAACACACTCAATTAGATAAAATAAAATGTTTAGCTAACTTTTCTATTTCCAAACACACACACACACACATATACCACAACTCACACATACACAAGCTTGACCCAACAGTCTAACTTTTTGACTAGCTGAAAAATGTTTGAGATGAACGAAAAGGAAAGAAGGGACAAAAAAAAAGCGAAAAAAAAACAGGAGAGAGGGAAACAAAACTTTTTACAACTTTTGGCAATTATCTTGTGAGCCCAAGCTATAGCTTTCGACTATGGCTTTGGATATATAGACCTATGCCCTATATGTATACGGATATGGATTTCTGCCAGCTGCTGTTCGGCCCACAAAGTACTTTACCATTTTTTAATGGCCTGCAAAAATTCCAAAATATATATACATATATAGCAATGGAAAAAACAAAATCGCTATAAAAATATTTTCCGAAGAGTAAAAAAAAAAACATAGCATACTTTTGCCCGCTCACTTAATTGTATCAATAATGCTTTTTGGGATTTAAGCCTTTAAGTGCATTTCAGTTTTCGAGTTTTCAGTGCTGACAATTCCTTTTAAACTTTGTCGAAATGAAATGAACAAAAATTAAGCAAAAATCACACAAAACAATTAAAATATTAAAAATGAAAATAACTAGACAGATGACCATAGTACAAGATGATGATAAAATACGATTGCTTTTCATATTTTATTTCTATTTGGAGTTCCAGCAATATAAATAGGCATATATTGTATATGAGATTAACTGTAAATTATTGATAACTTATTTCTTAAGATTAGAAAGAATGTACCTAGAAATGTGACATACCTATTTCTATTTATATAGAGCTGACAACTTTTAGTCTAATTTATAATTATTAAATAATAAATATTGTATTAAATTACAAATATATTTCTCCAATTCAAATGAAATATTAATTTCCATTGCTTACTTAGTTCAATTATAAATATTATAAAATTCAATATTTATTTTCACTTTAAATTTCATCGGATTTACAATTGTGAACTCAATATTAGGATTATTAAGAGTTCGAGGTAAATGGCTTTTTCTACTTAGATCTTGAATATAGTTATGATATTTTGTGTTCATATTTGTGCTTGTGTGGTAGGGGATAACTTAAATAATAAAAAAATTACTATTTAAATACTAAGTATTAAGTACGAAGCTTTAAGGCACAAATGAAATATCTCTAAATGTACCTACATCTTCTTTCTATGAAGTTATTAGTTAAACATTTAAAGTAATTTATTTTAGAGCATTTGAAGCTTTTCTTAAGGTATTTTACCTGATCCTGGAAGTTAAATTATTTGTCCAATATAATCCCTAGATTATCTTTTCGTATAATATCTGTACAATATTTCAAAGTTTGGGAAAAAGGGTTTCCTTATTTATCTATTATAAATACATATAAATGAATCATTCTTATTAAACTATTTTTAGGTTATTTTTGGTTTTTTTTTTTGTCCTCTTTAAATAACTTTTTGGTTTTTATTGTTCTCTTTTAAATAAATTAAAAATTGGCGAAATGGAGAAAAATGAAAATAAATTCCAACTTTTTCAAATTGAAAATTAAATAAATTTTTGGTTTTTATTTTTCTCATTTAAATAAATCGAAAAGTGGAGAAGTGGAGAAAAATGAAAATATATTCCAAATTTTTCAAATTGCAAATTTGACCCTATTCGAATGCCCTGATAAAATGGTTGAAGAGTCGAAAGAAGAAATAATACTGCAAATGACCACACTGATATACGTATATTATATATGATATTGCATATATACATATATAAAATATCAAATCTTTAGTTTCATATAATGTACACTACAATTTGTTGTAATATGATCGGATCAAGGGCTTTCGATGACTACAACGAAATATTTTTCATATTAACCACGAAAATCACTTTAATTTTATTGATTTTATTATTTTTTATCATTTTTATTATTATTTTTATCTATAATTATACTAATATACTACATAATCATTAAAAAATGTTTGGTTATCCTTCTCCTTGAAATAATAAAGATAAAGGAGAAGCTATTTTGGATTCCCTATCCTGATAACCAAATTTAAAAAGATTAAGAAGAGTTCAAATTTTTGAAAGCATTTCTAACTTAAAAGATGAAATTCGTTTATATTTTCAAACAAAGAACATAAAAGAAAAACTAGAAAGATGGACTAACTTCGGCCGTGCCGAAGTTCGTATACCCTTGCAGATTTTCTCTATATAATTCACATTCAGAAGCATTATTGTAAATTAAACATACCAAATTTACAAATTCAAAATTTTGACTTGAGGAAAAAATTTTTCATACAAAATTTTTTTTTACCGATTGTTCCTATAGCAGCTATATGATATAGCCAACCGATTCTGATAAAACTTGATTAAAGTATTAAGAAGTATATTAAACTCACAAATATCAAATTTCGTGGCATTCGGTTGAAAAACAACAGAGTTATTGAGGATAAGCCTTATTCATGACTGATCGGTCCTATGGGAGCTATATGATATAGTCGTCCGATTCAGATCAAACTTAGTTGAAGTATCAAGAAGCATATTAAACTCATAAATATCAAATTTCGTGGCATTCGGTTGAAAAACAACAGTTATTGAGGATAAAGCTTATTCCTGACCGATCGTTCCTATGGGAGCTATATGATATAGTCGTCCGATCGGGATGATTCCGAGATATACAATGCCTGCAGCAAAAAGGAGCCCATGCTGAAAATTTCAGCTTTGTAGCTCTTATGGTCTCGGAGGAGAAGCTGTTGATCCAGACAGACGGACAGACGGACAGATGGACAGACGGACAGACGGACAGACGGACATGGTCATATCGACTCGGCTATTCATGCTGATCAAGAATATATATACTTTATATAGTCGGAGATGCTTCCTTCTGTGCGTTGCAAACTTCTGACCAAAATTAATATACCCTCTGCAAGGGTATAAAAAATCAAAATTTTAACTTTGTTATTTTGAATATTTGCAAACTATTTTAGTGATCCCATTGTAAATTACTTAATGCATAAATATTGCATTTTATAATTCGAAATTTTTCAAAATATTCTCTTTATTTATTCTTACTCAAACTTTTAATAGAACTTATGTTGAATTAGCTTTTATTCAAAATCTGCTTAGGCCCGACCTAAGCTACTAAATGACTTGATTATCCTTAGCTAACTTACTAAGCCCACCCCAAAATAAAGAGAATGAGAGAGAGAGAGAGAGAGAGAGAGAGAGAGAGAGAGGAGCCATTTGAAGAGAGTGTAAACTCTCTCTTAAACTGGAATATTCCAATGGCAGAGAACGTGTGAGCGTAACAAAGCAAGTTGGTCGAGTTCATTTTCGAACATAAACAACAAGAGTTAGGCAGCCAGTCTGTTGGCAGAAAGGAGGGTGAAGGAATGGGGTGGGGGGGGGGAACAAGGCCCCTTACATTGCCTTACACAAAGTGTGGCCAAAAGGCAAAACAAAAAAACCTGAAACAGACAAAAAAAAAACAAAAATGCCCAAAAGCGAGTAACAGTGAAAGGGACTCGGAACAGAAGCGAAATGTCATCAAATAAAGCAGCAAACAAAACAAAAAAAAAAAAAAACGCGCTGCCTTTTTAAAATGGGTCAACGTGGCGTATGCTTAATGCCCCTGCCAGTCGGTTTAATGAGCCTTTCCAAAAAAAAAAAAAAACAAACAAACAACAACAAGAACAACAAAAATGAAAAAGAAAAACCAAGAGTAAAGAAGCAAGGCTAAAAGGGGAAAAGGAAAAGTAATGCATACGCAGAGATTCTAATCAAAGAAAGTAAGTGTCTGCTGGGCGCCAGCAAAAAACTGGAAGCGACTAAGAGAAAAAAAAATGTTGCATACTTTTTGGTGCATTTACTTGACTTGGCACTTTTGAAAAAGTCTTCGCCTTGGCTTATGTTGTCGACTTTTGTCATGCCAAAATGAAAAGGGTGGGGGGGGAGGTAAGAAACGAAAAACACAACTCAGAAAAGCAAAAAGAAACGCATAAAAACTTGTTGAGATTTATCATGCGAAGGACGCACCACCACCTTCTCCCCCTAGCCCTTCCTTCCTTCGCATTTATTTCTTTCTTCTTTCTGCTACTACCAAACGAAGCATCATCTCGTTGATACTCATACCAACCTAACTGCATTAGAGCTGTTATATCGCTGCCGTTGCATATTTCTTATGCTGCATATGCCAGTTTATTTATGGCCGGGATTCTCTTCTCTTCTTCCGCTTTCCACTACCGAGTAGCATTTAAGCGCCTTAAAGTATGCACAGCGCATTTCTTTTGTCCTGCACTTGCCTGACACTTGTTGTTGTTGTTGTTGTTGTTGCTGTTGTTGCTGTTGTTGTTGCTGTTACTCTTGGTGTTGGATGTAGATGATGCACCTTATAAAAATCAGCGGCAACGCGACAACACTTGACTGACTGAGTAGATATAATAATGTTGCTCTTGTGGCAAGTTAAATATGCAAGTGGGTCAAAGGTCTTCCCACTGGTTTCTAAAGCAAAATATTCCAAAAGTTCAACGACTCAAAAGAATTTGATGAGCATAAGAATACAAGTAAGTTGAAAATATGTCTAAGGGTTATACTAAAAAATGCTGACATTAAATAATTTAATTTTTAACCATATTTTGATATCATTTTATTATCGTGAGATTGAAAAGATAACTCTGGATAATTAAGCAACATCAGAATATATAATTAATGTATAATATAATATAATAAATGTATAATTATAATTTATAAATATCTTAACTCATTTAATAGAAAAATCATTTCATTTCAATATATGCTTTGATAATTCCAGAACATTAGTACATATAAGCTTAAAGATAGTTTATTTTACTTAATAAAGGTTTAGACTATATTTTATGTCTGTGCAGCTGAATTATCATATTTACATAGAATTTTACTTTGAACATTGCTTGATATATTTAGATGGTAAAGGAAAATGGATGAAAAACCTTCAGTTGCGACCTAAATAATAACTTAAAACTAGAGGGAAAGGTTTGGCATTACTTCATAGATAAATAATAGGATATACTTAACCCGTATCTTGGGTTAAATATGATTTTCTAATTATGAACTTTGGCTTTTGAGTGAGTGATGATCGATATTTTATACAGAGATATGGTTCTGTGATATCGTGGTAGATTGAGGATCATTTTTAATGTTTTATTTTGAGCAACTTGGAATTTTTTCAAATAAGTTAATGCCGATGTGTTCCATATTTTTGATACATTATCATAGATAAATCATATAATAGATTTATAAATTGTTAACTTATTTTTAGTTGAGAGTTTAGAATAACGGATTTCTGAAAGGGTAAAGAATACAAATAGATTTGTTAATTTTGTCTTATATAGCCACTAAATAACAGTTTTTTGTCTTAACTAATTCCTAAATATTTAACAGATTCCTCCTATGAGATTTTAATTCCGTTTAGTTCAAGATCTAAAGTAGGTAGTTGTTTTATTAAAAAAAAACCGATAAAGAAAAGTCTAAAGAAAGATACACCAGAAAAGTTTGCGTCTTTTGATGCCAAAAGATGGCAATATTATTTTTTATATATTTTAAATAAGACACCTTTTATCCGATATCTGGCCACCAATTGATCAAAATACATAAAACCGAGCAATTTGCACAAAATTTACTTATCCAAGCAACTTTCTTTGTATCTGAATTTGACGATTCTCTGACGTTACCAAGGGCAACAATTATTTCTTATTCAGCCCAATAGATCCAGAAATATGATAACTTTTAGTAGCTTATATAAAGAATGAAAATTCTGAATATATCCTGCCTTAAAAAATGTCGGATAAATTTGATGTTAGATTGAGTAATAGACAGTTATTAATTATAAGTATTTTTTAAATTCTTTATAACATTTTCAACACAAATATTTTTTCAATCACTTGGCATCTTTTCTTTTTTGTTTTCTTGAATTTATATATGCTTATTTATGTATTAAATTGTAAAATTATAATAATAAAATTCTAAATTCCAATGAATGGAAAAGCAATAACAGCATGGGGCTTCTGGCTATATATATATATATATATATACATATCTAAACGGCCAGATATATGTAATGAACTGATATTTTGGAATATCAGATGCAAATTTTGGATATATACATACACATACATATATATCTCTTGATTGGAAGAGCTTGAATTGGCACTAAAATGAAAACTATTCAAGACAGGGTATGTTTAAGTCGTTACTTTCACTGTCCGCACCTTTTGATTATTATTATTTTTTTCTTTTTGTTTGCATTTTTCACTTTGTTACACTCATCACTTTGTTGTTGTGTCCCACATATGCTGAGATTCTCTAATCCGATTTGTTTGTCCACGAAAAACCACAAAACCAAATGTTTATAAAAACAAAACGAGAAACAAAAGGGAACAAAAATTGTTGTATATAGGAAACCCAAATCATACAAATACATATATAAATATACAATGTGCAATGTGGTAGCAACAACTGCATATAAACACACACACATACACACACACACACACCTTCACACAACCACCCACAGTCGAACAATAAAATATTGGTACAAGCATCGTATATCCTGAACTGAACTGAAGCATACAAAACATAGTGTACACTGTGCATAGCCACTCATCGGAAATGCCGTCCTGGGTGCAAAAGTGTATTGCAAAATATCCAGTCCAACTATCCAGGACTTCAATGCGGTACAGTTCCGTCCAGTCAACTATCGTTGCACTATTGAACAGCTATGCAGAAGAAGTGTTAAGGATATCCTAGAATGATCTATCATTAACCTTTAGTTTAGTTGTGAACGCACATAAATAAATATATATAAAATAAATAATCCACTTAAATTGAAAAATAATATACATATAATATAATACATATATATATATATATATATATATATAATATATATAATACATATATATAAATGAAGAAAAATTAATGAAGAAAAATTAATGAATTTATCAATATTTTCCAGACGCAACTTTTAAATTAAATGCTAAGTAACTTTACCTTCTAAATTTGCATTTATTGTTTAATTTTCTTTAGTATTTCCCAAGTAAAAAGCTCATTCCCAATGTTGCCGAAACCGAACCGTCCAGCAACAATTGAAATATGACCCAAAAATGCAAAATGTTTTTTACCAAAGAGATAAAAAAAAAAAAAAAAAAAATAAAATAAAAGAAAAGAAAAAGGAAGTGAAATGAGTGGATAGCCAAACCGAACAATGGTAAATGGAATCGAACAACTGTTGACTGTAGTATCACACTTCTTCTTCCTTTGGTACTCATTTACCCTCCTCTCTCGCTCACGCTCTCTCCCTTGCTTTCTCTCTCTCTCTTGTTCTATATCTCTGGTTGGAAAACAAATGCCGTCTAAACAATTTGTATTTGTTAGTATTCAAATAACCGGAAGCGTTTCCCTTAGCTACAACAAGGCAATGTGTGTGTGTGTGTGTGTCTCCCCGCGCAAACAGCAGCCACCTCTTCTACATCACTATCACTCTCACACAGTCATACTGTCCCTCTTTAGCTCCTCTCTCTTTCTCTCTCTCTCTCATGATCCAAGGAAGAGCTACTCCAACTATCAATAACACTTAAAAGCTTTTTTAAATATTTTCCATTTTCATCTCTTTTTTTTTTTTTGTTTGTGTTAGTTTGTTTCGTGTTTATTCTCCTGTCACTCGCCCACTCTATCTCTCTCTCTCTCTCTTTCTGTCTCACATTTTCTATGCATTTGTTAGTTTTTGGTGCAGAATATTTATTATTTTTTATTTATTACTGCAAATAGTTTTTGCTGCTGCTGTTGCTTCTGTTTCAACTCCCTGTCTCTTCAATGTATTTAAAAATGCAATTTTTTCTCGTGTTGAAATGAAAAATATGCTACATTTGGTATACACCAGAGAGAGAAATGATGTTTCCTACCAATGCCACCCATGCCACCCCCTTCCACTTTTCCATGCAGCATCATGAAATATTTCAATACTTTCATAAGCATTTCAATATTTATTGATATATTGTATATACATATATATTTATGCCAATATATATTTGATATGCAAACGTGTACAATATACATATGTACATATATATATGAAAAAATTTCAAATATGTTGCATTTGGCAAATAGTTATGAAATTTTCCTTTTGACTTTTCTCAATTAAAAGCGACACTTAAAGGAATAACATTTTTAGTTACCTTTTAAAGATGCTTTCAATCTTTTAAGCTAAAAGAAATGTCTTAATTCAAGTGAAACGATTTTAATATCAATTGACAAAAAATGCAACTCAAAATATGTATATGTATATTCAAAAACCACTCAATTGTTGCTTATACAAATTTTAGTGATTATTTCTAAGCGACAGAAATAGTAGATTTATGAGTATTTTACATTTCATTGAAATAATCAAATAGTTTAAATTTTTTGTTTGTAACAAATTGTGTACGCCAAAAGCTGATTGTTATAGGACCACCGACAATAAGCTAACAGTTATGATGCAATGACACTCTGGCAACTCTAATTGGTCATCTTTTTTCCCAGTTAGCGAACAAATCATTGGCCTCAGCTGGAGAGGTTTCTACCAATTTTTTCCCACTAAAGCAAAAATAAAAAAATATTTATTAATTTTTCACAAAGATCTCAAACTGCCTCTTGTAAAAGAAGAAAGAAAATTATACGCGGAAAGATATATGAATAGGCTGCATAACTATGATAATGATATAGCACTTGGACTACTTGATAACTCAAGCAACCAAAGGCAACTTATAAATATGTAAATAAGATATGATATGCAAAATTTATAATAAGTAATTATGTAAATATGTTAATATGCTTATATGTATGTAAATATGTATATATCTAAATACGTATATGAACTGAGCTCACTGAAGCCCAAGGCATCCTGTTACGTAATAGATACTGCTAAAAAAAAATTTGCTTATTGTTCACTATAAGACAGATAGAAAATAAAAATGGCGTTATAAAAAATATTTATTAATTTTAATTCATTCTTTTAATTCTTACAAATACCAAATCAGTTTCAATACAAATATATATGCGATCTATATGATATAGGCAAACGATGTTAATAAATCTTGGTGGGTAAAAGTCCATAAATTAAGGAAGCTAAAATTTAAATTTCGAAGAAACAATTCCCTAAAAGCTACATAATAAAGTCGTCCAATCGAGATAATAATCAATTTTGATCATCTTGGAAGAGATTGTTTTGATACTGCCAGATCAACTTTACCTCATTCTGTGAGTCACAAAGTTCTGACTAAAATGAGTATACCCTTTTTGCAAGAGTACTGAACGTTGCCATTGACTAAATTCGATTTTCATTACATCAAAAATTTAGTTTCACTAAGTAACCGCAAACAAATGGAAACATTTAATTAATATCATTCGATGGCATGTGAAATTACTAACAGATGTTGCCACAATTTAAATTTAGGTCATTCAATGTGATAATTCTAATAGTTTTTTTCTAACAAATTGTAGTTTATCTATTTAACGAAAACAAGTTCTATATGCTCCAAGTTGAGAAGAATTTATTTATATATACCAAATTCATAAATGATTTTTGGGATTACATAATTCTGAAGAGCTTTCTAATAAACTTTCTAATTTTTGAATCAAGTAAAGAAACATATCATGCAGTGATCTTTATTTCAGAAGGTTATATACTATCATTAATTTCCAAACAAAGGCAAAAACTGGAAGACCATGCCGCAGTTTTTATACTCTTCTAAGTCTACCATTTGATAATTAAGGATCACGTCAATATTTTTCAATTTGATTGTTACCTCACAAAGGGAACTTAATTTTATTAGATGTTGATATGATAGCTATATGTTATTGATAACCGATTTTTATAACATTTATCAGTAACATTAAGTAGTAAAAAATAAACGAAAAAAATGCTAAATTATTGGATATTTTTCTCTACGAATTCATCTGGGAACATTGATGGTATTTTCGCATTTTAATTATAATATAAATTATATACATATTTATATATTTAATTATAAAAAAAATTGAAAGTTGTTCGAAATAAGTAAATGAACTTCTTTAAATTTGAAGCAACTATTAAAATAAATAATGTTATATATTTGATACATCAAAATATTTGTATAATAATATGCCAATAAGAAAAGTCATTAGTTAATTAAATTAATTAAATCAAATTTATATAATTTTTATTACAATTGTGGTTAAATATTAACCAGAACAGCACAAGTTCTATGTGTTAGCCAGAGAATGAAAACTTATAATTATTTTGTCATAAATAGATTAAATGAACAATATCTGCTCTTGTGTAGCTCATCAATTAGTTGTGGAAAACATACGTGTTATCTGCATACATATAGAAAATAACCAGGCAAGCAGAAATCGATAGCAACAATGGCATATCATTCACATAGATACACACACGCACACACACACAGACGCATAGATACAGAAATACACATATGTATGTGTGTATGTATACACACATTCGGTGTTTTCATAGACTGTTACTAATCTAATTGTACAAAGCAAACCATATGCAAACTCAATTAGGTCCAAAGAAGCAACAACTGCAACAAATTTACCTAAGACAAGAAGGGAAGACAGACAGACAGACAGACAGCCAGGCAGACAGAGACAGAGACAGAGATGAAGCGAGAAAGAGAAGAAGTGAGTGCAAATCGAATTGCAGCTTATCCAACACCTTTGCACGAGTCACACATACACACACACACACATACACTCTTACGGCCATGGACTAGAAAGTAGAAAAGGAATCGAAAGGAAAGGAAAGGATAGTTGTCCACTTGGTCCACTCGTGCGTATTGATGCCTTTGACTAAAAATATTTAGACGCTTGAAAAGACTGGCACCAGAACCAGAACGATGACTGGGCAATTAGGGCTGTGTCTGTGTGTGTGTGAAAATGTTAACTAAAGTGTAGCAGCCTTTTAGGCTCACACATACAGTTAAAGCTGCAGAGTGAGAGAAAGTGTCAGTGGCAGATGTGTAATGTATAGGCGAGAGGGGGAGGAGAGGGAGGCCGTACGGAGAGGTGCTGGGTTTTTATCTAACCACACGGGTCAAGCATCAGTTCATTCTATTGTCATAAATGTTGATAGTTATTTTTGTCTGTGTTTAAGCATTAATGTTTATGCTATTGTAGCTCACTTTTGGCCATTGGTTGTTATTATTGTTGTTGCTGTTGTTGCTATTGTTATTGTTGTTATTATTATTGAGCAAATATACACAATTATGTGCGTGCGTACGTATGAATCTCAGTTGTTTTTGTTTTTTGGCTTTATACCCTACATGTATATTTGCATTGATTTAATTAAATGTTTTTGTTCTTCATAATTAAGTATCATGTAATTATATTAATTTTTCTGCATAACAAACAGTCATGTAATATCTACATATGTACATGCATACTACATATAAATATATTCCATTATTGTACAATTATATTATTATTTTTTTAATGTGATCTGCATATGTATGAACAGTTTTTGTTTTAATTTAACAACTGTTATTTTTTTCTCAGTTTGCTTTCAGTTACGAAATTTCATTAAATTTGTTTTTTACTGCAATCATATCATTAATGAGTCAAAATAAAAATAAAAAGAAAAAACAAAACTATAACTTAGAAGCAGAAAATTTCTTTTAAATAAACTATTTACGAATTACCACTTAACCATTTTTATTTCTTTAAATAATTTATCGAAAGCAAAAGGAACAAGTGTTGGAAAACGAAACGGAAAACGACTTCTTAAAACAGTTTGAACATTAAGTCTTTTAAAATACTGTAAAACAAATTCTAAAAACGTAGGAAAAATACATAGTTGGAACATTAAGACTTTAATAATAATTATATGTATACATATTCTTGAAAACTTTCAATCTTCAATGATATAACTTAATCATATATTTGCAATCTAAATGATATATGCTTATATAACCTACACTTACATATTTATATTATCTTGAAAAATAATATTTTTAAATACTCCCAAATGCAATTTATTATTATATATTGTTTTTATTAAAATTTTGTGCTTATATTTCTTAATTGAATCTTGATTTGATATTTTTTTTTTGGATTCATGTCTAATTATATATTTATGAAATTCATTTGATTATTCTTTATTGTATATTATTATTGAATTATCTTATTATTAAATAAAATTCTATATTCTATAGAAGGTGTGGTAAAGTTTTGTTAAGAATACGGTCTATGGTTATATATGATTATAATTGGAGAATTTACAATGTAATTCAGTTGCATATGTATTTGTAAATATATATAAATATATATTCAAATTCATATTATTCATTATTTTAATTCAAATTTCTAATTATCTATCTAATACAATACACGCAGTATATATATGCTTCAAAATAAGATTTTGAATTAAGATTTGGAAAGTTTTTTATATTGAAATACTTTTCCTACATTTTCTGCATTATATGAGAACATTTTTAGAAATCAAAAAGAAAAAGAGTAGAAATAAAAATAACTTTAAAGCTCTAAAAAGTTAGCTTCTTGTCGAATGCAGGAATAAACGATTAAAGGAATCATATCCTTATACCTATGAAGCTTTTCAAGCAAGTCTTAAGAGCTTTTTAAGTGGTAGTTTCATTTGCTATACATTGCAGGACGAGCTCTTAGAAACCTTGGAATTACTTATTTGTTAAAGACGAATATAATATAAGACTTAAAAAAAACATCTTCATCTATTTACGTGAATATTTTTTGATTTGCAGTAAATATGTAAACTATATTATTTTTAAGAGGAAACTTAACTTAAGAATAAGTTGATTTTATTTTCTTTTTATACAACGAATCAGATAGAAGTAGAAATTAAATATCATTTACATTTCAGTGGATTTCAAATTATTCTTTTGACCTGGGAAAATCTCAATAATATTTATCTTATATGTATATGTAACTCAAAATATGCCAAGTGAGTCACTGAAAATATAATTAGTCAACCTTATAAACATACATAATTCACTTCAGAAGAATAAATTAAAAATTAATTTGGCGCGGCTTTTCTGAAAATCGAAATTTACGAACAGTTATTGATGATTGCATTTTCCCGGACAAATTTTGTATTTATTTCCTATTGATAATAATATTTTTACGGATAAATTTTAATTATTTATTTGCTCTTAAAATATTTTATATATTTTAGATGGTTTACTAAGCAAATTTTGACTCACATGATTCAAATTTTCACATATATCTGTAGCTTTGGGTATATCCTCCAAACCAACAAATAATTATTCCTCATAAGAATTTTCTTATGATTTTTCCTAATTAATAAATTGATATTTGGCAAAGTGGTTCTATCCGATTAAATAGCACTTAATATTTTTACTATGGAAACAAATAGCTTGATAAACAAGGGTTTCACAAACAATACCAATTCTTGAACTTCTAACTTTTAAGTATAATAATTATAAGAGCTTGAAAAAAACTAGAAATTTAATTAGGACACATATTGTCTGCTTTTGTTTTTATAAATTTATTCAGAGATTAATAAATATCATGGATTTAATGTTTTTATTTAATTTGGGGAATATATATATATATATATATATATATACATATATATATATATTTCGTTTAAAATTTCAGAAAACATGGAAATAAAATGGTAAGATTCGACTTTTAATCAAATTTAGCTTTCACATTTTTAATTAAATTAAGTATTTCTCTAGGCGTTTCTCCGCAAGATAAGAAATAGAAAGGTTATTCCTGGTCTTCAGATCGAGATTTCGCTAGTGAACAAGATAAGATTAAATGATTTTCCAATTTCTCTACCGATTGCTTAATCTCTAAGCAACTTAAATCCCATTCAGACAAATCAATATGTAATATGTAATATTATCAGGTAACATCTTAATTCAAATTATATCTAACTCTCTAAGAATAATTTATATTCTATATGAACCTGTACGACAAGAAGCTACAGTCATCCATCATAAGGGTTTATATCAATGTTGTCTAAGATACAATTAATTATAAATTAAATTCTCGTCATTCATTATCGCTTTGGTTTATGTGAGAGATGAACGCAAAGGCATAATGTGTAAAATTGAATTTATTCACTAAATTTTAGTTATATTGTACAACAATACATTAATTTATTTCCTTTTTTCAATTACCAATAAAAACATTCGAAAAACTGATTTACTTCTTCTTTGTCGAGGCCCCCCCCATACGTTCCAGTTCTGCCTTAAGATCCAATAGATCTTTGTCGGGCATATAACGTTGCTCTTCCAAGTCCTCGGAGTGCTCTTCGACACTTAACTGAACACCCTCTGGCAGAGCCGATTGAGCAATTCGCAGAAATTGTGGATAAACTGGAGCATCCACGTTGCTTAACTGCAGGGTACGTTCATAGGTAGTTAATTTGAATTCGGCTTCAATCACTGTGGAGTTAGGACGCAAACGTTGGACTTGGGTATGCTGTGGCGGCAGAGCGTAACAATCGGATACATCTAAATTAAGATATTCAGCCAAACTATGAAGGAAACGCTGGTAACTTTCGAGCAGTGGATAGTCATAACCTTTGATTTGCACATTGAGGCTCTCGTATTGTGGGAATTTTGGCTTAAGTGACTGTTCAACGAAATGATAGATTGTTAAGAATTAAAGTTAAAACTGATTAAAGTACAGAAAACTCACATCAAGGTAATCTGGCTCGTACACACTTCCACTACCTTGGCTGCGTACAGTGACTACCATTGGTTTTGTGACTTGAATCGTCTGTCGCGCACTGATCAGTAACTATATGAGATGGATTGTATTTTTATTATTACATTTATTAAGAGTTTAATGCATTATTATTTACCTTTCGTAGCATTTTTTCGTCAGATTAAACCGGTGCGGTAGATTCTATCATATGTTATATCACAACAGCTCAAACAGCTGTTTCACGTTTGTTAGTCGGTTTAGTTAACTTAATCGATTTGGAACTGTTAAAATTGACATACTCATTTTAGCGCTGTTAAGCTTAACATACTCATTAACGAGCGTCAATCGGTTAACATTCAACCGCAACCTAACCAATACTGGCAAACTAACACTCCCAACACTACTACTTGGAGTCTCAAATTGTTAAATCGTGGTAATTTTGCAATTTTTTTTTTTAGTTTGTTGATTTTACTGTGAGCGAAAAGAAATGTAAGAGACGTGCGTGTTTTAAGTCAATGTGTGGAGAGTACCCTAATTTGCAATCAACAAAGAAGCGCAAAGGAATTTGTAGCCGGCCCAAAGGTGAGAGCGTAATTTACATTTTGCATATGTATGCGTCTTTTGTTTGACTTATTTTTTTTGGCGCACACTAAATGTGCTAAATTAGCCCAAAAACGCGTCTTCTTTTTTTTTTGTTTGCCGCAAGCCGAAAGTAAAATAGAAGACTTTGGATATTTTACTTGAGTTTTTTCTGTGTTTAGATTAAAATTAAGGATTAGGTTTAAGTTGCACGTACATAACTGGTGCTTCCTATTCCCCTTGTGATATTTCTGAAGAAAACTTAAAAATTGGTGAGTTGGTTTCTCTTCTTTGTATATTTGTTGCATTCAGCATTAAAACCGGCTTTTTGAGGTTATGTTGAATTTGAATGCGAAGGCCATGGAGCAATAATAAAGCGACGCCGCTGTTTCACTTACTGCGTATATGTATGTATGTATATATGTGTACATATATAATTTAGCAATGTGTAAGACACACAAGTTCAGTTTAAAGAAAAATTGTGAAAAGTGCTTGGGTTTTTCTTTTGTTCTACCTGTGCCGGTCCCGCGTCTTCGTCTAGTGTTACTGACGTCACAGATGTCTGCTCTGCATTTATAGGGTTGTCAACGGTTGCATATTTGTAATACCGAAAATGAGAATATCGGATATAGGAGGCTATACACAAAATCGGTGCGATTTCTTTATTATTGCTTCAAAGTTCAAGAAAAATTGTTGTTTTATATATTTAACAATAATTTATATTCTGTTAGTCATGGCCTGGGCACCGTCCACATCCTTTGAAGATGAATTCGTTGATCTGCAGTCGGACTTCAATTGTATTTATGGACAACGTGCCTATGAGATAAAAAGGCAAAAAGAGTTAGCTGCCACACCTGATCCACGTCCAAAGTCAGCTTATGAGTACCTGGAAAAGCGTGAAAAACGAAATGAGGAACTGGAGCATCTCCATGGTACAACTAGCAGTAAGTCGAGGGAAATTCGTTCCAGCTTGGCCATGATGGAGCGCATTCAGCAAATTTCTGGTACTAAACCATTAGGCGAACATGCCACCATGGCCGATTGGGATGATACAAGCACCATTGAACAGGAGGCCATATCCATGATGCGTCATTTTGGTATGACATCCTTGGCCGAGGGAACAATGTTGTCTGCACCCAAACAAGATAATATACCAAAAGGAAAAATTCACGTTATGCGCAGCGGACATCGCACATTTCCATTAATTCTCGATCCCAATTATTTTGTACCTCGTAAAACGCGTCCATCCTCCAAGGGCAATCTTACTTCTAGTACTTGCGATTCGACTAATTACAGCAGCTGCGATACAAATGAAGCTGCCAATAGCGAATCCAGTAGTCTTTATTATTCTGCCCAATCCCATTTGGATACATCTGAAAGCACTCAAGAGGAGAATGAGGCATCAACATCATATCAGCTGTTAGTGGATTCCTCCACATATACCAGTTCTGAAACCGAATCGAAAACTGATAAAGTTAAAAATTCAAAATCACACAAAAAGATTTCATCCAAGCAGAAGCAGCAAATAGCATCGGAAATGTAAAAACAATTTTCAATTTTGGCTATTTCCCTAAAAGAATGGATTTAGAATGGATTTATTGCCATTCTTTCTGGTTGTGAGACTTGTAGGCATTAGTATTATTATTAGCCTTTTAGTAAACGTTCTGCATCTGCATAAACGTATTTTTTTCTGTTGTTTTTATTTTTTCTCAAGAAAGGTTTCATGAACAAGCTTTTCCTATTTACAGAACTATTAATAAAAATCAAATAAGTTAAATTAAATGAATTAGCTAGTTTTAAAGTTTGGTTTCGGAGGCACTGCAAAAACCTAAAACAAATTATTTAATTTCTAAAATATCGAAAATATTTGCCTTTTAAGTTGGGATCGTGTGATCAATTTTTTATACTCTCTGCATGGGTGCCAAAAATTTAGGTAGTTTATCTATCCTTAAACTGATGTTTTAAGTTTATTTGTACTAACAGAAGTGCAAATTTGTATTAAATAGATAAATAAATTGAATGTTGCCAAAACTAATGGAATTTTAGCGAAATCTTGAATGTTTTATCTCTAATCCACGCAAAATGTCACAATATATCAAATTTTGTCATGGTAATAATTCTAAGCATTTGTCTTTTATAGTTGAATAAATAAATATAAAGCGTTCATTTTACGAAGTGGGTTCTTCTTAAAGTTTTTGCCAACTGGCAAGTTGATAGCAGATGATAAACAGAAATACAAATTTTATGATTTTGCTTGTTTGCCCTTTTAGTTTATCTCACAGTGAAAAATATACAAATAGTTAATATATAATATATAAAATTTAATCAGAAATCAGCAAAATATTAAAACAGGATTTTATACGTATATGTATATATTCTGCTTGCTATAATTATATGTTATATGTATATATGTACATATATTCTATCCTTCATTATTGTTAAAAACTTATGGATGAGTTGTTTCCTTTATAGAAACCAGGAATTGAGAACATTATAAATTTTTTGTTTTTTAAATTAACATGATAATCCTAAATAATTATTCAATTTTTAAAGAACGTATGTAAATATCACGCAAAATGAGTATTTTTGCTGTATTTCTCGATTTTTCAGAGTTTGACTATAAGTGAATAATTTTTTGAAAAAGAAAAATCATTTGCTGTCCCTGACAGCCGAGAGGCGGATGTCCATCCAATAAAAGTTTCTACCTAATAGAGGTGTTCTTTAAAGGAGGCTTCACTTTGTTATTATTTATACATACATATATGAATATCATAGTTACCAAAATGAGAGATATCCACACTATATAAGTAACAATGTCCTTAAGTCTTCGCCAACAATTTGATTGTCAGACTTTATTCGCATCCCTCGCTAAAAACATCAACGTATTTGTCTATCCAAGCATATTCTTCTTCTTCGTCCTCTTCAATTTGGTTATTGTTTGGCATTGCCAATCAATTAAACCTAATAATCTTCTGTTTGGCCAGAGTGAATGGTATATACATATGTACATGTATTTATTCGTAGCTCTAGATAAATTGGTGTCTCTTCTAGAATCTCTGTGTGTGCGTATTCTGCTGCTTAGTCAAGAGTGTGAAAGCATGGACCCGATCCGGCAATTGTAGGGAGAAGAGAAGCATGCAGCCGTGCTCCAACTGCAAGTTTTTCGGTTTCCTTGACAACCGCGTGCGTCTTTTGTTTCCTTTTTTATTATTATTCTTGCCCCCACTCTCCCTCTTTCTCACTCTCTCTCTCTCTTTTTCTTTCTCTTTGTTTTGCGTTGCCAAGCAAAAGTTATTGTTGTTGTTGCTGGTGGAATGGATGCTGTTGTGTGTTTTATGCATAAGTACCCCAACAAACATCGTGTATATTTCCACAGTTGTCGTTACGCAGATACATACATAAATAAATATTTATGTAGTAGGCAGCAGCAACAGCAGCCTGCCAGTCAGACCAACCATTATGAGTAGAGGAGTTGGATTGGGGGGTATACACAATCTCACATCCATACGCCGGTCTATACCGATGTACTTCTCTTATGTATGTACATACATACATATGTATGTATTTATGTATGTAAACGACAACTGAAAACTTAGACCACGGACGACCAACAGAGGCAGAGGAGCAAAAGACTTTGAGGTAGCGAAAAGGATGGAAACTGAGAGAAAATAAGAGAAAGAGAGAGAGGGATACATCATTGAGTAAGGAGTAAGAGTTGAGAAAAGGGGAAACATAAAAATCAAAAATAAAGAAGTTCGACAAATGGCGCAAGCTATTAAAATAAATACGTATACTGCTCGGTATGTTTTTAGAGTGAGCCAAAATGTGCAAAAATTTTGAAGATTTATTTTAATTTTACATAATTAAATATACATATGTATATATCAGTCAATTACAATTTTAAAACCATAAACCAAACAATACTTCATAAATTTCTTACAACTTACATACATATGTATCTACATATTTATGTATTTCCTCTCCAGGTAGTTAAGTTTAGCCAATTTATTTGCACATACATAAGTTGTATTTTAAGCACGGGAGGGATACATTTCATTATAACTTATTTTTAAATATTTAACATTTATATTAAGTGAATGATTAATGATTTATTTTTAACGAACGTGGTAAAGTCTCTTGGAATTTAATATCATTTCAAGTATAACTAAGTGTGTATGTATTAATTTATTAGCACGCAATTGAACTTGCGAGACAAAAGTTTTATTCATTTTGACAACTTTTATTTTTCGAACAGATAATACAATATTAAGGTCCACTCCATTAAAAGCATCTTCAAGCATCATTCAGAGAGAGTGTGGGGAGAGTTTTTGCCTACGTTGACGAAGTTAGCGAAAGGTGTGTATGTACATGTGTGCGTATGTATGTATGTATCGTGTGTTTGTGTCTGTGTGTTGAGCTTATACTTGAATACATTCAAAGAAAATACAACAAGAAAAATGAAAATAAATGAAAAAGGAGCAACAGCCCTCACCGGCTGCCGGCTGGCAGCGCTGTCAACGCCGAACTTGAGAGCTCTCTGTCTCTGCTTTTGCTTGCAAAGAGGATGATGAGGAGCAGACGGAAGCAAAAGGCAAGTTAAACTTGAAAGATTTTCGAGAGAGTATGAGAGAGAGAGAGAGTTAGAGAGCGAGAGATGTTCAGTCGCAGCCACCACCGTCATGAGGAAACGTATTGGATGGTTTCTCCTCCTGCTATTGCTGTGCTGCCACATCCATCCACCTTTTTGGCGCGCGCAAGCGTAAGCTCAATCTCCTACTCTCCCGTGGCGAGCGACTAGCGCTCTCTCTCTTTCTCTCCCTCTCTGGACGTTTCGAGTCTGGGCTGGCGACTGAACACAGTTTCATTTCAACGCTGAAACAGGACGAACGGAGCTTATCCCTAGGATAGCAAAATTTTGGTTAAAAAAAACACTGAACTTTACTACTACCAAAACAACCGAAAGTCAGAGAGTTGTACTACTATCTGATAGTAAAAGATAGTGGAGTAGAAATCGTTCGTATATATGTATAATTTTTTTTTAAATAAACCGAAACGAAAACGGTAAAACCGAAGCGCAACATTGGACGGGCAAACGAAGCGAAAAACTCTTTATTGGAGCGCCAAAGATGAGAAAACTTCAGTGTAGATACAGATACATCTATAGAGGCGGCTTACAGGATACCGGATACTTTTGTGTGTGCGAAAAGGACGACGACGACGGCGATAACAACGATGATTCCGAGACATTTTCCAGTGGTGACTTTTTCGCAATGGTCTTTAACTACAAAGACGATACCTTGGTAAAGCGGTTTTTACTGCCGGGTGGTTGATATATATATATACATATACATATATGGATAATGCCGCCATTAAGAAAAGCTTCAGAAGACCCACGAAAGAAACAAATGCGCGCTAGAAAGTGCTTCTTCTTCGACTTCTACATTTTTGGTACGGTAATGACTGTTAATTAAATTGAACTTTTACTTATCGTAAATTATCTCTAAATGTGATTGTGTTTCGTATGTGTATGTATGTATGTATGTATATGTGTTATGCGGCTTGTTGCAACGCCCGCGAAAAGTACGAGAAAAAGCACATTTTTTATATCTTACATATATATATACATATATATATAAAAGGAAAAGAAAAAAAACTTGCAACGCTGGTCTGGGCACTTGTCTGTATGTCTGACAGCCTGTTATGTACGTCCGTCCTTCCGTTCACAGTGCATGTGTGTGTGTGTGTGTATGTCTTTTTTATAGCCATGCAATATCTTTTTTTTCATTTCTGGCTTTCCTATATTGCAGAGGCTACGGCAGCAGCAGCAGCAGGCTCCTTCATGAAAAAAAGCGAACGTTCAAATTGAAATACTTTACAAAACTCGTATTTGCTTAGCCTTATCGTCCGCCTTGCAGGCCATAGTCGTTTCTCACTCACACAGTCCCTGGTCTTGGTCTTGGTCTTGGTCGCCATCTCTCAGTTAGTCAGTTTTTTGTCGCTGTTGCTATGGGCCAAGTTTTTTTTTTATTTACTTCTTTTATTTTTTTTTTCGCGAAGGCTAAGGCGAAAGCTAAAATGCCATGTAACCAATCAGATAGAAAAAAAAATGATGAAAGAGTCTGTCAGAATTTTTTTGTCTCTACTTTTTTGAAATAGATGATTTGGGAAAATCGTTGCCATTGGGTTTTTAAAGAGGTTCAATTTGAAATTTGATATCAAAACTTAATTATTTTATGGAAATATCTTAAAAGTTTTGTTTATATGAAACCACTACAAAGAACAACAGGCAATTGAGATTATTTCAAGGCTTCGTTTTCTTTTGGTAATATAAATAAATACCAGTAAAATTGTTCAATGATACGTTTAATTTGAACTCCAGTTCAATTACAAACTACACTATAAAAATGAAATCTCTAAATTAATTATAATTTTAGTTTGAAAATTAGTAGTCGGTTAAAAGATGCATCCTTTTTATATTGCTTAGTTCATTGACCTAGTTCATTTCATGGATGGGGTATATAGATATACGATTTCAATAGTATTTGATTTCTTTTATTATCAATAAAAAGACAATTTAAGAACTTTTATATTACACATAATCTCTTTATGGTGCAGTAAATATAATAGAAACACGACGCACCTTTAAAATCATGAATCCTAAAAGTAGGCTATGATATGCCTCATAAAAGCTTACAGCAAAAAAAAACCTCTTCCTTTTGGATTCTAAACGGAAACAAGAATAATGATTTTGGACTAGCCATTCGACATCGATGTGTAGGTATATGTATGTGTGTTGTTTTAGAGTTAATCAGGGCTTACGCCAACCCGTCAACCAACCACTGCAATTCGAAGCTAGTCTAATGATACGGCTAACCATCATCATTACGAGGATTTTGGCTTACAGACTGGCATTAGCCACCAAAAGAACTGACATTTAGTATCATTTATATATGTTTAGTCAGTTTTTTCTGTTGAGCTCTGCTTATGCCCACTCACTTGCCGCCACTACTTTGACTTGGGTTAAGACTAGTTTTGCCCCTTATTTTTTATTCTCTATTTTTTTTTTGTTTTTTTTTTTTTTTTTTTGTTTGGTTTGGTTTGCTGCTGCCTGTAACAAACATTTTTGTCTGTCCAAGCTGTGACTTGACTTGGTTTTTGCCATTCCACTAGCCCATGAAACTGCCTGTGTCTCTGTGTATGAATGGATGTGTGTGTGTGTGTGTCTGTGTGTGTGTTGGTTGAAACACAAAGGCACGGACTCCAATCTGTCTCTGTCTCTGTACCCCTTCCTCTCTACTTTATCTGTCTCTTCTCTAGCCATCTATAAAGTGTGTGTGCTTCGTTTGACTCTTTAATTTTATTTGATTTTTACTTGGACGCTTGTTTGTTTAGGATTCGCTTCTCGTTTGACATTGGATGAGCCATGGAAGTGCAGATGTAGTATGTAACTATTGGCAGGCTGGCTGGCTGGCTTGCTGGTCAGGTTTGTTTCGGTTTGTGTCGGTTTGTGCTGCTCGATTGCCTTTGCCAAAAGGGGGGAAAGTTTACTCTGTTTTGTGTGGATTCATCGAGAAGAAGCACAAACTTCATCAAAATTCATAGAAAATTCATGGCAAATGTAGGAGAGTATTATCAGATTGAAAATGGAATTGTTAAAACACTTTTGTTGTGTCAAAGTCATTTGAGATAAGCACCAAAAGGGTTGAAACCTTAACTTTGGGTCATTTATAAAGTTTAACCCATGACAGGTAATAATTTTAATTTTGGGTTATGTACAAAGAAAGAAGGTTGAAAGAAAGAAGTTTACAGATTTCTCTTTTATTAGGACTTTCTACTAATGTTCAATGTTTGTTCAGCAATTTTTTTTCTCGTTAAAGTTTCACCTTTTAACTCTTATTTAAAATATTTTCGAATGGAAAATATCGTGCACTAGTTTTAACCAAGCTCTACATCCTGGCCTCGTGGCCTTTATCCCCTTCCATCTATAAGAAATTCTCTCCTAACATAGTTTTCCAACTCTGTTTGTCTTGGAGATATCTTCAAAAACTTTTCTAAAAAACTTTTTGTTATCCTTCATCTCTTTCCTTCCTTTTTTTATTACTGTTTTAGCAAAAAAGTTTTATAACTTGTCAAAGTTTTAGTGGAGTTTCATCATTTATTCTACACAGTTCGCTTAAACTCACACTTAGATGGTTTAGCTTTAGGCTTTCGACACGTGCTCATTCTTGTCCTGCGTTTCCTCAATTAGGTAACACATGTTTTCAGATTGTTGGCTATCCGAAAAAAAGGTCATCATTTATGATAAATTTGAAAAGATATTTCTTAAATCTAAAATGCAAAAGTTAATTTAAAAAGTTTTCAATAAGGTGTCAAACTAAAGCAACTCCCAACTGGACCGTACCTTTTATTCCTTTCTTACATTTATTCCTCTTCTTCTTATCTAAAAATAGACGTGAAAAACGTGAAAAAAGCCAACGCATAATACACACACACACAGAAGCATATATGCATGTATACATACATAGATTGTGCGTGTGAGGGAAAAAAAATTCCACTCTGTTGAATGTAGAAAAGAAATGTTAATAGTTAGTGGCCTGTTGAACCAGCCAGAAAGCAACAGCGGCAGCTCAGTCAACGTCGACAGAGAGCCTCTCTGCCGAATTGAGAGAGAACTTTTTTTTGGTTTTATGGAGTACCGGCAAAACCGACATCGACGTCAGCTTCCTTACAGCATCTCAGAGTCAGGCGCAAGCTCAAAGAGATATCACTATGTATAGAAGGAAAGAGAGAGCAAAAGAACGACGTCACATTATGGGGAGAAAAAGGGGGAAAAGGCTGCTTTGCAGCACAAGTTTAATGTACGCAATATGGTGAAAATGAAGGCAAGAACTGAGAGGGAGTAGGAGTTGTGAAAACTGCGGCATAGGAGTCAAGTTCTATGACTGTTGATGCTGTGCATGTGTATGTACATACCTGTGTGTGTGTGTGTGTGTGTGTGTGTGTACCTTCATTTTTTTCTCTCTCCCACCCACACCTCATTCATAGATACATACAACACATACATACCTATAAACACACACAAATAAGAGATATACAAGGCACTGTGGTCTACAATCATTTGAAAATCTTATTTAACATTTAATGCTAAATTTTGCAGAAAGTTATGGAAAGAAATGGGTAGACGCTGTGATGACATTTGTTTAAAGTTAAAACTGTCATTAATTTGTCCTCTTTAGATTTGAAAAGCAAAAAATAGTTTTAATACAAATTAAAATTGTATGCAAGCAGGATTCAGTGTTCTGTTCCATAGGATTTACCAAATGCGGCAAACTCTACAAATATTAGAATGGCGCATGCGTTTAAAAATGAGCGACTCGAACCATGACCATGCCAAAGAATGAAATATGTAAGGCGGCAAGGAAAGAAACAAAAAATAAAACAAAATAGTTTGTGTGTGTGTGTGTAGTTGACAATATTTTTGTGATGTGTGTTGTGTGTGTGTGTGTGTGTGTGTGTGTGTGTGTGTACACCACGAAGTTCAACAGCAGCAGCATCCCCATGTGATACTCTCATCATTTCTTTCACTCTCTCTCTCTCTCTCTCTCTCTCTGCCTTTTGTCTGGTTGTGTGTGAATTTGGCGTAAATGTGAATGACAGCGAAACGTTGTGGAATTGTGAAACTCACAATGTGCCGCACAAATTGAAAAAGTTTCCTTTTTGCCGTTTTTTTTCTTTTCTTTCTTTTTCCCTCGTGTGACTAATGGCCATCTTTGTTTTTGGTTTGCTTTGACAGATAGCTAGCTATGCACGAGGTTGCCGTTGAAGCTTCATCAGGCAGCAGATGACGAAGCTTACAACGCGGCACATGGCGGCAAAGGACGACACAGGATACGTCGGGCAACAGGATATTAAAGCAGCACAAGCAGTACCACAGACAAAATTCAACTAGATTGCATTCAAAGGAGAAAGAACAAAAAAAAAAAGAAAACACAAAGGCAACCAGGACAACGACATGACGTCCATTACGACAACAGCGGGTGCTGGTGCTGGAACAGGAGGTGCTGCTGCTACCCGTGAGTTTGTCGAAGGCTGGACACTGGCACAAACTCTAGGCGAGGGTGCCTATGGCGAGTAAGTTTAACCAAAAAGTTCCAAAAAAAAAAAAAAAATCAAAATAAAAGAAAGAAAAAATCTGCATCTTCTAATCCGAAAATACTGTGAGATACCAAAAGAAAAGCGCATTTTTTTTTTAGTCCGGCATATTGACTGTATACGAGACATAGTCCCAAAACTCCTTCTCCAACTCATTCCCCAATAACTTTATTGTGTTGTATTTTGTGCGCATGTCCCATGGCGGCTACTCACTTATCACATAGGAGGGCACCATCATCGCTTGAAACTAACTGCAATACAGACGTACCGGGACAGACCAGTCGTTACACAGACTTTGCGCAGAGTTGCACAAAATTGCATCTAATACAATTCGTTTAGTACACTTCCGCTTCAATTTCCCAATATTTTCAGAGTTAAATTGCTCATCAATCGCCAGACTGGCGAGGCTGTGGCCATGAAAATGGTTGATCTTAAAAAACATCCCGATGCTGTGATCTCAGTGCGCAAAGAAGTTTGCATACAGAAAATGCTCCAGGATACCCATATATTACGTTTCTTTGGTAAACGTTCCCAGGGACATGTGGAGTATATATTTTTGGAATATGCCGCTGGTGGAGAGCTTTTCGATCGAATTGGTAAGTAAAATAATTCGATATACATATGTACATATATGATGAAATTAAGCAGGCTTTGGATGATGCAATAGTGCTCTGTAGATCGTTCCCTTCGGGATTAGACAAGCTTCGTTATACGAATTCATGTAACGGTTCAATGTGTATATCCAAATGATAAAAAAACATTTAACATCGGCTCTAGCTATAGTTTTTATTTAGAGATTTTTCAACAACTTAAAGTACATAGCTCATTTTTGAGAAGAAAGAAAAAACTACTTCAATCCAATACTCATACTTAGGCACTTAATGTAAATCCAATAGCACATAATGATTCTTTTTAAAGCCCGGTCATGCACGTAACTAGAAAACTTTCAGGCTCATTATGGTTCATTTTTGTTGTTGCTACTATCATATTGATGTGTCATGGCTGTCCAAACACGTTCATCCCGCCCACTTTTCTCCAAACATGCCAATGAAACCAAAACTGACAGCCAGAGATGGTTGTCTGTCCACAGAAGGACGCACACACACAACACACAACATTCCCGGCCATATAGACGTCGCCCAGACGCAAATATGCTGCCAATATGTGGACGGATGTGACGGCACGAGAGAAACGCCAACAGACAGACATAGGACAGAAGGGCAGACTGAAGATACACAGAAACTGAAAATTTTTGTCGTGGGTTGTGTACACCGAATGAAACATCCCAAACAAAAAAACCAAAAAAAAAAAAAAAAAAAAAGAAAATAATGGGAACATTCTACAGGAACCTGGCAACAAATCAAAATGACAAGATACAGATCTTGATTACTGCCTGCAACGAGTTGAAATGACAATTTGGCAAATGGGCCAAATTGGAGTTGGGTATGGGGGCGGGAGGGAGTAGTAGAGCTGTTGCTTTTGACCCAGCCGCTCTGCTGTTGGGTACGGTACTATATAGGTGGGTAGGTGCAAAGTTCGTGGCATTTTCATAAATATTAACAGCTTGGCAAAAAGGTCAGCGCAAGTAACGAACACAACCGAACAATCTAATGGAAGTGACTTGCTTGGCTGCGCTTCTGCCTGGCTGTCATAAATGATGGTTTCGTTTGCTCTCCGTTATAAGAGGAAGAGAGAGAGGGAGATGGAGAGAGAGATAGATAATATGGTAAAGGAACTGCATTGATTGCCTTTGGCTTACGCCTCCCATTACCCCCATCGATACTGCCATTCGATGGAAACATAGATGGTTTGTCGGCAACGGAGCCAAAGTGTAATAATCAGTATGGCAGCCATATTTAGTCCCCAAGCTAAGCCATTTTTAATGACAATTAGAGAAGAGCAGATTTCAATTTTAGTATTTGAACATTGGAAAATCTTTGGGGAATATCCAAAGTATATAATTTTTAAATATTCTTTCATAGATGTTAATTCAGAAAATGAACGTTAATTGCTTGTCGGTTTTGGATAGAAAGTTAAAGTTGTTTTAATTATCTTCTATATTAAGTGATGTAATTTACTAAAATCCTTCATAAAAAATAAATAGGTACATTACATTACATTATCAGTCATCCTTTCGAAATGAATATATATGTATACTATATAAATATACCTTGTACTATTTACTAAGTATATAATTTGGTATATAATTTACATAAATTTATAAATTAAAAGTTTGCTTTTAAGCAAGAAAATCCTTGAAAAAAAAAATTTTAATTCACTCAAAGTTCAAGAATCCGAAATCTAAATCTTATATTTGCCTATCCAAATTTACAAAAATAAAATTCCTGAAACTAATAATTTTTAAAAATTAACCCCTCCGTTTGAGATCGAACCTAATGCTAGCCAAAGTGTCCTGCCATGGAAATTCCATCTATTCCCTTTTACTCGTACAGTTTATAGATCTTATAAAGATTATTTTTAGTTTAATATTGCTTACCGATTTTAATTCGATTATCCTGTAATTACAATACAATTTCTCATCACGCTGCCATCTCTAATTGTCTGGCGCCTGTTAGGTATGCAACAGAAAAAAAAACGGTTTCGCTAATCCGCTAAAGGGTAGAGTGCAAAATGCGAGGCAATACTTGAATGGTGGGGTGCTGCCATAAATAGGTTCAATATGCAAATGAAACATAATGGCGATGCACACCAACACTCACCCACACACACACACACACACAAATCGCACATCCATTCACTTTACTCTGTATGTGTTTAATTGTCTCTGTACATATACGTGTTGGTGTGTGTGTGTGTGTGTATTTGGCGTAAATGCATTTCATTTCATTAAGCTTAAAGCGAGATATTTACTCATACTCTACAAATCCATTATACGAGTATGCTGGTCATTGATTCAATCTGTGCCTCTTACACTTGAAAAGTATAAATTATTTCTGTATGTATATAAGTACATATATACATATACACGAGTATGTATGTATGTATATTGCCTGTGCCCAATTACAAAATGAAATTTTCAAGTAATTTTCTTCGCCCTCTCTTGCAAATGAAATGCAATTAATTATGCTAAAATGTTACTGACATGCAATTTTATTGCTTTTCATCTTTGCCACATGGCTGATGCATGCAGCAGCAGCAGCTGCAACATATATACAACATAAATATATATGCAATTTTAACTTGGCACTGGCACATGGCTTAAAGTCAGTCAATATTCTTGTTTATTCAGATCCATACAGATATATATACATATATATATGTATAACGTATGCATGTATATATAACTATATATGCAATTCCATTTAATTTTATATTCAGCAAAAAAAATAAAAAAGTTGTGCAAATTGTGCAACATAATAAATGAATGGCAAACAATGTGGCAAAAAAAAAGGAAAATATATACACATAAAAAATACTGAGTGACTGACTGACAATGACTGCTCCAAAGATGATGATGCAGATATGAGGGGGGGATTGTTGGGTTTTGTTGGTTTATCATGGTCTAAAGTAAAGCTAGCTCACCTGATGTCTGGCTTTCAACTTTATGGCAAACGAGAACTTTGTAGTTACATTACAAAAACTGAGTGACAAGAATCTAGCAAAAAGGAGGAGAAGGTGGAGGAGGAGACAAATGGCCAAAAGGAAAAGCATTAAGACCAGCAACAAGCAATAAAACTACATTAAACTCATCTCAACATGCAACTTGGGAAAAATTTTCTTATCAGAATTTATGTGGTGCAATTTTTTTGTACCCAATCCAGAATGGAAAAAATAACACAAATTGCATTAAATTCATATGAAAGTATTCCTAAACTATATAAAACCAGTTTAAAAAAAAAAAAATGATTATAGTCAAAACCTTTGCCATAAATAAGATCAATTGGCTAGTCAAACTGTATTTGTAGTATATCAGAAATAGTATGAAATGCATATATAAACATAGTCTAAAATATTCCTTTCCTTGATCTTATCTAAAATTTCGCACCAACGCAATGCTTAAAAAAGTTTCAACTTATTCAAATTGAAAACTAACTTTTGACTAGTCCCAATTTTTACTTGATAAATATTCAAACTTTGATTTATAGATGTTTTTTCCTAGTTTTCTTTTACTAACTGAGCTATGAAAAACTATTTAAAAAGAACTTTCTAATGAATCTTTGAAAACTAGTAAAGAATTTGATCTATATCTTAAGATCTTACAGAAATAAGCAGATTTCAGATGAAAAATTAATTTAAAAAAATTTCGTTGCGTCAAGTTTGGGAAGTTCTATAAATTAAATATTTACTCTATTTACAAATTTTGATTTTTTTATTATCCATTTATTTACAACTGTAGCTTGATTTGATCTCAGAATTCCATGTATATATACATCTAAGTATATACTGTGAAAAATCATTTCTTTTGGGTTTCATCTCGATTTAATGACTAATCTATAGCAAAACAAAATTGTTTAAAAACTTTTGGTCACTACTCTACTGTATATATGTATGTATATATATATTAATATGTATAGTATATATCGTATATATCTTGATGTTAGTATACAAATCATAAAACTTAGACTTTGGTTTCTGTGACTTAAGAAAAACGAATATTTTCATGTGAAATTCGATTCTATCTCGTTTCAATAGGTTTTAAATGTTTGCAAATCTTTTTCGACTAAAATATAATATTAAATATATAATATGTTTCAATATTTTTAAGTAAATCTATTCTGTTGGTTCTTCTTGATTATTCATTAAACTTCCATAGATTCATCATTTATAAATATGTATTCAAATATATATATACATACATATTGCTGCACACGTTTAACTTAATATAAATCTATTTTTTTGGATTTTCCAAAATTAATAAATTGAATCAAGAAAATTCAATTATTTTATACATTTCCAAGCGAAAAGTTTCGCAAAGTTTTATTTTGTTTTGTAATGCAAAAACAATTTGAAAGTAAATTTGATTTTATGGAATTTACATTTGGATTATGGCTAAAACACAATTTAGTATCTGAACTTTTACTTTGGGCTTCCTCTTTTGTCGTTTTGTGTCATACACAAAAGTCTCAGGCCCCGTCGGGTAAACAAAGTCAAAGATATTGTGGACCATTGCAGGAGGGTAATCAATATGTATGCGAAACGAATAATGGCTTCCCGTTGCCTTTTTGCCGTTTCTTCTACCGATGCCTTTTGACAGTCAATCATGTGAAAAAAGCAAAGGAAAGCAATCTGTCTGTCGCTCGACTCTTATGTGTGGCAGGCACAACCTTGCTTGCAAGCAGCATTTATTGATTATGTCAATACAAAATGGCAAATGCACTTCCGAGTGAATAAGTGGGCTATAAGACATTTCTTTTCTATAGTCTGAATTTTAGGTAAATCATTGAATAAATATTACATACATATATTTATTCTAAGACTGACTTCTTGAGGGTTTGTTGCTATAAACAACTCTATGTATTTAATGTTTTAAAAATAGGCAAAAGGAATCATAATTTACAATTTCATAAGCTATATACATACATCCATATGTACATGTATATATGTATTCCAGTTCAATAGTCAGGTCGATTATGGGTAGATATTTTTATACCCTTGCAGAGGGTTTAGATCAGATGTTTGTAACGCATAGAAATAAATGTTTCCGACCTTGATCAGCATCAATAGCCGGGACGATATGACCACGTTCATCTGTCTGTTTCTTCACATCTTTTCAAACTCAAATTTTGAGCTACATGAATAAAATTCGAATCATTCTGTTCATTGAACATTTATTTAAATCAAGTTTAAGAATTGATCGGATCGGACAAGTATAAGGTATAGAAAAATAGGATAGATCAGAGATATCGGGCAAAATTTATTTTTAATACCATACCAGCAGTTTAAATCATCAGATCGGATAATGAATACCGATTTCGGGGGGGTTGAAATTCCCTTATGTCGTTTTTTTTCTTCTCTTATAAGAAAAATCAGCGTTAAAGATGTAGATAAAACATTTCTGCTTTATTAGAAATATTTTAAATCCTCTTTTAATTTAATATCACCAAGGACTTTAATTTGTTTAGGAATTTTTTGATGAAGAAAAGATGCAGGTTCAACGTGGACCAAAGGTAATTCATTATATTCTTTTATAGGATAGATCAAAGTCGATTCAAAGACAAAATATTTCATTTAGATTTCTTTTGTTTCACTCTCTGTTGCTTAGATGCTTTATTTACTGTGTTATTTGGTTAGAAAAATATGAAGATGGAGGACATTTTAACCCTTGGCCATAACCAACAGGTCAGGTCAACACGCACACTCGCACACACACACACACACACACACACGCACCCACAAAACATACACACAATTCACTTTGCGTTTGTTAGTTGCTAGCTTTGATTAAATTTTTATAAAACTGTTGATTGCATTTTGTTTGCGTGTGTGTGTGTGTGAGTGTGCATGTGTGTGTGTGTCGTCGTTGTACATGTGAGTGTGTGCGTGTAGTTGTTCGTTCTCCACAGGTAGACCATAAATCCTTCGCGCTCACATACACATACGATGCACAAGGATTCACAGAGACACACACACACACATAGATATGATACACTGGCATTACATTTGTTTTTGCACCTGCCATAGTCCTTCTTTTTTCTCGTTTATTTTTATGCTCAGTGATATTTCCTCTGCACTGCTGCACAAATTTTCCATTAGTTTTCAGTTTTTGCGTGCCTCTCGTGCGTGGCGGTGGTCAGTTAGGTAGTATCCGCATCGGAAGGATACATACAGGATACAATGTGTCGTCCGTAGGTAGGTAGAGAGATGCGCACAAAGAGCGCGAACATCAACTGAAAAAAAAACACATTTATTTGTAAACAATTTCAATTCAATATTCTCTCGGTAATTCGATAACATTCTCTTTTCACAAATATGCAATATTTAACTGGAGGAAAACTGTGTAATTAAATTATATATAAACTGATTTTTAACTTTGCTCTTCTTGTTTTTTATTCCTCGTTACAGAACCAGATATCGGAATGCCACAACATGAGGCGCAACGCTATTTTACACAATTATTATCCGGACTGAACTATTTGCATCAGCGTGGGATTGCACATCGGGATTTGAAACCGGAGAACCTTTTACTCGATGAACATGATAATGTTAAAATCTCGGACTTTGGCATGGCCACCATGTTTAGGTATTAGGTACAACATTTATTTACCAAAAAAAAAAGAAAAGAAAAAAAAAGCGAGAGTGGGAAAACTAAAATTCCATTCACAATGAGAAAGTTTTGCGATGAAAAACTAAAAAAGTGCTGCAGGGTTAACACAAATAGATAATTAGATAGATGCAAGAATGAAAAGGATTTTTCGGTTTTCGTTTTTTCCCCCGTTTTTGTTAAGCTGCACCAAAAAGTAGTTATGCATTTTATAATGGCCATGGTTTCTTGTGGGCGGCAAAGTTTACGCAATTCTCTTTTTGTTTAAAACTTTATCTTTAGCATTTTTCTAAAATAAAAGAAAAAAATAACTTTAAAAATAATGAAATCAAAATGGCCTAAGGTGCATTTCACTTGTTTTTCATTATTAAAGTAAATATACGTGTTTACAAAGTTTTCTTGAGATATTTTCATTAAAAACACAATAGATAGAATTTTTAATATTTGGAACTCAATTGAAATAATATGTGGTCAATGAAAATATTAAACGGGACTCCGTCGCTTAACTCTCTTGAGTGCAAAAGTTTTATAGGCATTCGTTTCAGTCTCATTCTCTGTAATTTGCTAAAAAGATCAATTTTTTTTTAGAAAATAATTTCTCATTGAAAGTTACTCTTCTGTAGCTTCTCTTTATTTGCAATCCGATAAGTTAATTAAAAAGTTTCGTTCTTTTTAGTTTGCAACATTTTATTCATAATTCTGTGCATTTTTTTTTTATATTATCGAATTTAAAATCATGTTAAAATTTATAAGTCGCTTTGAAACGAATTTAAGCGAAATATTTTATTTCAAGAAAATTTATTCAAACTAAATTAATGATTAACAGATTAATCACATTTGCAATTAGTTTAATATGAATATAAATAATTATAATAATTATTCTTTAATTAGCTTTTATTTTTCTAAAGATTATTTCTTTTTCTTGAGAGTCTGTTAATCAAACTTCTTATCCTCAGGCTTTACTTACCTCTAATCACATTTTTCTTAATTCCTCACACCATCTTCAGTTTGAAGGAGACAAAACAAAAAAAAAAGAAAACAAAATAAGTGGTTTCTCTTTAGCTTATACTAATGTATGTCCGCCCCATAATGTAATTAACTGTCCCATTACTAACAAATACTTACATATGTATATATATGTATATGTATGTATATTCAAGTACATATATATACATACATAGCCATCTCTCTGTCATGTATTTAATTCTGATTTATACTACAAATCCAACTCTTCTTTTTTATCCTCTCTCTTATCGTATTTTTCTCTTTATATGCTTGTCATCATGCTGTCGTCACTCTTCACTCTTTGTCATTCGTCACTTTCATTTCATCATCAATAGATGCAAGGGTAAGGAGCGTCTGCTGGACAAACGATGTGGCACTTTACCTTATGTGGCTCCCGAGGTGCTATTAAAACCATATCATGCTCAGCCGGCGGATATATGGTCATGCGGCGTTATCTTGGTTACCATGCTGGCGGGTGGTAAGTTTGTTTCTCAAATACTTAACTCTAATTTTTGAATGCGTTTCATACAAAAACATGCATATACATACATATATATACAGCTGTGTTCAAAATAATAGCAGCGCACTTTTTGCTGACAAAAATTACAAAATTTTACGCATGTCCTTTCTTAAAGATCGAACTTTTGTGCATATTTTTTTTAGAATAGGGTGTGGGGAAGAGGAAAACAAAAAAATCCCGTTGGAATTCCTTTTTTTTACCGTTTTATAGACAATTTTGCGTCAGGATACAGAAATTTGGTTGTTCAAATTAATAGCAGCGCTACATTTCAATATTAAAAATAGTCAAGTAAAAGTTGTTAGTTTGTTGGAAGTAAGTTTAATTAATGAGTTAACTATTATTTATATGGGAATACATAAAACAATTGAAAAAATTTGTTCGATAGTGGATAGAGGAAGTCCTTGTTCAAAGAAAAAGTGCGAATGGATATTAAGCCTTAGAAAACAAGGAAAACTTCACAGGGAAATCGAAAGATTGGTTGGATGTTCTGCTAAAATGGTATCTAATGCCATTAACTATCGCCACAAACCCAAAATCCGCGGAAGGAAAAGAACTACCACTGATTTTGATGACCGACGCATTGCGCGCTCCAGTAAGGATAACGCATTCGCGTCTGCAGAATCAATAAAAGCAGACCTATGCTTGTCAGTGAGTGGTGTAACTATTCGGCGAAGACTTCTGGAGCATAAACACACGGCCCGAAGTCCAAGGAAAGTGCCTCTACTTACTTCTAAGTACAATAAAGCGCGAATACAGTTTGCTAAAGATCACCTGAAATGGCCCTTATCAAAGTGGCGCAACATTCTCAGGACTGACGAGAGTAAGATTGTGTTATTTGGTGGAAATGGATCCAGACAATATGTCCGTCATCTGCCAAACACTGAAAATCATTCTAACCACACGCTAAAGACAGTTAAGTCAGTAAGACAGTTAGTGGATTAAAAATCTTAATATGGGCCTGCTTTTCATATAGCGGCGTAGGCCCTATCCACATGATTAATGGGATCATGGATCAAAATATATACGTGAATATACTAAAAAATGTTAAGCTACCATATTCATTTTGGGAAATGCCAATAAAATGGACATTTCAACAGGACAATGATCCTAAACATACCAGCAAACTTGCCAAACAGTGGTTTGCAACGGAGAAGATCGACGTAATGCCATGGCCAGCTCAGTCCCTTGATCTGAACCCCATTGAAAACTTATGGGGGGACGTCAAACGAAGTGTGGCCAAGGTGAAACCGTCGACTAAAGCACATCTTTGGCAAGTTTTTCAGGATCCATGGCTCATATTCCTCTAAAGCGTTGCCAGGACCTGATTGACTCCATGCCGCGGAGATGTGAAGCTGTTCTAGCTAATAAGGGGTTGACAACCAAATATTAGTTCATAAGGAACATAGTGAATTTCATATATGAAGTTAGAAATTTAATTTTGTTAACATATTTAAGATTTTTGATTTTTGCTGCTATTATTTTGAGCAGGACAATTTCGCCATTATTATCATTTTTTACACACATTTATAAATTGAAGAAGTTTTTTGATGAAGAATCAAGCCTATTTTGTTTGAAATTAAATATAAATACTAAATTTAAAAAAAAATTTTTGATCTGTAGTCATTATGATATTATTTATCAATCTTAAAGTCAGAGCCTATATGCGCTGCTATTATTTTGAACACAACTGTATATATATACATACATCTTTTTTTTCGTTGATGAATTTTGTGCACTATAAATTCAAACAAAAAAAAAAACAATTCAAATCATTAAGTTGTTTGTTGTCGCATTTCGCTCCCGCTCGTTCGCTTCGTCACGGCTGTCATCTAACGGTACATTCAATCAACGTCTCGCTTTCTTTCTCCCTCGTTATCCCTCATGTGTGTGTTTGTGTGTATGTGTTTGTTCGTTTTTATTTTTTTTCCTTAATTTTACTTTATAAATTCTTGGTTTTTTTTTGCACTTTTTCTCCCACTCTTCCTATCGTATACTCCCCCCTCCTCCATCATCATTTTTGCTGTTTCTTTGGTATTCTAGCTGTAGATTGTTTTTTGCACATTGTATATCATCTAAAGCTTTTATACCAAAGCTCCAGCTTAAATTGCTTGCCAACGCACCCCAAAAACAAAAACAAAAAAAAACTGCAACAAAATGATAACTGTACATAATAATAATAAGGTGTACATATATCCGAAAAAAATAAACTCTAAAAATACGACAATATAGCGCTCATTTAAGCGCATCGAAGTTTATATACCCTTGCAATTTAGGAAATATTTATAAAATTTGTGGATATTCATTTAGGAAATGCATTATTTAGATCAAATATTTATAAAGAAATCGAAATTAAACCCACTCTTAGATACATTAAAATTAACAATTAATAGATAATTTCATACTTTTTTAAATGTTTTTTTTTAGTACTCAAACTTTCTATTTTGTATACCATTGCAAATATTGGATACATATCTAAATATGTATATAAAACTCTAATAAATACTTGATAACAGGAGTTTAACTAAGATTATATATAGTTTATGTCATCGTTCGTATTTTCGCAGTACGAATATCTTTTTAATTATATATTATCCTCTGCAAGGGTATACAAAATAACTAAACAACATTTTACAAATTCAGTGCACGATTTAAAAATATTTATTTTAAATATTTAATATACAAAGTACACGTGAATGCATTTTGTTTGGCACGTTTTAATTGTTTATTTTAATTCCATGTATAAAAAGTTCTGAATAATTGCAAATTTAATTAAACAAACCGATAATAATATTAAAATCATATGACGACTCATACTGAAATTTAATGCAAAAATATTATTTTACTTTCCGTTTATTAAAAATATCCGTAAACCAATTATAAACATTGATGAAAATTTTACTAATAATCTCTAAAGCCTCGACATAAATATATACATATATACATCTATATATGTATATATATATATACGAAATGGACAAGTTTTTTGTCAGTACTTGCGATTATCCTTAGAACCAAAATTAAATTTATATATTTTCTTTCTGTTGGATTAAGAATTTTAAATGAATTTCCATATCCAAATTTATTGTAAATAGATCATTTTTATTAAAATATTTCTTTAAGTTATATATTAAACAGTCAATTTTGATTAAAATTATCATTTTAGTTCGTTGTTTAGTGTAGTGGATACTATAGTATACTGATTTATCGAATTATGTCTATAATTTTGGTTCCACGAACAGTTTCAGTTGAAACATAATAAATATTATATTGATTATCAAACCGGTTAAAAATCACAATTCATAACTTTAGACATATCACATTTTAATATAACAATATAAACTATTAAATGTTATAGCTTTAAATACAAAAATTCAACATTATTATACACATAAATACAATTATTTAACTTAATCAATTGTCAATTTCAAGAATCCTCTAACATGAATAGTATTCATTACTTTATTAAAGAACTTCCCTGGGATCAACCTTCATCCACATGCTCCGAATTCATGACTTGGAAGGATAATGATCGTTGGCAAACGCAAACACCTTGGAGTAAACTGGATACCTTGGCCATTTCATTACTACGCAAAGTCTTGGCCAGCACGCCAGGAAGTCGTCTGCATTTGGATAAAATACTTGATCACAAATGGTGTAATATGCAATTTGCCGAGCATGGTAAGAATATAGAAAAACAAAATCATTTTCTTTATATAGTGATAAATAAAAGTGATTTAACAAATATCATCTGCCTTAATTGTTCAGGTACTTAGTGACTCTCAATGCCATTTAGACTTGAGGGACGCTCTGTACCTAAACTGTTTTGTGTGTGAAATGTCAACATGTGAACATAATGAAAATATAATAATCGGTTTAATAGTGATTGATATCAAGTGATAAAACATAATAAGTTTATGGTCTTGCCTATGCTTTGGCGCTTTAGCTGTATGATAGATTTGACTACTTCATAAAGCTAGATTACCAAAGCATGGGCTCTGACTGGTTTATTCAACGCAAGTGTTTCTCAAATTGTACAAAATTGCAATTTTAATATAGTAAATAATTTAAATTATTATTACTTTTGTTACTGTTTGTTTGCATAAGTTTGTTCGTTTTTTTTTTTTATCAATTTTGATTTTTTGCATATTATTTGATCTTTGGTGATTTTAGCTGTATGGTGTCTGAGCATAATCCATAGAGCTTTATTACCAAAAACCAAATGGTTTTTGCATTTTGCTTGAGTTTTTATAATTTATTTTGTTAAACATTCTTTCTTTGTGTTTCTTTGTGGTTTTATCTCATATTTACTTTATCCAATGCTAAAACGAGTTTATTTTCCACTTTTCCCATTTAGATCGCTCCTTTGATTTGGTGGATTCGGCAGCTGCATTAGAGATTTGCTCACCCAATGCCAAACGTCCGCGTTTGCAATCTAGCGCCAATTTGAGCAATAATCTGGATGATTCTATATCTCGTAATTATTGTTCTCAACCGATGCCCACTATGCGGAGCGATGATGATGATTTTGATGCCAAACGAAAGAGCGGTGGTGATCGTCAGGCAATGGTACAAAAGGAGACTCGTCTTATCTATGGCAATTGCTTCTCACAGCCTGCAATGTTGGATAATCTTCTACTGGCCACTCAGATGAATCAAACGCAGAGTGCCTCACAGAATTATTTCCAACGTTTGGTGAGACGCATGACCAGATTCTTTGTGACGACACGTTGGGATGATACGATTAAACGTCTGGTGGGGACCATTGAACGTTTGGGTGGCTATACGTGTAAGGTTAGCGAAGAGGGCGTGGTCACTATATCGACCATTGATAGGCGTAAATTGCGTCTAGTCTTTAAGGCTCACATCATTGAAATGGATGGCAAAATACTTGTCGATTTTCGTCTATCCAAAGGCTGTGGCCTAGAATTTAAACGTCGTTTCATAAAAATAAAGCATGCCCTGGAGGATATTGTGATGAAGGGTCCCACCACATGGCCAATTGCGATTGCAACTAATTCGGTGCCTTAGCCATTAAGATTTCAAGTTGTTTATTTTACTTACTGTACATCATCATATTAATATTAATATAAATAAGTTATCTGCTGTTCATAGCTGTCCCATTGTGCTAAATTATTATTATGTATGAAAAATTTAGGTTTAATTTAAATCATCATCACCTCATAACCGGGTGAACCGGATAATTTTAAGCAATTTGATTTTGATTTTAATATTGTTGATTACAAAAACACAAGAAGGAGAGAAGAGTGTATTTTATCATGTACCTAGTTAAACGTTATAAAACAATAAATCTTTGTCGATTTTGATAAATTTTTGAGTTTTGCAGTGCGTTAATACTTTAACTATTGAAATTTGATGAACTCTTCTATTGAAAATAATGGCAAGGCGGTGTAAAGCAGAACTAAATTGTTACAAGATCTTCTAAACCAAAAATTTGTTAAAACAATTTAGTTTCGATTGATATAAAAAGAATACTTCTGATACTCCTATCATTTTTGTTATATTTGCCAAAATTGTCCTTAACGCATTGAAAGTTTTTTAAATTTATTGCCAGGTTTCAAAATGACACAACCAGATTTTGTTAATTATTCATCTCAGTTTGAAAAATAAATCAAAAATACAAGAAGTATAATTGTCTAATGTAATAAAGTAAATTCCATGTAGATATCTACTGAATCCCATAAAATTTGTAAGCATATTAATAGCTTCAAAGTTCAATTCCAATTTTCGATATTTACTTTAATCCAGCTGGGTTAAAAACGAACTTGCAATTTATTTTAGAGAAGTCTTCAACTCTGTAAAAAGTAGTTGTACTTTTGGCCAATTTTTTAACATTCTTAAAACTCTGTCTGGTTCCGAGCAGGTTAAAATAAATTGACTATATAATAAAAATTTCGCAGTGGCATCCCATTTGTAATTCGCTGAGTCGGATGATGTAGCATACTCTAGGGCGTTAGCTTAAATCAATGTGATTTATAGAGTTGGAATCGACCGTTTATATTCGATTTTTCTTACTATTTAGACTTGTATTGTTTGTATGTTAGCTAAAGCCAAGTTGATTTCAGTTATACGAAGAAATATTCTATGCCTTAATCTTAAGCAAGGATATACATACATAGCTATCTATTCGGTACATTTTTGAATCAAAATCAAATAAAACCTTGTGCATGCAGCCCTGGTAAAACAACTCTTTTTAGATATTATCAACCATTTATTTGTGTAATTTATTTCACATCAACTAACATTTTGAATAAAATATTTATGCGTTCGTTAATTTGGGTTTTCCGTTTTTGTCCTTGAGTATTTATTGTATGTGTCGTGAGGTGGTTTTTCTAACTGCATCCTAGAGAATAAACATCTCTATCTCCATATCTAATGTGGACATCTTTTTTTTGAGTTTGAACGAAGGTTAATTGATGATACGCTTAAATACTTAAATAATCAACAATTTTAGATCTTTTATATAGTTTTGTGATGGGAGTTTTGAGTGTATTTTCTTGGGTGGAGAGAAGGGGCTCTATTACAAACATGATATTCGTTCAAGCATTTTACATAAGGGTTTGTTTTTTTTTTTAATATAAATAATGATAACATTAAGAGTAATGTCTAAATAACGAAGCAAGTAGAGACAGCAAATGTGGCTTCCGTATCCATTTTGGATTTGTTTTTGCTTATTTTCAAAAGGATAATGAAAATAGATTGACGAACACGTGTACACCAAGTTATGGGGACACCGATCTCATTTGTGCTGGTTGTTCTTCTGGTGCCTTGGTGTTTAGGTTTTGTTTTGTTTTTGTTTGGAATTTTAAAGTAGCTGCAGGCTGCTTACTGGGGCTTCCTGAAGCTCTTACCAGCGAATTTGACGCCTGCGCCGATCTCCTCCTCAATGCGCAAAATCTGGTTGTATTTGGCCAGACGCTCTGAGCGGCAAGGAGCACCAGTCTTGATTTGACCAGTGGACAGACCAACAACCAAGTCACCAATGAATGAATCCTCAGTTTCGCCGGAACGATGGGAGACCATGGTGCCCCAACCGTTCTTCTTGGCCAGCAAATGAGCGGCAATGGATTCGGTGACGGTACCAATTTGATTGACCTTCAACAACAGGCAGTTGCAGGCACCCTTCTCCACAGCGGTGGCAATACGCTTGGGATTGGTCACAGTCAAATCATCACCAACAATTTGGATTTTGGTGTTGGATGTCAAATTGGTCCAGGCATCCCAATGATCCTGGTCGAAGGGATCCTCAATGGAAACAATTGGGAACTCCTTAATGAACTCCTGGTACAGATTGGCCAATTTCTCGGGTGAAAGCCATTGGGCCTTATCGCTCTGTGGGTTCTTGAAGTCCAAATCGTATTGACCATCACGGAAGAACTCAGAGGCAGCAACATCCATACCGATCTCAATCTAAGAAAAACATAGATAATTGAAAATATAAAGATTAAATAATTCTTCAAGTTGTTTCTTTATTCATTACCTTGCCAGTGTAACCAGCCTTGGCAATGGCATCGGTGATCAAAACCAGAGCCTCCTTGTTTGATTGAATGTTGGGAGCGAAACCACCCTCATCACCCACAGCGGTGGCATCCAGACCAAACTTAGCCTTAATCACATTCTTCAGATGGTGGTACACCTCTGAGCCCATTTTCATGGCCTCAGTGAAGGTGGTGGCTCCAGTTGGCAAGATCATGAATTCCTGCATGGCCAATTTATTGCCAGCATGGCTGCCACCGTTGATCACATTGAAAGCGGGCACGGGCAGAATGATTTCCTTGTTGCCGGCCAAATCGGCAATATGTTTGTACAAAGGAACATTCTTCTTGGCAGCACCGGCCTTGGCAACGGCCAAAGACACACCCAAAATGGCATTGGCACCGAATTTGCTCTTATTTTCAGTACCGTCCAATTTGATCATGAAATTGTCAACGGCAGCCTGATCGACCACATCCAAATTAGCCTTAATCACCTCTGGGCCCAAAGTATCGTTGACATGGGCCACAGCCTTCAGCACGGATTTGCCGTGATAGTTGGCCTTATCGCCATCACGCAACTCCAAAGCCTCATGGACACCAGTGGAGGCACCAGATGGGACAGCAGCACGGAATAGACCCAAATCGGTGGTCAGATCGACCTCAACAGTGGGGTTGCCACGGGAGTCGTAAATTTGACGTGCTTTGATCGCTTTGATGGTCATATTGTCTTCTGAACTGTAAAGATTAACGCAAACAGATAACAGGGAAAAGATTAAAACAAAATTATTAATAATATTATTATATTATATGTATATATTTATTTTAAGAGTACATATATTAATACACATACATATAGTTGGAAGAATCCTTTACAAATCACCCATTCTAACATTTCTTCTCATAAGACATATATTGTATGAGAAGAATTTTTCAATTTCAAGCCATTATCGCCAGATTATCGGAAGTATTATTTAAATTTCTATTATAAGCAGAAATATTATAAACAACATAAAGCCAAGCTGCCGATAAGAATCAAACATTTCGACTTTGACCTAGAAATATTTTGACTATTCCCGAAATTTCTACAATCTTGTCAACACGTTCAAGTTGAAGCCAAGTTATGGATGCTATTTTTAGAAAAAACTGATGCCATTTTGTCTAACTTTCTGGATCCAATTTAATAGATATTAGAACATACATATGTACGTACATACACACATACTTATAAAAAATGTTTCAGTTTCCCCTTTAACAATGAAATTATCCGTAAAATACATAACATCACCTGGAGTTGCCCTCTACGTAAAAGTAAATCGAAAGCTCACAATTAGGGTAGGTCTCGCTCAATGCCAATCAAAAGTGGATGTTGCTAAATATACATACATACATTTATACATATGTGCATATTCATATATATTTCTATATACATACATCTGAATATGTATATGTATGTATGTATGAACATTTATATGTATTTTGATCAAGATTCAAATAATTGACAAAAAGAACTTCTTTATAGCTACACCTAGCTATGTATATACAATTCATCCATTTTGGAATATACATATGTACATATGTACATCCATTTACAGTAATTTAGATTTATGTATGTATCTATTTTATATGTACATACATATGTATATATATACGACATCTGTACCTTACTATCGTGCTAATATAATAATTTAATCGAAAAATTTTTTTTCGGCAAGATTAATCTAATAAAAAATAAAACTCTCAGCAGTAATAACTTAAATTGAATTAAATTTTCAGTTATCCAGTACATAGTTATCTACATATACATACATAGATATATATAAATGTACATATGTATGTATATACAACATACAAAGATATGTATTTGGCGAAATTTAAAATTTGCGGTTTTTATCAAATATTGCAATTTCTTTTCAAACGGCATTTTTTGCAATTGGTAAGCGGCATTTTCCTAACTGCACATAAACTTTTCATCATTACCTACACTCACCCTAAGTAAAAAGAGAGAGTATTAGCAAGAGCAAAAAAGAAAGAGCGCGAGCGAGTCTCTCACCGCTTTGACCTCTACGCGGCTTTTTGGAGGTTACACATACAATGTATGTATGTAGAAATAAAAAAATATATAAAAGAAAGCCGCAAAATGATAAAATATGTCTTTATATATGTTTGTATGTATAACTTGCACTTTTCTTTTCACTTTATCAGCATTCATCTAAACTGATTTAAATCAATTAACCATTATCCCTGTGTGAAAGTATGAATTATAGTTAGATAATCGTTTCTGCTCAGCTAAAATAAAACAATCGTACGATGCTTTATTATTGATTGACAAATTAATAGCTTAGTTTTCACTCTCATTTAGTGGAAAAATTATTAAATAATTTCTTTATGCACTCATAAACATATATATACACACAGAAACAGATTTGTCGCATACATACCAAGAACTTTTGTATTTTAAAAACTGAAATCCAAATGGGAGAGACTCGAATGAACTTCCGGCTTGGCTGGCTGATTTGCTACTGAAAGCAACTGTGCTTTTTTGCACTGCTGTGCCTTTGATTCTCGATGTCGCTGTTGTTGGAGCTGCCAGAATGTTGGGGCAGAAACGCCAAGTAAGATTGCGAGTAACTAGAATACTCATCATGCCTTTCTCTTCTCTTTCTCTCGCTGTATGGGACTTATGGTTTGGGGAACTTGTAAAGTTTTATTTTCCTATGTGTATGGCGTGGCTCTCCAGGTGCCGGTTCGATGTGGGGGTGGACGTTGCGTGATTGGAGGGAAATTGACCTTCGCACAAGGACAGACTGCAAGAGATTGTTATTGAAAAGAAAGCCTACTGTTTAGAATTTCTTAATAAATAAGTAAACTATAAAGTTTATTGGTTTATTTTAAAGGATTTAATATTAATTTTTGTGTAAAGAATATCTGCAAAAGTTGCAAATCGAATAATGATGCATATGTGCATAGTTGCTTAAAAGTCAAAGGTTATTCACCTTTCGAATCAACGATTCTATTTGTAAATTTAGAATTACATTATGTGACCCTTTTAAGATTACCTTATACATATGCTATTACTCAATAAGTATTATATTTTATTCTAAAATGTATTACTATTTATTTCTACATTTTCTTTTTGAGAAAAATCAGTATATCATTATATTTAAATGATGTTTTAAAAACTATTTAAAGTTGATAACATTTTGTTTAGATAAACTTGATATTTGTTATCAATTTACATTAGGTCTACCATTCAAGATTTGTACCTTCTTGTCAATAAACTATAAAAAATTCTTAAAAATTTATTAAAAACAAATTAAATTTGTATATTTGAGCATTATTTGTTTATTAGCAATTCAAGAGTCAGCTTGAGTATAAAAGTATACTTTCTTCGAAATATTAAAGGTATAAAAAACAATTAGCTTCGCTAACAGTTAAACAAATATTCATACCGAATTTGCATGCTCTTCAAATTCAATTTGTTTTTTCCGTTTCCCTCTTTCCCCACTTTTTTTGAATTTAAACCCCTTTTTTCGTTTGCCACACTTTCCTTTGGTCTGGTCTTACTGTTAACAATTTATCTTATATCTGGCCACACTAACACCCGGCGGTCACACACGAGGCCGGTTTTGTTTTGGCTTGTATTCAGAACTCTTAATTTGTTAAAAACAGAAACATGGCCAACTCTATTGCTACTCCAACTATTGTGATGCCAGGCGAGCGGATTACCACCATCGAAGATTTGGCCAAAAGCAAACGAGTAATATTAGGGCCCGGACTAAGAAGATCGGATGACACAGTGGTAGCTAGCAAAGCAGGTCCACTGCGACACAAGGATCCCAACACATTTTGGGTTGACAACTATCAGCGACGTTATGTGCCGGCACGTGGAGATCTTGTTCTAGGACTGGTAAAGTCCAAGGCTGGCGATATTTACCGTGTTGACATTGGTTCAGCCGATACGGCATCCATTTCATATCTGGCCTTTGAGGCGGCCACTAAAAAGAATCGCCCAGACTTAAATCCCGGCGATTTGATCTATGCCCGCGTTCTGAACGCCAACGCTGACATTGAACCCGAATTGGTGTGCGTGAATTCAAACGGAAAGCGTGGCAAGCTGGGCGTCCTCAATGATGGTTTCTTTTTCAAATGTAGTCTGAATCTTGGCCGTGTACTATTACGTGAAAACTGCCCTGCCCTGACGGCCCTTACTCGACAATTGCCTTACGAGATTGCTGTGGGAGTAAATGGACGCATTTGGGTTAAGGCCCGATCCCTGCGAGAAACTATGGCCCTGACTAATGCCATTTTGTTACTGGAACAAACAAGTTACTCAGAAATCGACAAAATCTGTGGGGATCTAAGCGAAGTGCTACAAGAATAATAATAAATTAAACTTACCTAAAACTTTAAATTTTCATGTGGATGTTTGGATTAACTATTTAAAAAGGATAAGAGAGGATCGGTGCGAGTTAACTAAAAATTTTATTGTTATGCGAATTTTAAGTTTTGACAGTTGTTGAAATTGTTGGCTATTAGAGATGAGCAATTTACTGAGAGAAAGCTTAAATTCAGTTAACAGCTATTCCCAGTTTATCGTTCAGAAGATTTTAAAAATACTGCATTCTCAGTAAATAAATGTAGTACATCTATTTTTACTATATAATATGCAATTAATTTTCAAAGTAACATTTATATGTACATATATGAATTAATGCTTTTTTTGATGACCTGTATTTAATCACAGTCACTGCTAAAAAAGTCCATCCAAATAGTTCATCTCTGTCTTTCGCACACAGACACATGTTGCTTCAGCTGCCATGGCCTTAACAGCTGATCCATCGCCGCAGTCGCAACCTTATCATCTTTAGTCCATCGGTCCACTCAGATTTAGTTGATTCCATAACGTTAAAGTGTAAAATCTAAAGATGAGCTTTCTTGAATTTCTATTCATTTTACTTATCCTTTATTATGTGATTTATGTCCTGCTGTGGATTGTTCTGGACTGCAATGTTGCCTTGTGGTATAAATCTCGTTTTGGCGTCTCGCTGTCATCTATGCGTGGACAAGTGGTTTGGATAACTGGCGCCTCTAGTGGCATTGGACGTGCTCTGGCAGTGAGTTTGGCTCGTCATGGTGTGCGATTGGTGTTAAGTGCTCGTCGCCTGGAACAACTGGAGCAAGTGCAATCTGAATGCTTGGCAGCGGCCCGGGGCTTATTAGCGCAAAAGGATGTCCTTATCCTGCCCATGGATATGCTGCAGTTAGAGAAACATCAAACACATCTCTACACGGTTCTCAATCATTTCGAAAGGCTAGATGTACTGGTTAATAATGCTGGCCGATCTCAGCGTGCTAATTGGACAGATATTTCAGTAGAAGTAGATCGTGAGCTCTTCGAATTGGATGTCTTCTCAGTTGTGCATCTGTCCAGGCTAGTGGTGCGTTACTTTTTAGAGCAGAATGGTGGACGTGGTCATTTGGCTGCTACTTCCAGCATAGCTGGCTTCAGTCCGGTACCCTTTTCAGCCACCTATTGTGCCGCCAAACATGCTCTCAATGCTTATCTATTGGCCTTGAAGGTGGAACAACGTAAATTGGATATCACCTTATTTGCACCGGGCCCCGTTGCCACAGATTTTCTTCAAGAAGCCTTCACAGGATCCCAGGGTGGCAAAGTCGGTCTCAGTACGGCGAATCAGAAGCGTTTAACAGCGGAACGTTGCGGTGAATTATTCGCTGTGGCATTGGCCAATAAAATGGATCTCACCTGGTGTGGCTTATTTCCCGTAAATGTATTGGCCTATTGCGCAAGAAATCCTACATTGACCAAAATTTTGGCCCAATTTATGACTGAGAAAACACTTAACAAAATACGCGAGGGCAAATTGTGAGGAATCCCAAAAAGGAAGAGGATTAAGATATTCTACATACGTTTCTTTTTTTATATGCATATACAACAATTTAATTATACAAATATAAACACAATGTATAAACATAAGATAAAACTGATATAGCAGTTTTTCTTCTTTCTTTTCACGAAGATTAGATAAAATATGGGCAAAATTAAAATGATAAGATTCTAAATATTCGAGGTATACAAAATGAAATTATATCGGGGTTAACATTAGGTAAAGCTATTAGGATTTCACCTAGAAAACGGCGTAAAGGATTCATTATTCTATATATAAGAAAAATCTCAGAGTCGATAGCAAAAGCAAATCTCAATTTATATAGCCTTCGGTAAAATTCCGAAAATAAGACTAATTTCGGTAAATGCTTATGGGACCGTTCTTAGTTTAAAATTATATATCATATAGTCTTTTTAATTGAGAGAGTACGGTAGGTAATCTAATTTGAGGCCAACTCAATAAAAATTTCCCAAAACAGAATATATGTATATATTGTAGAAACATGGATTGTCCCCTATTCAAATTCAAATTAAAAAACAAAACAATTTGACATTATTTTTATAAATCTTTTAATGCTAAGCGTTAAGGTTTATCCTTGCTAAGAGCCGTTTTAACGTGGGCCGGTATCCTCAAGCGTTTCCTTTTTGCCTTAGTAATTGCAGTTTGTTCTACTCTTTGAATTTGAGGTTTACTTAGTTGCTTAACCTTTTCCTTTTTACTCTTTTTACATGACAAAGGATTTGGATTTTTGGGTCCTTTTCGTTTCTTTGTATTTGCAATTGTTGGCTCAGCGGGTTTAAGTCCTTGTTTTTCCTTCATGAAATCAATCTTTTCCACATATTTGCCCAGCATTAAATTCTTGGCACGTTTTTGTACCCATTTTTTGGATGCTTTCGAGGGAGCCTCAAGCACAGGTGTTGCTTTGTGTAGATAGAGCAGACAGCGACCAGGAATTTTACGTAGACTTTCCTGGAGTAATCGATCCTGTGATGCCACTATATAGCGGTTGTCCTTTGTCTAGGGGATATAATTCATATTTTAACTACTTATTATAAATACTTATGAATGTATATGAATGTTCTACCATAGATTTAATGCATTCGGCTGCTGGTACTGGTTTCCCTTCATGTCCACATTTGTGCACGTGGAATTTCTTAACTATGGCTGTAGCTCCCGTCAAAGGTGCTCCTAGGGATTCTGCTTCCAATATAACACATTGTGTGGTCAACAACTTGGCTTGACATTGAAAATATTTCTTAATCTGTTCTTCAATGCCAATTTTATTCTGAAAATGGTGATATATAAAGAGATATTTTTTGCGTTTACCTTTTGTCAAAACTTACCTGTAATGCTGCTTGACAGAAAGTGGCATCAATTAGTACTTGGTAGGGTTCGCGATATTCAAAATTTGTTGCAAAGAAGACCAAAGTCTTGTGAGATTTCTTAAAACGTGATATCTTCATGTTTTCAATAAAATTATTTGTTATTTATAAAGTCAGCTGTTCGCTTCGATTATCTGAATTCGCCGAGATATTTAAAAATCTTCGATAACATGACAGGGCTGGATTGCCGATAGACACCACTGTTCGAAAACCGTTATTATTTGAATAGTGTTTGAAAAATGGCTGAAAAGAAATATTTTATTTTTAAAATTATTATCGAGATAGCATCCGTGTTTCATACAGGATAATCCATAACATATTAAGAACTAATGTAAAAATACACATTAAGTGCATAATTGTCAAAAAATATTTATGAAACTTATTGTTACCATGTCTGTTTTTTTTTTTTTTTATAATTAAACAACAATAAAAATAAATAAAATTTGAATTTAAACATTTTCGTTGCGCTAATCTTACCAATAAAAAAAGTATAAAACTTGAATTCGCTGCGCTTATTTGGCACCTGTTGCGCATAACAGCCGGCTGTTATTTTATTTGAAATTTAGTTGCGGCGCCTATGCAATGCATTTTCACATTTTCCCATTTCCACATTTTCAACCCCCTTATAATACAACTTTCACCCTCTGCTCTCTGCTATTGCGTGTCTATTAGTGTGTGTGTGTGTTTTTGTTTTCGTTAGTTTTCTGTTGCTTTAGTTGTACTTTTATTGCAGTTGCAAGCGCTTCGTTTAACGCAAAGAGCCATTTATATTTTTCATGAAAGTTTTAGTCAATTGTGGAAATTTTCTGTATAATTGATACACACAGTTCAAAGAGGGTAAATACCATTTGGTTTTCAGTGCTTATGTATATATATATACACTTATAGGTTTGAATTTTTTATATAGGACCCAGCACCCTTTAACTTAGTCATTTACTGATGTGCATATAATATATAAAAATGTATATATATAGTTGTATAGTATTTTTACATTTCTCCTATAAGAGGGTTGTCCTTACAAAGAAATTATCTTCTTATATACATTTGCATTGATTATTTTTGTTTCGGAAACTTTCAGTTTATTTAGTTGGAAGATTTTTCTTATTTTTTTTTTTGGTATTCCATTTTAGAACAAAAATCAAATGTGTTTTATGTTTATCTAATCAGCAAATCGTTTCCAAATCGTTTCACCGATACACAGTGTTGGAAAATATAATAGAAACGGCAATAAATTTGCCATTTTAAATTAAATTTTTCAGTTTGCTTGCATTTAAATTTTGGATTCTAACAAATTATACATAATAAAAATATTTTTCCTTTGTGTTTGCCTTAATGCGCGTTTTCATTGTTAATAGTTATAAACAAAAAATATAAAATTCAAAGCAAAAACTTTTTAATAGGTAAAATTTTTTTTTTTCGTTTTTGGTACTCTAAACATAAAAAAAATTCTGAAATTTCCCGTCATAAGCTAGTCTATCAAAAGATACTTACAATTAAGACGAAATAATTTTACTAATTCCATTTGTTTTTATGTCTATATCAAATTTTCTTCTTTATGTCTTAATAGCTTGAATAATTTTTTTCTATTCGCTTAAAAAGTAGGACTTTGACCAATTTGTGAATTGTATTTTTTATTTGGGACAAAACCTACAAACGAGAGACGCATTAAAGCTAGAAATAGTCAGATCGAGTTTATATACATATGTATGTGCATATATACTGTGAGTGCCAAATCCCACAAAAGTTCTTTGTTTTGGCTCTATGTGAACTACATGTGTATGTGAACTGTATGTGTGTATATTACTATTGGCATACAATTGGTAAATTTTTCGATCACCTCTCGCCAGGTCGTTTTTCAGTTCCTTCAATTCTTTTTCTATTGTTCTTCTATTGCATTTATTGCATTTTTTTTTTTTTTTTTTTGTATCTCTTCCGTCTCTGGTGTAATTTATGTATTGAATGTTCGATTGACATTCGATTTTATAAAGACTTTGCCAACGACATTATGTTTTTATGCCCCATCATGCCTGATTAGCCCATTGCAACGGATGACTAGGCATTAGTAAATGGGGATTATCGGCAAAGTCGTCATATTGTTAGGGTTTTTGTTGCTTTATTGCGATAGTTTCATAATATTGGTCAAGTTTATGCACAAATGACTTGCCGATAAAGTCAATGCAGCTGCAGTGGGTCGGTCATTGAGTTGCTCCAGTTAGTTTTTCTCTACCCATGGCTCTCACCCTTGTCTCAAATGATTTCAGACTGACTGTGCTCTTCTCTCCCTATTTAATCTCCGAAGGTTGCTCATGCAGCTGCAGTCAATGGATTCTGATGATGGGAAGGTTAAGTGCAATCACCTCTCATGTGTCCCACTCCCATTTTGTCCATCCCTCTCTCTCTCTCTCTTTCTCTGACTCGTGTTAATTCTGACTCTATAAGGTATCCCTTAGAGTCATCAAGTTTATTCAACTTTCTGGCAACAGAAACAATGGAAAATGACCAAAATTGATTTTTATATAAATGTATGTACATACTTAGATATATATATTTATTGATATTCATATGCAAATAATTGTATCCACTTTTTTGGCAGTCCCACCACGCCCTGTACAAAGATAGAGGGACGTGGGAGAATATAATTCGGACTCATATGAACGTGATCAGAAATTCAAATATTTAGCTAAATCTTCTGTTACGTACATATCAAGTGGATTTCCGGTGCTTTCAGATGCCGTCTTTAACTATTCTCAATCAAAGAAAGTGACGCATAATGCTCAGAGATGAAACATGGATGATAATAGTTTTTAAATAATCAATCGGTATTTGTGTTCACTAACGAAAACATTTTCAAGCAATGCAAAAACTATTATTTCTGAATTTTTTTCTAAAACAGACAAAAATTGTTCTGTTTGAAAACAGAAATAATTATTTATGATTTATATATTATTTAGATATGATTTATGTAGTGTTTAAATCAACATCTGTCTTTAAAATTTTCTCCCGGAGATCATCAAATGTTATTTATATATACATATTTATATTGGCTTAAGTCAAATGCCAAAAAAAAAAATTCAGAATAAATTTATTGGAAATATAATTTTTATTTTTATAATTTTCAACTATAGTTGGCAAAAAATAAAAGATTTTAATGCCAATGAAAATATGAGATTTCAATAACTATATATAAAAACATTTTATTTTTAACTGTGTTGTTCAACACTATTTTCTTTACGAAAACTGATTAAATTGATTGTATTATAAATTAATGAAAGTTTGAATTTATAATTTCACTTTAATTTTTCAAAAGTTATTTGCCTGTAATGTTTTATTACTTTTAATTTTCAAATCATTATTATTATACAGTAATTGAATAATTAGTTCAAGGGAAGAAAATCGTCTTTAAATAAGCAAAATAATAGGCAAGATAGTAAATAACTAAATAATATAAATATAAATTTCGCAAATATTCTAATTTAGAATTTGTCCAAAGTCCATCTCTCTTGAGATTGATAAGAAAGCTAAAGTATTGCCCATAACTAATTCAAGTTTCTATTATTTTTTTCTTTTTTGTTTCTGTTGCCAACATGATCTCCATTGATTGAGTGAGTACCTGTGGCAACATACGTTTTGGCCGACAGTTACGCCAATATGGCTTATTAACATCTGGGCTATCTCTAGACAAAGCTAAAATATTAAATAGCTTCGAAATAAAGTGGAAAAATTTTGATTTTACATATTCATTTCATTCATTCATTTGTGTATTTTAGCTAGAAATGCACATTCATTCATATGAAATGAACGTCAGGTGAGATACCCTTTGCTGGGATGCATGCCAATCGATTTGCCACATAATCGAATCAATAACCCCTCTACCTCACTTCTTCTGATAACCAATTTGGCATAAGGCACTCATTAGTAAAACATTTAACGTTTCATTTGGTTTTTTCATAATTCGATTTTATTTTCTAACGATTCCTGAGCTGGGCATAAAGAAAGGTTTTTTTTAGCATTTGCTTTGTCTTTGAAAAGCTTCTTATAACCTTCTAAAGGGGTATTAAATATACAGTATATATCAGAATTTTGCAATTTTCTGGTCTTACAAAGTATGGACTACAATTTAAATTAACCAATGAAAGTAGAGCAGTCATCGAATTGCATATACTCTTACTTTTAACTCTGAATAACAAGTTGGAGGCTTTTTTAGTTCCATTTGTTTGGTTAAAAATAATTACGTGTTGTTTTATAAGACATTTCTTTAGCTGTATTTTTGTCATAGATAAACGGCAACAATTTTTTAACCAAAACTTAGAAAGTCGTGCATTTTGCAACACTGAATTTTCTATGCTTCCGTTTTAGCACATAGTTATGTAAGTGAATACTTATAAATTCCTTTTCAAATTGATTTCAATGTTAAGACAATTAAGCATTAAAAAAACTCAAATATATCTTTCAATTTATAAGAGTATCTAAATTCTGTATATGTTCCTTTGAATCTCTGCTTTTTATATTGTTTTCAATGAATTATAATCATTTTGGAAATTTTTTCTGCCTCGACAAAAATGTCGTGAAATATTATTTCTAAATAAATTAATAATAAAAAGCGTTATTGAACCCTAATTTGACCTTTTTTTTTATATAGTACAACATTTTAGAATAGAACAGAATAGAATCTCTTGCGTTCTTACACGCGGTTGCTTCATGTGCTCTATCAATTTGTGTTTTGAATTTTATATTTCGCATTTTTTATGTTTTTTTTTTTTGGCACGCGGCAATGAAAACGAAAGTTTTTGTCATTTCTAATCTGGTCGGTCAATTACTTGGTTCAGCTATAGCAAATCGGTGAATCGGTGAATCGTAAATCTCATCAACATTATTATGATCATCATGATCAACATCTGATCCCATCACCCGATGCTTATAGCGAAAACAAAGTAACTAACTAAACGGCATTTTTACTTGCATTAACTAAGCCCCACATCATGTCAACAAAATTGCATAAACAAATAAACAATCAATGTCAAAAAGAATTTTTCATTCATTTATTATTTTAATTTGATAATTTATTAACTAATTTGAGCCAACGTAAACCACTTCATTACACAAAAACTAGGCACATACTAAACTATCACCAATATCACTTGGAAATTATGATTATTATTGTTGATCAACCATATATGAGTGCAAATTATATATGCACTGACTACTATAATGATTTGGATTATGATTACAATGTACGATGAATGGATGTGAGCGTAAATATTTAGCTTGGGAAGTGTTTGATTGAACCAATTGAGGAAATAATTACAAAAATAACTGGGCAATTACATTAACATTAAGTGGTTATGCACCCTTGTCGTTCAGAGACCTATCAGCTCCTCTTGGCTTTACAATAATCCCAATTTTATATAGTTGCACATGTCATATATATGGGAAACTTCTTGGTATTTGATGTAGATATGGCTTATCAAGGATTAAGAATACTGATTGGGAATACATTGTTTTAAATAGGTCAGAATTAAACCTAACAATTATTAATAAGTAAATAAAATTATTTAAGCTTAAAAACACTTTTTCATTTTAGTTTCAAAGTTGTAGCTTATTTTATAGTAATGAAGGACATACTAATTTATACTCTGAAATGTTTTTCATATTTGATGTTGAATAAAACTTTTAAATTTCTTTTTTGAAAAATCCATGGACATAATAAGTACATATATGATAAAAATACTCGTATGCACACGTTTTCTTTGTCTAACAGTTAGTATATATAGTATTATTTAATGTCATGAGTCACTTTGATGGTTACACCTACTTAATCATAATCTCAGACAATCAATAATCGTTTTTTTTTCTGCCATTCAGTGAATAAAGGGAAAAACGTGAACTTAAAAAAATTAGAAATTTAAATTACATTTTATAGTCACTGTGGTCACCCACATTAATAAAGATATAACTTTTTTACATCATGGGAATTTATTGATACTTATGTACACACATACATAAATGAAACGATAATTAACTATACATAGTTCATATTGAATAATACCAACTAATACGATATACAATATATTAAACAAATTGGCCCTAGACAAAATTTAGTGGGAATCATGACATATGTTACTTATACTCGTAGTAGCCTAATCAGTTGATGATACCTACAGCCTTTGGCATAATTAGACCAAATATATTGATATCAATGTACAAATATTATCATAGATAAATATGTGCGGTTCACTATCAAAGGAGAATTGTCGTTTATCCTATTGACAGGCTACAATACCAAACAAAGTTAACTGCAAAAATTAATTAGAATTCTCCTTATCTTTAGCTTTTTACATCGTAAAAAATATGTATTATTTACCTGGTTGTAGCAGGTTCATGAACTCCATATACTTATATATTTTTCGTGCATAATTTATTTTTTAATATTTTGTTAAAACACATTTGTCTAATTTATTTTTGTCAACTATTTAATTGCTCTTACTATAATGAATGTTTATGCTATGTATTTTCTAATTTGTTTCTTTTTTTTTTTTTGCTGTTTTTGAGTTAACGCAGTCAATCGGAGATCATATACATAATTCACATGGAACGGATTTGCGTTGTTGGTGACTCGAATAGATCTCTCAGTTAGATGACAATCTAATAGCTGAACAAATTATTAATTAAATAGGCATTCAAAGGGAGACAAAATCGCATATGCGTGTCAGGTTGTGTCTGAATCAAATTCAGATGAAATTGATTGACTTTTATATAAAAGGGATGAGATAATTCTACAGGGATCGGTCATTTAACTTGAGCTGCATATTTAAAGTTCAAGGTTTAAGTAGAAAATTGATCTCAAGATTATATTTGACTTTGAACTAAGGGATTTACTAATGTGTAGAGAATACATGATTGAAATTTAAATTGAGAAAACTATAAATGATTGAACTAATTGAATTGTCACTTAAATTAACTATATACTATATTTAAGTGCGATTTTTAGATGCTAAATTTGTGAAGCTTTCCAAACCTAATAGTAGCTATGTATTTATTTTTAACTTCTTATACAACACTATTATTAACTGTGGTTACGTTTCTTAAACAAAAAGCTCAACAAATCTTAAACGAAATCTGAAATTTCTTTTTAGAATTGGTTAAACAAAGACCTTATTTTTTAAGTATTTAAATATTAGCAACATTTTATGTGTATGTACACACAGTGGGTCAAGAAGTTAAATAATTCTGGTCCAAAATTTAGGTCATTTAAAACTCTAAAAGGAAAGTGTTTTGCGACCTAATATTTGTAAAGAATTATAAGTTTTGTTCGAAAATTGTCAAAATCTAAAAAGTTTTCAAGAATTATTGGATTCAATATTTAAATCTAAAACTAAAACTGTCGGTTAACATTTAGTAGCTAGAGAATAGCTGTACTAAGCCATCGACTGAGGTTAACTATTGGTAATACACAAACTTATATTGCATAAATCATTTTAAAATTTAGTAAACTATAAATAGTAATAAATAGAATAGAACTCATAATACAAGTTAAAAATGTTTTCAATTGTTCAATATTTCCCTTGCCAACTTATTAAAACTCAAGCCAAGGCACTTACTATGTCGCAAGCCAAATTTCCACTTCTATTGTAGCCCAACCGCAAAATGAATCACTAAAATGAAAATCTATTTCTAATCTCCCAGAGGTGCAAAGCCGTCAATCAGGGAAACTTCAGGCTAACCACGCATTTCATTTAAGCTCAAAGCACTAATACGGCAAAAAAAAAACAGAACTGAAATAGAAATACTCGTAAAATTACCCAAGAGAGTGGGCAAATTTACCAATAACTATTTTCATTAAAGCAATTTAGTGGTGTGGTTGTAGTATATAGAGGTCATGGCTTTTGGTGGTATTATTAAAAATGCTTAAAAAAAATATGCATGTTTGAAAAACATTAAACTATAAAAATTACTATGTTTTCTATAAAGTTAAATGCAGTTACTGGAGTAGCTGTACATTATATCTTAGCTACCGGCAAGAGAGTAAATGTATACGCATAGTGGTTAATATTAGATTAAAAAGTAAATAGTTACACAATGTAAATAATTATGATATGCATATGTAGAACTGAAGACTTTTGTTCTTCCATGGATTTTAATTACCTTATTAATAAGTTGGTGGATTCTTGAATTTTTGAGAAAAATTGAATCTTTACACGATTGTCCAATAAATCGAACAGCAAAAAAACTGAATTGTAAAAGGTCTCTTGCTGAATTTTCATTACCATGGCATTGCTTCAGTACTGTGTGCCCACTGTGCTGTTACAAAAACAAATAAATAAAACCGAGTGAGCACAGAATGAGAGAATTGAAGCTACTGTCGATCAGCTGAGCGAATCTTATAAGAGCCGTTGGAAAAGCTTTTCCCACTTTAGTTTGAATTAAACGGCGGCAACGGACGGTTCGCGTGTGGATCGGGAATAAAATTGTAGCACGTGAAATAAAACGATCGAACGGTTGGGGAGAAAACCAAACAAAGTAAATAATGTACAGTGCATAACCATGTACAATTAAAATTAATTTACGCGTCGCTGACGATCTGCATAAGTTCAATGAAGAAGCCAGCAGGCATAAAGTAAAACAGACAGTAAAAAGCAACCAAAGGAAAGGAGAAAAGAACGAGTGTGAAACTCAATAATTGCCAATAGAAAGTGCATATGTACATATAAAAATATTCATTCGAGTTATAAATATTTACATATATGTATACATACATACATACATATGTGAATGTGTTTAAGAATATATACAAACAACATCTGTGTATTAAATGCAGTTTCATTCATGAATTGCATTTTGTGTTGTCGTTGTGATTTTAGTTTTCAATTTGTACGTCATTTGGTCTATGCGCCATTCTTTTAATTTGCGTCTTAAACATAACGGTGAAAGCATAAGCGACACCACCACCCCCGCCACCATCATTACGCAAAGGAACAGCAATTGCTGCAACAGAACTTTTACAACCGAACAGCAGCGTGTGTGACGTCGTCGACGCAACAGGTTCGTTTAATTTAGCCCCTGTATATGACCGGTGAATCAGTTTAAAGTGAAATGTGTTAACAAAAAGAAGAAAAAAGGAGACAAAGAGAAAGAGAGAGAGAGAGAGTGCACATGCAGGAGCGGCTAAAAGGGGTTTTTGCCATACACATAGGACATAACAAAGAGTTTACCTGCAGTATACATCTATACAGGGAAATGCAAATTTTAAAATTCAAAAAAATATTTGATACATATTTTCTTACATAGATTTTGCATTTCATATGCACCTCTTGCATTTGTATTCCGCTACTGAACTAAATGCATAGAGTTCGAAATAGAAGTAGAAATGCTTTCATTCTTGTTGCTTCTTCAAATCGAACTCGCTTGTTCGAAACTCGAAATAGGAAATGTAGGTCATCGCATCACGAACGAGCGGAGCCAAACATCAAAAGAAAACAAAAAATTCTAGTTGTCTTTCATTTCCCTTTACCCATCTACATATGTATGTACATATGTGTATACAATAATTTGTTGTTGTTAGGTTGTTGCAACTTTATTCGACTGTATCATTTTTATATAACATACATACATATGTATATATAATAAATATATATATATATATATATATATATATATATATATATATATATATATATATATTACGCGTGTGTATTTATGTGCCTTAGTTAACGTTTTCAATATGAATGTGCTTTGAATACAAATTCGAACATTTTTTTTTAATAATATTCAAATTCGTAAATTGCATTTAAAAGATGACAAAAATCTAACTACAAACACTCCACAAAATAAACCTAAAGTTCAAAATAATAAATAAAATTGTTTTCTCTATACGAAATTGGGTTAACTAGATATTTTACTAACTAAAGGTTTCACCTTAATGTCATTAGATAAATAAATATATATATTAAATGAGTGTCTTTTTAATGTATGTATTTATCTTTAATAAGCTATGCATGTTTATATGAACATTTCGACAAAGTCTTTAACCTTAAACTATGCATAAATATTAACATTGTATGTACATATACATATATTGTGTTTTGAAACAGTTGTAAAATAAATTTTACTTAAATTCCACAAGGTCTGCAATTCTTAAGAAGCTTACCGAGCAACTTTTTGTTTTTAGTTTTAAGACATCGATATGATACTCGTAATTATTATTACGAATATGCATTTTTAAGTTCATGTAAAAATGGCTAGCAATCAATTTACAATAAAATTTCATTTGAAATTAAATTTATTTGAATTATGTTTTTTTTTTATATATTTATTGCAGATATTGAGATATCTTATAAATTTTTCAATCAGATTTTTCGTCTAAAGTTTTGATTCTTATTAAATCATTAATAAGAGATTTCAATCAAAATAGTTAAACAAATTGAATATATACTCATTCGTATGCAGTCTTATAAAATAATTAAATAAAATAATTGCATATAATTTAAATCGAAAAAACACTTTTAAAAAGATTTTAAAAAAAAGTTTAACGTTATATAAATTGTTTTAGATTCACAAAACAAAGTATAACACTTTTATTTCTTAATATCTGAAGAACTTCCAAAATAATACCAAAATTGCTTTTTACTGTTAAAAAAGTCGAAATATTTGCAAATATGTATATACATGATATACTTAGCAGTTAATCTGACGGCATAGTAGATTGAATAATTTTTAATTACGTGAGTTAATGCATGTTCCCAATCATTTAAATAATGAAATACTAAACAACAACAGCATCACATACTCGTATATACATATATATATATATGTATATAATAATGAATAAAAATTCAAATTGCAAAACAAACCCTAAACAACGGTCAATGGCTGCTGTTGACTCTGACTCTGAACCTCTTCAACCAGATAAACAATCGAAAAATGAGGGAATAAAATTACAAAAAAAGAAAAAGAAAAAACAAAAAAAATGTGTGAAACAATGATCCCCCCTCCCTCTCCCTCACAAGCCGGCACGACTCACTACTACGACTTCATTCAAATATAGATTTTTGACTTTTTTTCTTCCAAACAACAACACGCCCACCTTATATACATACATATGTATATAGTTAGTATATATGTATATAGTTAGTATATATGTATATATGTAAATCTATGTATATAGTAAACCCTGATTCAATTGCCCCGCAACCTTTTTCTGTTTGAATCGTTCATTCCACGTGCTGACCTTGTCGACGTCACTTTTCTTTATCGCAAAAAAGTAGTTCTAGGGGTCGTATACGTAATGTTTACCAAGTCTCAGTTTAATTTTATTTTCTGTTTATGTAGTTTTTCTTCTGTTCCGTTTTATTATTATTATTTTTTTTTTTTTTCTTATATAGTTATAGTTTGAGTTTTATCATCATGCTTTTGCCTCCTTCGCTCATTATTTGCTAATTTTCTGTTTTGTTTCCAAGTTAAACAATTTGCTATACTCTCTATTGTAAAAGGTCCATGCATTTGCATAAGAAAACAAAAGAAAATACAAATTTAACATATTTTATCTTTATTTTTATTTAATCAATTTTAAAAAAAAACATAAATAAGTGACTAACACTAAATGAAATTGTTATACATTTTGATGTATATAGAGCCTAAACCATATTACCCTTAAATTTAAAGGGTATAAAAGACTTCAGTTAGAATTACTTTGGCTCTCTGATTTTTTTTTTCACCAACTTTACTTTTAAGTGTAGGATTCCGTGACTTTAATTGTAATGTTCGAGAGTGTATTTTGGTAATTTTTTTTTTATTCCGTTTCGTTTGGTTTTTTGTTTTATTTTTGTTTCTTTTTTTTTTTTTTTTTTGCATGTTAAAATACTTATGAATAGAGACCAGGTTGTCAACTGAAAGTGATCATGAATAACTCATTAAGCTGTGAATGAGATTGCACTCGAAATGCACTCAACTGCAAAATACAAAAAAAAACAAAACTTTGGCTTAGCAAACCAAATTAAACAAGTTTATTGACCATGCCCATGTCTTTTTGGCCAGACTTGATCCGCTTTTGGCTGTTTGTTTGTGTGCCAAATGATTTGGCAACTTTTCTATTTCCATTTATTTATTTTTGTTATTTCTCCTATTTTTATTTCATTCTCTTCTCTTGTAAACTGGTTTTTCAGTCTACCAACTCGAAATTGGCTCTTAGTCATGACGCTTTTTACACCAAAGTCAATATCAATTTTGTTTACCAAATACAAACAAGCCATCTCACAGAAAAACACTAAATACACCACCAAAACATATGTTTTTTTGTTTTACAAAATAAAAAAAAATAAATTTGTTTTTGTAAAATTTAAATATGGGGAAAAAAATGTTAAAACAATGTCATGAAAATTATTGCCAGGCATAAACACTTAAGTGTCCAGAGAAGGGGCAAAAATAAATACGAAAGTGGGTTAATGAGAGAGGGAGGGGAGAGTATGGGGATATACCAGATTTTTTGGATTCCAAAAGATATTAGTTAGTCGTTGTTTTAGGTTTTCTTTTTTTGGGTACTAAATTAGCTATTTAATATGAATATGGATAAACAGAAATTTGAGCTTAATATTATACTTATATTTGCTTAATATTAAAACCTACAAATAATCCGTATATTTATAGTTTTAGACTGTAAACAAGAATGTTCCTATACCATATTGTTTATAATAAACAAAAGATTTAATTTTCAAGAATTTTCCTTTTCTTTATAAAGTAAAAATTTAAATTTAATTTTCATTTTAACTTAAACTTTAAATGGCTTTTTTATATTCTTTTATTCTATTTCATATATATCTACTTATTTGTTTATATATTTTTTAATTATATATTAATATGTAGTATATATTGTATGTATGTATATTTCATTATTTATATTTATTTATTATATTTAAATTATATATATATTTATTTATTCTATTCATACTCGTATATATTTTTTTTATTTTTTGTTTTGTATGTATTTATTATTCCAATTTTTTATTAATTCAATTTATATTACTGAGATCTATTTCATTTTAAATATTACGTATATAAACATACATATATCTTCCAGAATATTCCAGTAGATCGTTTTCTATCGTTATAATTGTCTCATCTATGCCTTCTGTTTATTGTATCTATCAGATTTCTATATTTAACTTACTACTGTTAAGTAAATATAATGACTTAGAATTCCATCACAACTATTATTTAGCATATTGTTTGTCTAAATTGTTAGACTATCTAAAAACAGGAACTGACCTAAGCCAATGATCAATAAAATTAGCAACTTTTAGCTAATTTTACACATTTTTCTATAGCAATGATAAATTGCTCTAAATCAACAAAAAAAATTCTTTTCAGAACTTACAAATTTGGCTACAGATATATATATATATTTTTTAAAGATTTTTTCATGGAATTATTGTTAGCTGGCTGATTAATGGTCGTAGATAAATCGTAAAAGCCTTAAACAGATAAACATCTGTAGAGTGTATATCAAATTGCATGATTCGTTAGACTCATAAAACAATATATATCTATATATATCCCTTGGCCATAACTTTCTTTATAAAGGGGAAAATAACACATATTATGCCATCGGCTAAAGTCTATATAATTGTAAATTCCTAAAACAAAAAAAAAAAAATGAAGGAGGCGTTTGGTGTCAATCAGAGTTTTGCGTAAAGGGAGGCATTTCAGTTGATTGATCGGAAATGTAACGCCCATTAAAAATTATTCGCAATATAAGCGTGTATTATTATTTATGTTTTTGTTATTGCTTTTTTGCTTTTTAATATTTCCGTTCATTATAAATGAATGGTTAACGCCCCAAATGAACACATGTATCAATTAAATTGAGAGATCTATAATTAATATATTTTTAATATTCATTGCTATAGGGCGCAATGGCAATGTCTCTGTCTATGCAAGGCAGAGACAATAGAAATCGTGTAAATTGTCATAATTTGGCAAACAATGGGGCTTTTGTCATTAAATGGCCAATCTCTGGGAACAAAGTGTAAAGGTTTCTATTTATGCAATTCTAAGGGGAATAGTTTATTAATTTATGAATTATTTAAAAAAAAAAAAACAACTTTATTAGAAAAACTAAGACTTTAATTTAATGAAAAATCAAGGTTACTAAAATATGTTCAAAATAAATCCATAACTTTTTAATATGATTTAATATATAAGTTTCTTTCTTTTCAATAAATATTTTTATACGTGTGCAAATAAATGTATTTAAATCCATTTAAAACCATTTAACCAAAAATTATCTATTAGTCGTGAAACAAAAATTAAATAATACTATAAGTATAACAATTAAATAAAATAAACAAATAAATAATAACAAAAAATGAGAAACAGTCGTCACAATTAATAATTGATAGCCAGTTGCTTTGGGACAGTTAAATGACCATAATTCCAATCGTTAATAATCTTCGATTAGCTAGATTTGCCACTTTCCTGACTATAGTTTTAGCCATTAACAATCTCTTATCTTATTTTAGTATAAATTGTTTGTTCCTTTTAATTTGCAAATGCAACTATTAATTATTATAATTATGCCATCTATTTTTAGTTGAAAATGATCATTTTTCGTGCTAGTTTAACCAACTTTCCACTGACTTTTAATAGAATTGAGCCATTTTGGAACTTCTTTAATTAATGCATTATTTTATTTTTTAACTAGTTATAAGGATATTTTTGGAAATTTAAATAGTCAATTAAGGGGATAATCAACATTTTTTTCTTTACATGATTGTTTTCGGTTAGCTAACTAAAAATGAATTCTTTTATATTTATTAATCTTTATTCTAATTACATATTTATTTTTATTATCTTTTCAGACGAATCCAAAATCAATAAATACACCTTCAAATAGTCGTAACTAACGGCACGACTATGACCCTCTTGCCAGATATTAAGGCCACCGATGCCGCCTGCTGTGGCGGTGGAGCAGGAAGCAGCAGCAATTCCAGTAACGGTAGCAGCAATGGAAGTTGCGACAATGTTAGCTCCAAAGATCCTCATCTGAAGGATAATCATGATAATAAGGGAGCTGGTGGTTGTCTTAGCTTTGATTGTTGCACTGCCAAGGCAGGATCAAGTTCGGAAATATCTATCGATGATACTGCATCAACATCTTCACGCATTTTGGCTTCAAAAGTCAATAATAATCTAAGTAATTTTGATTCGGAAGCCTATGCCAGTTTCGATCATTGCCAAAAAGTCGATATCGAATTCTCCGATATACGCTATGAAGTGCGTAAATTTTCATTTCCGAAAAGAAAATTTGTCACAAAGGAAATTCTGCACGGTCTAAATGGACAATTTCGTGCAGGCGAATTGACAGCCATAATGGGACCCTCCGGTGCTGGAAAAAGTACTCTATTGAATGTAATGTCTGGTTTTTGGTGAGTTTGCACTTGACTTTGACTTGATTTCAAAATATGCAATTTGAGCTTAATTTATGCGCATACATGCAATTCATTTAGTAATTTTATTATCGACATTAAAAACTCACTAAAACTGGCATTTTTTTTTTCTTTTTGTTTTTCAAGTAATCTTTCAATCAATCAGCACATTGTTCAGGTGTCAGAAATATGCGAGTATATAGACAAATTACAAATTGCATTCCTTGCATTTGTTACAGATATTACACATACATATAGTATGTATTTATATAGTATCACGTTTAGCCGACTTTGATGTGAAATGATTTCAATAGACAACTTGTTGAATTTTCATTCCGTACGATTATATTGTTCATATGTCACTTTTTGATCATTCATTTAGATCATTCGATCTCGGTAAATTAACCTTTCTCTTAAGATTTATCTGAATTTGGAATTAATTTAAACTGGATTCTTACAATCGTTATATATATACATATATAAAAATGTATTATTTTATTTATGACACAAATATCAAAAAAATAAATATATAAACTGCTCAAATTTTTCCAAATCGTATTTTAAATAAAATTAATATATTATACATTTATTTATTTAATTCGTTAATTTGATTACATTTTAATGTAATTTGAATCATCATTCAAGGCTTAATCTATGGAAGTTCAACAAATGTTAGAAAATCTTAGAAAAATAGTCAAACAAATAGAATATACATATATGTAGTCATTCGTATACAGTCTTATAAAGTTTGTAATATAATTTAATATAATTGAAATCGAAATAACATTTTTAAAAATGCTTAAAGACTTATAAATTATTTTACGTTAATAAAACACTTTTAACTTTAACTCCTCAATAATTCAGGGTTTCATCTATAGAAGTTAAACAAATGTAATCAAAATCTTTTAGATTGGTTTCATTAGTTGTAACGTTAATTTCAGGAATAATCTGTGCAAGTTTTTATAAGAACTGTTCAGTTGTTTGTTTAACATTGAAAATCACTTTTCATTTATGGCTAATTAAGGAAAGTTTTAAGAGTAAACTTGGTTAAAGTTATTAGACTTAGAGATATCTCTTCCAATTAGTAAATAAATTAAATCTGTTAGTCTTAGAGATATCTCCTTTAAGTAATATCTAGTAAAGATTAAAAAAATTAAATCTTTTGTAACCCTTTCTATATATTCAAGTAACAATTTGCAGTCTTTAATATAGTGAGAAATCTTGAACCGTAAGTCTTAAGAGTATATACATGAGATTTATGCTATACGATTCATATATATATATATATATATATATATGTATATAATCCATATTATGAACTTCGTTATAATATAACAAATTTGTTAACTCCCTTGAAAAAACTCCTTTTAACGAAGTTTTTCATACAAAAATGCATTATAGGTATAACGAAGAATTTTGTGGTTACCCGCAGATTCGTTATATCAGTGTTTAACTGTAAAACAATATACACTTTAGATTTTTATACTTATAAAATCTCTTTGCTAGCTAAATATTCAAAAATGAAGCTTATAGTAAACCAAGTAAATGTAATAACTGATTAAAAAAAGTTATTTATGAATGTGTATTAAAACATCGCTAGAACTCTCCACAGAACTCCAACTTTTAAACAAATTTTATTTAGATTATTATTATGCAATACATAAATTAATCGAGAATATTATAAGGCCATCTTCTTTATTTATTGTTTTAATAAAAAACTAAATTTCAAACAAAAAAAATAAAAATAAAATGATACGAAAAGCGTGTGCATTTCCCTTTTTGCCAGTGTGGCGATCATACGATAACTGCAAAAGTCCAGTTGAGTTAAATTTAACAAATACAAATACTATATGCTACATAAAAATGAACTTTATGCCATGAATGAATCATTTGTTGGCTTCCATCCCAGAGGATTTAATGCATAATGAATCGTAATCTCGACATTGAATATTACTCAACTGCCGCAATTAGATTAGGAGAAAACTCAGAGTAAAAAAAAAGAAGAAGAAGAAGAAAAAACAAATCTAATGCTGATGATGAAAACTTGACAGTCGAAACAGAAAATAGAATTATAGTATTATGATTAACAAAGGCAAAAGTAAAGTAAACACGTGGAGGCAATAAAATTAAAAACAAAAACAAAAAAAAAGAAAAGAATAAAGAAATCTACTTGAAATATAATACTTTTATGACTTTAATTTTTAAATACCCTATAATCATAGGTCGCAAAATGAACAATTATTTCATGTCCTCAGTAGAAGGAAGCAATAGAAGAGAGTATATAGTATGGATTTTGATTTGATGAGGATTTCAAATATTGAAGCTATTTAAATATATATAACTATAGTAGTTATTATCGATATGTCTTCTTTTAACTTAATATTCTTAATATTCAAAGTCTTAATCAAATCAAATTCGTTGTAAAATTCTGTCTAAATTCTTTTTATAGATTTTTATTAAAGTCTTGTTGAAAATTGTAGAAATTTAAGAGGTAGGCAATTTTTGAAGTATTTATTTATTTATTTTGTTTTATAACAATGAGAAATTTGCAGTTAACATTCATTATAGAGAACCTTCATTGTCGAGTCATTAATTTCATTTACTAGCAGTTCATTAGCCAGCCTTGTAATTGTGACCCGAAATTGTTGTAACAATTACATATAATAATAGTACTATATACTTTTATTTTTTGCGACGTTTGTACATATAATTTTTGTTGTTGTTGTTTTTTTTTTTGGGAGATTTCTTATTGTGCCGTCCTTATCGGTCAATAAACTATGATCTTGAAACATGTTTCACACACACACACACATACGCACACTAACTATATATATGCATATATATTTATTTATTCGTCGTATATTCCGTGAAATCGTAAAATTTTAACTTGTATAATCATCTTTTTTTAATGGATCTTTTCCGCCCTTTTTTATTTTTTTTTTTGTTTCTTTTAAAATTTTAAAACAATTTTTGGTTTGCCTCTATATAGCGCCACTGGAGTCTCGGGTAGCATACGTATAAATGGCAAAGCAATGTCACCAAATTCAGAAAAATATCGACAATTGCAATGCTATATACATCAAGATGATCTTTTAAGGCCACAATTAATGGTGGGTGAGGTTATGATGCTGGCTGCTCATCTTAAATTGGGTTTCAAAGTCTCCAAAAGTCACAAAGTGAATTTGGTAAGCAAATGCGATGAGAAAATGTGAAATATTTCATTTAAATTCTTAACAATTTTTATTTCTTATTTTCTTATGCTATTTCTTTCTAATTTCTTTATTCGTAGATCAAACATATCTTAAAATTATTGGGTCTGGATCATCGTTATAATGTTTATACCGCAAAGCTTTCGGGTGGACAAAAGAAACGTCTCGCCATTGCTCTAGAATTGATAAGCAATCCTCCTGTGCTCTATCTGGATGAGCCAACAACGTGAGTACATATATGTACATATAATTATAATATTATTATTATTAATGATAATGATGATGTTGAATATGAAGGGAATGATGATGAATAGGTACACTTTGACTATATAATGGCGGAAATTCAAATATAATCCATAACCGTATTGCCCCACAAGTCAAGTTTGCCGGCAAGTGAGTTTTGCTTATCTCGGTTTAAAAAAATAAATATATATACATATATATATATGTATATATATGTATGTATATATATAAGTAGTTAGTGTTGAGATTCACATTGATTTGTCTGTCGAGTTCATTGTGCAGGAAACGCAAATAATGAAATATAATTAATAATTCTGTCATAGAAAAAGTGAAATCACACAATGGCACTTAATGCTCGATTTCACATAGATTCTATATGTTGTATATTATATTATATACAATTAGTGTCCCCCAAAATAGTTAATCGATTAACAAATCCGTTTTTAACAATGTTCAAAATCAACTTAAAAACAAAAATTTATTTTAATTATATAGTTCCGAGTTGTGTAGAAGTTTGTAATATTTAATTGGATATTTCATATGATCAGGACAAAGGAAATATAAATGTGTGCCAATTTCTTTTAGAATAAATTTGACATAAATTACGAAATTTGAAATTGAAAATTACAGCAGCTTAGCAAATAATAACCAGAAACATGATGTAATTTACAATATTTACAATCAAGATCATAATTATAGTATAAAATAAGTCTTTTTGCGTTTCAATTTTCGATTTTTTTGCTTTCTTTTATATTTATATATATATATATATATTTTAGCCATCTTAGCTAAAACCCCTTAAATTGATCTAGTTTATAATTTGATTTAATTGAACTTTTTCTAAAATTATAGTTATTTGTATACGATCAATTTGCGATCACAATTTTTTCATAATATTATTAAATAAAATTTTTGAAAATTATTATTTTAATAAAATTTTGGAAAACATAGTTAATATTACATATTTGAAAACACTTTCAAAATTTCATTGTAAAAGGAAAAAAAACAATCCAGTTTAGTGAAGTTTATGAGACGAATTAATCATACAATAAAATATCCTTATCAACTTTTTAGTGTTAAATTAAATTTAGTTTAAATTAAAGTGAGTTTAATTCCTTGTAAAATGAGACATTTCAGATAAATAATAAATTGAATATAAACAAACGGAATTAAATATGTATCTGTATAAATAATATTTCAAATATCTGAGTACTGAATCATGTGAATGTCTACGACTCGTCGTTAGTGCAGAAAAATATATGTATATATATATACAAATAATAATCATACAATTTCATTAAGCTGACTGCCCAAATAATTTTAAAGCTAAATAATAATAATCAAAATAATATTAATAAAAACTATTTAAACAAAATTTAATATAAACCTTTAAAAAAATCCATCATTTTACGTATTGCCAGAGCTAAGAATAAACTCAATCTCAATAAAAATACTATTAAAGTTAGAATCAAAATATAGAAAATTGTTAATTGTTTATGGAATTTGCACAAAAATTTCCAAATTACAATTATTTTCCACATCGGTTAAGCAAGCCCAAAATTACCAACGATGTTTACGAGTAGCTAAAACATTTTGTGCGAAATGATATTGTTGGATTATCATTAAGTTCATCATAACACAAAAACAAAATTTAATTACCATAACCTCTTAATAGAGACCTTATATATCTTACTTAATTGTTTTCAGTAGAATTAGTTTCAAAATTTAAATAATTCTCAAAAAAGATTTCTCTTCTGGTCTAGTCGAGTCTCTATTTACTACTGTTAGTAGACAGACATCTCACCTATTTGGGACAGTGACTGGCATTTTGAACTCTGACGTCTGAAGAGACAATCAAATTAGTCATTTAATTCAAGGGTTGTTGTTGTTGTTATTGTTCTCTCACTTAAAAAAAAAAAAACGAAAACAAAAAGTATAAAAAGTTATATCTATCCAAAGTTCAAGTCATTTTGCAAGCTAAAAATATTAACAAAAAAAAAAGGCAAATAAAATGGGAAACTTTCTTAAGAGAAAACTTAGTTTTTTATATTTTTAGTTTCTGCACGATGCTATGTGTTAGTATTTCCGATTGTTTTGTTTCTCTGACAAGTTTAATATTTAATAGAACTTTTAAAAACCATTGCATAATAAACTTTAATTAAATCCGGGAAAATTTCTTTTAAAAAAATCTGAAAAATATATTTAATTGTTTGGAAAATGGAAACGGATTTTAAGATATAATTACTTGAATTTTATTATATAAAATATACAATTATTTATTTAGTTTTTAATGTTTTTTCTTTATTAATTTCATTATATACATAGTGAAAAATTTAATTATACTTCTTTTTTATGATTAAAAAAGTCAGTTTTAAAGGTTTAATAGATAATATACTTAAACTTAAACAAATTATGTATATAAATTATTACTAAAATAAATTTATCATCATTCTTTTAAGACTTTAACAAATATTTTGCAATGCAATTACATATATGTCTTATTAGCATTTCATTTTAAATTTAATGTTTACTTTATTTGATTATATTTTTACAGAGGTCTGGATAGTTCGTCATGCAGTTCTTGTGTGGCTCTATTAAAGAAACTTGCCCTTCAGGGTCACACGATTGTCTGTACCATACATCAGCCGAGTGCCTTGATCTTTGAAATGTTTGATAAACTTTATACAGTGGTCGATGGCCATTGCATGTATCAGGGACCTGTCAAAGAACTAGTGCCATTTCTTGCCGAACAGCAATTGGCATGTCCCAGCTATCACAATCCAGCTGATTATTGTAAGAATTATATATATATATATATACATATATACATACATAATACAAAATGAAAATGTAATCTAACTAAATTTTTGATATAAATTTTCCATTCCAATTTAGTGCTGGAGGTGGCCGTTGGTGAACATGAACGAGATTTGGATGAATTGATAAATGCGGCAAATAGAAAGTATTATGAAGATGTGGCACGTTATCGATATATAAAACCAACCGATGTATCCAGAATAATGGCAACAATAAAAGGTAGAATTAAACAAATATATCAATTAATAATTATCATCATTTAACAAATTTTAAATATTATTAAATTTATTATATACATATTTTTCATTTTGGTTTTTTTTTATTTTTTATTTTTAGAAAACATTGAAGGAAGCAAAATGAGTCAAAGTCAAGGTTTGCCAGCAATGTCACAATTCTCGAGTTTTGATTATGTAAAACCAGCCCAGCAGGATTTGGCTCTTGAGGAGATCAAGGCATTGCAAAGTAGTACACCAAACGAAACGATATTGGAAGAGGGAGATGAGAAGAAACAGTCACTTGCCAATGCCACAGTTCCGGGCACAGAGAAACAACAATTGCCCCCCCTGCCTATCATCAGTTCGGCCTCATTCCTCATGCAATATATACTCCTGCTGCAACGCATCTTGATCTGTGCCAGACGCAACTATGTGAGTTGACAACTTAATTTGATAATTTGAGTGCCCTCGTTGTATATGTACCTTTAATTTGTTTTCAGTTTTCAGTATTCGTTTTACGTTTTACGTTTTAAATTTGCATAATTTTCTAACCTTTTTTTCCCCCCTTTTTATTATTTTTTTCATTTTTTTTTTTTTTGGTAATTGGCCAAAGTAACTTTCTGTTAGTTGAGTTGACCGCTTTTTGCATTTAAATGTTGTCCGAGTTTTTATTTAAATTTATTACACAGCTTTATATTTAGATTTTGGCAACTGTACAAATATGTATATATATATACATATATATATATAAAAGATTACCTACTTATAATAATTATAAAATTTACGACAATCTTTAATGTCTGCCGTTCCATATGATAAAACAAGCGAATTTAAGATTTAATGTTGCGATCATTTAGTTGAAGGTCTTGCTAAATAATTTATAATGGCCACCATTATAATCATATTTTTTTTAACTGGTGTTGTGGTCTATTAAACGGACTTTTTTTGTTGTTACATAGTAGTTAAATGAGGGGAAAAAATTAAAAAAATAAAAATTATTAATTCATTTGCTTGGTATATTTCCACAATAAACATTACATAAAGGGAAATCTCCTAATGAAAATTGCTTTTTAACTTAATAATTAAAGTTTTACTTTATATAATTTTTAAAAAAACGCAACAAGATATGAAATACATATATTGTTTAATTTGGTCGTTATATTGCAAAAATAAGAGAGAAAATAATCTCTCCCTATGTAATCAAGACTATATACTATATACATATGTATATATAATAAGTATATGTACATATATAATAACTATAAACAATTTCTTAGTGGAAAATCATTATAAATCTTTAGTTAAAAAGATGTTTAGATATTCCGAAATCTTCATATTTATATATATTTCTTCAGGCTTAGCCTTTATTCATATATTTTTTTCCCTACATTTAACCAAAACTCTAAAAGATAATTTAAACTTATTAAATATTTTATGTTTTCTAACTAACTCAAGATTTATAGAACATTTTTTTTAAATTTTCCGTAATATGAACTAAAAGACGCAATTGGCAAATTGCATGTTATAAGCCACATGGAGGTGGGGATCTACATACATATATATTTCTTTTGTTCAGACACTTTAATCAGAAGATGTAATTAAGATATTTTAATGATGCCGACTAATTATAGATCAGTTTTCTGTTGCTAATATACTCTAACATATTCTTAAATATTTATTTTCGATACGTATATCATTTTGCAATTCTATTTCAAGTAGCTTATTTACTTCAAATATTTAACTAATTTGATAAGTGCATTTGTCAACTTGTTAAGTATTTCTAGTAAATCTATTTTTGTAAATTTTAAATCAATATTGATTTTATTTTAAAGATTAAGTCGCAAAATGAACAGAAACTTTAGCTACTATTTATTAGTATATGGTAGCTAATGTAAATAATGTAAGTGTTTACTTGATCAGAATGATTAAGTGTTAATATGCATATATGTATACGATATGTATATATGACAACGTATTTTTCAAATTTAAGTTTCCTGTTTAATTTTTTTTCTTTCTTAAATTGTTTGGACATTTAATTAAGATGAATTAAATAATAAAATAAATGTGTTTTTCTATTCTTTTCAAAGTTATTATTTACCCAGCTATAAATAATTTAAATTGAATTATACAACTTTTTTATTTAAATTAACTACTACTTAATATTATATTATATTATATATTAAATATGAATTATTATATATTAAATAAAAAATTTTTTTAAATAAATTTTATTATATTATATTATAATTAAATATACATATTTTTTTTTTAAATATATATTATTTATTATATTATATTATATATTAAATATACATATATATATTATTATTTTAAATATATATATTCTCATCTATATATATATATATGTATATGTATATATATTCAGACAAATTAGCTAACAAGTAATTTTACTAAACATGAACAAAATACATATAATAAATTAGATTACATACTAAGTAACAATCAAAGGACAGTTTTCTGTTTTTGTAATAAAAATCTTTAATTTTGTCTACTAAATAAGATTAGTTTGTGCGTCATTGTGTCAGATGACTTTAGTTAGTATATATAATTCTATATACATAGTTCTCACACAAACTGATTAACTGGAAGAAAAAAAATGCCTAATTAACCTGGTCTGACCCTTCTCCCCTTCCTCACTCTGTTTACTTTTCATTTTGATAAGTCATCTGTTAAGTAAATTTTTCTTTAATATAAATTCCTAAATTATGTGCAAATATTTATATATCAAATGAGATAAAAATTAGCAAACAAAACGGGGGGGAAAAAAAAATAATAATAATAAATGGTTAAAAATGATTTTGTATAATTAACACATATAAATGAGATAATAGATAGATATTTGTATATAAGTATATTGTGCTCATTGCACATATAAAATTATGACTACAAGTAGTACAAATGTTAAAGATATTTGCATATAAGTATATATAATGCAATTGAGGTGTTTTTAAGTGCCTTTTTAGCACCTTTGGTAAATTGATTTGTTTTGCTCAACCTCGAGACGAGTAAACTTACCCACATATATATACATATATAAGTATATGTATCTACATGATTTTGACTTCGAGTTTGAGCAATAAAAACCACTCAACTATGGAGTGGACATAACATTTAGAAGCTTTACAAATTGGCTAAAAACAACAACAAAAAAAAAAAAAAAAAAGAACGACAATTGCAACCTTCACATAGATACATTTCAAAGTATCTATTGGAGTTGCTCTAATGCATTGAGTTTTCTATAACCATATACATATCTTATGATTATATTTTCTTGTTTTTCTTTTTGTCTATTTTGCAGTTTCTATTGCTGGCTCGCATCATTTCACATATATTCATTGGCATTGTATTTGGCTATCTGTATATGAATGTGGGTAATAGTGCCACATCGGTTCTTGGCAATTATGTTTATCTATATGGTTCCACTCTGCTTCTGGTATATACAGGAAAAATGGCTGTTGTCTTAACATGTAAGTAGAAAAATAAAACAAACAAACAAAACAAAAAAAAAAAAGAAGAAAAATCTCTTGTAAAAACTTTAGGAAAAATCTTTTGGTTTTCCATCTGCTGCTTGGTTGCTGCAGCTGCACTTCCATTGTGTGCAACTTATGCAATCGATTAGCTATTTATCTTTCTTAACTTTGGCAACAACAAAAAACAAAATTGTCAACTTGAATATTTTGCAAATATTTTTCTTCTTTTTTTTTTGTTTTTTGGCTGTTTAAATTAGCGAAAAAATATTTCGTGACTTAGAATGAAGGCAAATGAAATGAGATTGTACGACTAGATAATATATCCACATAATTAGTTAGATACTCGTAGAATGGATGTTTGTTGGAAAGAAAAAAAGATACATTCAAACAGATAAGATTCACTTTTTGTTAGTTTATGTTACTTTTAGAGAACCTGATATAGATTTATGATCAGAGGCGTAGCTTTTAGCAGGGGAATGCTAAAGATAAATTTTTTTAAGACTTTCAGCAAATTAAGAAATTCTTATTTTTATATATATTTATTATGATTTAAATTTGTTGCATTCCTTAGAGCAAATCTGATTTGAGGGTTAAACTAAAGTAAATATTTAAGCCATTTAAGAGTCAATTTCAAAAGATTAAAGTTAATTCAGATTTGAGTCTGTAAATTTATATAATAGTATATTATGGAATTTAAAAAGTTATTACATTTTTTACAAGCAATTACATTTTTTCTTTTTTTTAGCTGAATTTAAAAGAAATTTTTATTTAAATTTATGTATGAAACAAAAGCGGAAGGAATAAGTATAAATGATTGGGTAAAGCTCCAATAATCGGATAATATTTTTGTACCCTTTGAGAGGGATGTTAATTAGAAATTTGCAATTCACAGAAGAAAGTATGTCCGACTATACATATATATCATACAGCTGCCATAGCAATGATCGGTCGTAAATATGGTTAAACCTCAATATCTCTGATGTTTTTAAGCAAATGCCACAAAATTTGTGAGCTTAATAAACTTTTTATCACTTACACCAAGTTTTAACAGAATCGGTTGACTATATCATATATCTGTCATCTAAAAAAGTTCACTGTATGAGAAATCTTTTGTTTCTAATGCTTATGGTTTAAAATTTAGTATATACATATTTGCAAATATAAGTAGAAATATGTCGCTTGAGTTTTAACATAATCGGTGGACTATACATATGTTACAGATGTCATAGGAACAATAGGACCAAAAAATTTGTTTGTCTGGAAAACTTTTTTCCTTAAGCCATTGACATTAAATATACATTTATCTAGAATTATATACATACTTCTTAATGGTTCTGGTAAATTATGCACTAGTTGCAACCTGCAAGGGTATACGAAGTTTCCAAAGTCGAAGTTAGTCCATCCTTCTAGATTAATTTTAATTTACCTAAATAGGAACTTAGTCCTTTTTAAATATAGTATTTGATCGTTGACAAGTATATTAAAATGCAGTAAAAAATTGTTTGATTCCGGTTTACCTTTATAAGACTTTAACTTTGAAAAATCGTTTTTAATAGGATCTTATGTTATGTTATATATATACATATATAGTTAATATCGAGCGAATTGTTTAATTAAAAATTTGAGCAGTAAATTCAACTGATTTAATTGTTCATACGGAAATTGAGATGATATATATTGACACATGCATTCTCACCATTTTTAATTCCCATTTTTCAAAGGAATTTATTTTAAATGTTTTTTTTAATATATCCTATAAATTAATCAAGTTCCAAAACATATTTGCTGTCACATTGAATAAAAACTCAGTCGAATAGCAAGGCCAAAAGATGAATAAAGTGAAGCACTTACTCATTTTTAATATGTCGGCAGTCAAATTTGTTACTTGCCTTTTATTAGTATTATTTTTTTTCTTCTTTTCTTTTATGAATTGTATTCATTTACTTAGTCCTGAATCCCATAAACAATAAACAATAAAAAAGAAGGGAGCAAGAGCGCCAATTAAAGCCAGTAAGCTATTGTATAATAAAAAAAAAAAAATTAATATTTTTTTTTTCAAAACCGGTTTTATAATTCTCAAGCGCTTTGTGTTTTGAAGCCAACAACTCGGGGTTCGGGATCGGATGGGATTGGAATCTTTACCGGTTTCAGTTTACTGACCTGACCTACATACAATATAATATTTATTTACAAGGTGTGGGGATGCCTTCACCTTCAACATTTTTTTCTTCTTTGTATTAATAATAATATAATCAAAAAAAAAATAACAGAAATAAATAATTAAACGATTAATTTTAATTTGCAGTTCCGCTGGAAATTGATATGCTGACAAGAGAGCACTTTAATCGCTGGTATAAATTGGGACCATATTTTCTGTCGCTAATCTCCTTTGAAATACCATTCCAGGTAAGTCGGGGGGATGTACACCATCCAAAAGCATATACATATGTCTATATAAAGGCCATCAATCATATTTGAATAGGAGACAATCGATTTTGGGTTTTATCTCTCTCTACGATCATTAAGTCAAATTAACGACGAGAAATTGCTGAACTGTCAAATTTGTTGATCTCTCTCTCTGTTCCCAGTGCCTCAATTGCGTGACTGACAAATTTTACGGGGCAGCAACGGCGACACTTGCTACTGCAATTTCACGCGATTGTAACAAACAAAAAAAAAAAAAAATAAAGAAATAAAAATAAAAAAATTAAGTAGTAGACGCAAAAAAAAGAAGCAACAAAACTATCCCATATTGCCAAAGAATTCCCTTTGTTTAACTGACAGATGACAAATGACTGAGAGTTTTTTTTTTGGGATTATTCATTATAAAAGCTTTAGGCTTTCTTTCAAACGAAATCTTTGTTAAATTTGAAAGCTGACTGAAATAAGTTATTTAGCTATTTATGATATTTACAAATTTCAATATATTTAATAGATTTGAAAATCAAAAATGTTTAACCAAATTGAAGCTATAGAAACTGTGAAAATTTCTATCGATTTGACTATAAGAATGTAGATGTTATCCGAGGATGTAATCGAGAACTTAAAGATCAAATTAATGCACTTCAAAATTAATCCATATACATATATGTATGAATATCATATACTATATCATAGCAGAGCATACATTAAAGGATCAGATGTTTGTCTGTCAAATTAGAAAAAATGAAGCAAGTTGTCCTTGCCGATTTTGAGTATACCCTGCACAAACTAAATATCGAATCGAAATCGCCATCAATTTAAGAGAAAATTCTCTTAACTTGTGGCAACAACAAATGCATGACCGGAACTTATACTGCTTGCAGAAACTTAAACTGCTTGCAAGCCAAAGCATCATGCGCATGCTATCTCATTCACTTATGTATATCAGCCATTCATGCATTAAGGATTTCAGCACAAAACAGTTATTCGTATATCTCTTGCCTGTTACATACATTTTGGTGACTTTAATGTACCCTTTTACCTTTAAAAGTACAGGGTACTTAAGTTTCGACCTAACTTTCGCAAATTTTAGCACCCATAAGAGATCTGAGAATCACAGATGTATTTTAAGATATGAAGTTTCTAAATTTTTTGACACTACAATAATTGGTACCCCAAACACTTTTGTCCCCTTAATTTAAAAAAAAAAACGTTCAATTGCCGTTTGTTGCCCCGTTGTAAACACAATTTTTTAAGTTTTTTTTAGAAAATTCTAACTAATAACCCAATTAAAACATATTTGGTTAAATCTTGAAAGAAATCAACTTATTTCCATAAAAATCTATTATTGATCGATCGTTTCAATGAAAATTATATTAAACCTAAGTAAGAGTACGACAGCATAGAAGCGTACACAGACAGGCCTCATCCTGGAACAGGAATATATTATATGAATATACATATATATTGGAGATGCAAGTTTTTGGTGCGCTTGGTTGCATTTTCTTTTCCACTTAGAAATTCTTAAAACATTGTTTTGGTTTTTTTTTCTCTTGGGCATATATTTGCAATCTATCCTAAAGGGACAACAAGCAAATTCTGTGAGAGGTGAAATTAACATAACAGGATGGAAGTAGAGTAAAGTTTGGAAGATCATCAAGGGGCTGAAGTAAATTTTTTCAGGGATTCACCTTCGCGAATCGCCAGTCCATCCCTGGTCTAAACTGCAGGTCCAGTGGGTGACATCTTTTGAGATGTCTTGTGTGTATACTGTCGCCCTTACTTCCGGATCTCGCTCTTAACCGACGGAAAAGCTAGGTCCCTGTGGATGACTTTTCCTTAGGGATGCACGTTAATCAGTCCCATGAAGACTTAAAGAAGAATTATTTCTCTCTAGTGGCTTTTCTGGATTAAGAAATTAAATTTTCGTTTAGTTCAGCAACAAATTTGTAGAATTGAATATTTGTTCAATATTTTTATTGTCATAAAATTTAATAACTATCCAAAGATCTAAAGTTTCTACATAAAGAAATAAACCACAAAAAAAACATTTCTAATATTTCCATCTAATTTGTTTTACTATTTTATTTTCTATTTTTTACAGAGTTTATGTACAGCCTTGTATATCATTATAAGTGTGCATTTGACGGGAAATGATAGTGTGGAACCTTATCGCATATATTATTTCATAGCACTGGGTATAATGGCTTCATTGAGTGCTCAGGCCTGGGGTTTCTTTGTAGGAGCCACGTTGCCAACTAAGGTATATATACATACATTAATTGTGTTAATTATATTAATATTAAAACTTTTTTATATATTATTTTGCAGCTTGCCGTTTTCTTGGGTCCTATTTTGGCCGTAATGTTTTCCGTTTTTGGCTTTTGTACACGTTACATTGATATAACCCCTCTATTTCGTTGGATGTGGCATTTGAGTTATTTCCGTGCTGGTTTTCATGGTTCTCTAAATGCCATCTATGGTATGGATCGTCCATTTTTGGAATGTCCTGAAACGGCAATTTATTGTCATTTCAAATCTCCGGATGTCTTTCTTAAATATATGATGATCTCGGATGTTCATATGTCCGATTGCTTAGCCCTGATGGGCACTGTGATCGTTGTGATGCATTTATTGACCATTATGACCCTCTGGTACAAGCTGAATAAGCGATAGAAACGATTTTTAGCTATATAGAAGTAAATATATGTATATGTATGAATATCGAATAAGTTTTTCTTATATGTAGCCATATTGTGTGTACATATGCTAATGAATATGTGAGGAAGGGTCTCTAATCTCATTATACCAATCAAGTTATATTTTTATAGTATATCACCCGATTATCTTTTTGTTTAACTTAATTATTTATTCACAATTTAGTTTGACATACATTTCGACTAAAGGCTTTAGGGTAGAGTTTTTAATTTCAGTTTAGTTTTTAAGTTTGCTGATATACCAAAAAAAAAAACAAAACACAAAAAAAAACAAAATACGAAAACCAATCAACAACAGGAACATCAAAAACAAATCAATTAATCAATCAATTTAGCTTGCCATTTTAATTTTTTCTTTCTCTTTTATTTTGTATCTATAATATATTTTTATTCATCATTAATTTATAGTCAAAACGGGGTTCTAAATCGACCCACCCCATTCACCCCTTGCTATGCCAAAATATGAATTCACACACTTTTTATAAAAAACTCTATATACTAGTATAAGTAACTATTGTAATAATATGGGGGTTCCTTTGCAAAGCCAAGATCAAACCTTTTTTTGTGATTAATTTAATTATTAAATCAATGTTTCTGTTTCCTTTCTCTTATTAATTTTTTTTTTTGTCTTGTATTACTTTTGTTAATTTTTAAGTGTTGATTATAAGAGTTCTTTTGTTTTTGTGTAGATTTGATTTTATATAAATAAATTTTGGTACAGTTTTTAATTCGTGTTTTAAATTTGTTCTTTTTTTCAGCATGTTTTGGGAATACAATTAAATTTGGTTCAAACACAAATTCATCAAGGCAAAATATCCATTTATTTATTTCTGAATCCTGTAATATACCAAAATATACTAAAAACTTTAAGTATATAAAACTATGTAGTAAAATGAAAGTATAAAATTCGTTGCTTAAATAAAAGTTTTCCATGCCAAGAGATTTTATTGGTACGACTGTACCTATAGCAGCAACAGCATATAGTCAACTGATTCTGCTAAAACTCCTAAAAGATTTTTCTATTAAATCGAGTACCAAACCAATGAATCGCAAACTTCGTAATAGCTTTTAAAATAATCCGATCATATCGATGGGATCAATGTTTAAACAACAGATTCCGATCAAATTGAAAGCACTCTTAAGAAGTAAATGTATAAAAGTAATAAAAATTAAGCTTAATGCCACTAGCTTGAGAAAGAAAAGCTTTTAAATAACTAAATTTATTTTTAGACCGATTTTTATTCCTATGGGAGCTTTATGATTCATAACCGAACGATTTTAATAAATACTTATATTGGAGAAAAATTAAAAAGTTTATTAAACTATTCCATTATTTATCCTTAAAAACATTGAAATTTTTAATGTTTACGCCCATATACTACCTGAGGAAACTAGAGAATTATCCCGATCGGGAGGATTCTGTGCGAGGGTTATAGTACATAATGCTTCCCTTTATATATTGCCAGCTTGTGACCAAAATTAATAAACCATTTTTGCAAAATTATACAAATACAAAAAGAAATGGAATAAACAAAGCAATTTCGTTTCCGTTTTAAATTCAATTATTGTCCAGAAGTTGGACTTAAACTGAGACATTAGCTTAGATTGATATTATAAAGCGTCTTTCAATAACTCTTAATGGTAGAATTTTGAGCTTGATTCTAGTTAAGTAGATATGTATCTGACTTACTACTCTACTTAAATCAAAAGAAAGTTTTAGTTTTTTGAAAAATAAATGATTTATTTTTTATTGAAACATAAATGCTATATACGAAAATAAGTTAAATACATTCGATGAAAATGGAATAATGGTTAGTTAAACCTAATATTAATGTTAATTCGCCTAATAGCTAAACACAAATATGTATATATCTATCTACTAGTCTATATAGTAGCGTGTGTTTTATAGATTGCACAAAAGCTCCTTTTCCAGGTTTCTCACATAGTGGACATGCGGGCATATCGTATAATCTGGTCATGGTTAAGCGGCGCATCGGTGGACAATTCGACTCTCTGCCATTGTCTGGTTTCATTTGATTTACGTATGGCTTCGACAACCGCTTGAACATAAAGCCCATCCTCAAAGGTGGAAGCGGTGCAAACAGGTGCTTTAATCCATGTTGACTCCTTGCTACCAAAAGCTTCTTTAAGAGCGCCCACCATCTTACACAGACCTTTAATATAAGGTCGTGGTAAAAGCGAATTATTTGTGGAAAAATGCAAATCCTGAACATCAACGTAGACAGCTTCCTCCTTCGGTTGGCCATCTTTTAAAGCAAATAGATCGCCGCCACGCACCACCAGATGTCCCTTGCTGCCATAGACAAGGACCTCCTGAGAAAAAGCCTTGGCTGGCACAGTATGGCTATGAAGGGCTACTGTGACTAGCGTACCGCTAGACAATTCCATTTGAAAATTACAGAAATCTGGAGCAGTGATCTGTCGAATGCCATTAATGGCCGCTGTTGTCTTTGTATACGACCTCAGCACTCCATGGACACGAACAGCTTGTTGCTGTAATAGAAAGCTTACCAAATCGACTACACTGCCAACCAGATTTAAGGCACCGCCACCCATCTGTGCATCGCACATCCAATTATATTTCTCCGGAAACAAAGTTCCCATTTGCACTCGCACATCCATAAGTACAACATCGCCCAAGGGACCAATAAACTCATCTTGCAAGCACCGCCGCATATGGGTGAAAGCCGGCAAGAATCTTAGAGGATGATTAACCAGCGATATGAGCGTTGGATAATACTGCGAGGCCCTCACCATTTTTAGGGCATCTTGCTGATGCAGTCCGGCTGGCTTATCGCACACCACATGCTTGCCAATTCCTAACGCCTTAACCGAGATCTCAGCATGCAGGAACGGTTGGCATACAATAAATACCAAGTCTACGTCCTTACGGAGCAGCACATCATCGATCACATTCGTATGAAATGATACATTTTGAGTCTGTGCTGTTTCTTTTGCCTCCTTTAGCGTACGGCCCCAAATGGCTCGTACTTCGAAACCCTTCTCACGGAGCAGCGGCACCAATACATTAGCTATTTCCCCAGTGCCAAAGACGCCCACACCCGGCAGCATATCCTGGCTGTGGATGCAGTTAAGAACGAAAAATTAAAGTTAAAATTAAAAATTTGTCAACAATAGTGTGACCACATTTCGTAAAAATACTAAAACGATAGCCACTGCCCAACAAAAAAATACTAAAACTATATACAAACTGCATGATGGGATTACTTCCCCCGTGCCGAAGTTCGTATACACTTGCTGTTTGTATCTATATAAGTTGCCAGAACCATTTAGGACCTATAGCATCAACGAATTCTGTTACAACTCAATGAACATATTTCTATACATACCAAATTTACAAATAGCAAATTTCGTATTCATAGATTAAGAAGAAAAAATTGTTTTGAACTGTTGGTTTCTATGTCACCAATATGATATAGTCAACCGATTCTCGCAGGGATAAGATACACAATGCTTGCAGCAAAAATAAACCTATGAAAATTTCAGCTCTGCATCTGTAAGGGTCTCATAGGAGAAGCTGACAGTCAGACGTACAGGGATTGATAGAATCGATCAAGAATATTATTTATATAAAGTTTCATGTTAAAGAAAATAAAAGAATGTACACTCTTGTAAAGAAACAAGTCATGATTGAAGATCATCATACATATAAACTTACATATGTCTCTTGTTCTCTCCTCTTATTAATTTAATCATCATCTATTTACTTTGTATAAATTTTTAGATTTAAAATTTACAAGGTTTAATCTTCTGGATTTTCCAACGAATCGAATAAGAAAGTTTCGTCAGCTTTCGTTTTTTGTGACCCACAGCTTTCGGCAAAAAATTTTATTTAATATCACAAATTTTACATTGTATTAGCATTGTGAAATAAATAGGCAACGAGACAATACGAGAATCTCAAAAAAACCCATAAACTCTATCAAAAGACGAGATAGCCTATTTATATATATTAACCGTCCCTTAATATGTAATCAAACTCCTCTCTTTGACAGATTCAGCCGTGCCGAAGTTCGTATACCCTTGCAGGTTTTCTCTATATAATTCACCAGAACTATTATTGTAAATTATACATACCATATTTACAAGTTCAAAATTTTGAGCTTGAGAAAAAAAAATTATTCATATAAAATTTTTTTTGTACCGATTGTTCCTATAGCATTCCGAAATATAATGCCTACAGCAAAAAGGAGCCTTCATGTTAAAGAAAATAATCTTTACACTCTTGTAAAGAAAGAAGTCATGATTGAAGATTATATATGTACATCACGTATATATACAACACACATATAAACTTACGTATTATAACAAAGGCCTCTTCTTCTCTCCTCTTATTAATTTAATCATCATCTATTTACTATGTATAAATTTGACTTGTACACTGCTGGTACTGATATATAAATATGATGTAGTATTAAAATCGTCAGTTGAATTTCGATCGTCAAAATGTGTGGCTGGCAGTTGCTCTTCTTGTTTTTATTTGGCAAGTTACATGTAAAAACATTTATTTATTTTAACTTTTATCGAATTTATTATTTGCAGTCTCCCAAGTGAATTGTGATTGTGTTTTAAGCGAAGCACAACTAAACGATTGTATGGCTGTCATCACATTAAACGGAGAACTTCTACGCACAAACAAGATAAATGAGGGAGATAAATTAAATGTACATCCCATAGACGGACAAAAGCTTGATCAAAATTTTGAGTGCAAGAATGGAAAATTCTCACCAGGCTTCCCCAAGGTCCAAAAGATAGACAAATGTGCTAGAAATACTCTCTTATTTATGGGAAACCTAGGTTTTAATTCGTATTGTCATGGGAATATCCATAATGTTTCCTTCAAAATTGATGGAATAGACCACGAATTGTATCGTACCTGTTATGATCATCAAAATTTCATTGCGCGTTACACGGAGGGCTATATCTATTCAAAAGTTGGCCCCAGTGCGAAGAGACCAACGTGCAGCTTTACGTTGGATCGTATCATGAGTGGCTATGAAGATTCCAGTATAACTCGTACCCAAGTTAAAAGGACTTTCGGAATATTATACCAATCTAAATATAGTATAGGAGATTCCAAATCTCAAGATAATATTGATCGTGGTCATTTGACACCAGCTGATGATTATCTAACATATGCTCAGAAGGCAGCAACATTTAAAATGATTAATGCGATCCCACAATTTCATCGTTATCAAGCACAAGGCGGAAACTGGTTTAAGATTGAGGAATACATCCGGAGTTTGGCAAGCAAAAATAAGCCACGGATACATGTTCAGACAGGAACCCATGAAGTACTTAAACTAACTGATTCTCAAAACAATTGGGTGTGGGCGTATCTTCACTATAACGAATCGGAAGATAAATGGAAATATCCTATACCTGCATGGGTATACAAATTTGTAAAGAACGATGAAGGTATACCCATTTTCGCAAGCATAACATATAATAATCCGTATGCCGACGCGACACCGCTAGCACCTAGTTTCTGCAAATCCATAAATTGTTCAACTTATAAAATGGTGATGAGTACTGAACCAAAACATGGAATCACATACTGTTGCAAGCCTGATGAATTTACGCCAGTTTTTACCCAACCCACAGATGTTTCATCTACTGGATTAGGAATGAACAAACCAAGTGTACCTATACCAGCCAGGAAAAGAGTAACAGACAAGGAAACTACTTCTACCAAGAAGAGAAAACCGAATTAAAATATTATGCCCTTTTAATTATCGATATTATAATAAAATAAAATCTTAGATTCCATTTTTGTAAATTATTCCAGTAATTAAAATGCTGGAAAATACTATCCAAAGTTCAGTTGTTCTTCAATAAAAGGCATTACATAATTAGAGTGATTAAACTAGGTATATTTTTGCTACATGTACACGATTATATTTGTATGTATCTATGTCCATATATACATATGTACGTAATCATCCAATATTTATTTTTGGTTTTAAAATTCACAAGGTTTAATAATCTGGAATTTCCAACGAATCGAATAAGAAAGTTTTGTCAGTTTTCGTTTTTACTACTCACAGCTTTCGGCAAGAAATTATACTTGATATCACAAATTTTACAAACAGAACAACATTAATTCCATAGCATTGTGAAAAGCCTTTGTTCTTTAAAATAAATAGGCAATGAGACAATACGAGAATCGCAAATAAATATTAACCGCCCCCTAAATTGTAATCAATCTTCTCTCTTCGACAGATTTAAAAAAAAAATTAAACTCAAAACGGTTAACTAGCTTTGTATTATAGGTATCCAAACATATATCATACGTTTAAAAATGCATTAAATTGGGTCAAGTGTACAAACATCATTTTTAGCATTAAAGCTGTTTAAACTGATAACGATTTCGTGGGAATTCCTCTTTTATAAGAAGTAATGATGGATGATACAAAGGACTGAGATGGAAAAGCAATGTACTACAAATTCTAACCCATACATTTCATTCAATTCAAATTCTTTTCAACCGCATCACTTATAGTTGCGAACCTAGATCATTTGTACCTAAAAAATAGTTCAATATATTGGTTTGTGGAATTCGTTTGAAACTGAACGAAAATTTTAAATTTAAATTAACGACAATCGTAAAAGAAAAAATACTAAAAACTACTAAGCACATTAATTTTAACATTATCATATCCGAGCACTGTTAAATACCAGCGATTCTACAAGCACTGTTAACTAATCTCGATACTATCGATGCTTGTGCATTGTTGGTATTCTCAACTCTAATGAATCTCATTTAAAGTTAATAAAATGTTACATTTATCTCAAACAATTTAAATAGAATTCAATAGCCAAGTGTCTTTTAACAATGAAAAATTATAAAAACAAGAAAAAAATTGCGTGAACACCAGCCGAAGCAAAACCGTGGCAGCAGCAATCCAAATAATAGTGGACAAGAAGAAAAGATAGAATGAATGATAAAGAGGGGTGGAGAACAAGAATACTACGCAAATTTTTATTCAAATGAATTTTAATTGAGATCAACTGAAAGTGTAAAGTTGCAAAACAAAAAAAAAACCAAGGAAAGCAGTGTAAAATTAATGTGCGGCAGACATTTGCCGTTGTCATGCATTTTGTTACACAGCAGCGCCAGCACCAACAACAACAACAACCACAGCAACAAAAGCCGACCTCATCATCAGCAAGTTCATCGATAGCAGCAGCTTCGCCATTGGCATCGGCATCAGCATCAGCTGCAACAACAACAACAGCAACATCACGTTTTGTCGCTTTGTGTAAATCTTCCAGTCAAGGTGCTTTACCCAAATCCTTGGCCACTGCTCAAAGTCACAATCGTCAGCAGCAGCAACAACAGCAACAAAAACACAAACGCACTGCCAGCTTGAACTCGACGCCCATGTAAGCAAAACTTTTGGTCTATTTCTTCAACCCTCAACCCTCCCCGAACCCTGCGTATTTTATTTACCGATAAGAAACAAAAAAAAACAACCCAAAATCTAAATATAATTTATTTATTTGTTGTAGGTTGGCTGGTTTTGCATGATAAACGTATTGCATGCTGTTCCTTTTTTCTTTAAATGTTTTACATACATACATACATACATAGATACATACATAGTTAGTTGTATTAAATTTTATGACAGTTCAAGACAGAGATTATATTTTATGTAGCTATAAGATACATTCATATGTACATATGTTTGTGTATATTATAAACCTTTCACTTGCATTTGCATTGCGCAACAGTTGCTCCATTAGTACATACATATATGTATAACATTTAATAGGTACCAACTTTTAGTTTTGGAGTCACTGAAGCGTATTCACCAATGATATCTTCTAACGAAGACCTTTTGCATACCCTTAACATGAGTAGGCCCAATTAGATATACGAAATCCAACCCCACTGTTTAACGAACCATATCTGGAACTATATGTAAATATGTATTAACATACAACAAATAGATTCCACTTTAAATTGGGTTAAAGGTTGCCATAAATTCACTGATCTGTAAGTCCTCAAGGCACTATAAAACTAAAATTCCAACTAAAGTTCAAATTCATGCTGCTTATATTAAATGTATATCATTCGAAATAAAAGTATACATATGTATGTATATTACAGAATTCTGTGCAAAGTGCCATAAATATTATTTTATTAATTTGATCCAGTTTATTAGTACAGAATTAAAACTTTTGAAATAATTGTTTCCGATAGTTATGAACTTAGGTATACTCTACTCTATTATAGCATGTATGTATGTATATACATATAATAGATAGTGTTTAACTTAATTACAATTATTTTCTCTATCGGGGCAATCAATTTACGTAAAAATGTAACTATAGTTAGTTTCTAAAGTTATTACAAATGATCTAACAGAAGCTCTACTATATATTTTCACCTTATTTTTTTTAATATGCACATATACGAATTCAGTAAACTCTTTTGCTAGGAAAGTTTTTCGCTTAGCACCGTAGCACCTATTTGTTGCTTAGTTTTCTGAAATTCTGAAATTTTCATAGTACAACATTAAAAAGTTTCCATAATTTAATAAGGAAAGTGCTTGAAAGTATTTAATATGCTTCTATTGGATTCATAAGATGAAGCAGAAAATTGAACAATTTTTATAAACTCTTTACTTAATATATTTTAAGATATATAAAATTGAAAGTTTTTCAAGAATTTGACTTATTATAAAATCAAGAAAATAAATTACATAGAATAAAGTAAGTTTTTCAAAGAAAAAGAATTTCGAATCCTTTGAGATTATTTTTAAATAAAGCTTTACCTAAAAGAGACTAAATTTAAGTGTTTGCCTACTTAAATATACATAAATAAATTTGGCCTAAACATTTGACAAATTTGGCCTAATCACTAAACATATATACATATACATATAAATACGGAAAACAAAATAGATTGCACCAAATTAAGTTTTTTTTTTAAGAAAAGAACCTCCAATCCTTTGAGATTATTCTTAAATAAAGCATGTGGTTTGCCTATTCAAATCTATATAAATTTGGCCCAAACAGTGGACAAAATGTATATACCCTTTTATTTTTCTAACGTATAGCCCCAATCGTTTGTCATTCTTTATCTAATTTACGCAATTAAATTCGATAAGAATTTCTCAGGAGTCCATTTAAATTACAATTATGGGTGAAAATCCGCATTGCAGAGTATAGACATGTCGACGCCTTTATTTTATATGACCGATTGCTGTTATTACTTTTGTTGTTGTTGGTTTTTTTTTTTTTTTGTTTGCTCTGCTCAGAGGAGGGCCGCCGGCAACGTCTACTTGTACGTCTGCGTCGACTGACTGACTGACTGACGGACTGCTGGGTAGGTAGGTAGGTGCTTGGTGCTTGGTGCTTGGTTGGCTAGGCATACACGAGTGCAAATTCAAACGTTGCGCTGAAATGACGTACTCCCGCCCGTGCGTCCGGTTCAGTGCGGTTAGAATCTATTCTTTTTGAGGCTTTTTTTTTGTTTTTGTTTTTCTCGTAGTGCTACACCCGTTCGCTCAACGAAAAGCCATCGCGTGCCTTACAAATTAATTAAATAATTAAGAACAAAACGTTCCTAAGATAGTAGCAGTGTCAGTAGTAGTGGCCATCTCATCATAAATTAATGAGAAATTTTTGCAAAAATCAAATAATTATAAAGAAGAAGAAAAAAAACCTGTGCTAAATATAGAGCAAAAGCAAAAAGAAAAGAAAATAAAGAAGAGAAAAAAATAATGAAAATTAATGAAAGCTGGCTAAACATTTATGTTTCGTCATCATTTCTTGTCCGATGACATACATTTTGGTGGGCATGGCCAACAACAGAAGGAAATAAAATAACAAAAGAAACAATAACAATAACAACAACAACACGAACGACAACAATAGCAGAAAAAAAACTATAAAAAAGAAAATGTAATAGTTTAATATTGATTTTTCACCACATTAACTTGTTTATGTTGGGTTTCCCCCCTTATGTGCTCCATTTATGTAGTTAAGTTTTAGTTAAAGTTGTTTTGTTTTTGTTGTTTTTTGGCTTTGCCAAATATTAATTAGTAATTACTAATACCACCTAAATCTATATGCATAATTGTATGCATATACATACATATATATACATACATATTTCAATATATTTATTCGTGTTTGTATGTTTTTTTTTTTTAATCGCCCATAGTTGGCAATTAATCGTGATTGTAATATAGTTAAGGATTTGGTCATTATTACTTTATATATATTGTATATATGTACATGAACATTAAGCTCCCTCTCCTCACCATTTATAATTCGTCTTTGGATTAATGTTAGAGTTCAAAGTAGGTGGAGTCCCCTTGAGAGCGGTGAGTGTTAAGGCCATTCATTTTCCATGGCATTGAAAGATAATTATCATAGCTTTGGCATTATTGTTCAAGTGTATCGCTAGCTGAATTTTTGTCTTTTAGTTAATACTTTAGTCTAAAAATAGTTAAACAAAGGGTTCAAAATTAACTTAAGTTTATTTTTTTGCTTTGTTTAAGTGGTCATTCCACGACTTTTGTCCTTAATTAATCATAAATTGACCTATATATGGATTACTAATTTAAGCCAAGTTTAATTAAGAACAATTAATCAGTAACAATTAACACATGGGTATAAAAAAACTCTTAATTAAGAGATTATATAATAATGTAAATAAAATTTTGGCGTATACTAAACATTGAAAATTGAAACGAATTTTTTGAAGGCATTTTAAAACGTTTTAAATCGTTTTAACTTCCGATTTAACATATTTGTGTGTATGTATATAGATCATTCATTTATCCAATTGTTATCTAAAAAAAAAATTAATTCCATTTACTAGTTAATAATTCTACATACTATGTCTCAAAGCTCTTTGCTTTTAATTTATTTGTATTTAAAGGAAAATTTAAATGTCCCCAAATGATTCACAGATCTGAAAATGAAAATTCTATTGAAAAAGAAAATGATCACATGTGCAATTGCATTGTTAATTAAAAGGAAATTATCATGTGTGTGTTAGCTTCTCACCAATTATACTTACATATGCTTATATTAATGTATTTTTTTACAATTCATTTCTGGCATTTAAAAACTGAGATAAGATCTGACGATTAGTTTGTAGTGGGGTCTAAGTACTATATATTAGATGAGAATACTTATATATAGACAACAATGTTTCATACGTTCTTTTCTTTTTTCTTTTTGAGTTGAGCAAGGTGAAAAGTTTACATTTTCTCTATAATCTATATAGCGGAAGGTCATTGAAATATAATTTAACAAAAATAAATGGTTTAATGGTTTTTATTGTTTTACGGAGGGTATGGAAATTTAAAATTTCTAAGTGTTTGAAAACCTTTTGATAGAAAGGTCTCCAGGGACTGCCAACAACTTTTATTTTTCTAAAATTACAAAAATAATTTACTTGTGGGAACTTAAAAAAGCGCTAGAAACACATCAATTAAAAAATTTTTTTTCGCTTAAGACCTATACGAAATTTCAATTTTATTTTATAAATTATAATTTTCTCATTAAAAAAAAAGCAAACAAGTTTTTTCGAGTCTTAATGTTTCCAAATTTAAACATATTTCTTTTTTTTTTCTTCTAGTTTTAAAAATATACTTATTAATTTTTAATTTTTAAAATTAAACTTATAATGGTTACTATCCCCATATTAGTTTAAAAACTTTCAATATGATAATGATATCATAATAAATAAATTTACTTCCGAATGTTTAATAATAATACCATATAAAAATATAAAATTTCCAAGCTTAATCACATCAATAATATTCGCTGTTTCAAAGCTTTAAATAAAAGTCTGGCAACTCTGCAAATTGAACAGATGCACAACAAGGGATTACAACAGTTTGCATTTAAATATGTAACTCTATATAATTTAATTTGAAACAACAATAACAACTACAAACAAACAGAAATATTCTAAGCAGTTGGAAACAAAAACGTGATCTCTTCTCTGTTTTTTTGCAAACATTCTTTTCCGAGTACAATTGTCCCATAATGGGAATTTGGCAAGTGCAAAATAGGTTGTGACATCTGTTGTTCAAAAAATAAATATTTCATTTTCTATATTCTAACCAAATGCAAACAATTGAAAGTCTCAAAAAAAAAAAGAAATGCCACAAACTGTTGGCCAATTTAACCCAGCTAAAGCAACAAACCAGACCATCTTATCTTATCAGTTTAATCACAAATAAACCAACATACATACATACATAAATACATATATGTATATATATTTTTATTATGGGTACATATTAAAAGTAATATCAATTGCCACACATAGTACATATACTAGATAGAATGGGTATATATTATAATTGATTATAATCGTTAAGTGGCAATTGGAATGGCACTACGTCTTTAGTGTTTCTTGAAGCAACATCGAATTTAGTTCAAATACTTAAAAAAAAAAGTCAATTAGAAAAAGAAAATACTTATTAAATAAATCAATCAAATGTTAAACGGAAAATCGTGGAAAACAGAAAACTATTATGTTGTCTGGTATAAGCATAATCAATTATTTATATATATAATTCATCAATTAGTTTCAAAAATATTAATTGCTATAAATTAATGCATATCTTGGTCATGGTTTGATTTCTTATCAAATCACACTAAAACAACATGTGAACAATTGAACAATTTAATGAAATGAAAAGTTAAACATTAAAGTGCAACAAATAAATTAAAAAATTAAAATCGTAAAGGGTGAATCGAATGCTATATAAAAGTATCTCAAAGGTTCTTTATCATAAAAAAGAAAAAGGAGAATTGTATCAAAGAAAGAAGTCAGAAGTTTATAGAGAATTAATATAAATGGAATAAATAAGAGGAAAGAATAAATAAAACATTACAGGGAAAGGGTGAAATGCTAAATAATAGAAAAAACATTACGCTTATCTACACTATACTTTCATATTGATATACATATATACATGCGATATACATATGTTTATATGTACATACATAAATATCGCCTTTATAAGACCGATTTCCTATGTGTTAAAAGATTTTGCACTATGTTTCGATTCGCATTACTTAACTTTATTATACATGTACGATGTACATACATATGTATGTAAATTTGAAAACGAATCAATAATTATGCACAAAATAAATAAATACATATATACATATCTAAAGGAAAATGGAGCAAGAGAATTGGTTGTTATTGCCTCTTGGTTTATCTTTATATAAACACGGCAAAAAAGATCAAAACAATATAAGTATATATATGTATATGTATGTATATATCGTCAGACGAGCGAAATGAAATTTATGCGTTCTAAGAATTTGATTACAATAAATACAAAAAAAAAAATATCACTGGTCGGGCTAAGACAAATTTTGTGATACCCTTTATGGTATGGTTAATACATATATGAATATATATGTATATATGAAAATTATATATGATTCAAATTTTGTAAAAGTTAATGAAACTTTTTGATAAGTCAGCAAACCGATGATTAAACTTGGATGACAAACTTGAATTAGTATATTGTGAAAATCCAGTTGCGAAGACAGATTTTTAAAACAATTCATTAAGCAGTTCTTTTGACTAATGTTTATAATTTAATTTTTTTTGATTATAATTCATTTAATAATAGATTCATTCAATCTTAAGAAATTTTGAATAATATTTGACAGCAACATAGCAATATTTCTGAAAACTTAATTTTGCTAAGAATATCTAAAATATATTCAAATATTTAAGATTTAAGATTTCTTGGAGATATTTCAATATTTATGGAATCTATTTTATATATACAGTTCTTTATAATATAGATACAACTTATATATAAAAGTTCTAAATGATATGCGTGTATATAAACATATGTATATACATAATATATAACTCTAGTATGATATTAATAAAGTAATTTACTTAGATATATATATATATATATATATATATATATATGCTTAACCCAAACACTTCGAGTTACATTAGTTGCTTGATCTTTAACAGAGTTATTAAATAACTATTAGCTAGCTATTAGCAATTTTGAAAGAGTATAAAATAAGCGCTTAAACCTAAAGACAGTTAGGTTATATCTACATATATACTATAAAAGAAAATAATCTCTATATCCATTCCTATGAACAACTAAATGAAAAATATATAGATACATTATAATATATATCATATATATCTATATTATTATATCATTATCTTAGGGCATATTCAAGTACAAAACCAAACAAAATGAATATAGTCTCTCTCGCAAGGGTATACAGATTGGGCAATCTATTAAAGAAATCGAATTTAAAATATTTATGTACATATATACATATGTATTCTTTCTACAAATTGGCTATAACCAGAAGCTAGAATAAAATAAATACCATTTGTTTCGGGGCTTTTTTTCTTTCTTTATCTATTCCATAAATAAATATTTTAAGCATGTTTTTTATACTGTGTCTTGTCTTTCTTTTTGCGTTTTTGGCATTTTTGTTTATTTTGTTTTTCGTTTTTTTTTCTTTCTTTTTTCCTATATATGCATTTAATTGTAGGATTAAAGATATTGATATTGCTACTACCTACAACAACAACAACGCAACAGCAGCCACAGCAACAACAGCAACAAATAGTGCAAATAAAATTGTTACATTAACTGCTGCTAATACAAGTGGCAGCAGTAATAAAACTCCGCCTGCTCATGCCAACAACATGTTAGCTGATAGCCAACAGAATCAATATCATCAACATCAGCAGCAACAGCAACAGCAGCAACAACAACACCAACAGCAGCAACAACAACAGCTACAAATTCAACAATTGACTCAGCAACTGGAACAAAAAGAAGCTGCACAAAGTGAATGTGGTGTTGGCAATGGCACTGATGGCAATGGTGGTATTGGTGGGGGCGGTGGTGTTAGTGGTGCTGCTGATAGCGCTGACAGGTAGGTGCTCCAAAAAAAGCAAAAAAAAAAAAGAAAAAGAAAATTATGGAAAATTATAGAAAAGCTCAAGAGAAACTCTACAGCCAGGCCAGCCAAACACTTGTTGTTGGTACCCATTGAGTAAGATAAAAATGAATGCAATATTTTTGTTCAATCAAATTTCGCATGCCTAGTTCAAGAGTTTTCTTTTTTTTATTTTCAACAATTTACTCTCAAAATACGAAAAATAAAAAAAAAAAAAACCGATAATGAATGAGAATGTATTTAAATAATTATAAATTAAATTCTTTTGTAAAATTTATTAATTACAGGCGCGATTCCATCACCGAGGAGATCACAATTACAACAACAACAACTAATAGCACATTAGGAACTAAGTTATTAACCATACAAGAAGGTAGTGGAGTAATTGAGAAAAGCACGATATCCATTTCAACATTGTCTTCCGCATCTCAAACTGTTGTACCCTCAAATGCCAATGGTACTAGCAACACTAACAACAGCAACAGCAGCAGCAGCATCAACAGCACCAGTAACAATAATCTCAATATTGCCCAAGGAACTTCCATCAGTAGCAGTAGTAACATATCTACCACAAATCCCCAATTAGCAACGCCCAGCATAAATATTGTCGTCAGTGAAAAGAGGGAGCAGCAACAGCAACAGCAACAACAACAACAACAACCCATTGCAATCGCATAACGTTGATTCCAACGGCTCGGCAACAGCAAACGCACCAATTGGTTCATCTGCGGATAGTCCCAGTAGTCGAAAAAGTTCCACCAGCTCAAAGGGTAAACCAACACAAGCCAAATTATCCACATCGAGCAGCGGACGTGATGAGGTGAGTTGGCCCAGAAAAAAGAACAAAAAAATAAGAAAATAAAGATTAGCAAACCAACAACCGGAATCGATAAATAAAACTAGTGATAATGATTATGACCGGATAACATATTGCAATTAGAACTATAAAAAAATTAATTACGTTTCCACATCTCACCACACACAAATGTACCTAAATAGTTTATCCTAACAAAAGAACAAAATGAAAGAAGAAAAACAGCCACGTCTGTTTTTTGGTCTATATCTGTAAATGTAATTTAGTTTTCGTTCAAAATCTGTTTAAGAATATTCCACACAAACAACAGCTCAGGGAATAACAATTAAAGAATAAAATCAGAAAAAACCTACCATATACATACCATATCTATACCATGTATAGAAGTTATCGGTCCTGGTTATAGGAACGAATTGTTCATTTATTTTTTAAAATAAGAACCCAATTTCAATATTTAAATGGGTTCTAAATTTTTTAGAATCTCTTTAAAGCATTCTAATATATTTCTTTAACTATTCATAAATTACAATACAAATTTAATTGTTTCATTTCCAATATAAGCCTTAAAATTAATTTAAAACTAAACTGTTTCTAATCATCTATCAGTCAACGTTTGTTTATTAACTTTTGTGTAAAAGTCTCCACTATCTGCATTTAGTTTCGTAAACAACAATATCAAAAAAGCTTTACCAAGCTTTAATTTGTTGTTATTTTATTGTACATATATTGTGAATGTTTATTCGAATTATTAGCACGTTTGTACAATGTGTGAATAAATTCACGAGTTCTTCTTCTGATAATGAGTTCAAAAGCTAGTCACACTAATCAATCGATTGTGCCAATTGTCAGTTAGAAAGTTAATATTGTCATTTATATCCGTTTTTATTTGATTTGTGCGCCTACCCGCCTTATCATCACTATCTACCATGTGTGTCCCAATTCCCAATGATTTTCAGAGTCAATCCATCAATATACATGTTGCAGAGAAACAAAAAATCGAAAAGAAAAAGCTCGAAATTCGGTCTCATTATGTGTTTGTAGTCGACGCATTGAAGCTTTTTACCCATTGATAACGTTTTTTATATTCTTTTTTTTTTTTTTTTTTGGTTTGATATTGGCTGGCAATAGAAAATTAGAATTCAATGTGCGGCAGTCTCACGAAAAAAACGGTCAACAGTGTATCTACGTAGTGGAGGAGAGGTTCGCGTCATATTATACAATATCTGCGAATTTGTGTAAATAAATGAAACTCATAAAAAGACCATAAGGTGGTTGTGCGTTGTGATAAGGTGAGGTGTTAAAATTCAGCACCTGTTGGGTGTCTAATTTTCGAGAATCATAAATGAATCATCCAAAAAAAAATTGCAGCATTATAACTAATCGGTAACAAATAGAACGAAAGGGTAGCTTTAAGTCTACCAAATGATATGCAAAATTTGTATTAAAAGTATCAAAAAGTATCAGTTAATGGGAATATTACCAATAATACTATCATTTAATTGAAAGGAAGAAATATAAACAGTTTGGATAAATCAAATAAATTGTCAGAGCTTTATACGGTTTTAATTAAATATAAGTAGTATAGAGAAAATAAAATTAGAAATACTTATTTGGATACCTAATATGTATCTGCCCATTTAAGTACACAAACAGCACATTAAATATATTTTATTTAAGTACCATTAAAGCCAAAAATTGATATACAGGAAGGGGAGACAAAATCTCTTGACAGACGTCAGAGTACAGTCAGCTAATATATTATAATATCTTATAATAATTCTATTGTTATATTAAATAACAACTAATATTATTTATTGTATTTTAGGACACTCAAAGCAAGCTAAGTGAAGGAGGGGTTAGCTGTGAGGGAAGTACTGCATTTGTACGTGGTGATAGCCAACAGCAAGTGATCAGTAGCTCTACCACTAACGAAAAGCCAGTTGGCAAAAGTACCTCAAGACTATCAGAGAGAGCCAAAAAGAAATCGTGGTATAACGTTATTTATCCAAATTATAAATCGCGTGCCGAGGACTTTAAAAAACTCTTTAAAGAGGTACCAAACGATGAGCGTTTAATTGTGGGTGAGTAAGAGCAGAAAATAGAAAACAATAATTTATTTATTTATTTACTAAATTCATAATTTTACAGACTATTCGTGCGCCTTGCAGAGGGACATTTTGGTACAGGGTCGTCTGTATGTGTCACAAAATTACGTTTGCTTCCATGCCAATATATTTAGTTGGGAAACATATTTGACCATTAAATGGAAAGATGTCACAGCTATAACTAAGGAGAAAACAGCTTTGGTTATACCAAATGCCATTTCAATAGCCACAGCTAAGGAGAAATATTTCTTTGCCACATTTGCGGCACGAGATAAATCCTTTTTGATGCTATTTCGTGTATGGCAGAATACGTTGATGAATAAACCATTTTCACCACAAGAGATTTGGAAATATGTACACAATTGTTATGGTGAAGAGTTGGGCTTAACTACAGATGATGAGGATTATATTGATCCCACATTGGATAACGATACTGAAACGGATATAGATTTGCAATCGGCCATTGATGATTATCAGGGACAAATTCAACTAATACCACAACAACAACAACAGCAATCTCAACAACAACATAGTGGAAATAGTAGTACCAGCAGCGCCAGCGGAGGCAGTGCAGCATTATCATCATCGTCTGTGGCAGCACCTGCGCCACGCAAATCAAAAACCAAATACTTTTTTAACTCATCAAAATCTTCGAATTTAAATTCATCGGCCAACGCTTCGGCCAGTGGTTCTGATAACCAAAAGGCCAACACCGATAATACACGTAAATCGAATAAGAAAATGAAAACCAATGCCAAGGAGCTCACATTGAGCTCAGTTAAGCCAGCCGAGCAATCGGTGGCTGTTACATTGTCCACCCTATCTACTACAACAGCTTCCACAACAGCAACAACTACAACAATTACAAATAGTAATAGTAGTAGTACAACAACAGCCAGCAATATATCCAACAGCAATGCTGATAAAAAGAATATTGATAAAGTTAGTAGTACTAGTGTGACCACTACCCCGCCGCTGTGGAAACCTCAACTAAACGTAAATTGAGTAATAAAAATCAGCGACAGCAACGCGAAGTGGAATTGGCTGGTAAAAATGCATTAGAGACAATACCCACAGATGTTTCGGATTCATCCGATTCCGAAGAGAACAATGTGCCGTAAGTGTGCAACCTATAATCAACTCAATTGAATTGGCTTAAATTAATATTTAAATTTAATATCTTTTAGATTCGTACCAACCACCGAATGCACATCTACACATGAGGGACGACAAATTGTCCATACTATTTTACCTATCAGTGTGGATACATTGTTCAATTTATTGTTCTCGAAATCTAAATTTATTACGGAATTCCATGGTATGCGTAAATCAACAGATTTAACATTGGGTGAATGGTCCAAAAATGAAGAAGGCCAAAATGTGCGTGTGGTAAATGTTACAGTACAATTGGCCGCCTCTGTCGGTCCGAAAACCTCCAAGGTATGGATTAGATATTAAGAGTTGATTAAAATAAAAAACTATTATTTATCTTTCTTCTAAATATCTTGTTTCATTAGGTAACTGAATACCAAACGATGCGAGAGTGTAGCAAACCGGGTGAACTTTATTCCATAGATGTAAATAGTGTTAATGCAGGCATTCCATATGCGGATAGCTTCAGTGTGCTTATACATTTTTGTTTGGCAAGGTTTGTGAATTTCTCCCATACATTTTTTTTATACACATTATATTCATTTAAATATCTTTCAATTTGTAGAACTGTCGATGATCATACAATGCTGTCAGTTCATGCTCAAATTAAATATAAGAAATCGATTTGGGGCGTTGTGAAGGGTTTTATTGAGAAAAATACATGGGCTGGTCTGGAAGATTTCTTTGGTGCTCAATTGCATGCCCTACAGAGTGAGACTTGTATACCACCGGCGAAGGGTAAAGGACGCCGACCCAGACGTGGTAAGAATTTTTCTTTTTATCTAACAAATGTCTAACAAAATAAAAAAACAATGCAACAACAACAACAACCAAAAACAACATCAACAAGAAAACCAACAAGAACAATCACAAAAATTGCCAAAATTGCCAATTGCTTCTTCTAATCAACCAAATGATATACACAAAAACATTCAAAATTCCCAATCACAACAATTGAAAAATACTCAGAAAAACAATAAACTATATATATACCATACAAATATGTACCCTACCAACCTATCCACAATACAAACTGAACCAACAAAAGCTACAACAAGCTACCAACAACATATACAGGCATAAATCAACAACAACAACAGCAACAACAACAGCTACAGCTACAACAAATGTCACTGCAATCAACCAACACAACCACCACACCAGCAAACAGCTCGGACAATGACAGCATACGAGAGCCATATCAACATAGTCATCCATATGCACATCCTCATCAAAATCAGCTCCATTACCAGCAGCAGTCAAATCATCAGCACCAACATTTGCATATGCATCATCACCATCATCATCATCATGTCGATCATCAATCATCGCATCATCATGCACATTGGCAACATCGTAAGACCATAATTCAGTCAAGTAAAGGTACATAGCTAGATTAGATCATTCTCTCCTATGTATCTTGCCAAAGAATTGCCACGAGGGTATAAGCTAGCAAGCATTTGAAAGTAATCGAAAACATAACTAACAGTACAAGAAACATAACAATTAGTTTGTATATATAGGAATTTGAATACATTTTTGTTTAATTCCAATGTTCAGTTCAGAACAACAATTTCGAATTTAAGCGATAGTTTGATTGCAATCCTTACCTTAACTATTAAAAACAGACCAATTAACCAATAATACATATAATAATGTAGTACTTCAAGTATTGTTATTAAATAGGATTAGAAACAAATTCCCTTAACGAATTGTTTGACTTAAATTTAGAAGAAACATTTTGTTCCCTTTAACTAAACTTAATTTAGATGTATCCGAATATGTTCCCCAACAAAAGTCTGACCTGTAACTTGTAACTCGTACAGTAACCATTAAAAACTTTGACTATGTTTTAATTTTTTTTTTTTGCCTTCGACATACCGACAAGTTTTTAAAATACCGCGGAATTTTGTGGCTTGCGCATCATTCACGAAAATTAAAAATAAATTAATTTTTTCCTCTTCTTATATCTAATTAACTATTTTTTAAAATCGGAATCGTTTGTAATTGTAATGCATACAAAAAAAAGATAACAAATAATTATGATCACTTTTTTTTTAAACTTTTTCTACCACATATTTCAATTCTTTTTATGGAATGCCTACTCTATGCATATTTAAATTAATTAAATTTTATATAAGATTTTCGATTTAAAATCGATTACAATTCAATTACAGCTTTAAAGACAATTACTTTCCCTTTAGTGGCAATTGCTGGCTTGCTGTCTATCATTAGCTTTTTATAGATATACTTATAGATATATGTATTATATATACATATTCAATTCTTAATTTTTATACAATATTTTGTTGGCATTTTTAATGTTGTGTTTTTGTTGCCCGTCTCATTCATATTAAGTGCACCCGAATTTTACTTTTCGTTTAATTTGATTTTTAACCGTCCATTTGAATCATCCTCTCTCTCCGCTCTCTCGTCTCCTCCTTTTTTTTTTTTTGTGTATATTCCCACAGGTACTGCCACACAATTACGACCTTTGGAGGAAGCAACAGGCGGCACATCACAAATTAATGACAGTTTGGAATCACAATTGTTGTCCACTGGCAGCGTCTCCTCCACATCGGCAGCGGCTGCTGCTGCTGCTGCGGCTGCTGATGCTCTGATACATGAAGGCAAGCTTCAAAAATTGAGTAGCCATCGTCATCATCATCAGCAGCAGCAACAGCATTTAAGCGGCAGCTGTGACACGGGGGCATTGGGAGGCGTCGCCATGGGCATGGGCCAAGGGCAACAGAAATTCAGGCACAAGGGATTGTCATTGTTTGTTATACTGTTGATGTGCTTACTGCTGGCATTAAATGTGATATTATTACTTAAGCTCTGGAAGCTGGAGGAAAGGATTGATGTGGATCTCACCCGACGGGCGCGAATGCCAAGTTTGGCAGCCCTAAAGTAAGTGCAATAAAATGAAGTAAAACATTGTAAAACTCATAATTAATGATTTTATTTATTTTTTTTTTTTTTGTATGTTTCCTCATTAGGGATCTACCGAACACAAATCAAGATTGGTTAGAGCTATTGCGCCAGCAGGAAATATCCCATGAGAGCGAACTACGCAAATGGCATCAAGTGCTGCAAACTGCCATCGAATTGTTGAAGAAGGTGAGCATTGTCTGCGAAAAGATCTACAATGATGGCCAGCTGCGTCAGAGCATTGAGTCAATGTCCAGTGCAATGCATAGTGAATTTTAATAAGATATCGAATCAATACATACTCGTCTTAGTTCCGCATTTTGTGGACATTGTTGGATCGATGAATTGATCTCGTATTTTTTAGATAGAAATGCAAAAAGACAAAACATAAATCGCATCAATTGTTGCATGTAAAAGTACACACATACACACACAAAATAATATTGTTACATTTGGATACTAGATCCAAAAGTATTCTTTGATCTACGCCAAAGGTAATTGAAATCAATATAATTTAGTTATAAGCTTTTTTGTACTGTATAATCATGGCGAACAATTTGTTTATATTCAAGGTAGCACTATTTATTCCAGTTTGTTGTTTTTTATTTTTGATTTGCTTTTATTTGTTTAAATTCTATTATTTTTAATTTCTTTTATTTTTGATTTCGATTTATTTGCTTTACGTTTCTTTTGTTTATTTCAGACTGAAAAAACTTTGGCTGAAGTCATGTTTCACTAAGCAGCTACTGAAACTAGAACTAATCCAAGACCGATCTTAAGCACGCCCAATATGGATAAGTTCCACAAATGCTAAAGTAAAACAAAAAAAAAAAAACAGCCACCAAAAATGTATAATTGAATTTGAAATTCAACTAAAATCACCAACAAATTTAGTCACAAAAACAATTTCTATGTTTTGTATTTTAAGTAAAACGTGTAATTTTTAAATCTAGCTGCATTTTTTAATTGGTATTATACCTACAAATATATATATATATATATCTTTTCGCCTGATCCACAAAGCATTTATGTTAACCGTAACACAAAATTTACAAAACAACAACAAATACAAAAAACATAAGTGGGCCTTGAATTTTTGTTTTAAAAAATTCATTTAAAACAAATGAATGAAATGAATACAAAATATGAGAATTTGATAAATTATACAAACTATCTTGATATAAAATATTTGTAAAATCAAAACAAAGAAAGTCACCAAACAATTGTTAGCAATGTTTTGATGACAAAATTTTGTTTGAAATTTTCTCGTTTTTGGCGCCCCTCAAATTTCACCTTTGATTAAAGTATACTGAAACTATTGACAAAACATACATAAATGCTAGGCAAGAGTTATATACCTACATATAAGTGTATACACACACATATATACATATATGTATAAAAGTATATATATATATATATATAGAAAAGTATTGTTAGTTTGTAGTAGTTGCATTTTAAAATTTGCAAAATTGTGTGTGTGAAAATGTGTTAAAACCCTAATTTAGCAATACAAATTTAAGGCTAAGCATTAACTGATTTAAATTGTTGGAATATTCCCACACTAAAACATGAATTATTGTCAAATTATGTTTTGAGAGTGCTTAAAGAAAAAAAGAAACCAAGTTTATAGCAATTGTGTCACAATGTTTAAGAAAAAAAAAAACAAAAAATTATGAAGCAATGTTAAACTGATGTCATAAAATTCTAATTTATTATAAAAACCCAAATAAAAATAAAATAAACAAAAAAAATATATAATATATTATATGTATACAAAACGTGTTGTCAATCTAGTTCATCTAAGTGAAAATACTAGGATTTGTAAATTCAGATGAATTACAGATTTCGCTGGCCGTTAACTTCTTTGAATGAAATGCTGCTTTTATGTAAGACTCAGTAAAATTTGAATTAACCTGCTCGGTGTGTCCAAGGAATGGACTAAGAGCAATGCGTGCATTTCCCAGTTAATGCCATTGGTGCATAACAACTTATTTTGAAATTTGCTGATAAGGAAAAAGAGACTCAAATTCTAAATTAATCTTTATTAAGTTATACGTATGAAAATCCAAATAAAAGTTCAAGAACTGCGTAAATGCTTTTAGAGAAGCGATTGGATAACTGAATTTGTTGAATATAGATGATTGTCTGGATCTTAAATAAAAAAAATGGAATACTTATTTACTTATCGGCCGACGGCTGACGGTGAATGTTGATCGAATATTTTTAAGAATAAAGTTTTAATATCTATAATTTTATTGTCGTCCTAGACAATGTTCTTAAATAAAGTTTGGACATCTATAAATAACTAACAATAAGGCAAAATGAGTAAACCCTTTTAGTTTTGTGTTGAATTTAATATGGAGTCACATATATCAGATAATACCACATATAGAATATATTGTCCTTAATGCCTTTTTTAATTAATACATATTTTTGTACTTCGTTGGTTCAGTTAAAACAAAAAATTTGATAATAGAGCCCGCCATTAGTCTGAAAATTCTATCTTTTTGAAATGATTGATTTGATTTGAGTTTAGACACGCCAACGGCTAACATTACCAGGAGTGGCTAGACTTACGCCAGATTTATCTTTAAAGGACGTTTTGGATTTATAGGTCTGGAGACTTGACTTTCTTGAGCCGCTAACTGGAGTCCGGACTTTTATTTTGGGTCTAGCTGTTGGCGGCTTTGAAACAGATTCGATTGGCTTCTTCATACGGTTGTCCTCCTTCTTGTTATTCGTCACGGAAATGGTTTTCTTAGCCGAACTAGGCAAACTGGAGCGTTTGATTTTCTTCAATTTAATGCTACGAATTGAACGTGAGTCTGGTGAAGTCTTCGACTTGAGTTTTTTCCCAATTGAAGTTTTAGAACTGGCCGATTTCTTTACCGGCACTGCATCTGACTTTAATTTGTTCTGCACTTCACGTACTTTGGACGACATTTTCTCAACCAATTGGTTAAGAACATCCTTCTTGGTTGGTATCGGAATAGTTACAGAACCGCCAGGTTTTTGGGTTAAGTCTGAAGCTGTCACTACATTGGCTTGTCTCCGAACCATTAACTGCTGCTGTTGCTCATTCATTGTAGAAGAATTCTCACCATCCGGTTTGCCTTTGATTGATTTGTTTTTAATTGTCTTCCCATCTTTACCTGTAGCCTCGTCTTGAGCCCAATGTTTAATCGGACGTGTATCCTTGACTCGATCAATCTTCCTTAGTTGCTTATGACGTTCCACCAGCATATCATATATGGAAATTATTGGTTCATCCATCGTGTAAGAAAGAAGTAAAATGAAAGTCGTTTTTATAAGATATTTTGTTTAAACTTTTTTAAATATGGATCTTAGAAAAACCTCGGATGTGAAGGTGTTGTGAGAACATATATAAGTTGGAATGTGAAATGTATATAGACACATGTGACAGCTAATGAATAAAATCGCTTTAAACTCTACGTTAAACTCTGTTTGTAAAATCTTCAATAAGCATTCCTAACTATAAATAAAAACATTATAGACTAGTCTTACTTGATTTCGAATCTCAACAAGTTTCTTATGAAGAATTAAAATAATTGTAAAATCATTGCGATTAAGAATATGTATGTATGTATGTATATTCTTGATCAGCATCAATAGCGTAATCGATCGTCCATCTGTCTGTTTCCTCGCGCGATTTAGAACTTCAATTTTGAGTTATGGAAATGAAACTCTCTTGGATCTGTTTCTTGATCGATTACACTAAAAGATATAGAAAAATACGAAAGAACAGAGGTACCGCGGGCAGAATTTGTTTGTTTTGAAAAGTTTTTGCGAGAAAAACTTTTTTTTTCAACTATCTCAACCTATTTTGGTGTATATATATTAGTTATACTTTCATACAATACCAGTAAGTTTAAATTAGATTGTATAATATGATAATTTAAATAATCTTATTCATACATACTTATGTAGGCATATGTTAGGCTTAGTATATTTGACTAATAATTCTTTAATTGAATACGTCTCTAAAATAAAAACGTAGATTTGGAATACATGAGGATTATTCGATGATGAACTTTTATACTTATTTTACAGTCAGATCTCTTTGACTACTTTTTAAAATCCTTGTGTCGCTTGAGTCCACCCCATGTAATGCTGGCAACCGACTCAATTGAAGTAATTTCATTTCCTAAAAAGAAAAACTAATTAAAAAGATTTTGCTCTTCATTCATTGCCGGTTCCTCAGAAGATGATGTGAGCATAATAAAGGAGAAAATTGATATACTTGAGAAAGAATTGTAAAGTTATAAAATATAAAATAAAGCAAAAGATGATTTGCTTAATTCTAAGAGATGAACTGATAAAGGAGGAGTGGCTTTGGAAAAAAAACATCTTAGTTGAAGAAAAAATACAATCTACCTAACAACTGTTCCTACATAATTTCAATGTATTGGAATTAATGGTCTAGAGATCTTTTAAGTTTACTTGTGATTCAAAGGAATCACAAGAAAACTTCAATGCGTCTTTACGTATTAATGGAAATACTAATTTTGCTCGCTATAATAATTTTAATGTTGGTTTGGTGAACATTCTGAAAGTGCTGGCGATTCATTTATAGAAAATGTTGGCAATTTATTTTCAACAAGATACTTATCAGAATAACAATGAGTTTAGATATAATTGCGCAACTAAGCGCGGTGGATGGTGGTACAATGATTGTGAATATAGGTATTATTTATTATTATTATTTATTACTTTTTATTATCTCTTCTTAGATTTATATATTAATTAATTTTCTTATTTTTCAACCATTTAAATCAATTTGGCATTTCATGGGGAAGTTGAGAGAATAGGGACTATACAGTGACATTAACATTCACTCAGATGATGATACGACCTGTTCAATTAAATTGATTTGTGCCAATGATTGATTTTATAATCTCAAGACAAAATATATAACCAAAAAAATTAATAATTTATAAATATGAGAGAGACTCTTCTATATAGCCGTATCTCTACGGCTCGATTGCTCATTGCTCGATTGCTTCATCATTGGTTCAAGCTGCAAGCAATTTTCGCCACATTGAATCATGGCCCGCATGTCACGTAGGAAGTCGGTGCCCAAGATGAGGTGGTCCATGATACCTGGCAATACCAGCATCGACACTGTAGCTGTCTGCGCTCCTAATCTCACCTCCAAGCTGATGGCCTGGGAGATTTCCTTTTGGGATCCGTCCGCCAAATTGATAGTTGTGCGAACTTGCCTCCAGTCCTCCGTCGTGCCTACTTGTTGGGCTAAAGACTGGCTTATGAAACTCCTGGTAGCTCCTGTATCCAACGTTGCATTGATTTCCGTTCCCTTAATATTAACTTCAGCTAGAATACGGCCTCCCTCATATCGAAGCCTCTTTAAGCTTGGGGTTGTTTTGGCGCTTCCTTCGTCTGCTTCCCGAGTAAATGAACGTACCCGGCGTCCCGAACTCCTACAACAATTGATTGTACGGACACCTCTTTTGCCGCATTGCCAACAGAAAAACCTTCGTTGGTTTGAACACTGTTTCGCAAAGTGGCCTGGTTCACTGCAATTACGGCAGGCCAACCGAGTATCAACTGGAACTTCTGTTAGCTGACATATGGCTGCTTTGTTGAATCCGCTTTCCCTTGATGATCGGACAGCTATCCTGGATCTACGTGTCTCGTTTGGGTTGCTCCCGGCGAACTGTGGTGGTATACCAGGGGGCGTTGATGATTGGCTGGACTGCGGGAGACATTCAGTGAAGTAATTCGTAGAATGCTTATTCCTTATAGTCTCGAAGTTTACTATCAGCTTGGTCAGCTCACTCAAGTCCTGAAAGTCAATTCGTCGTGTGTAGAGTTGATATTCAGGATGTAAGTTGTCGTAAATTCGATTCAGTTCTTGTGTCGGCGTGTAATCGGCTCTCCTCATCATAAGTCGCAAATCGAATAAATACTGTTTGAAAGCTTCAGATATCATCCTGGGCAAACACTCGGGGTTAATCCGGTAGGTAGCCGCTCGGATCTTGGCTCACAAATTACCCCCTAGCGTATTTTCCCCGCTAGGTTAGCTTAGTTTATGATTTCTAGCTTCTGCCGAGAGAATCATTTTCATCTGATTTAGCGGGGGGTTTTTTTTTTTATTGGATACTCAGTTCGAGAATCACGAGAAAGAGGTTTAACTTCTAGGGTCTTGTCTGTAGTTGGGACTTGTCCGTATATCATTTCCAGTTCCGCAAGGCGGGCCAGCACTGCCGGTCGATTGTCCTCTCGGGATGCGAAGCTGGAAAATCGACTGCGCATTTCCTCGACAGTTCCTTCACAAGCCAGTCCAAATTCTCCGCAAAAAGCTTTCAACTCCGCTTTACGGCGATAGGTGATCCATTTTCCTCCCATGGTTGATTGTGTTTACTATTGAAAGTAAGCGGTGAATACTCCTTCAATGTCCTGGATAGCTCGTCTCACTAGGAAACGAGTGTTCTAGAACTCCTTTGAATAAATCCTGGTTAACTTTTGGGTTGAATATCTTTGTTGATGCCTTCGCTGTTGACAAGGTGTACTCTGTTTCCGCTGAATAAATCCTTGTTGATATTCTGTTCAATATCCTTGTTGATGTCTTTGCTGATACCCGGGTGTAATTGGTAATCGTTGAATAAATGCTTGTTGATATTTCTATTCAATATCCTTGTTGATGTCTTTACTGATGGAGTATCCTTGACCCTAGTTGCATGGATCCTCGTTGATATTCTTGCTTACTATCCTTGTTGGCTTCGGAATAGTGGTATCCCTGGTCTTTGTTGAATTGAACCTGAATAATGGCTGATCTAGTATCCTTGTTCCTTTCCAGTGGGAATCTTTGTTGATATTAACTTTATATCCTTGTAAGTTTCCTTTACTAGGACTTGATGACTGCTGAAAGTGAAATCATTTTTGATGTTTACTCGATGGCTGCTGAATGTGAACTCCTCGAATGTTTTATTATCAGCTTTATTTATTGGGATTGGGGTACTGAAGATTTTCTTGTTCTAGTTGTACAGCTATTCCTTAGCTCGTACTTTGAAGTGATTCGGTGTGATTAACGGAGGAAACGACAACTACTACTATATAACGGGTCTTATATTCCCGTTACAACGCCTCATAATGTGCTAATGATCGGGCACGTGGATTTTTCTTCTCCCTACTGTTCGTTATGGCTTGATGTGACTGTACTAACTGTTTATGTTACGAATTGCTTAGGAATGGCGCCTTGGTCACACAGATAACTCTGTGGGAAATACCTATGTACATGTCTTGAATTTCTGTCGATGACTTCTACTAAAAACTCCTCCGAGACTTTGCTAAAAATAGAAATACGATTAACTCTGTCGTTGACTATGTAAATCTAAGTTTCTGTTGGGCACGACGACAAAATATACATGATTTGAAAGTAATCAGGGCAATTTCGAAACCAAGCAACTACCATCGGAAAATAATCTCACTTTATTTAATAAGATAAAAATTAGCGTACGGGTTATGGTGGGTCTTTAATCCACGCGGATGTTGACTCAAATTATTTATTTTTACATATATGTATGAATATATATATGTATGTATATCGGGTCCCTGCTCGGGCACCATCTGTAAGGAAGTTTTCCGACCGGAATACATATCTCAGTCTCCCCAGGGCCTATATAATACAGAGCATTTGTAATAAAATACCAAGACCCAAAAATTGCATTGAGTGAGCTAGCCCATTTGGTATCACACGCTAGAGCTAAATCATTTGGGGAGGGGTAGTGATAATAGGAAAGGGAAGGATAGGTTACACCACATAACAACAATTACAAAGCTTCAGTGAATAGTGAATCTTCTTTAAAGTAGGGTGATACCCGGAGATTGATTTATACGAAAACATCTCTATCCGTGACCAGTGTGGAGTCTTCTCGTGAATCAATTAGGGTGTCACCCAGAGATTGATTCTCTTAACTATCCCTCCTATAGATCACTTAAATTTACAATACTCTATAACAATTACTGCGTTTACTGCATAGGGAATCTTCTTCAAATCAATTAGGGTATTACCCGGAGACTGATTTGAGAGAAGATGTCTCTATATATGATCAGGGTGGGATTAGCTAAGGAATCAATTAGGGTATTACCCGGAGATTGATTCACCTAGCTATCCATCCTATAGATCACTTAAACTTATAACGCGAGACAACAATTACTACGTTGAGCGCATAGGGAATCCTCTATACGTGATCAGTATGGATCGGTTAAGGAATCAATTAGGGTATCACCCGGAGATTGATTCTCTTAACTATCCCTCCTATAGATCACTTACTGCATAGGGAATCTTCTTCAAATCAATTAGAGTATTACCCGGAGACTGATTTGAGAGAAGATGTCTCTATATATGATCAGGGTGGGATTAGCTAAGGAATCAATTAGGGTATTACCCGGAGATTGATTCACCTAGCTATCCATCCTATAGATCACTTAAACTTATAACGCGAGACAGCAATTACTACGTTGAACGCATAGGGAATCTCCTTCAAATCAATTAGGGTATTACCCGGAGACTGATTTGAATGAAGATATCTCTATACATGATCAGTGCAGAACCAGCTAAGGAATCAACTAGGGTATCACCCGGAGATTGATTCACCTAACTGTCTACACTATGGACCAATTAAATTATTTACACAAAAACACAAATGTTCAAAAAGAGTCCACTTCGCGCATCCTTAAGGATGATGGAACATCTACCCTGTTTACTATGCATAGTTCAGAAATAAGGACCTTGGTGTGAGTTTAGGTAGAGCAGGATTAAGCTGGCTGTCGAACAAGGGAGGTCACACATGACAATATAATTAAATAAAAGAACGGAGGCTCTGATTCATATTCATTTGATTTTTTTAACTTTATTAATCTTGCTTTGATATTTCTTTTCATTTATTAATTTCACTCCTACCTACCACACCGGAAAACCACTGCGCGAATCAAGCTAATTTTCCCCACCATGTTCCCTTATTTTCCACTCACCTGCGCTCCATGCCTTAGCTCACACACTTCCTCGGGTATCTTGGTGTACTTGATCCTTGATCCTTCCTAGACACTTAGTTATTCCTTCTTTGTCTTTTTATATTCACTCTGGCACTTGTTATAACTTTGATTTATTTATCTATTACGATGTGTTCACTTTCAAGACTTTTGGATAATTTCTGATCTGTTCACTTTGACAACTTTGCGATAATTGATTTACAAGTTTCAAACTTGCATTGCCCTTGGCCTCATTTTGCTATGTATATCGACGTTGGCAGCGACCAATCAGATCGATGGCAGCTTCTGCTGCAGTCGCCAAATTCTGATGCGTACCGTTATTTTGCGTATGCCTTTTGTCTTCTGCTTCCGTCAGTACTTTTCCATCGCCAGTTACTGCTGTCGCCTAATTACGCAGTACAGTTAACTCCAAAAGTTAGCTGCATAGACGCCTGCGTAATTTTGGCGACAGTCAGTCGGCATGCGTAGCGTCTGTTGTATATGTGTGAATTCGAACCGTTGCTTGCAGGTGCGTGTGTATGGGTGAGCTTTGGCAGTGGTGCGCAGTACTGAACTGAAAAAAAACTAGTTCCGACTTTGGGACTTATAATATAATAACGAATAGAATTAACGAACTACAAATTAAACCTACATATATGAAAATTGACTAATAACTAAACTTAAAATTATTAAAAATATAGATAACAAAAAATAAGAAAATTCATAACTAAATATAACTAAAATTTATAAAGGTCCCATCCGTTGGGACGATACTTTATATTACTAAAAAAAAGTGTCGTCACACCCCCCTTACTTCACGGGCGGGGACGTAAAAGTGTGATAGTTACTCTGCCGGCCGGGCTGACGTGTACCTTATACGTAACTTCGCCTATTTCGCGTAAGAATTTCCTGTTTGTCGTGGGGTCAGATGCACGATCGCACGAGCTCTATTAACTCGGAGGGTATCCTGGTGCCTAGGCCCGGGCACCAGAGAAGATATCAACAAGAATATTGCACAAGAATATCAACAAGGATTTATTCAAAGGATACCCAGTACACCCGCTCACCAGAGAAAAAGAATACCAACAAGGATATTGGACAAGAATATCAACAAGGATTTATTCAAAGGATACCCAGTACACCCGGTCACCAGAGAAGATATCAACAAGGATATTGCATAAGAATATAAACAAGGATTTATTCAAAGGATACCAAGTACACCCGGTCACCAGAAAAGATATCAACAAGGATATTGCACAAAAATATCAACAAGGATTTTACTCAACTAGCGTCAAGGATATTCCAGTTATTTTCTCAGAGGACATCAATCGCCATAAAAATATTCACAATGCAATATGCAATAGACTGGAAATAAAAGTATAAAAAATGTTTGGAAAATTTCATTGCAGTCTGTCCCTGAAAGTGGTACTTTAGGTTTGATTAAAATATTTTACTCTCCTACTGTTGCATACTTTTAGGAATTTGATAATAAATGGCATGTCATTGCCCTGAAATGGGTTAGGCGTTCAAGGTCAGTCGGCATTCAGTTTTTTCCCAAGAAGTGAAAATATAGTAAATGGAAAACTATAAGAAAATTTTTAATTAATAAACTGTCCAAGTGTTGGAAATTGTGCTCTTTTCTATATAGAAAGTGTAAAGAAAGGGGCTCAAGTGTAAGTTGTTAATAATAATATGTACATAAGTATGTAAATACATACATATGTATGTATGTACGGATGTATACATTCATACATATGTACATAATACATGCAGGCGTACATATGTATGTACATATACTGAACATATGTCTATGAAATGTACGTTATTCTTTCTCTTTTGTTCCATTACAGCTGACAAATGATACCCTGACTGATAAGAAAATTTTAAGTTCATTAAACTGATTGGGTAAAAGTAAAAGTGTAAAAAAATATTCCGCATTTTTGATTTACGAATTGTCTGCAAGATTTATACAATATACAATACTCTAGTAAGTATTATGTATAAAACAGAGGTAAAAAAATTGCTGTATGTATGTATTTTACATAAGCCTTTGACACAAAAGTTTTTTATATTAAAATTCTTTAATTGATCTTTCTTTGTTACAATTTTGTTCTTTATTTGATTTGGTGCAAAAGATATGTATGTATGAATGTACTTATATATACACACATATCTATGTATGTATGTACATATATACGTATTACGGAAGTTGTATGTATGCATGTATGGACAAGTGTATATTAGTTTACATATTACATATTACATGTGTATGTACATAGTTTTCAATGTTACATACATACATATTTCAATTTCAATGTTAATACGTGTCTTCGTGCTTTCTTTTAACTTTTCACAAATTAAGCCCAGTAAATACATATGTACATATGTATGAAATATTCGTTTTGCTTCTGTGAACTTGAGAAACAGGAAACAAGCACTTATTACACATTTTTTTCTAAGTTGGCCAAAGAAAAGGTTTCCATAAGGGTTACATATGTACGTCTTCTTTTTTCGAAAGAAATTTTTGTTTTCTAGAAATGGAATGATTTGCAAAGTACGCACAATAAAAAAGTTTACAAAAAAAAAAAGGAAAGAAAGAATCTTATCAGCAGCCACGAAAAAGAGCTGTACAGTAAACACCTAGACACAGACTTTAATATACATACATACATACATACAATAGAGAGAAATCCAACAATAACAACAACTACTGCTACAACTACAAAAATGCGTTGGTTTTTCAAGGTTAAAATCAAGTGCGTGTGCGTAAATGTGCGTGAATATGTGTATATACGTATCGTATAACTGTCTCTGTATGCTTCTGTGTTGGAAAGTGTGCGTAAGTGTGTGTGCTTAGCTGTATTGCTGTTGTCGACGTCTTGTGCCTCGGTCTTCTCTCCGACTTCGTCTCGCACATTTTGCACATTCTCATATGTTGTGCGTATGTATAAATAAATGAATAAAAAAAACAACAAGTCGCTGAACAAATTTCTTAATAGAGAAGGCAAAAAAAAGGAAAAAAATGAAGAAAATTATAAAAAATATAAAAAAAGAGTGTAGGCTAGCAGCAATAACAGTCGCAGTTGCTGTTTAAATTTTGATACCCTTGCCTAAAGGGTACATTACAAGTGGTTGGAGATTCGAAACGCAGAGAAATGACAATATACATATTAATAATATTAATATTTAATTCAAGTGCCTAAACCACAATGAGAGCTATTAGAACCATGTCGAATTGTACTTTTATCTCATCATAAACCCATTCAAAAGCTATTCCTATTCGGTCAGATGTCAATCATATTATTATTTGCTTCTAGTTTGATATGTAGATAAAAGTTTATAATTTTAGCGTTTCATTTTTTTACTTCCATAAAAATATCTCATGTAAAACGATTGCAGCAGATGAATTTCTTATATAATATAGAAATATATATTATTTTATTAACTAATTTTGGTTGATGTCTGAACATTTGTTCTGACCTTTAAATACTGCCAAAATATGTATGTATGTATATATTCTAGTTCTATTAAGATCTATCATCTGTTGCAAGTACCATGAAAATACTTGGTCCACTAATTGGTTTGAGTGGGCGAAAATTAATGGTTAATTAATTTAATGTCAGCAAATTGCAAAATATATACATACATATGTATGTATGTATGTATACAGCAAGCACAATTTTTCAAGAGTATAGATAATTCCACGCACTTTGGGTAGGGTTCATTTTATTTATGATTTTTAAGTCAATAAACTTAATTATGGGGTCTGAGGGACCAAAACTAGCAAAATAAGAGGGAAAGTTCAATTTGATATTGGGACAAACTGACGAATCATCATTCATTTGGCAAAATGTTACATTTTATTGTTCAATATTTGGTTAGTTTCCATTTTATAAGCTCATACCCGGTAACAACTCGTCACGCATTCAAATTGCGTATACGCAATGTTGACGACTCGCCATTGTATGAGTTTAATGACTGATAAGAGAGAGAAAGAGAAAGAGAGCCAGAACGTTGGATATACATGGCGAAAATAATGAATTCTCGGCTGTTATATACATATATATGTACATGCATACATATGTATATTGTATACATGAATTGAATAGGCCTGAAACCTACAAAGTTTATTTGTAACATTTGTATAAAATTTTCATATTCATTTCCTAAATATTGTTGCCCATCAGTTGCTGGCTTCAGCTGTTGATCAGAGTGTCTCAAAAACTTGTTCAATGGCTTCTGGTTGGGTTGCCAATCAAGAACTTAAATTCTATTTTATCACCAAGTCAACTTTTGGTTTATATCATTTTAATATTTGTTGTTTTTCATTTGGTTTCTTTTTGTATACAGTTAACCAAAGTTGGGCACAACAAAAAAATAAAAAAATAAAGTCTGAGGACTGCGCTAATGTCGCCTATAATATATAGAATAGTCAATACTCTTTTAACTAGTTTTGATCAAATAAATTGAATATATTCATAAGTATCGTAGTCATTGATTTTATAATTTTAAATCACATTAAAAAATAGGAAATTCTGTAAAATCAAAAATTAAATGATGAAATTTCGTAATAACATTTAAGCTAAACTTTAGTGGCAATATTTTGATCAAAAAACAAAAAGTATTGCACTTTGTTTCGACCGATAGTTCCTATGATAAAACCGGTAGTTAATAAAGTTTCAGGTTTTTCATAGATTAGTTTGCCTTGATCCAGTGAGGCAGAGTTGGTTGATATATGTACATATATAGTATATGCTTTCTTCTCAGCATTGCTAGTTGCAAGCTAAAATCATAATATATACATATGTATACATATATGTATGTATGTATACACATGGATGGATATATGATGAAGTTTATCGAAGACTGCCTCCGATTACATGACTCTGTAATATACTGTAAAATAATCAAAACTCTCATGCGTTCTCTTAAATGTATATAAGAGAATGTAATGTCGGCGGCAACAGTTGCCGCTGCTCCAACTGTGAGTGCTCTTAATATAAAAGGCTCATCTCTAATCAGCTGATCAGTAAGAGATCATGTTAAAACTCCTGTTAAGACTCATTTGGTTCTGTTAAAACTCATTTAGTTCTGTTAAAACTCATTTAGTTCTGTTAAAATTCAACAGTTGGTTGTTGCTCGTTGTCGTTGTCGTGTCCGTTGTGCAGTTGTTGTCGTCGTTGTCGTTGTCGTCGTGAGATCGTTGTCGTCGTGAGATCGTGTCGCCAGCAACAGCAAGTAGCAGCAGCAACAAAAATCTTTTACACATTTCTTCTTTCGTTCTTCTGCTCCTATGTATGCTATGTACATATGTACATACATACATACATATGGATGTACATATGTGCTATGTGTTAACTATATACAAGAAAATTAATTCAAATTTACAACAACAACAAGAATAAATAAAAAAAATAAAAAATACTAAATAATGGCAAAATCAAATATTTATGTGTTTGTGTAAAAATTTGTATTAAAAAATTTTTAAAATATTTGCAAACAATACGGCAGCAACAATAACACTAATAACAACAACAACAACTCGTCTGCGTTTTTATTTTGTAAATCTTCGTTTTTGGGTGCGTTGTTTTTTTTTTATATACAGACATATGTATGCATGTATATATAAATATATATGTATATTTTATTGTATAGGTACATACGTATATGTATGTATGTATGTACGTATTAATTTTTTGTTATTGCACGAAATAAAATAAAAAGAAGGAAAGGAAAAAAGAATCCGTTTTTGCTTTGTTTCTCGCGGGCTAATTGACAAAATATCGCAAAATAAAAGAGAAATACATATAACGGAAACAAAAAAAAACAATATCTAATATATGTATGTATGTACATATGCATGTACATACATTTATAAAGTAAATGCATATGTATACACATAATAAAAATTTTAAGGAAACCTTTAACAAGAAAATGAAAGTAATGTGAATTTATGTAATAAAGTTTTCCTTCAATATTTGAACAAATCAAAAAGATATTACAAAAATAATTTTTTTTAAAAGAATTTACAATTTTAAATTGTTTTAAATACAATAATGAAATGGAAAAGAGTTGCTATTAGTTTTCAAATCGTTACTAAAATCAATATTCTTCATTATTTTCAAGTTTCATAAAACATAAATTATTAGCTTTCAGTTTGATAAATTTTTTTAAAATTTAAAATTTTAAAAACTCTAAATATACTAAAATTTATTACATTAAGAAAAGTCGTTCAATTCTATGAATATTTGGCAAAAACAGAAATTTAAAAAGTAAAAACAAATTTACATCAAGAAATACTCGTTACGACAGTAAGGGGAAATTCAAATTATTTGATAGATTTATAATGTATCCATCTTTAAATCTTAAAGTTTTTTTTCAGCCAAAGTTAATAATACTATTAAGTAGCTGAAACAACATATTTCGGGAAATATAAGGAAAATTCCGTTGACCACATTTAAAAAAAAAATAATCCATATTCTTATTCCATTAGATTAGAACAAAAAATATAGCCAGTGCTAAATTGATGACTTAGATAGAATATATGAAGTGAAAATTTTTGGAATATCACTATTTTTTAAGGTCAGAAACTTTTTTTTATTCCAAATGGAAGCTATAACTAAATAATTAAGCTAATATTGCATACTAAGTTTTTCATTAGGATCGGTGCAAAGATACAAAAACAAGAATTTCACATCAAATGTATATATTTATTTCACTTGAAAATCTTCCATAATTGAAATCTACAGATGATGAAATTGTAGAAAATATTTTAAAAATTTAAGAATAGAGATTGGAGATGTAGAGACTAGAGAGATTATAGAAACCAGATCTAAAGCTTTACAAATAATTGAAAAAAACTCCGATAGCTATATACATATTGTATAGCTGTCACACATACCCGAACTTTTACATAGATTTTAAATCGTTTGTTAAATTTGTATATATAAATATATATAGAATATTTTAGCCAACTGGTTCTTAAACTTAGAGACATGAACGTACATTAAATAATTATTATTAAATAAATTTTACTAGTTTACTTGGTAAATTTTTTTGTTACCTGCATACATATAAATGGTTAATACTTGTACTTTATTATTATTTAATAATTTATAATTAAACAACAATTTTCTTTAATTGTTTTTCACTTCAGCTGTTTGTTGAAATTCATGCAAATAAATTATGAAATTTTTCCAATACGTTATGTTTAAATAAATGAAAATGAAAAAGGAAATGAATAAAAGTTAAGCAAGATTTGCATTGAAACGGGAAAGAAAGAGAGCAAGAGAGAGAGAGGGAGAGAGAGAGAGAGAGCAAGATAAAGAGTAAAAAGAGAAAAGAAAAAAAGATATAAATTCGTTCACAAAAAGGTGATAATGATTATTTCCAAGGATCTTTTCATATTTGGCGAACAAATTTTTGCAACAATCATACCAGAAGGTGGAGCCGCAGCAGCAACGATAGCAACACAACAGCATCAGCATCAGCAGCATCAGCAGCAACAGCAACAGCCGGCAATTATAAATACAACAACACCAACAGCAGCAGCAGCACAACCACCAACAGCAGCAGCAACTGCGACGGCGGCAACTTCGTTGGTAATAAACTCGACGGCAGGAGCAGCACCAGCTGAACAAGTTGTAGAGGAGTCATTAAAAGATACAACAACAACAAGAACAGCAACAGTAGTACAACTACAACAACAACAACAACAACAACAAAAGCAGCAACAACTGCCAGCTAAACAGGAAACAGTTGTTGTTGTTGCTCCTCTGTCCCAACAACAGCAGCAACGCAACAAAACAACAAAAATTCAAAAAATTCCAAAGGAACCTGAAGAATTGAAAGCCAAGAAAAAGGCAAAGTGTGAAACGGCCAAGTTAACTACGATCAAGTCTCCGACACTGTCTGCGATTCATTACGAAAAAATGCCAATGAATTTGATGGTTGGTGTGGTGGAAAGTGTTGAGCCAATTGATATGATGGCATCAGACAACGAAAATGAGCAACAAACGGAGCAGGTACCGTTGGTAAATGCCACCGGCAATAGCAGTCGACGCAATCTGGCCAAAATTGTTGCCGCTGCCACAACCGATTGTCGCCTACAAATTGAAGTTGAGCCCATTGGAGTACAAGCACAACAAGCAACAGCAGCAGCAACAGCAGCAGCCATACCAACAACTGCAATTGCAGAAGCAGCAGTAACAAATAGCAACCAGACGTCATCCTCTTCATCATCATCATCATCATCATCGTCATCATCATCGTCTTCCAGCTCAACATCCTCAGAGTTTACACAGACATCACAAACAACTATACCAAGTACGGATAATCTAACATCATCAACAAGTATGGGCAAAAGCATCTTAGTTGATGCCAAAAGGTGAGTACATCAAATTATATCAATCAATTTGAAATAAGTATTGACCCAATTTAACAATGAAAAACACAGTCAAACAGAAAAATGAAAAAATTGCATCAAAAAAAGGTTTTTCCGTTTAGTTTTTTTTTTCTCTCAGTGTTGATTAAAAAACAAAATGAAGAAGAAAACAAAAATATAAAAAAAAATCGCATAATTTTAATAAGTGTAAAGTAAACAGCTGCTACTGTTGTTGTTGCTGTTGTTGCTGTTGGTTGCTGCTGTTGCAGTTGCTGTCAGATTTGGGGCTGTAAAATGCAGGATATTCACTCGACTTACACGCACACCAACACACAGCTCTAGCTAGCAGCAAGCAGCACACCAACACAATGACATGCATATTTATCTTTTAACCCCACCAACCCCTCTACACACGTTGCCCATCATTTGGCCGAATGCAACAACATTTACAGCAACAACAACATTGCAAAACTGCAATAACAACCTATCCAAAAACCTGCTCCTGGCTCAGAATTTTTTTTAGTTCTGTTTTGCAGTGTTTTTTTTTTTTTTTTTTTGAGAAATTAAATTTTGTTTCTCTTTTTTAAGTCTTGTTGTTGCTAGTGTTGTTGCTGTTGTTGTTGCTGTTGTTGTTTTAGTTGTTGTTGCTTGTGCGGTTGTTATTGTTGCAGTATCTTATGCATTTTTCTCTCACTCTCTGTGCCAGTATGTGAGAGTTCTTTCAAAATTAAAGAAAAAGAAAAGAAAAAAAAATAAAACATGAAAAAGAAAACCAAATAACCCAAATTTTATGGTGAAATTATACGCATAGAATGTTTTGGCTTTTTTTTTTCTCATTTTGTTCTGTTAATTATTTTTTGAAGTGGCCAATTGAGATACTCACACATATATATATACATACAGACATATGTACAAACATAGGTACATATGTATATACATAAGTACATATATACATACTTTAGAAATATGATCTATTTTGATTGAAGCATGATTTGTACCATTAAATATATATATAGTTAATATATCTGCTTATTAAATAAAAAGTCTTTCTTATTAATATGGTTCTAAATTTTGGCAATAAATTCATTTAGGGTATGTCTTAAAAGACACATTGAGTCATAAAAAAACCTTTTGTTAGTAAAAATTTACGAAAAACTTGTAAATAAAATATTGTATTTCTTTAAAATATAGGATAAACATTTAAGAAATCTTTAATTATAGAAATTATATTTTATGTTTGTTCGATCTGATGAAATTTAGAACTAGAAGAAATTGCATTATGCTATGTTCAGTAGTAGATTCTTTATTATTCTAGGAATATTCATTTAGATAAATATCCATATATATATTGATTTTTATTTTATTTACATAATAAATAAATGGCACTTAAATATATATTATATACATATATATATATATATATAAGCCGAAGGCTCCAGTAATAAGCGCTTTATCTATAAGTTATGGTTAATTGTTAATTATAACTAACTTCAGGATAAATAAATATATTATTATTTATCTATATTGAATACATACTTATTTATATATTTTATAGCGATCTAAAATTATATATATACAACTCTCACAATTGGGAACAACAAAGTTATAATCTATATAAAATTGTTATATCACACTTGGCATATGTATGTATATCATTATATATATTAGTATGTATATCTATATAGTGGTTAGATAATTTTTATTATTATCCAATCAAAGAACATATATGTACTTTAGTTTTGAACATTCATCAATGATAATTTTCAATCGAAAATCATATAAAATTTTGTTAAACAAATTTTAAGAAACAAAATATTTCTATATAAAAACCTCTATGACACTCGAATTTGTATTTAAATTCGTTTCACAATTTGTTTGCCCTTTACATTTTGCGCTCAATTAAACTTTAGAGATAAATACAGGTAAAATCACTGAAAAAAAAAAATAACATAATCATTGCCATTTTGCTGTAAAATCTGTTGCAATTTTCGTATTGTTCCTTTTGTAGTTTTGTTTTGTGTTTTATTTTATTTATTTTTTTTTTTTTTGTTTTTCTTAGTTTTCATTGACTTTGCAATTTCAATTATTTATTTTAATTCGTTTGTCACTTGTGAGAGACTTTTCGAGACCTGAGATTTCAGTTTGACTGACTAAATGACAGGCCAGTTCTCAGACTGACATTATATTACCCCACAGATTGCAAGTAACTTCGACTCCGTTTTGGATTATTCCAACTATTCAATTATCTCTTGGCGTGTGTTTTTTTTTCATCATCACATCCCCCACCCCCTTCTCCCACCCCCACCATTTTTTTTTTTCAATTTTTTGCTCGTATTGGTAAATTAAGTAAATTAAATTACAATGAGAACATTGTCAAGTGTTGTGGTTTGGATAAGGGGATTTAATGGTGGGGGGGAAGAGTAGGGGGGCAGAGATAATGCAAAAGCCAACTTCATTATATGCATTTAACATAAATTTTTCAATTATTATGCGATTTAAAGTGCACTCAATGTCGTCTCCCAGTTAAGTTGAGTTGAGTTGAATTGATTTGGTTAGAGTTGTGTGTTGTGTGGTAGATGCACTTTTCGTACACACTGTTTACACGAAAAGAATACAAAAATCCCAAGTTCTCGGCATCTCAACTTTTTGTTGGTAGAGCAATTTAAATGCATTTTATTTTCGTATTTCTTTTTTTTTTTCTTTTGTGTTTTTTTTTTTTTTGCGTTGCACGTTTTATTTTCGCTTTTGCTGCAGCCGCCGTCGATGTTGCAGTTAATGTTGTTGCTGCTTTGTTGTTGTTGTGATTATTACAGTTTCTTTTACTTTTTGTTGTTGTCGCAATTTTTGCCTGGCAAAATTGGTTCACAGTTGACCCAGTTTTCAGTTGCAGCAACTGGAGCCAAAGAAGCAAAAGAAGAAGAAGATGAAAAAGAAGAGAAAAGCTTGATGCCTCGATTTGGGCAGCTGGCAGACGCGAAACAACAACAACAACAACAACAACAACAACAACTGCAACAGAAAAAACACAAAAAAAAGAGAGACCCAACCAAAAAAAAAAAAAACATCATCAGCAACATGTTGCAGGAATTTGGGACAGAATCAGGGAGCCAATCAGTTAACAAGAATAAGTTAACCACACTCAAAATGAATAAAACTGAATATCTGACTGGGTCAAATGGAATACTCTTTAGTCATTTCCTGTATAGGGAACAGTAACGAGTCCATGGAGTACAATTAGGGATACGAAATCGCACTTGAAATAATTGAAAATCTTCTGCGAATAGCAATTCTTTGTGGGGAATCGGAATTGGACTTTAACCATTTGAGAATATACCAAACTAACTAAAGTATTTAGTAAATAACTTTAAACAATAAATGGCAATAGAATAAATATTTATTATATATTTATATATTTATTAATTTATTATATTTTAATATTTTAAACATTAGATAGTATTAAAGAAATTATCAGAACTCTACTAATATCAAAATGGAGAGAAAGTGTTGCTTGTACATTTATTTATATAGATGATTGAAGGAAATCGTTTATTTTGTAGGTAAATGTTTTACATATAGATTCTTTCTTACTTTGTAATTATTAGAAAAAATGTTGATATTTTTGCATTCATAACTTTTTTGTTTAATTGTTGATTTTGATCTACTGATAATTGACAAAAAATGTCTTTATTCCTTATAGAAATAAGTTCATATATGTGCAGGGGTATTTTCGAATGGAAAACTTCAAAAAAGAAGATGAAAAATTCAAACGATATTTTTAACATATATTTAGGAAAAAATAGGAACAAAAAATTAAATAAAAAATTCCATTTAAATAGACGTAAACTTATTTATGTAAAGGAGGACTTGATAGTTTTATTGATCATACATTATTAGTGACTTGTTGAGACTAAAAGTTTATATTTTTTAAATATACATATTAATTGCAAATTTGTCGTTAGTATAAAAAAATATAAAACGGCACATCTAAGTCTCCGAATTCTATTTACACTATATATTAAAATTACCCTATAGAATATATATATATTTAAAATATGTTTAAATACATATTTAAAATATTTTAGAAAATGTGTTAGCTTCCTTTTTAGTTTGAAACAATCAACCCTATGATAAATACCATATTAAATGACAATGTCATTAATAAATAATAAAGGAAAAAAAACTGAAATTATATTACATTAAGTGTATTCTTGCCTTGCAATCTCTTGGTTTATAGATATTCCATTTATGTTTTTATCACAATTTATAAAGTTATATAAAAGTATCTTTTAGTTTCAATCTTTGACAGTTTTTCTTGGTTTTGCTAATCAGCAATTCGATCTGTCTATGGCATTAAATTATCTTTATTTTCGTTTTGGTTTTTTCTTTTTCTTTGTATTTCCCACACGGACCCTAAAATCAAATTTCACATTCTTGTTGTTGTTGTTGTGCTTTTTATGTTTTTGTTTTTATTTATTTTTTTTTTTTTTTGGTAGTTTCTTGTTTACAAAAACTTTTAAAAAGATCCGACCACTAGCCAGCCAGATCAGATCCAGATTCAAATTGAGAACCAGTGGCAGACCCTTTCATACCATTTCATGTTCTGGTTTTGATGCTGAGGCTGATTCTGATTCTGAATCTGTTGCTTCTGTCCAATTGGTTTGGATCAAATTTTTGTATGTATGTGTGTGTGTGTGTATGTTTTTTCTGTTTTCTCTGTGTTTTTTTTTTTTTGGTTTATTGTTCTTTTTTTTGAATTTTCAAGCGGTTAATGTGCGATTAAAGTTTGTTGAACTCTGGAAAGGCAAAATGCAAACACAAACATTTCGTTCAGTTATTGTGGGCCTCTATTTCTTTTTTTTTGTTTTTGTTTTCATTGTTTCTTTATTTATTGGAAACTTTATCGGGCATGCATAGAGATTGGGAAGCAGAAGGAGGAAAGAGTGAGAGAGAGACTGAGGAGGAGAGAGCGCCAGTCGCACGCCCACACAAATGTATACAACTGTGCCAAATTGAAGTCCAAGCAGCCGCCGGCCTGGGTTAGGCTCTTTTTTTTAAAAAAAAAAAAAAAAAAAAACAATGGCAACGAATGTTTTTTCCTCCTTTTTTTTTAATGATGCAATTGATAAATGATTGGAAAATTTACATAACATCGGAGAAAGCTTCTATTTTCAAATAGAAATCTTTTAATAACTTGACCTTATTAGAAAGAATTTGAAAGAAGTTGTAAATTATTATTCTTGAAATGATTTCATCATAAGTTGATAGATTGAAAGATATTGTCATTTATACATATAGGAAATAGAAGTTAACTTTAGTTTATTATTTTGTAGTTTTATATCAAATTCTATCTCTCAGATGTTCATTAGTTGATTAGCCTAATACTAATAAGCAATGGAAATGATAAAGTGGTGGAAAATTTAAAAGCTTGTATATATATAAATTAACTTCTATATTTTATATATCTTATTGCTCATATGTATATGTAATAGACATATTTTAAAGGGCATTTGCCCATGTTTACATACATATCCCTTTTAGAATTTAATGAATATTTCAATGTATTTTATATTTCAATATATTTTATACTCGTATTTACATTCAAACTGACTGCCAACAAGCCAAATTCCTTTCAATACTATTAATAATAAATATTTTCCAACTTTCCTTTGGGTGGATGTTTTTCTCAAATATTTGTAGAGTGCCAAAAAGTTTTGTAAATTAATTTTGCCACCCTTAAGCTTGACATCGAAATGTTGGAAATGACCCAAACCGATAACCGGTTATTAAAGTTGTATGTAGGTCAAGTTTTTGGCTTGATAACACGCATATACACACACACACACACACTCGCACTAAGCTACATACCTATAACATACACTAATAAACAAAATTGATGGGAAAGAAAAATAAAATAAGAGGCAAAACTTTAAATGGCGCATTTGCCTGAATTTGAATTGACTTGGGTTGGGTTCGGATGGGTTGCTTTTGGTTTGGGATGGGTTTGATTTGGTTCATATCGGTTTGGGTTCCGGGTTTGTTTGGTTTAGATTGAATTGCTTTGGCGTGGCACAATTCCTGCCTGGATTCGTCTAAAATTCATTTGGTTATTTTCTACATAGATTCTCTGTGTTGAGTTTCCACTAGTTTGCTTAGGTAAATGGCCTATTTGACAAGGGGATAGCAAAAAAGAATAGAAATTTTGAAGCAGGTAAAAATAGGTTAGAAAAGGGTATGCAGCTGGTCTAGTAAATAAGAAAAGAAATAAAAGCTTTTCTCAGAATTCGAGCATTTTGAGCTTACTGGATGGCAGCTGCGAATTCCTTTTTTTAAACAAATCTATTGTTGAATAGATTGTTATTCTTTTATTTTTCTAGCGGGGAAGATGTCACAAATAAGCTATCAAAAGGGGTAAATTTATTCACAGTAATGTTAATTATTTTTCTTTTGTTGTATAAGGACATGAAATGATCCTTTACAATGTTAGAATAATTGTTTATAATTTATCTAAAATATTTGATCTATCATTTTCTATTTATGTCTATAAATTTATTAACGAGAATTTAAAGAATCTAGAAAATAACCAAATGCGGAGAATACTGCATATGATGAAAATAAATGTTTCCCTTTTTTTCCATTCAATCAATAGTGAATCACTTCGTTTATCTTAATGATACAGTAAAAATTATAATCTATTAATATTTATCCAGAACCGATTTCAAAGTGAGCTTTTTCGAAATATCTATAGAATCTTACTAATGTATTTATGTAATTTTCAATATTAATTGTTTTATATTATTCTAAAGGTGCTAACCGTGTTAATAATATGATTTGTTTAAAGGAATTGCAAAATTGGCTGCCGAAAAATTATAAAAATTACATAAATTAAACTTTGCCATCTTTACAAGAACTACAGTATAGATTTTAAATGAAATATTTTTAATATTTTCATTTTGTAATATTAATATTTTTGTATTTAAGTGCAACATATGCTTATGTTAAAATCTATTTTAAATTGACAATAATATCATAAAACGTACGTATAAATATAAATTCATTTTTAAAATTATCCTTCTGATAATTGCAAAATTTATAGTGTTGAAAAATTTATATACTTGTAGGTAGTATAAATAAATTTTATTTAATAAAATGATCGATTAGAAAATTGTGACTAAAACTTTCAGTCAGTAAAAAACTGTTTTCTCTTGTCATATTCATGTCATATGAATTTATCTTGCATATGTATATGTGTGTGTGTGGGCGCCCAATTTGCTTCTCGTCCAACATTTTCCCATTGGCAACCATCTCTCAGATCGAGAGAGAGGGAGAGAGCAAAACCCGTCAGCACCGCCACCGCAGTACAAAGGAGACGGAGACATGACAAAACAAATTGCCACAGACGACACCAAAACAGGAAAGCGAATTGCGCAATGCAAAAAAAAAAGAAGCGAAAGAAAAAACAACAACAACAACAAAAAAACGAGGTGGGGTGCAAGAGAGAAAAAGAAATGCAATTTATTATAATTTAATCTAGAATAGAAAATTAAATAGAGGCAGAACTGCAGCTGCAGAGGTCTCTGCTGCTAGTTGCATACATTGTAAGTTATCGCAGTGTCGAGTCTCGCGTTTGAGTTTTATCTACCGTTAGGCGTGCAGTGTCAATAACACATGAGGGAGTAAGATAGAGGTAGTGTAGATGACATGAGGGGGAAAACAGTGACAGAGAGAAAGAGACAAACGGCGGAAGGGGGACCAAGTGACACACGTGTGCGCGGGCGTTGATGACTTACAATGACTGTGGAATATGCAAGGGATGCAATGGCAACAAAAAAAATAAAAAATAAAAAAAGGGGGGCAGGGAGGTAAGAGTATGACAGTAGGAGGAGAATTGATAAAGCGCAATGGCGGGGTTAGGTGGCGGAGAGGAAAACTGCAATGGAGGCCAACGTTGGCGTTGTTCTTTGACAACTGTCACTGTCACAGTCACAGTCACCAAGTGGAGAACAAATGCGACAGCTCTGAACTAGACACCGTGGGACGAGTTCCTTAAAAATATGAACTAGCATTCATTTGGGGAAACTAGAATGAATGCATTTATACATATGATGAATATCATTTATCTATAAGCGGAATTTCTTTGAAAGCTGGTCTATTCTGGTCTGTAGAGAAACATTAAATCTTTGGTAATTTTGATTATTAGAAAATTGTGCTTATTTATTATAAAAACTTTGAATGTCCTATTATTACCACACAGATATTCATCAAGAATATGTCTGAGTTAATCGGATCTTCTAATAAGCTGAGAATCCCTTTAATGCATTGTACATCTCTCATTGACTATTTTTAAACATTTTTTTTATCAAGCATTTGTCCCACTGTTTGTCACACTTTGGCCAATGTCTGTGTTAAAAAAAAGTTGCATGTTGTTGCTGTTGTTTGTGTGTTATTGTTGTTGCTGTTTGCTGCAAACGAATAAAAATTAATTCAAAAATAAATTATTGTCATTGCCATTGTTGTTTATTGTTGCTATTGCTGTTGTTGTAGTTGATGTTGTTGCAAGTTATTAGTTTAAATTGCGGTTGCAGCTGAAGCTGAGAAGCAGCTGTCATATTTTTTGTTGTTGCCGGCTTTTTTTTTATCGGGTCGTTGTTGCTATTATTGTGGCTATTATTATTGTAGCTGCTGTTGCTGGTGGTTGCTGGTGGTTGCTAGTGGTTTCAGACGTTTGGTGGTGTGGTTAATGATTGCTGGCTGAAGGCGGAGGCGGCTGCATTCGCTTCTATTGCAAGTAAAATTTAATGACCTTTACAAGTTCATGCCAAATGAACGTTCTTGAACTTTTTCTTTTTCAATCTCACTCTCTCTCTCTTTCATTCGATTTCTGCGTTGTAGTAAACATTTTTATGGTTGAACCACATGGCGTATGCACGATATTCGCAATAATTCTGCATACGCCCTGTGTGTTTCATTGTCTATTAATTGGCAAACTTACAGAATATGCAATTAAGTGCAGCAGCAAGTTAATTAGTAACTTAAATGAATTAAAACTGTTTTCTTCATTTTCAGCAAACAAATTAATTAAAAAACAATGTGTTCTGTTCATGTGTTATTTGTTTATATATATGTAGGTCTTTATCAAAAGGATTCATTCAAAACGATACAAATTGCAAATGCTTAAAAATTTAAACATCTAAATATGTATCTTAAATAATATTTCTTATAAATATTTATTTATATTTAAAATATTTTAAACATCAAAAGTATAAAAACCAAGTAACCGCATCTTAAATTTCTATATAAATTGCATTTTTGATGAATTTTGTCTGTTTTTGAATAAACAAAATTTGTTTAAAAAGAATATGAATCACAAATATTTTAGAAATAATTTAACATGTTTTTGTCTTACCTGTAACTCATCGAAATGATATACAAACATTATTTTATTTAATTTTCTTATTTTAATTCATTCCTGCAACCTTGAACAATTGTTATGTATTATCTGCAAAGATTTTTAGGTCCTCTGTATAATTTTAAATTTTTGAAACTTGTCTATGTTTTGTAGTAGAATCAATTTGTTTTAAATTATAACTACATATAATTTAAATTATACCTACAGATATTTCCAAATTGTATTGCTTTTATTTAAAATATTTGTACAAATCTTATAAATCACGTTATTTAATCTACTAACTAAAATTTTGCTATCATATCGTATCATATGTAAATGGCACTCAATCAAACGATTGGATTAATAATAAAATTAAATATTTAATAACATATTATGTGCTGAATTTAGATATATATATCCATATAAATTTTATAGCATTTTTGGAATCACACTGGAAAATTGGATCATATTTATACGAATTAAATAATTATTGGCTATAATTCGTGACTTAGTAACTAACGTCTTAATTTACTTTAACTATAACTAAAAAATATTTACAATATTTAAGATGTTTTTTTGTTTGTTTGCATTTACAATACAGGTACAGTTTTTCCCCCTCCCTCCACTCATAAAAACAGATAAAATGTCTAGTCTGGTTGGCGTCTAAAATACATTTGTTAATTGTTAATGCAAAAAAAAAAGTTGCATAACACGCACATAAAACATTTTGTCTAACTATCCTTTTGGCCCAGTCACAGATACAGCTGACCAGCGACAACATTAAATCATAAAAAATCGAAAGAGGAAAAAAAAATTTTGAAAAAGAGTCGGTCGAAATCATAAAACCTCTCAAAATGCATTTTCGGTTTGAGACCGAAACAAACTTCAGTCAATAAAGCAAATTGCTTTGGTTTACTTTTGTTTCATTGTATGTGAGTGTACCCATGTATTGGTACGTGTGTGTGTGTGTGTGCCTGTATATATGTGTGGCATTAGGCCAGAATAAATAAATAAAGGCAAACGAAAAGATTTTGCTTTTAAGACGCTTCAACAACATCAAATGCTGAAGTTTATGAGTTGCATTTTTTGTTCGTTCTGCTAACTTGTACAAATACAAATACATATACGAGTAAATACTCATTTGCACTCATACTCATACTCATACTTATACTCACATTCACATCTATACTCATACATAATTCGTTTGCCTCGTTGCCTCGCATTCAGATCAACACTTGCAACTGGCGACAGCCAAAAAGACGACAAAAGAATCTAAATATCATGCAGAAACAACAACACAAAAGGTGGCTAATAACCCTAAGTCGTTATGGCTAAGAGCTTCAACAATTTTCTCCAATCCATTCCCCTGTATTAATGTATCTATACCCTTTCCCTTAACATAACTCTAACAGACTATACTACCTACTACTATATCGTATAAAGCGAGACAAATGTTTGAATTTGCTGCTGTTCCTTCTGATGCCCGGCAAAGTGTTCTTAGTATACACTTAAAGAAATTGATGATTATCATTGATTTACCACAAGGAAAAACTTTTATACCTTAATGTGTATATGTATTGAGTATCATATGGAACCTGTATATAATATATATTTTTTATATTGTTTATCAAAACGTGATTAGCAATCTGAGATTATGCGAATGGAGTTGTTCCCGTTAACACCTTTACTTAAGTAAACAGTTAACCAATATATTAGACTAATAAACGTTTTTTTTTTCAATATTTTTTTAGATTGTAAATATCTGCTATTTTGCCCTTCTTTTTCGACTGACAACTTGTGTCGTGCCTTTTGCACTTAAATTGCTGATTTAAAGTTGTTCATAGATGTTCTAAAATAAGAAATTACAATGAATAGTTAGTGATTACTTTTAGATACTATTTCTTTTGGTTTTCAATTTTATTGCTTAAATGCATCATTAGTAAGTCTGCTATTCATATAGGGATTTCAGGATCTATTATTTCTAAAGGATGTGCTGTACTTCAGTCACTATTAGAATAAGAAAAATATTCTTTACCAGCTGCCTAAGGAATCTTTAGCATTTGATGAAATCAGCATGAACTTAAGTCATATATTTATTGATTGGAATATGCATACAAAGATGTATAATTTAGATGTTATTTAAGTAAATTTTAGAGTCAAATCATTCTCGATTTTTTTCTCATATCTTTCAACAATTTTCTTTTAGTGTAATCGCATGTTGAACAATAAATGCTAAGAGACTTGTACAACCATGGTCAAATGATGTTTTTCCCTCTGTTGCTTTTCCCACTCTCTCTTTCTCTCCACCTCTCTCTAATTCTCTCTCTCTCTCTCTCGCTGGCTGTTCGAATGGCTGTGGTTGTGTTTCTGTATTAGTGTAAGTTTGTTTGTCTGTCTGTGTTAGCCGGGTCTATTTGATTGCTGTTGTTGTTAGCCGGCTTCGTTTCCCATCGTCGACTTCCACATGGGGGTTTCTCGAAAGAAACCTATAGACCTACATTTTAAACAAATTGCGTTTTTTTCCTCACATTGTTTTTTTTTTTTGTGTTTTGTGTGTTGTTCATTGTTTGTGGTGATGTGATCAACATTTTTTTTCTTTTTCTCCACCTACTTCTCCACCTTCTGCTTCTTTCTTTTTATTTCGGTTTTCTTCCAAGAAACAAATGCATTAAGATAATCATCAAGAAGTTGATGATGATGCTGCTGCTGTTGCTGCTGATGTACATACATACATAGGTGATGTGGATGAACCAAAAGTAGTCAGTTAGTCAGTCAGTCAGTCGGTCAGTCAGTCAATCAGTCATCCAGACATTTTCTATGTATGAGACGATTGACAGCAGCAGTTGTGGCCAGCCCGCACTCTACCCCCCCTTAGCAGAGTCTTCTTCTAATCTCTTTTGGCTGTTTCTGCACCATCATCAAGCTATGAATTTGTATTGTTTGACGACTGCGTCATCGCATCGCTCTCTGCTCTCTTTGCAGTCTCTGTCATCGTTTCTCTCGATCTCTTTATGTATGGCTCGCTCTCTCCCTCTCTCTCTTTCCCACTGAGTGTCTCTTTAGCTTGCGGCAGTGGGTCTTCACTTTCGCCAATTCTGAGCTCCACTTGGCAGGTTCAATGGCCCCGGCCCCACGCCAAAGCCAACGTTTGCGTCGCTGCTAGCATAGAGCGCCATTCGCACGTTTTTATATTTATTTGCTGTTGTTGTTGCTGCTGCTTTTTTCTCTTTCTGTGTTTCTTAACGTTTCTCCTCCACTTCATGCCGCTGGCCAAGTTCTGCCTTTGGCGGCAGCCAGGCAGGCCGCTCGTCATCGTCATTTTGTTTGTTTGTTTTTCCAACTTTGCATTGCAGTTCTTCGTTTTTTTTCCTCTCCTCTCTTCTCCTTTTTTTTTTTTTTTTTTTTTGTTTTCTGTGCTGCATTTCATTTGGTTTCATTCTATGTATTTCATTGCTCACAGGCTACGACGGGATTGGGGAAGGAGGCGGTGGGTGTGAGTTTTTATGTATGTATTTGTATACCCTTGCCCCATAAATGTGCCATATGAGTTTTATTAGGCATCGCATTATTGAAAGACATGAAAACTTTGTTTCGAGTTGTTGTAAAAAAAAAAACTCTATTTCAAATTACCTTGTAATTCTCGTATTTATTTGCATTTTGAAAACTTTGTTGAGTCAAATGGTAGAGTTTCATAACCTGTCGATTAAACTCCACATTGTAAGGAATATTAAGAAGTAATATAAAAAACTATAAGAAAAGGAGAAAAACTTTGAAAACTTTCGAATGAAGTAGAATTATAAACTCTTCTTTTGCATTCCTTTGAAAATGTGAAATTGAAATCTTTTGAAGTAGTTGAAAAACGAATTTAATATTATATGTACAGTTTCACGATGTTTAAAGGACTTAAAGAGAAATTGCTATATATATGTTTGTATACATATACTACGTGAAATTTATTAAGATTTCATAACTTATTTTATATAGTTGAGCTATAAATTGAACTAAAGTGTTAAGCTTTTTAAATATTTTAATTGGACATGTTTTATAGTTAAAAAAGATGTTATATCATATAAACTTAACTTGAATTAAGCAACTTCTTACATAGGCCAATTTGGGGGTTATTAAGTTTCATTAAATGTTTTGTTTATTAATAGAAATTCTTCCATTGAACATTGGTAAGTTTATAAACATTTTAAAATGATTAAATAGTTGTGCTGATTTACTAATTTACTTCTACAGCAGATTCAAAATATTAATCCAAAATCTTTTTGCCTCATTAATTGCATTAAGTTTTTCTGTATGTTAAATGTTAAATAAAAAAAATTATTTCCTGTTAAAATATTAAAAAAAAATCCATCAGGATTTCAGAATTTGAAAGAGCAATCAAAATTCGTTGTTAGTTTTATCACGTCTTTGTTTTCTGTGTACTTTCTGTATTTTGTTTATTCACTCTCTCTCTCTCTCTCTCTTCTCTCGTCTCCTTTTGATGACTTCTAAACGAAGATCTTGGATAACTTGACGGCTATATGCTACTTGCAGTTCCTTTTTGCATTTTTATTGTCTTCAGGCATGAACCAAAGAGTAAAATATATAATATATGCAATATAGGAATCCTATGGACAGACATTAATGATACTATTATTCGTCTCATACATATATCTTATATAAATATTTGGCAAACAAAAATTCCGTTAAATAAAGTAATTATATATTATACAACCATTTTGTTGAAAATCTATCTGAACTTTCTCACATCTAGCCAATTTGCGTGAATGCGGTTTTTTTTTTGGTTGCTATTTTTTTTTTTGGTTTTTAACAACTACGCCCAAAAATTACAGAGCAATATATGTAATAATAATGACATGATACCGAAGACCCAAAGAGACCGGAGATAAAGCTGGAGATGTAGACTGAACCCCTAATTGGGCTATTTGCCAAATGGGCGAATGCGAAACGCAAACTACAGAAACAGACAACAAAAAATAAAAAAAAAAATAAAATGGAAAATAATAACACATATTAAAATCATATTTGGAACGTAATAAAAACGCCCACAGAACACAAGAGCGTTAAGAAAATAAGCTATATTTATAGAGTTTGTTCAGTCATTATGAGATTGGGCTAAACAGTAATTGGGTTGAATATAGGTTAAATATGCTGAAATTAAAAAAAAAAAAAAACCGACTATGAAATTAGAGATTTATGGATATAACATATAGATACAATGTCTAAAAAAGTTGACATTAGAAGATAAATTCTCGGTTGCTTTCTCTTTGCCCAAAAACAAAACTAGAGACTTTTCATTATAAAACTCTTCTGAAATATAATAATTATAAGATTACCGATGTCGAGAAGAATTATTTAAGCTTTGTGTCGCTTATTTCTGAAATATTAAATACTTTTCAGTTTTAAATTTCTGGTGGAAATAAGTGATAGACTCAATGATCAACAAAAATTTTGGAAATTGGATAAATACATTAAGTTTACAGAATTTTCATATCAAATGAAAGATGGAATTTCCAAAAGTTGACATGATTATTTCAAATATTGAGAACCTTTAGCTGTGGTAAAGTAGCGGAAAACTTATCGAGAATGTATGAAGAGAAAATTTAGTTCAAGAATTAAAACTATTTTATTTTGAGATATGTAATATACTCATATTTCTACTCAAGCCGATATAGTACAAACAGTTTTTTTTTAACAATACAAGACATGGAAATACAAATATAGAATATTTCACTTACCCCAGATTTTTATTTAATTATATAATTTTTTCCATTTTATTTCTTTTTGATAGTTTCACTAACTGTTGTCTACCTTAATAATTTAAACAATTATTTCGTATTAATAAAACCTTTGAAAGAATGAAAAGTTTTGGCCTGCACTGATGGCTAAATAGCGTCTTGCCAAATGGCATTCTGTTTACAAATCTACCATATGATGGGAAAGTTCATTGTACATTTAATTGGTTTACTTAGTGGATTTCACACCAAAAATTGGCTCACTCAGCACAAAAGCAGCGAAAACAGATGAAAATGTCATTTTGACAGCTGCAGGCAAGGCAAGGCCAGATACAGACCGACAGACAGAAAGAAAAAAAAAAGAAATTTCCTAAACAAAACCAAAACAAAACATAAAAATAGAAAAAGAAAAAATAAAAACGGAAAAGAGAAAAAGAAAAATCATTTTCAAAAATTATTATTGTTGGTAGTCGTTTTGCATTTTACACATACACACACAAACACAGACATACAAACACTTCACCTAGACATTTCTCTACAGTTTTTTTTTCCTCCCACCCCCGTACATGTTGTACATATCTACTTATTGCATTGTTTATGACAATTTTTGCCTCATTTTCCGAGGCAGGCAGAGACATTTTTGTGTCGACTTTTTCCTTAAAGTTTCACCTAAAGATTTTCTCTCTATATCTATGTATGTATTTTTCCCCTCCCTCATGTGGACTCGGTTTATCTATCTTGGTGTGGGTTGCATCTTTATTCATTGCACATACAAAAAAATTCAACTGATTATCGCTTCTTGCAGCTGTCGCAAGTCTCAGCTTTTGCCACATTTTTCCTCAGACTCAACTGTGGCACGCGCTGTTATCACTCAACTGTCAATTCACTACTTACCCAGAGAACGTCCAAAGAAAAAGAGAATTATAATATTTTATATAATAAATATAATTGATAGAGAGAAAAAGAAATTCATTTTAAATGAAGAAACTCATTTTTCTTTTCTATAACTAACGAGAGAATTTTCCTTTCAGAAAATTTATTTCCTGATAAATGGAGAAAACTTTTAATAAAATTCTTGCGTACAATTTGTTTTGCTGAAACTTTAACTTATCATTTCAGAGAAGGAAAAGAAAATTTCTCAAGTATTTTATTTTATGAAAGTTATATTTGTTTAGCTTTTTAGTAGTTTTTCTTATCCTTCATTTAATACAAAAATTATTGGCTACAATTTAATAAGTAAAGTATTTGATATAAGTTGCTTAATTAACTGTATAACAATTAATTATACTTGTAATATAATTTTGTTTTACAGTTTTCCTAGAATTTTCAATATATAGTCATTAGTTGAAGTTTTTCCCCATTATTAGGTTATTTCCGTTTCATAATGTTAACTGCACTTAATTGCATATTCAATATTTGCACAACTAATTCACAAAACACATATATATATACATATATACAATATATTACATACATTTGCATTTATATTATACATATACATATATGTATACATATATACTTAGAGGTATGACTGTGTTTATAGAGATAAATATGTATATAATGCATATATTTTTCCTTTTGAATACTAAACTGTTAAATGAGGGTGATGCAATTATCTTTACGTTTCAATATTTGTATTCATATTGGTATTTGAATTGATGACCCAATTGTTGCCATCACACTTTCCAGCTAATCAAATTGCATTAAAACTCTTGTTATATATCTACTATATGCGATACTTACTATTTGTATCTGCTTTCTCATATGACATTTTTGCAATATTTTTCTTTCATTTTGTCTCTCCTTATTTTTTTTTTTTTTTTTTTATAATTTTTACATAGTTCATAAAGTTTCTTGAGGAGCTCAGAGAAAGTGCGTAACTCAGAGAGAGAGAAAGAGGAAGAGGAAGAGAAAGAGTAAGAAATAAATATGGTGAAGGGGTGGGTAGTGGTTGTGGTGGAGAGAACAAGAAATTGTGTCAATTAATATGCTAAATTATACACACATTCAACTAGAGGTTTTAATGTTTGAGTAGAAAGATGCCCCAGTTGAGATAGAGGCAACAAGTCAGTGAGAGGGAGAGAGAGAGAAAGAGAGAGAGATGCCAATCAATTGCAAACTAGGAAGCAAAATTTACAACCCCTCGCTCTTCTTCCACCATTCACCTTTTACAGCTAATTACCACACAATGACGTGAAAGTTCGTTCATTTGTTGGCTTGTTGGTTAGTTTCGTGAAACCGCAGCCCAAGTTAAGCTAGGTTGGGATGGGATCAGAGGGTGTACGGGACGGGTAGAGTGAGAGAGGGGTGGAGGGTGGAGGGGCTGGGGCTAAAAAGAAGAAAGCGCTTTCTTGTTTCATTTTGCAATATATCTCGTGAAAAGTCACGACAGTAACAACAGCAACAACAAAAGCAGCAACAACAACAACAACTTCATCTGCGTTTTGAATCTTTATTGCAACTTGAACCAACACACACACACTCACACACAAGCGAACTTACACACATACATAAGTACATATGTATATATATGTTTACACACACATGGCGTATGCGCGATATTTGCTTCCTCTGCTCCATCAGATAAAAAAAAAAAATAAATAAAAACCGCTTCACTCTATGCCAAACAAGTAAACCACTTGACTTGACTGGGTTTTTTTGTTGTTGTTGTTGCTGCTGCTATTTGTTGCAGTGTGTGCCTGCCGCCCGCAACGAAATGGTTTTGACCCCACATTTCAATTACATGCCACAAATTGTTGCATAACATTATTTATGACACATGGACGAGGATAGTTATTGGGTGTATTAAGGATATATTAATAAAGTCTTCGTTAAATTGTTCACATGTTTCCCTTCGTGAAAGTTAATTGAACAAAATTTATGTAAAAACAATAATGGAATGAATATTTTTTAAATAAAGTTAAATAAATTGTAAGCCATTTTTAAAAGTGTAAACTTTAATTATTGAGATAGAATTTAAAATAAAATTTGATTAAAATATATTATAAAAATATGTATATAAAAAATAAAAATATTTTAAAATTTATACAAGATAATCATTTTTATTCATTTAAAGCTAAGAAATTTAGATATAAGTATAATAAATAAATACAGTTTAATAGTCAGGCAATACTAGATATATATTTATAAGGATTTAACTATTCGTTAATCGAATTCTCTTTTCCCAACTGATGGCTTTTAGAACAGTTTTTTTTTTAGCATGTTACTCCTTTTATCATTATCTATTATATAATAGATATCTTGTTGTTCTATCAATTTGTTTTTTATCTCCTTAATAAGAAATGAAAGCCTACTTTTAGGATTATTTAACAGGCATTGTCCTTTGCTTCTTTCTCTTTCACCCCCTTTCAATGCCTTAGCTTGCATCAATATTTATTTTTTGCGGCTGTTGTCAAAGTTGGTCAACTGAGATCAGAAAGTAGTTTTAATACAAGTAGAAGTTCTGCTTTCTATCGCCCCCATATCTACAACTTCTACTTCCACTTAGCCTTTCCAATTCAATTTAGCTAAGAAAAAAGAATTGTGGCTAAAAGGAGAAGGAGAAGAAGGAAGGAGGAGAAAGGAGAAGAGAGAGTGAGAGAAGATACACCCACACGTGACAAAGAACTGGTTGATATGAATATACTTTTGATATGCATGCATAAATTACGTATACGACATGTTTGTGGTTAGTTAGTCGGCTTGTTGGTTACTTGGTTTGTGCCAGTTAGCTAACCAGATCCAGATCCAAAAACTTGGCCTGCATTTCCAATACCAGTTCTATGCACATTTGTCATGCCAAAACTACACAAAAAAATCAAAAAAAAAAAAACCAAAAAAATTTGAATACTCGCCTCAGACAGATAGATAAACTGACAGAGACATAGAGGGAGAAACAGAGAAATATAGAGAGACATAGAGGGGAGACAACACAAATTAAGCCAGCAATAAATAACAAATCAAAAAGAAATGACCAAATGAAAAAAAAAAAAAAAAAAAATAAAGAGAAAAAAACTAAAAAAAAAATGCCAAAAGAATTGGGTCAGTAACACACCAAAAAGTCAAAGAATAAAAAAAGACACGGAGTGGAAACAAAAACAAAGAAAAAGCAAAAAAAAAAAAAAAAAAAAAAAAGAAAGAATACGCAAATAAAAAGGCAATTGAGCATGGTCATAGCTTTAAGACAAATACAAACCAGTCGAAAATGTTGAGCCGATTTGGCGAATTTCAGTTACCCTTTCGTAAACTTTACCCGAATATTTCTTAGAAAATTTGTCTACTTACTTTATATCGCTTTCCTGTGATTGGTTTTTTAGTTAGGCAATCAAATTAATAGGATTGCTGAAAATAACAGAAGGACAATTAAAATAAGTCCTTGTTTTGGTGAAGTTACAGCATCCTTTTTTCGGTATATTCTTTTTCCAATTAAGTAATATATTTATATTCTAAAGAGTCCTCCATTATTTGTTCTATTACATACTTAATAAGAATTCTATAATACCTTTTCCCCCTTTTTGGTTGCTAGGTATTCAAAGTCGCCTGACAAACATAAAGAATTTTGTTTAGGAACTAATTAAAAAACATCAAATAAATTGCTCAAATTCAGTGACCCAATTCTTTTAAATCATTTTGTTTTGTCTATATTGAAATTTGCTTTCATTTCGGCAAACAGAACCAAAAAAAAAAAACAAAAAAAACGGCCAACTGTCAATGAACTTTGGCTCTGGTTCTGGGTTCTACCTTGTGATCATCTGTTTTAATATCGGTCAATGTATTCATCATCATAATAATAATAATAATAATAATAATAATAGTAGGCATAATATAATATGGGAATATCAGTTAAACAAAAAGATAAGAATTTCAAAAATGTTTTTTTTTTCTTTCTTCTCTTTTGATTGTGTTTTTCATATAGATTTACTATATGGATTATATATGTATATATACATACATATATATGTACATATATATATAAGCAATGCCAAAAACTTTCACGTAATTTCTGTTGGATGTCTGCTATCTCTGCCACCATTTGTTGCTATCTCCCTCTTTGATTGTGTGTGAATTATATTATTTTTGTGTCTGTTTTGGCTTGTTGTAAAGAGTCAATAACCTTTTTGCGTATTCAAGAAGCCAGTCCCCAGTCGCCAGTCCCCCAGCAACAATACCAACATCAAAATAAACAAAAGCAACAATAACAACAACAACAACATCAATACGATATCAACTAACTCAAAGATTTGATTTTCTTTTGTTTTCTTCTTTTCTTTTTATTTGGCTTTTTAGTTTTAGCCTTAATTAAGAGGCAAATTGGCATCCTAACATAATTTTGTTCCGATTCATTTCGAACTTTGCTTCGTTTATCGGTCAAATACAATTATATAAATACTAAAATTAAAGCAATCTTTATTCTTATATTTAGTTAAATTATGTTTCTTTTATAAGCTTTAGAATTTGACCTTTTTTAAATAAAAACATTAAAATAGTTCAAATTATTTAAAATCACTTCAAATTGTAGAAATTTTAATAAAGAAATAGTTTTATTATAAAATTTATATAAATATCTATATATATATTATATATAAGTATAAGTTCATATTTTTGTGAGTCGAAGATTAAAGTCAGTCAGATATTAATACGATTCAGTTGAATATAAAATTTTTATTTCTTTTTATTTTATTTTCATTTCATTTTATATTCTTTTTATTTTGTGTTTTTATTTTCCTTACTTTAGCTTTATACATAGAAATCAATTAACAATTATTATAATAAATATTATTTCAAAAAATTCCTTCAAAGCAAATATAGTATATATTATAAAACTAGGTTCTGTTCTATTTGAAAGATAAGCGATAGAAATTATTTGCTAGTATTTTTGATTGTATAATTCTAATTATACAATGTATATATAACTGGATATATATAGGATAATTATAATTTAATACTAGTATAATTATAACTATACATATTAGTATATTATTCGCTGAAATTATTTTATCATTTAGAATAAAAATTTAAACAATTTAAATTTAATCTTTTTATCCCCGATAAAGCAATTTAAAACTTTAATTTCAAATTAATTTATTTTAAATTGATAACTATTACTGATTCCATTAAAAAATTCTGCAATAATTCAAAATAAGGAAATATTAAAAGTAGTTAAAATTAAGACTGAGACTGTTAAAAATTGGAATTCGTGATTGACTTTTTATATATTTAAGATTGATTACGATATCTAATTAAACAATTTGATATATACATAGTTTTTAACGAATTCTTATTATTTAGTTGAAAATGTTTTATTCTTTGTTATACTAACTTAAGATACCCTTTAATCAACTGAGTATTCAGTGTCGTTTGCCAAACTGTTAAAATTTTTTCTTTATCCACTGTTTCTTCTCCTTCTCATCCACCATATAGATTTGTTTATATATATATATATATATACATTTATATATATATATATATATTTATATATATATATATATTAGATATGTTTGTTGTGCAGAAAATTTTTTTGCATGTTGGTTTTTTTTTCTGTATTTTTTGTTTTTAGTTTTATGTTGATTATATAGTTTGAGAGTTCAACACTTTCGCTGGACCGAACCAAATGTGACGTCAAATCAAATAGAAATCTTGAAATGAATTTTTATGTTTTTGTTTTTATTTTGTAGCTAGCTACTTTCCAAATTATATAGAAATCGGCATTTGTGAAAAAAAAAATAAAAAAAAAATTAAATAAATTCTGACATTTTAAATCAAAAATAGTTACAAGTTAGTTATTATATATAGTTTCTATTGGTTTGGCGGTCTACGTGAGGCAAGGCACATAACGTATAAAAAATGGAATTAAAGTCAAACTTGAACTCAGCACAAAAGAAAGTTCAGTTTAGTGAGAGAGAAAAAAAAAACAAACAACAGACAACTATAAATACTTTTATTTCCAAGAAAACCGATCACTAATGCATATATATATATTTGTATATAAGTGTATGTAACGGTTTTAATTAAATCGTGTGACCTGATGATGTCACGTGCATCGCCAGCTGAGCTAAGAAAAATTTGCCATATCTGCTAAAAATTCAATAAATATATATACATACATATATATAAGCGTATGTATACATATATGGGTCAAGCTTTAAGAATAAGAATGTGGGAGTGGGAAACGATTTGACCTAGCAAAAACTTTTACTTCAAAAAAGGGGGCAAAGTCTTCTGAGAGTATCCAAGGCAAAGAGAAGGGAATTCCCCTTAGTCAGTGGCACGTTTTAATCCAATAACACAAAAAAAAAAGGTTAAAAAGTGAAGACATTGCAGAAAATTTTATTGCATATCAATACATTTTTTTTTAATGTTATTAATACATAAGTAAATGTCATGCAATTGAATTTAATCAAATTTGAAATTTGTCAGAGAAATTTCTTAATAAAATTTGAAAGGATCTTAAAGGAAAGACAGAAAAATATTTTGAAGAAAGAAGTAGTTTACGATAACTTTTGTATACGTCGGTTTAATTCCCTTTGCTTAATTGAATGTACTTTCGTTTACCTTGATTACAATGATTATGAAAAATTACTATGAAAATTAATAATATATGTACATTCTCTTAAATCTATGAGAATTAATCGGTGAAAAAAATGCAACCAGCAAATTGAAAGGTTCGCGCTAAATTGAAATGTTTACCCAATGGTTGCACTATAATAATGATTGAAAATATCTGGGCTAGACGATAATGGATAAAAAGAGTTTTAAACCAATTGGATGTTTTAAAATTGACTAGTTATCTGTAAAAATGAATGATATACTCATTCGATTTTAATTTCAATTAGGAATGTTTATTATCATAAATGCAACAAACTAGTTTGATATCTATTTTTAAGTATGTCTGTATAAGTAGGCCCAACTTGTATTCAAACAAATCATGGTTTAATAAGTGCTTGAAATAGTTCTACTAATTTGGAAAAATCACGAATCTAAAACAACGTGAAAAGTATTTTTTATTTTGCTTCCATGGATTCCGTTTATAACCCTTTAATTGACATTGAAACATGAGGAATAGAATATGTTAAATTTTTTCTTTATGTACCTACAAGTAAGTGATAGATAAATAGATAGACAGATACATACATACATACATACATACACATATCCTTGTTTTCTTCTACATTGTTATTCAGTTTAGTTGGTTCTTTTTGTAGGTTCGGTCTGCTGTATGTATGTATGTATATGTCAAGGTATTTTCTCTTCGTTTCTTCCGTTATTTTTTAGCAGTCCTTTTCCTTTTTTGCAAAATTGAAATTGGTGTGCTTTTTTTTACAAAGACGGCAGTAAAAATCAGATGCTTTGCATATACATATATACATACAAACATATACATACATATGTATATGTCTCTATCTTTTCCTCTTTCCCTCACCCTATCACTCTCTTACTTTGTGCGCGCTTGTGTGCGTGCATTGGCTTTGTTGTCTCTCTCTCCTCACTCTCTGTTGGCTGACGCTGACTGCATTGACCCCCACTTTGGGACCGATGTTATTGTTGTTGCTGTTATTTTTGCTCTCACACGCACGCACATTTGCGGTTCAATGCACTCTGCCCGGTAGGCGGGCGGGCAGAGAGACAAAAACGGTACGGCTCTCTATTTACTTTTCTCAATCAAAAGCCAAACCAAAAATTTACATTTTACGTTTAAATTAAGAATTTTTTTTTTATTTTTGGTTAACCAAATAAAGTTTTATATTTGTGGGTAGTTTCTAAGCATTCCAATGGCTGAGTGGGTGGCTGGGTTGGTTATGGTATTTTTTGGTTGCCTGATTGAATTTCAGAAATTTTTGAATGGATTCTAATGAAGTTGAAATTTAAGTGAAATATACAACTTCTAAACAATTTGTATAAATCAAAATAATAAACAATAAACAGACTAGATGATACCCTTTAAAGTGGGTCCCTATTATTTCGACGAGTCATCTACATGATTATTGATGCTAAACAATTATAAGTATGATGTATATGTATTTATATTATCCATGTATGTATGTGACTGTATGTATGTATATGTATTTATAGCTGGAGATCTGCTAATGTCAGTTATACAACTCTATGAATCTAGGGTATAAACATCGCAACGCACCAGTGTAACAGAGGCTATTGACTCTTTAGCCCAGGCCTCTTATATGTACATATGTATGTATGTGTGCGTGCGTGTGTATGTAGTAGGAGTAAAGTCGAAGCATTGACCGAGAGAATACGCAGCTCCCTTAACACACACGAACACACACAACTCTCCACTTCTCTGTCTCATTCTCTGTCGTTCTGACTCTCCTTTTCTCTGTGTGCGTATGTGTGATAATGCCATCGCCTCACATATGATATCGGCGATAACAGTTGACAGTGAGACAGACGACGCACGGCCTCGGACTGAGGCAAGAAATTTTTGTTTTGTATTGTCGTATTCCATTTCATTCCCTCAGACTGAGGCAACTTTAGGAAACTCTGATTTTACTTTTCTTTGACTTTCTGCCTGCCTCTGTGTGGGGTACATTGACTTTTTGTTTAACATTTGAAAAAATAAAAGCAAAAGAATAAGAATCATATTTGTTTGTTTTTTGCTGTTAATTTGTTTGCCGTTTTAAGTTAAATGATTGTAAATGATTAAAAGAAAAGGAATAACAATAATAAAATTAAAACGATAAGGAAATCATACGAAAATGAAATGAATCAAATGTAAAGTTGAGAGTTTCCCAATATCTGTTACTGTAATCGTACAAATTGATACATACATACATACACATATATATGTATAAGATATATTAGATAAATTTTATTAACTTTAGCTTTTTATTTTTCAATGTTCTCTGTTGAATTTTTTATTGTAGTTCTGTCTTTATCTTAAATCTCTTCTAAAATTATTAAAATTAAGATGCCAAAGTTTTTTTAGAGTTTATTTATATTCATATATGTATGTATGTACATACATATATGTATAACTCTATAAGATCCGAATATTATTTTTAGATCTTTGAAAGTTTTCAGTTTTCAGTATTAGGGTAATAATATATAAATAAATACAAAGGATAACTGTCTGTTCCACTAAAGCACTACTAAATAAGTACCTACATATACATATACTAAGTATGATCGGTGTATACATATGTATGGACATATATGTATGTATATAGATGAGCCTATGTATGCATAAACTTATAATATGTATATGCAGTGTTTACTAATTTTTGTATTTTTAAGAATAGTTCTTATAAAAACCTATAATCTTATACTTTTATTGAATTGCACAGAATATTTTGGAATCACATATGTATATACTTATGTACTTAATTTCTTCTACAAACCTTTTAATTGCAGTACACCGAAGGCATCTTTGGATTATCCCTTTATCAGCACGTCATCATCACATAAGGCAACAGCCATGCTGTCAAATCATCACAAACAACAGCAACACCAACACCAGCAGCATCAGCAGCAGCAGCAGCAGCCACAACAACAGCATCACAACAACCTCCCACAGCAACAGCATCATCAGCATAATCATCGTCATCCAACTCAAACGCAGCAACAACAACAACCCACACTGCAGTTGACATTTCAGAATTTAAACGTCTTCCACAATGAACGCAAAATACTTTCCGATGTGAGTGGATTAGTCAGGTAACACACACACGAAAGAGTCGACAAAAAAAAAAAAAGAAGAAAAATAAAAAACCAACTGAAACATAAACTGAAAACCCACTGAACCAGTGAACTTAACCAAGAATTTTTCTTCGTTTTCGTTTCGTTTCGTTTCCGCTACTTCCCTCGCTAGTCCCTGTGAAGTTTTGGCCATTATGGGTCCCTCGGGTAGTGGTAAAACGACACTCTTGGATTGCTTGAGCGGCCAGAGGCATTTTGATAGCGGAAGTGTCTATTTGAATCGTGAGCCTCTCTCAAAGAAATGGCGTCGCCGCATTGGCTATGTCCTACAGGAGGAGATCTTTTTTCCACAATTAACCTTAAGAGAGACCGTAATGTATACAGCATTGTTAAGATTACCCGAATCGATGGCACGTGTGGAGAAGATGCGTTTGGTCGATCATATATTGGAGGCCCTGGAATTGACCTGTTGCCAGCAGACCAAGTTTGGTGACTATCTGAATCGTGGTCTCTCGGGGGGCGAAAAGAAGAGAGCGAATATTGCCTGCGAGTTGCTAACGAATCCGTTGCTTATGCTCTTAGACGTAAGAGAATTTTTATTTTTGCTCTCTTTAATTACTCTCTTTATGCTGAGATCTCTTAAATGCAATATTTCTCTCTAACTCTATTTCACTCTCTTTGATATTTTTGTAGGAGCCCACCTCCGGCCTTGACAGTCATTCGGCCATCTCACTGATGAAGGTACTCAAACGATATGCCCAGTTGGAACAGAAAACGATTGTGATAAGCGTTCATCAGCCATCATCACAGATGTTTCATATGTTTGATAAGCTACTGCTATTACATCAGGGTCGAACCGCTTACTTTGGAGAGGTGAACAATATCTATAGGCATTTTGAAGATATTGGAGTGACAATTAAACCCCATTATAATCCCGCTGATTTTGTGTGTAAGTATAGAAAAAGAAAAATGATAATTTACGAACATATTTTCTGACTTCTCCTATGGTTTTTCTTTTACGTTACAGTGGAGCAATTAAAATCCCATCCAGATATTAGAGAGAAACTTTTTATAGCTTCCAAAGAAATCCAGAATGGCAACTATTTGAATAGGAATTGCATAGAATCGAAACAGCAACCCGATACACTCCTAATCAATGACATTCTCAATAACTACTATAACCAGCACCATCATCATAATCATAATCATCATCATCATCAGCAGCAGCAGCAGCAGCAACACCATCATCATCATCAATATGAAAATCTACATCACACTACAAATGGACATGCGTGTCGTGGCGATACAGAAGAAGAGGAAGCTGCTCAACATTTGGTTTGGTGCGGTGCTGCTGATTCACAATCGAATTTTAGTTCCTGTGCTTCCAGTGATTGCAATAGCTCTACCTCCTGCACCACATCCTGCACATCGACGGTTTTATCATCCTCTGCCTCCAAATCAGCAAACAAGAAGAATAAAGCCAATGATGAGGATTGGTTATCATATCCTACCCGTTTCCATACACAATTCTGCGTATTGTCTAGCCGCAATTTCAAGGAGGCCAAACCACGAATGCTCTCCAAATTGAATTGGTTTCAAACTATCGGCCTGGCATTGATGGCAGGTGCAATTTGGTTTCAGTTGCCCCGTACAGAGGAATTTCTTCATGATTTACAGGGTTGGATGTTTTTCTCGCAAACATATTGGATGCTGTTCGCCCTATTTGGGGCATTGAATTCATGTGAGTAACGTATAGTTCAAGAGATTATTAATTATTGATACATGTTATCGATTTTGTATTACACAGTCCCTGCAGAACGTGAGGTTATAAGTAAGGAGCGACGTTCGGGTGCCTATCGTTTATCTGCTTATTATTTGGCTAAAATGTGCGCTGAATTACCCTTGGTCATAACGTTGCCCACTGTCTACCTCATGATAAGCTATCCCATGCTGGGATGCACTAGGTAAGTTAACAAAATGGAAATTATATTAATTGCCTAAAAGTATGCAATGCAAATAAGAGTGATTTGTGTTTTTCTCCCCCCCGCCCCCATAGCATCAAGCTTTTCTTTCTGATGCTCATCTTTTTGCTGCTCAATACAATTGTGGCCCAAAGTGTTGGCTTTTTCATTGGTGCATGTTGCATGGATATGAATGTTAGCATAACGCTTAGTGCACTCTATACACTTGCCACACAGCTCTTTGGTGGCTATTTATCGTCACGCATTCCGGAGGGTCTTTGCTGGATACGTTATACCTCGATGATACACTATGCATACCAAAATATGCAAATATTAGAATTTAGCGAGGGTCCACCCATTAGGTAAATAACTATTAACACACAATTCTCACGATTAGCTATAATTAAATTGATTTTATTTTATTTAATTGAATAGTTGCGGTTCACCTAGTAGCTATGAGATATGCAAACAGCAGACAACCGAATTCATTCCATATGAGGAAATACTCAAAGCACAAAACTCAACATCACCGCTCTGGCTGAATACGCTCATATTGATGATGTTCTTTCTGGTGTTCCGTTGCCTGGGCTATGCGGTTCTACGTTATCTGCGATGTCCCAAAAAGACGTGATAAGGAAAATCGGGAAAGAATAATGAAGGAAAATGGATGAAAGAAAAAGAAAATGCAGACAACGAACCAGTGATACGTAATTGTTATTTTCTTTTGTTGAACAAAGTTTATTGCGCCAATTTTGTGATTCAAGTTATATTCAAGCCACACAATTTATACTAAATATAAAAATCTTTATATATATACATATATGTATATAAATCTATATATGTATATATATATATATATACATATATATATATATATATATATATATATATATATATATATATATATAGATATTATCGGTTAAACGTTAAGTTTAGAGCTCATGTGAAACGAGATATGTTTGTGTTGCATTTTGTAAACGGCAAATTTTGTTTTGTTTTATGCGTATTTTTTTAATTGTTAGCCATTTATTCTACAATAATTATATATACATATACATATATATATATATATATATATACATTTATCTAAACATTTCTAATATTATATTTCGATTTGCTATGTGAAAAATTCAGAAACGATCGAAAAGGAAAACAAAAGTTAATGTTTTAATATTGCATTTTAAAGGAAACAAATAGCAAAAATGTCTATTCAATTACCACACACACACCACAAAAATTGCTAATAGTTTATTTTTTTTTTGTAAAATTTCTTTATTTGCAAATTTTTGTTTTTTCACTTGGGAAAATATACTGTGATTTAGTGTGCTAGTTTTTTAATTAGTTTTAAAACCTATAATGCCTAAAACAACAACAACAACAAAAACAAACAAACACAAAAAACAATATGAAAAAAAAAAAAAAAAAAATACTATCAACAAATTTTTTGTATGAAAAATATTTTTGCACATAAAATTGTATTTTGTTTATATATTAACTAATTATATGTAATTAAATTTATTTAAAATATATACAAAAAAAGAAAATTATGAAATATTTAAATGTTAAATTCTTAAAATTATTTTAATCATCCAGCATTGATTTGCCTTTTGTCTCTTTGAGAAAGGGCAACAGAAAACAAAAGCCACCTCCTGTAACACCCGCACATGACCACATTGTTGCCGAGATGCCCCAATGGGCCAGGCAAAGAGGAAAAACCAAAAGTAAAACCGCAACCACACAACTGGTTAAGACAATGGCAATTGAAGCGGCCTTTGCACGAATCTGACATTAATTGGGGTTAAAATAAAAAAACGATCAATAATAATTTCATTTGATTTAATTAAATAAATCTATTCGACTTACCTTGAGGGGAAATATTTCCACAAGACAAACAAAAAAGCATCCAATTAAACCAATATTTCCAAGAAAAATATACAAAGACATCAAACATAAAGGTACCCAGCTCCATTCCTCACCCAAATCATAGATGCCAGCATAATAGGTAAAGAAGCCAAAGGCTGTCAGACTTACGGTCACACCCGCTGTGGAAATAAGCAGGAGCAATTTACGTCCACATACATCGCACAGAAGTGTGGTGCCATAGGTGCCCAAGATTTGTACTGCTCCAATTATAATTGAACATAAATTTGGATCCATAGAGCTGCCCGATTTGGCAAATATGTCAGACATATAATTAATCATGGGAAATAGGCAACTAAACTGATTTGTCATTATTAAAGCTAATGCAATGCCATAGGCCCTGAGAGCAGCTGGTGTATCTGAAAGTTATCAATTATTAATAATCTATATACTTATATATGTATACTATATGTCTCATTAATTCACAACTTACAAAAATCTCTTAATGTCAAAGGAATCATCCAATTGATTACCCTTAGTCAGAGCAATTCTCATTGTTTCAAATTCCATATCCAATTCATGATCATCATCTTTGATATTCTTATAATATCGAAATGATTTTTGGGCTGCCGTAATTTTACCCATTCGTATTAAATGCATGGGCGATTCCCTAACATAAAAGAGGACAGACAGGAAATAACTTATGGGACACACAATAACTAACCAAGTTATTAGAAAATATGGTAAATGTGTGGAAAGTATATAACCCAATAATACACCCACATTCATCGATAGCATTACCATTGAGGAGAGCGTCCCGCGAATGCTGTAAAATATGAAGAGAAAAAAAAGATTAAAGATATTTCTATTTTCAAATTGATTTAAAATAGGTAGAGCTGAACCGATTTCCATGCTTTTTAATTTTCCAAATTTTTGTGGTCATAAAAATTAGAGACATCAACAAATTTGTTTAAAACTATAGAAATAAAATAAACCTTCAGAATTTGTTATACCCTGTACCCATAGGGTTTAACTTTTAATGTAGTTTGTTAATACGTAAATTACCCAATTGATGTAAAACTTTCAAAATCGGTCAAAAGATGCCAACTTAGAGCCTATAAACCATTGGAAACCCCAGAAGGACAAATCCTGAATCTCTACAAAGCCCCAATTCATCAGCTGCATTTAGTTTTTAGAATCGCCGTTTTTAATTAGCATTTAAAAAATTTGGAAAACAAATTTTATTTGGAAAAGGAAATAGGATAGGAAATTATCCAGAAGATTGATTTAAAAGTTTTCAAAATCGGTCAAAAGTTAGAGCCTATAAACCATTGGTAAAATCCTTCAAAGAAGGACAAATCCTTCAAGAACTCTCCAAAGGGTCCAATTCAGTTTTGATTTTAGAATCCCGTTTTAATTAGCATAAAATCTGGAAAACTTATTTAAATATAAGAAAATTCATTTAATATAAAGAAAAAATTATGTAATATAAGTAAAATTTATATTCAATTAATGAGGATTTCGTCGAGTCTGATTTTATGAAATCTCTTATTGTTACAATTTACAAGTCGGCAGGGACGACTTTCATACTTCATTTTGAATTAAAATTAATTTTTATCTCTAAAGACATTTATGTGATTTAGTTTTTAATGTAATCAATTTTTTTAGAAATTTGAAAACAATTTTAACGGAGTATTTGATTAACTTCCTGATTGACAATTTTTTGGGTATAAGTATTTAAAAAAATTGTTTCAATTAGATTTAAAAGATTTTAAAATAAAAAAATTTAATAAAATGATATTCGCTCTCAATTTAAATCAGTTCAACAATTGTATGATTTTTCATGACATTTTTGTATTTTTCAATTCAATTTGTTGAAAAATATGATTTGATTAACTCTGATTGACAATTCTATGACTTACTTGGCATTAGAAATTTCACTAAGAAAAATGGGATGAACAATATACATTCCTCCACTGGATATGCCCGCCAATAGACGACCCACATAGAGAAATTCCACACTTTCAGCAAAGTAAACCAATAGCCAAAAGCACTGCAAAATAAATAAAATAAAATAAGAAAAATATATAAATATATTTTTGATATAATTGCTTCACTTACCGTATGTGGAATGGCTAAGAAGAGTAGGCACAATTTACTGCCCAGGCGACCCAATAGGCAACCCATCAAAATATTACCAGTGACTGCACCAAAACCCAGCATTGCACCTACCCAGGATATTTCATTTACATTCACAATAAATCCAACCGGAGAATCCAGAGACTGCAGTTTCCTTAATGTGGGCGATAGCCAACCCACACCAATGCCATGTGATATGGCCATAAGATTGACTAGATAAATATAATTGATTTAATATGAAAATGTATAAAAATATTCTATTCTGTCAATTTCAATCCATACTGAATAGCGCTGTGAGGAATTGATATCTATTTCTGACATTTAATAGACAACTGGGACGTTGAATAAGTTGGTCAAACATCTTTTTTTTAATCTGATATTTGGTTGTGCTCTAGTCAAAATATATTTAATAACTGAGAACAGGTTGCAATCCAAATGCCTGGGATGGATGGGGTTTTTTTAAATTCACTTAGAGATACAGATTAAATTTATTTAGTTAAAATGATTAGATTTCCAGTCTAAATTATGGTGAAATTAAATTAACATTTACCACAAACGTCACCTTATCAGTTTATCCAACTGAGATATATTGTTATCTGATTTTCCATTCACGAATATTCGATTTAGAATCTGATGACGCTGTTCAAATTTAATCATTTTTCTTTATTAATTGTAGTTAATCTTCTAGCATAGATTTGCCTTTAGTTTCCTTAAGGAAATACAAAAAGAATACAAATGAAAATCCTGTTATGCCGGCACATGACCACATGGTAACCGATATACCCCAATGGTCAACACAGAGTGGAAAAATGTTTAACATTGTAAAAACAAAGAAACTGCAAACGACTATGGCAATTGAGGCAGCTTTGGCACGTATCTGAAATTTGAATCCTTTTAGTTTGAAATCAATAAATTTACCCATACAATTGTTAAATACCTTAACTGGAAATACTTCCACGAGGCAAACAAAGAAACATCCCACTAGACCAATATTTCCCAAGAATATATCGAAAGACATTAGTAGCAATGGCACCCAGCTCCATTCCTGCATATTATAGATGCCAGCATAGTGGGTGAAGAAGCCAAAAATTGTTAGACTTATAGCCACGCCAGCTGATGATACCAACATCAGTAATTTACGTCCACAGACATCACAAAGTAAGGCGGTAACATATGTTCCCAATATTTGTACAACTCCAGTGATTATTGTACAAAAATTTGGATCCATGGTACTACCCGATTTGGCAAATATATCAGACATGTAATTGACCATTGTGAAAAGTCCACTAAACTGATTGGCTATAAGCATTACAAGAGCTGGCCCATAGGACTTAAGTGCGACTGGTGAAACTGTTTACATAAATTTAATAATTATTCGATAAGTTCTCAATTTCCCATTTAGTTATCAACCCACCAAAGTCCTTAAGTGTTATTTTATCCTGAAATTCTGCACCCTTGGTCAAAGCAATTTTCATATTTTCAAATTCCTCCATGGCCTTATCTTGATCGCTTAATGTATCGCTATCTTTGACATTCTTATAGTAACGAAATGATTCTTCGGCACTTTTCAAATTGCCATTTCTTATTAGATGCATTGGTGATTCTTTAATAAATAGCAATACGCATATGAAATAGGTCAATGGACATAATAATACCAACCATGGTATCAGATGATATGCCAAATGTGTACCCATTATATAACCCACTAGAACGCCGACATTCACCGATAACATGACCATGGCCGAGAACGTGCCCCGAATGCTACATAATAAAAAATAGAAAAAAAAATATATTAAGCTCTGTTGTTAAGATCATTAAAGTGACTTTGATATGGGATTAGTTAAATACATTTTACAATGAAATACAATTAGATTAAAAGTTTACAACAATGGCTTATATTTTTGTACGCTTACTTATTTAGCAAACATTTAAATAATTCTTTTTATGTAAATATTTTCTAGATACAATTTTGCTTTGTTGATTTTTTTGATTTCGTTTTACAAATAACTATTAAAAGTATGTGGAAACTTTGGATGGAATATATTGAAGACGCCAAAAAGTATATATGCATAGAGGGAGGCCTTTCTAACCCCATAAAATATATATAATATTAATCGGGCAGATTAACAAATGTCTGTCTGTCCCTATGCACAGAATTCAGAGACTATGGGAGTTAGGAGAACCATATTTGATATGAACATCTATCTATTGTCGATGCAGCCTAGATTTGTTTCAAAATTTTGCCACGCCCACTTTCTACCACGTAATATAGAAAAGACGAATAATTAAAGCTACATTCCTATTTGGACTACTTAACTGTATAGCTAAAATAAATCAATTAACCAAGTCTGGTCACAGTTTTAGTAAACTCTTAATGCACTTTTTTAACTTTTAACTCATTAAAATTGTTGAACTAATTTCTTGTTTGATAGTGTAGATACCAGCTGTGTTTTGAGTGGCAACTTCAAACATTATCTCACACAAACCTTATGAATGGATTATCGCTTTATATTTTTATAAGGAATCATATATCATTACACTTACTTGGAATCTGCAATTTCACTTAGGAATATGGGATGAACAATATACATGCCGCCGCCCGTAGTTCCAGCCAACCATCGCCCCACATATAGAAACTCAACACTCTTGGTAAAATAGACCAAAATCCAAAAGCACTGTAAAATTCAAATGAATACTCTCCATAAATCCAAATCGGGGAAACATTTCGTTCTTACCGACTGAGGTAGGGCAATGAGGAGCAGACACCATTTGCTGCCAATGCGTCCCAAAATGATTCCGATCAATATATTGCCGGTCATGGAACCAATACCCAACATTGATCCCACCCAGGAGACTTCCGTGACATCCAATTCAAAGCCGATTGGTGATGACGGTGTTTGTAACTTACGTAAAGTGGGCGATAGCCAACCAATGCCAATGCCATGGGAAATGGAAATCAAATTTACTGTGAAAAAAATTGTTTATTTCTAATTTCACTTAAATCCAACAGGAGAATTTAATACTTAGCAACGTGGTGAATAATTGAACACGATTTCTTTGATTCAATAAGCAATTTGGACGGTCAAATAGTTTTTGCAACATTATTTTGGATTTATTTTATTTTATCTTTTTTATATAATAACAAAAAAAAGAAATTAGTAAAAATATCTCTGCCTTGTTACGGCCAAGTATCTTACACGACTAATAAGTACATTTAAAAGCATTAACAAACCCGTCTAGGGTACGATAAAATATATAATAAACTGTGAGCCACTGTAAACAAAACGTTTCATCACTAATCCATCTCATCAAGATCCCAGTAGCGATTTTCCCTTTGTTTCCTCGAGAAACAAAAGGAAGTAGATAAAACCGAAGAGAGCAAAACCACTGCAACACCACATGGTCACTGAGATGCCCCAATAAGCCATGCACAGTGGAAAGATTTTTAATGTAATGAATACAGTGAAGCTTAGAATAACCACAAATGTCGAAACTGCAGCTGTTCGTATCTGTATAATGGAAATTTCTAATAATTTTCAGGTAAAATTCATCAATTAATAATTATAAATTACCTTGTTTGGAAATACCTCGACAAGGACCACGAATAGGCAACCGACTATTCCCACATTACATAAAAATACATATAGGGATAAAATTAATAGGGGTAACCAGCCCACAGCCGTTAAGTCATATAATTTGGCAAAATATGTGTAAAATCCAAAGGCTAACAGGCATAAGGTGGCACCCAACGTGGAGACCAGCATTAAAATCCGTCGACCGTATTTATCACATAACAATGTCGTTATATAATTTCCAAAAATTTGCAAAACACCAATGATAATGGCGCACATATCGACATCCAGTGTGGTATGCGAGGCAGTGAATATATCTGCCACATATGTGGTAACACAAAAACTGCCACAAAATTGATTTGTCATCAATAAAACGAAGGCCGTAGTATAGGCCTTAAATGCTGCCTTATTAACTAGAAGTCCATAGAAAAACCATATTAATTCTTACGTAAATTCAAAGATTACAAAAAGACTTACTGAAATCCCGATAACTTAGGGATTTATCATCCAGATTTTGGTCTTTGATCAAATGGAATTTTAAATCTTCAAACTCATCCATCGAATGTTTGTCATCTTTTTTAATATTCTTGTAGAAGCGAAATGAACTCTCGGCTGCCGACCAATTGGCCTTTTTTGATTAAATGATTTGGTGTTTCGGGAAAAAAGAAATTGCATATAAAATAGCAAATGGGTAAAGTAATTACAAACATCGTCGCCTTAAAGTAGGCAACATTTGTCGACACTATATAGCCAGCTAAAACGCCTGTGTTTACGGACAATAATATCATTGAGCCCAAACGACCGCGTATACTAAAAGCAATTTGATTAAGATAAATTAAAATTACATCATTACAATTAACTCACTTGGTATCCGCTATCTCACTTATGAAAGTGGGTAAAACTACATAACTGGAACCACCTGTCATACCACCCAAAAAACGACCCACATATAAATATTCGACACTCTGGGCAAAATACATTAACAACCAGAAGCACTAAAGTAATGAAAAATTTAAATTATATATAATATATAGATAAATAATTGTGATATTTATGTACGTGTATATCTCTTACCGTATATGGTATGGCAATCCAATACAAAATAAACTTTCGTCCGATGCGATCCTGTAGCAAACCAGCAAATATATTTCCCGCAACACTGCCTATACCGACTATGGAACCAATCCAGGATATTTCACTCACATTTACCTCAAATGGGAGCGGTGAGTTTTCCGTTTGCAAATCTCTCATGGTCGGCGATATCCAACCCGATGCCAATCCATGACAAAATGTTGCCAAGTTAACTACAAAATATCAACAAAATAAATCTTCACTTTCTTTTATGCATATTTAAATTAATTTTGAAAAAAAACTACACACCCAGAAGTGTTACCAAAAACTGATGACGATTTCGTCGACTTAACAAACAATTTGAATTGTTGAAAATTGAACGAATTTTCATATGGAACTTCATGGTTGATCTTCTAATACATGACTGATGAATGACTGAGCTAAGAAGTCCGTCTAGACTCTAAAATCTTTAGCTAAACATTTTCTGCCTATCTTATAACGTATCTTAATGAGATATACATATGTATGTATATACGATAAAACATGGAGAGAGCTTTTTATAAAGTCTCGTAAAAAACAAACTGGATTCATTTGCATAACCTTGCAAAAAATGTATATTTAATATGGGCAGAACTTTGTCACGCATAGAAAAAATACATAAATATATTCTTGAGCAATATGACGAGTCGAATATCGAATATATTTGTGCTCTTCTTTATTCATAAATACGGTCGGTAGGTTCTATTTAATAACTTTCTTCTTTTTACCTTTACAACGTTTTATTCAAAGCAATTTATTATTCAATTTATCTTTCAAAATGATCAGTGGAAAATTTTATTTTGGAACGGGCTGGAAACCAAAACTAATTCCGGTATTAGTTCCCAAACTGGAACCGGTTCTTAAACAGAAAACTATTTTCGATATTGGGTCTGAAACTAGAACTGTTTCTGGCACAGGTTACGAAATGGTTCCGGCTCAGAATGCGAAAGCGGAAATGACTACAGGGCTGGGCTCCACTTTCACTTTTCTTTACTTTTACTTTTCTTTACATTTCAGCAATAGGTGATGATAACGACAAATTGTATCGGAATAAGTAAACGGAATAGCAACAATAACAACTCAATTACATATATATCCATTCATATATCGGAGTACAAATTTAAAGTGTAATCATTATTCCCCTACTGGATTGTGATTTGACTTAACTTAACTCAACATATAACCCCATGCTGGATTATAAAGAAATCGTCCAAAATAAAAGTCATGACGAACAAATTACAGAGATTTATAGTTGTAGCATGGCAACATGGTTACTTTAGTCTTGTGCGACTAACTGGAAACCAGGTGTTAAAAGCAAGGCTTACCAGTTGGGACGTCCTGCTCCCCAACCAAAACAGAATTTGACAAGATAGCAAAAATTGACAAGATAGCAAAACATTGGATGCTTCGATGTAAGAAGTCTTATTACATCACATATGTATATATACATATATGTCGCGGTCTTTAATTTTAATATATACATATGTATAATATATTTTTAATACCGTGTCACATGAAAGTAATAATTTAAACAGGGAGTTCCGGGACCGAAATCAATGATGGTTCTGCTGTCATCCTGCTTTAACTATGTTACCAGAAATAATGCTGTGTCATCCTGTTATTGTAACAAATAACCTGTCACAATGTAGTGTTGGAAGTTGACAACTAAAATGGCTGCTAATGCCCGGGGGCTGGTAACACCTCAGTTAATTCAAAAACTATTCAACACATTTTGGTTACGTGGTACTAAATGCTATACTAATTATAACTTTGTTTATAAAACCCATTATAGACGACGTATATATATGCAAGTATATATACAAAGATAAAAATTTAAATTGAAAGAAAAGTCTTTTTATATTTCTGTTTTATACATTTACTAAAAATCGATCAGCACATACAAACACGCTACATAAGCCATTCCTAACTGTACTCTTTAAAAGGAGATAGATATAAAAAGAATAAACAGTTACAAATTTCGCTGTGGCGCTGGAGCAAAATGTCCGTAAAGTGTCTTTTTTTCTCACCATCTCATTGGTGAAGACCTTCCAAGTCCTCTGAAATGATAAATGGAGAGTTTGCCAGGATTGATGTGGGTCTGATTTTCCTTCTTTTTTTTTTTGTTCATACCTTCAAATTTTTCCTCAAATCATTATATTTTCCTCGCATATTGGCAATAATTCCTCTTCTTTTGTTATGTTTGTCACTAGATTTACTTTAAATGTTGTTAATCTTCAATCATTGATTTTCCTTTTGTTTCGTCCAAAAATATAAAGAAATAGAGAAACGTTAGCAGACTGCTAATGGCCGAAAACCACATGGTAATTGATATGCCATAATAATGTAAAAGTAAGGGAAATAATTTCAGAGTACAAAAGACCAGAAGACTTAAAAACACCACCGACATGGATGTGGCTACGGAACGGATCTGAAAATCAATTTGAATTTCAATTAAGTAAATAGAATTTAAATATCAATTTATATTTTAACTTACCTTGGCCGGAAAGAGTTCTACTAGAACCACAAAAAATATGCCAATAAGACCAACATTACCCAAATAAATAATTAAAATCATCAAGACCAAAGGCAACCAATTGAAATCACTCAAATCATATTGCTGGGCATAGAAGGTGAAGCAGCCAAAGGCTATACAACCCAATCCACAGCCCAGAGTAGAGATCAACATCAATATGCGACGGCCTATAATATCCACAAATATAGTCGATGTATAGACACCAATAATCTGTACAATTCCAATTATTATGGTACAGGTATTAACATCCAAAACTGAGCCAGATGCGGCAAATATATCAGACATATAGTTAATGAAACTGAACACTCCACTAAATTGATATCCCGTAGACAGGACAATTGATGAGCCGAAGGCTTTAATGGCGGGTTTTGTAACTAAAACCAAATAAAAATTAAAGGGGAAATTAGATAGAGTTAAGGACATGTTCAACTATGTAAAACTTACTCAGATCCTTATAGCTTATAGATGTGTTACTTTGAGCCTGTTGGGTCCTTATGGCGCTTTCCAATTCCTCAAATTTTGTTGAGGGTTGTTTTAGGTTTTGGTAATAACGGAACGATTTTTCAGCTTCTATCATTTGGTTACGTTTGATTAAAAATGGCGCCGTTTCCGGTAGCATTAAATTGGCCAGAAAATATGCAACGGGCAAACAAACGGCTAAAAATGGCACAACATGATAAGCCAAATAAGTGCTCAATATATAACCAGCTAGAATTCCTGAATTAACCGATAACATGACCATAGAAGTTAAGGCGCCACGAATTCTAGAAAAATAATATTAAAAATTAATAAATTTAGTTGCTTTATTTGGAAATAATTTGAGTTCGAACCTGCTGTCGGCCACTTCGCTAATAAAAATCGGTACCACCACATAACCAGCTCCTCCTGTAAATCCACAAAGAAAACGTGCTGCATATAGATAACCCACATTTGATGCACAATAGATCAATATCCAAAGACACTATAAAAAAACAATAAATTTAGTTAGTCAATTAATAAATTAAATAATTGTTTTACTTACCGCATTGGGACCAGCCAGAAAATAGATACAAAACTTTCTACCCATTCGTTCTAAAAAAAAAGCTATGGTTAGATTGCCACATAAACTGCCCAATCCCAACATGGAACCCAGCCAGGATATCTCTGATATGCCCACTTCAAAGTCCAATGGAGTTTCCGGTGTGGATATTTTAGTTAAAGTGGGTGATAGCCAACCCACACCGACGCCATGAGCAAATGTTATAATATTAACTAAAAGTGAGATCATAATTTTGAAATTAATGATTCCCCCAATTCGATGAGAGTATATGTAAGTAAGTATTACCTGTAAATGTTGCCAACAATTGATAACGTGTCTGCGGTTGCAGCAAGGAATTCTCAAAAAATCTTGTCATTTTTTTCCTTAATCTTTTACTTTTCACACTTTGTTCCAATTCAACTGGAAGTAAAATTGCGAATGAGCTGCTCGCCTTTTTGTAGGTTCCAAAATATATCAGGTGATATCGTACTGGTTATTAAAGTATCTTTAATTGCCACCATATGGCCCATACTCATTAGTTGTTCTTTCTCTATATAATCGTAAGCCGATTGTACAAAGATTATGGCTGTAAGATTCAAATCATCTCGTTTAGTCTAGGCAAATGTTTAGTTTTCATTTGGCCTGCGGCCAATTGCGAATTTCACAACACAAAGTAAACAATTAAAATTAAGATAAGTTTACTACTAAAGCATTTGTCTAACCGAAGATAAGCAAAGTCAATGACAAAAAAAGGGGGCTTGACTGTCTGCTAAAATAATACTAAGCAATTCTTGATAAACTTTACAATGGATGTAAATAAAGCAAAATACAAGGCTTTACAATAAAATATTTCTAGCGGTAGTCGGATGCTAAATACATATTTCAGAAGAGCGAGAGAGAGAGAGAACTTATGCCATCTATTCGCAGGTTTGTGGATAATAAAATCATGATGCCAGACAGGTTTTAAATCATTTCTAATACCTCTAGTTACCAAAAAAAAAAAAAAATAATAATAAATCCAACTTATTAAAAGACACGCGATTCTTACATATTTAAACATTTTAGTTTTGACTACATCCCCATGTTTTACATTTTGATTTGATACTTGTAAGTATAGCCACTAGTTGGCACTTAGACCTATATGATATGATAGATTATTGTTATTAATTTAGTGATTAAACAACTTATATTAGAGAAACGATTGCTTACAAAAGTCGTTATACTAAGAAAAACATGGTTTTTTTCTGTTTGCAGGCAAACAATCCGTTTTTGTACTCTTGCAGAGGGAATAATAAAGATGGTCATATGTTAATAACGCATAGAAACATGTGTTTACGACCCGATAAAGCATATCTATATTTGATCAGCATTAATAGCCAAGTCAAGCACGTCTGTCTGTTTCTTCGTAACTTTTGGACGTTACGTTTCTTTCACGTGAATCCCAACTGATCCGCTAAATGCCACCACTTCCCAACCAAAGCAACCGAGACGCGGGAACAAACTCTGAAAATACATACAAGTATACTTAATAGGATAGAATAGAAGTTTTTAATAAAGAAAGAGAGATCAGAACGGATCAAATTAATTAAATCATTAAGATTTAACAAGTTGTATTTACACCAAGACTGGAAATTGTAAAGATCAGATTGCAGTGTGTGAATGAAACTCCGTAGTTAAGCTTATTGGATAAGGGACAAGTGAACAAGATCAGAGAATTATAACATACTTAATAAATTAGCTCTACAAATTTTATTTATTTAAAATTTTTTTATAAGTCGTTTTACCTTTTCTATTTATAATTTACAATAATATTAAACCGCAAAAATTCATATTATTTTATTGAAGAGTTTTTAGTTAACAAAAAAAAATCAGTACATTAAAAGATAACACAACTAGATATATATATTTCTTACAATATTCAAGAGAAATAGAAATTAATTATTTTATTTAAATTCTGCCACTTAAAATTCATCCACTGATCCTTTTTTGCATAACAAACTCGATATTAATCCACAATCATGGACTTGCCTTTGGTTTCCGGCAAAAAGATCAAAAAGTATAAAAATGTTGCCAGACCAGAAAAACCTGAAAACCACATGGTCACGGTTATGCCCCAATGATGAATCATTAGTGGAAACAATTTCAAAGTAGCAAAAATGACGCCACTTCGAAATACGACTGAAATAGACGTTGCCAAGGATCGTACCTGTAAAACAAAAACAAAATAATATAATAGAAATACTAAAAACATCTAGAATATTTTACTTACCTTGGCAGGGAAATTCTCAACAAGAACCAGAAAAAATAAACCATCAAGTCCTACAGTGCCCAGATAGACCAGAAGGACCATCAATACTAATGGAACCCAATTCCATCCACTCAAATCATAGTTCTGGGCATAATATGTGAAGAAACCAAATAGAACGCAACCCAAACCGATGCCAAAGGTTGAGATTAACATGAGTATGCGTCTTCCAACAATATCCACACACATGGTTGAGGTATAAACGCCAACAATTTGAAAGGCTCCAATAATAATTGTACAGGTATTGACATCGAATACCGAACCAGATGCCTCAAATATCGTGGACATGTAATTAATGAAACTAAATATTCCACTCCATTGATGACCCAACGAGAGTACAAGAGCAGAGGCAAAACCTTTTAGTGCGGGTTTGGTTACTAATCAGAAATAAATATTAAAATTAGTTAAATGAATATTATAATATTAGCTGATACTTACACAAATCCTTAAAGCTCACTGTAATACTACTCAGGGCCTGTTGTGCAGCTATATTCGAGCGTAATTCATCGAAATCCGTCTTAAACGATTGCTCCTCATCATTCTGTTTATGATTCTTATAGAATCTAAAGGATTTCTTTGCTTCCATCTCTTTGCTTTGCTTAATTAAATAGGATGGCGTTTCGGGTAGCAGAAAAGCAGCCAAAAAGTACAAAAACGGCAAACAAACTGCCAACAGGGGTACAACATGATAGGGTAGATGACTACTGAGTATATATCCAGCTAGAACACCAAAATTTACCGATAACATGACCATGGAACTCAGGGCACCACGTATCCTTAAATAATTTGCAATTATATATTTATATAATCAAATATACTTGCTCGTATATGTTGGAATGAGGTCACTTACCTGCTATCAGCGATTTCACTGATAAAAATTGGCAAAACTAAATAACCACCTCCACCCGTAAATCCACATAGGAAACGTGCTACATATAGGAATCCAACATTTGGGGCAAAATAGATAAAGATCCACATACACTAACAAAATGCAAAAATATAATCATTTATGTATTATAAAATGTTAAATTTAATAGAATTATTTTCACTTACCATTTTGGGAACTGCCAATAGATGGATGCAAAACTTTCTACCCATTCGTTCCAAAAGGAATGCTATAGTTAAATTGCCACACATGCTACCTAAACCCAACATTGAACCCATCCAGGATATTTCATCAATATTAACTTGAAAATCCAGCGGTGAATCGATAGTAGATATTTTTGTTAGGGTTGGCGATAGCCAGCCTACACCAATACCATGAGTAAATGTTATAATATTCACTGAAAACAAAATTAAATCAATTCTACATAACCTGAATGGATAATTCTATATATTACCTAAAATTGTTGCCAACAGCTGATACCGTGTCCTGGGCTGCAGCAGGGAATTTTCAAAATATTTTAACATTTCTGATTACACTTCTAACAACTTAAGCTATTACAATAAGGTTAATGTCTGCTGGATGCCCCTGAGTCGTTGTGTTTATGTGAAGGTATTCAGATACCAACTGATTGCTTGGTTTCTCCAGCGAGCGTCACGAAGCATTTTTTTCTCTTTAAGTTATGGCATACTTTTAAGTTTCTAGATAACGTTATGTTTTTTTTTTTTTTTTATTGTAGTAAGCAGATTCCTAATAATCAAAATGGACATTATCTTGAATTTCTTGAGAAACCAAAAAAAGTACGCCATTTGTAATGATTTGGAGATTTATGTAATTGATTGCAGAGTCAATAATACTAAAGGACATGGCTAAAATTAACATTTATTAACTCTTAATAATAATATTAACAAACTCTCTTACTCAAATCTCTGGCAGAATCTTATAATCGATATTTATGCAAATTGAAGAAGTTGGAAATAGTACGATACGTGCGATATTTATGTATTATCCTTTTTATAACCTTGCAGAGGGTATAATAAAATTGGTCAGATGTGTGTTACGCATAGAAATAATCGTTTCCGACCCCATAAAGTATATATATTCTTGATCAGCATCGAAGCCGAGTCGATATGACCATGTCCGTCTGTCCGTCTATCTGTTTCTTCGTTCTATTTCGAACTTAAATTTTGAGCTACGTGAATAAAAGTCATATCATTCTCTTCATTGATCTTTTATCCAAATCAAGTTTAGGAATTGGTAGGATCGGACAACTATAAGTTATAGAAAAATAGGAAAGATCAGAACTTTTTTGTTTTTTGAGATATTTGCCAAATTTGGCACACAGATTACAATTCTACTTTTACATCATATCAGTAAGTTTGAATCAGATCGGATAATAAACACCGGCATAAATCAATAAAATCAATGAATCAACCCCTATCAGCATCAGTATATATGCATATGCAGCCAATTAAATACGTTTATATTTGCTTTTATATATGCGTACACAAACAACATACAGGGAAACATGCAAACATACATACATATATGCGAACACGTGCTTGAAAAAACTACAAGCTGAGTGCGAAACAGAAAGAGACAGAAAACTATTTGTATTGTATCGGCACGGCCGAAGTTTGCTTTTTTGATATTTTTTTATTTTATAATTTTACTATAATATTAGGAAACCTGCATTTCTAATAATTAGATTAAATTAAAAATACATTTCAATTGTTTTTATTTTTTAATAATAAAAAAACTTTTTAAAAAAGATTTGACATCTATGTATATCAGATTGTTTCGAAAGCGGTCCGGTACTCACTGCTTTTTTAGAGGAAAATTTAAGACGATTCCTTATTTGCTGTCAATACGGATTTCAAGAGGTAGTTTAAATCTAATAGATATATTCCAGAATATTAAGTTTGATTAGGATTTATCTGAGTTCTTTGCATGAACGATCATAATATTAATTTGATATTTGCTGTTTAATTTCAATTTCACATTATTTTATTAAAGAGTTTTTAGTTAGCGAAATAAAATCAGTACATTAAAAGATAACACAACTAGATATATATATTTCTTATAATATTCAAGAGAAATAGAAATTAAATATTTTATTTAATTTCTGCCACTTAAAATTCATCCACTGATCCTTTTTAGTATAACAAACTCGATATTAATCCACAATCATGGACTTGCCTTTGGTTTCCGGTAGAAAGATCAAAAAGTATAAAAATGTTGCCAGACCAGAAAAACCTGAAAACCACATGGTCACGGTTATGCCCCAATGATGAATCATTAGTGGAAACAATTTCAAAGTAGCAAAAACGACGCCACTTAGAAATACCACTGAAATTGATGTTGCCAAGGATCTTACCTGTAAAACAAAAACAAAATAATATAATAGAAATACATACTACAAACATCTAGAATATTCTACTTACCTTAGCCGGGAAATTCTCAACAAGAACCAGAAAAAATAAACCATTAAGTCCTACATTGCCCAGATAGACCAGAAGGACCATCAATACTAATGGAACCCAATTCCATCCACTCAAATCATAGTTCTGGGCAGAATATGTGAAGAAACCAAATAGAACGCAACCCAAACCGATGCCAAAGGTTGAGATTAACATGAGTATGCGTCTTCCAACAATATCCACACACATGGTTGAGGTATAAACGCCAACAATTTGAAAGGCTCCAATAATAATTGTACAGGTATTGACATCGAATACCGAACCAGATGCCTCAAATATCGTGGACATATAATTAATGAAACTAAATATTCCACTCAATTGATGACCCAACGAGAGTACGAGAGCAGAGGCGAATCCTTTGAGTGCGGGCTTGGTTACTATTCAGAAATAAATATTAAAATTAATTAAATGAATATTACAATATTAGCTGATACTTACACAAATCCTTAAAGCTCACTGTAATGCTACTCAGGGCCTGTTGTGCAGCTATATTCGAGCGTAATTCATCGAAATCCGTCTTAAACGATTGCTCCTCATCATTCTGTTTATGATTTTTATAGAAGCTAAAGGATTTCTTTGCTTCCATCTCTTTGCTTTGCTTAAGTAAATAGGATGGCGTTTCGGGTAGCAGAAAAGCAGCCAAAAAGTACAAAAACGGCAAACAAACTGCCAACAGGGGCACAACATGATAGGGTAGATGACTACTGAGTATATATCCAGCCAGAACACCAAAATTTACCGATAACATGACCATGGAACTCAGGGCACCACGTATCCTTAAATAATTTGCAATGATGTACTTATATAATCAGATATATATAGGTCACTTACCTGCTATCAGCGATTTCACTGATAAAAATTGGCAAAACTAAATAACCACCTCCACCCGTAAATCCACATAGGAAACGTGCTACATATAGGAAACTAACATTTGGGGCAAAATATATAAAGCTCCACATACACTAACAAAATGCAAAAATATAATCATTTATGTATTATAAAATGATAAATTAATAGAATTATTTTCACTTACTATTTTGGGAAGTGCCAATAGATGGATGCAAAACTTTCTACCCATTCGTTCCAAAAGGAATGCTATAGTTAAATTGCCACACATGCTACCTAAACCCAACATTGAACCCATCCAGGATATTTCATCAATATTAACTTGAAAATCCAGCGGTGAATCGATAGTAGATATTTTTGTTAGGGTCGGTGATAGCCAGCCCACACCAACACCATGAGTAAATGTTATAATATTCACTGAAAACAAAATTAAATTAATTACATAACCTAAATAGATAATTCTATATATTACCTAAAATTGTTGCCAACAGCTGATACCGCGTCCTGGGCTGCAGCAGGGAATTTTGTAAATATTTTAACATTTTCTGAATAGACTTGTTCTGACTGCACTTCTAACAACTTAAGCTATTACAATAAGGTTAATGTCTGCTGGATGCCCCTGTGTCGTTGTATTTATATGAAAGTATTCAGATACCAGCTGATTGCTTGGTTTTTCCAGCGGGCGTCACACAGCATTTTTTCTCTTTAAGTTATGGCATACTTTTAAGTTTCTAGATAACGTCGGTGTTTTTTTTTATTGCAGTAAGCAGATTCCTAATAATCAAAATGGACATTATCTTGAATTTCATGAGAAACCAAAAAAATTACACCATTTGTAATGATTTGGAGATTTATGTAATTGATTGCAGAGTCAATAATACTAAAGGACATGACTAAAATTAACATTTATTAACTCTTTATAATAATATTAACTTTATTACTCGAACCACTTCCAGAATCTGATAATCGATATTTATGTAAATTGAAGAAGTTGGAAATAGTACGATATGTGCGATTTTTATGTATTATCCTTTTTAAATGTGAATTTCTTAGAAGTTAGATAACTGTGCGATTTTAGTTCAGTTTGTATGTTGCGCCAATAAATAGGCAACACTTTGTGATATTTAGCCATTACACAAACCGCTTGTACAAGCTTTTAATAGAGGAATTTTTCAGAAATGCACACACATAAACCTCATCTCAATCTAAATCTAAATTTGGTTAATAAAATACATATACAAAAAGAGTATATAATCTAATTTGGAAAACCTTATTAGAATAAAAGTTAAATTTTCTCTAAGCCCAATTCCAAGTTACCAAATAATTTGATAAATTTGATCAACACAAATTAGGTTTAATAAAAATATTAATTTTATATTTTACTGATTACCTATGGCCAGTGTAAGTTTTCTTTAAAATTCTATTTCGTAATGGTTGTGGTAAATTATATATATTTGCCAAAGAGACAATGTGAAAAGGAAATACGAACATCGGCCGTGCCGAATCATCTAGTTTTATCTGTACCTGTAACTAAACCCTAAGGTATAGTGTACTTTTGTAATAATAATTGTAAAACTATTAATTATTCTATAATCTTTTTTGTGTAAAAAGCGAAATTTATATGATAAATTTAAGATAATGTTAGCCGAAGTAAAACAATATTAGTTAAGGTTAACATAATTATTTAAATTGTCTTGTCGATAGCATTTTATTAGATCGTTACTATTAGAGAAGTTTTCCACCGATCCAAGGGAGTTAACTGAAAAAATATATTTTCTGTTCCGATCATCATGACAATAAAGAATATATATACTTTATATGTGCACATAGGTGTAGTTAAATTTAAGCTCTACAATAAAATTCTCGAACATTTATTTGATCCTTTGTTTGCTCATTAATCTTTTTGCATATTTAGAATGGTAATTGTGCCATATCCTGCTTAAAGCAGGTATCTATTAGCTATATAATAGTCATAGAAGTATGTCAACTCATATGATCAAAGCTAATTTTCTGTAAATTAAAAGAATGAACTACTATTATATACAATAAAGATAGATACAACCTTTATATACATATATATATACATGTATATATATATATATTTATTTTGTTAAACATTAATATATATACTTTATATGTGATATGCAGATATCTAAGTATATCATATTAGTAATAGAAGTAGCCAACTTAAAAGACCAGGACTAATTTTTAAATTTAAAGAACTAGTATTGTGCATATTTATATACAATATAGATAATACAACCTTTATTTAAATATAAATATATATATATATTTATATATATATATGTTTAAATTTTTTTCCAAAGTTAAAGGCCAAAAGGAGGAAAAAAAAACAGATTGTTTTAACTCACATTGATTTATACCAAAATAGGTGTTTGTTTATGAAAAAAAAAAAACATGAGCTAAAAGATTTTCTTTATTGGTCCACAGATAAGAGACATTTTTTATTTTATTTATTTATATATTTTTTTTTGAGATTTTATGGTTGATTTTTGATGAAAACAATAACAATACAATTGAATTAATGCAACGAATACTATAAGTTGGCCAAAAGGGTTTCAATTGTCTTCCCCTTGGTCTCTGGGACAAAAATGGCAACAAATAGAGCACCCAAAAAGGAGAAGGTGGCAAATAGGAACACGGTACCATGCATCCCCATGGAGTCAGTAAGAAGTGGGACAGCCTAAAAATAAGATAAATTATTTAAATTAAATAAATTTAATAAATTATAGCACATACACACACATACCTTAATTGTACCAGTAGCAATAACCCAAAGCAATGACATGCACAGCATATTAGCCATATTTCGTATCTTGGGTGGCATTATCTCTGATATGACCAAGAATGGCAATGATAACATTCCCCAGGCGGCAATGAAGAGCATAAAGGAGAATCCAGCCACAGGTACCCAATTGAAGGTGCTTGTGTCATAGCCCAATAACTTTAAATAGCTATAGGCACCCATTGAGCTCTGGCCAAAGCAGATGCCCACAGCAGAGATTAATAATAAGATTTTCCGACCTAATCTCTCCACAAGAATTGTTGCAAAATATGTGCCAACCACTTGAATGGCTCCCACTGCGATGGCACATATCTTTGGAGGTAGATTTGATCCAGATTGCTCAAAGATTACGGCCGTATAGTTGAGCAAGGCAAAGCAGCCGCACATTTGATTGAAAAAAACCAGACCTAAGCCAATGTAGAAAGCCTTTCTGGCCTTGGGTTCGGCTGGAATAGTAAGATTATCATAAGCAAAATTTAGTTTACCATGAATAAGGAAGATGCTCACCAAAATCTGCCCAGGTAACACCCGTATCTTTTTCATCGTTCAGTTCATTCGCATCGGCATCTTTTTCTGTTGGTGCTCTAAGTTTTTGCAATTCTAATTGCAACTCTTCGGTTAGATCCTTTGAGGCTCTTGTCCTTATATTGCGATAATATCTCAAGGATAATTCCGCCTCTTCGACTTTATTATTTTGTGCCAAATGCTGCGGTGTCTCCGGCATAAACCAAAAACAGGCCACAAACAAAAATGAGAAAGTTGAAAAAATCCAGGCCACAGTGGCATAGTTAAAGTAGTAACCCAATATAAAGGCCAACAGTACACCGACATTACAGGTCAGCACCAAAAGAGTACCAATTACTCCACGTATACTGTAAAGATATACATAAATCAAATATATAGTCACTACACTAACTGGATATATAATAAGTAACAAGTATTTTACTACTGACCTGTCCTCAGCTAATTCGGCCGTGTAAATTGGTATGACGGCAAAGCAACCGCCTCCAGCCGCTCCACCTATAAAGCGTGCTGCTATCAAATGCATGGGATTACGTGCAAAGGGTATTATAATCCAACCCACCTAATAAAATGTTAAGATAAGAAACTTGATTTCATTTCATAAAATTATAAAATTTTTAACATACCAAAGCTGGAAGTGCCATCCAGAGGAGGCATTGCTTTCGTCCAATACGATCCGCCAGCCATGCGAATAATATTGTTCCAATAATACCGCCCAAGCATATTGTGGATGCAACCCAACCCTGATCCTGTGATGACAGAGGTCCTGTTTCCAGGGGACTTGTCTCCGATGCCAATTCCAAGAAACTAGATGATGGCCAACCACAAAATGCACCATACGATATGCTGATTATGTTCACTATTAGCGAAAAACAATTTAAATCATTTTCGATTTTCAGTCAGTTCAACATCATTTTCCAGGTTTATAACTTTTCAATTTCAATGAAAATAATTTAATTAAATAGCCTAAATCTGTGATGGAATTTTGAAGGCTTGTAATTCGATGAAATTCCAATTAGGTAATGGATTTCGAAAATTAATTGCGATGCTCCAAATGTAATATTATTTACTCAACTCGAATTACATTTAAAAAAATGTTCAAACAAAAATAATTGCATTTCACAGATTTTGTATTTAAATTCTACTAACCACATACTGCAGCCAAATATTGATATTTCACACTGCCAGAATCACCGGAAACCATTGTAATTTATTAATTTGTACGTACAGATATAACAGATTTACATTTATTTATATGTATTTGTATATATTTATTTAGATTAATTATTTATTTAGACATTCATTTCCCTCTTTATACATAGTATACCCTTTTTGGTTTACTTTTCGTTTTAATGTTATAGCGTTACGCTTGCCCGTGGCCAACTAAACGAGCCCAGTTGTTAGATGATAACTTATATATAATTCATTAAAATCGTAAATGAAAACAGTAGATTGTAAGCTATCGGGAGAGAGATTATAGCACAAACTGTGCATGTAAAGAATCTGTATGTTTGTGTGTGTGTGGATGTGTGTGGATTTCTCTTATCACTGACATTATGCTGGAGAGCAATATGAAAAATAACAACAAATATAGACATTTATTATATACTATATAAACATATACACAGTAGAGAAAAAGTTCAAATATATCAATACTTACTTGATCTCAGCTGTCTCTTTATAATTATATTAAATATATACATAGATTTGTTTTAAATATTCATTATAAAATTCATCAGTCTGGGTTTACTTTTTACTTTTTTTTTAATTTTTCTACTTATTCCAATTGATTTAACTTGTTGAACTTTCTTTAAATCTTCTTTAACATTTCTAGCAATATAAATATAATGAAAGTATATATGTATCTATATATATATACCTGTTTCTAGAATAATTCTTCACATTTTCTTTCATTTTCCCCCACATAGTTATTTGTAAATATTTAATTTATGTATAATTTTTTTAAAGACTTTTACAAAATAATTTTTATTTAAGACAAAAAATGTATTCATTTAATTATTTAAAACAAAAAAAATTTCTCTATATATAGAATATATATTATAATAATTCAAAATAACAAATAAGAATGCAACATTTAAAATTAAACAAAAATTAATAACAGAAATATTAAAAGTAAAGTTTCAATTAAAAAATGAGTACATATATAATTTATCTGTTCCTTTTTTGTATCTGAAATTCTTTGTAAATTTTTAATGAAATAAATGAAATATATATTATATTTTTTGTAAATTTGGAATGTATTATATTTAATTTAGAAGAACAATGTTATTTATTATTATATTAATAAAAACTAAAAACCTATACATATATTATAACATAGATAGATATATGTATGTTGATTTTTTTGTTTATTATTATTTATTTTTGATTATAACAATAACAATTATTTGTCACAGTGTATTATACATGCATATATGGGTATATATGGGGTATATAATTCTAATTACCCTAGTACAAGTAGTGTAAATTCGTTTACTGTTGATTTCGTTGTTTTTATTTTGTTATTTTCCTGATTTGATATGCATTTGGCGTCAATATAATAGAGGAGTGTCTCTGTGATGGGTGCGCATTTTAACCATTGCCAATCAACCACCCAACCACCCACCTACTACTACTGTTCCCATCGTTTTTATTTTTTACAACAAACGTGTGTCTATCTCTCTCCGAGTAACTAGTTTGCCGTATCAGTAGCTCAAAGATTAAACATTGTGATTATAAATTTTATACAAATAGAGTGACACGTTGCCCGTCACTATACTACTCTGCTCTATTGTGGAATCTTTAAAGCTGAAATATATATATTCACAATAAAAGGCGTAAATTTAGGAATACTTGTGGCGACGTTCCGGGATATGAAAAGATTAAATCTGCTAGTGTTTACCATGTGTAGAGAAAGTGATGCCTAAACCATATTAAGTGCAATTAGTTGCAGATTATGTACACTGAGAGAGTAATGTGGAAAAGATAAATCTCACGCTATCTCTTTCATAATGTTCTCGGTAATCTTGTCTGCCTTTTCCATTTATTATTGAAGGTCTTTGCCAAGAAATCCTACACTATGGCAACGATAAGATAACTTATAAAGTAGCAAAATTAAATAAACATTAACACGTTTCCAAATGAGAAAAAGTGCTCTGACGAAGAATTACTATTTCATCAGAGGCCATCCACCATACAGTGAATCCGGTAAAGACATATCTTTTTCTCGAAAATTACGAGTAATTGATGGTGAAAAAAAGCATTGCATACCTTTAAGAGTCGTTGAATTAAAATTTTACTAAGCATCCTAAAAGAGATATCCTATTACAAAAAGTGTGCACTTAAATATGGGAGGCAATATGTCCGTTCGTAACGGTTGTTATCTTAGCCACTCCACCCCCATCATCCACATAACCCAGTTCCCTTTGCACAGATGATGGGCGACGATTCCTTGTCTCTGGCAACAAAGGCATAGAAATTAGACCCAAAACTATACTGGCAGCCGCAAAAACCCATAGATATAGTACCAGACCAGGGGCAATTGTTGTCTTTACTGCATTGAAGGCCTACAAAAATAATTAATTATAATGTGTACAAAAGACAAATGATAGAAATTCCGATGATTTACCTCAATCATGCCAAAGAGTAGCAGCCAAGAAACGGCAGAGGCCAAAGAATAGAGGACATCGTGAAGCTGTTCCAAAATACAAATGAAATATTTGATTGCATTTATTTATTTAATTAAAGAGGAATTTCACATAAACCTAAGCAACGGACAAATACTCAAATCTCTGATAGACTTTTTTTTAACAATTAAAATTAATACATAAAAATTTTCTTTTAAAAACACTTACAAACTTCTACACAAATTTGCTAGCATTTTAAATAAAATTGCAAATAATAAACAATTGAATTCTGTTTACCATAGATGATCGAATTTTTTTTGCAAGAATTTTTAGCTAATAAATTTATTCTACTTAATTTTGGTACTTACCTTTGTTGGCAGAACTTCGCTGCTAACCACAGCGGCCAATGGATAAAGGCCAAAACTGACAAAGGCCAACTGAACGGCTAGCAAAGTAATGGGCAAATATTGATCAAACCAGGATCCCAACATCCACTCTTTGCCAAATTGCTTGAACAAGGCCAAAATAATGACCGAAGCAGCCGCCATTAATGAGGAAATGCAAAGCAGCAGCTAAAAAAAAATTTGTTTAATCAAAGATTAAGGATTTGGTAACCAAATCAAATAGTACTTACTTTTCGTGGCAACTGGGGACCAATTAGTCGGGCAAACAGACCACCCACACACTGGGCAACAGCCAACAGAACATAATTAACTTCCGTGGAATAGCCTGTCCTACCCAGAAAATCGGCTGCATAATTGAGTTCAACAAAGACGCCGCTCAATTTGGCACAAACCGTTAGTAGGAAACTTACAAATGTCAGGCGAACTATATAACCATTTGACATTGGTGACGGTCCAATTCCACTTTTGCCCGTACGCTGCAGCTCTGCCTTGAACTCGGCCAATTCGGATAGATAATCCGGTTGCTCGCGATCATCAATGTCGCGTATGCCACGGAACCAACGCAAGGACTTTTCCAAACAGGGTACATTACCCTTGCGTAAATAAAAATGCGGACTTTCCTGAACAAAAGGAAAAGTCATCGAAAATACAAAGGAGACAGCACATCCCACCATATTGACAAAATTGTATGGCACATAGAAGCCCAGTATGAAGCCAACAAGAATACCTAATGTGCGCCATAATTCAATGGTAAATGTCAAACTGGCTGCCTTTTCACGACTTTCCGCGAATTCGTTTATATATATTGGCAGGACAACAAAGGCAGCTCCAGCTGCGGTGCCAGCAAAGAGACGCGATGCGTAGATGTGCACAATGTCGTAGCCAAAGTGAATACAGAACCAGCCAACCTAATAAATCAATAAGATTTTAAGATACTTTTAAATATTAACAAATATAATGGGTTTGGTTTGTAGTTTTCGAAAAAATTCACTTGAACAGTTACACGATAACTTTGATTCATGCATATGTCACTTTGAGGACCATTTTATAGTTCTATATTTTTAAGAATTCATCGATATTTACTTACAATCTGTAACAGGCCGGCCGACAAAAGCACCGATTTGGGTCCAATGCGATAAGCTAACCAACCCGAGCATAGAGCTCCTATTGATGCACTAAGAAAGAGGTAGCCCGTCAACCATGCTGTGCCAACAGGATCTGTGGCTCGGTTCAAGGGCGTATCCTCTTCCGATTCATAGAGTGTCATGTGAGCGGGGGTGATGCCAAACATAAGTCCAAAATTAAAACATAAAATGCTGCCTGAACAGAGAAATAATCTTCTTGTAGTGGTTAAAGTTAAATCATCTTTTACGGCAAAGTGACTCACCCACAGCTGTGGTGACACTCTGAATGGCAGAGCCACTTATCCTCTCGGGCAGACACATAATGGAATTGTAGTGTCACCGGCGCTTGAGGACTAGAATATTTTTTTTTCTTTTCAAAAAATCCGAGTAATTCGAATAATTGTGTACTGTTTGCTTCGCGCTGCACTTAAGGCTTAACTGAGAATCATTAAATGGCTGCTGTGCGCTATTTATGGCAACAATATGGCATTAAAGTCTTCTTATCTCGAGATAAGAATGTAAAAATCTGGACAAGGCAACGGTTTCACCGTTTTTGTAGTAATTTGAGGTCTGCAGAGTTGTGCGCACCGCAACATGAACCCGCCAGACACAGACCAACAAGTAGCAACCGCACAATTTTTTTTTTATTTAGTTGACAAATATTATGAGTAACATGTATGCAGATATATATTTGCACAACGTGAGTCTACACAGCGATCCGATGAGCGATAAGATGTGATGAGCTGAGGCAAAAAAATCTAAGTGTTGATGTAGAAATCTCCTAGAAAACAGAACCGAATGGGAGCTGTCATGAGGGATGTTCACGCAACAACAAAGAAATCGTTTAATTAAAATGGGAACAAAAACAGTAGCAAATCAATTAAAAACAATTAAAATGAACAGAGAAGCCTGGTAAGCGGGTAACAAAATCTATAATGTGTCATGGTAGATCTATACCTTTTACAACGTTTGCACTGTGTGTTACATAAAAACGTGAAAAGTAATTCTGTGGAAACTAAATTATTTTTTAACTATAGAAACCACTCACTTTACTATTTAACAGAGACAATCAACTTTTGTAACTGCCATTTTAAATTTAAAATGAATTGCAGCGATACTTGGGATCTTCGAAACGATCAGTGTGCCCATATTTATCTTCTCAAGTATCGATTGAGGGTTCCGTTTAAAACAGCTGATTTTAATGAGTTTTAACAGAACTAAATGAGTTTAACAGAACCAAATGAGTTTTAAGACAACAAAATGATTTTATTTTGTTATTATTAATTATTAATTAATTAAGTAAAACAATGTCTGGTGCTAATGCAAATATCAGTGAAAAGCAAAATGCCTGGCGCTGTCAGAAGTTAATATTGGCTCAAAAAGTTCAGTGAGTAAATTGTGGCAACGACCACTTTCGTATTTTGTTTTAAAGTTTGTTCATACAAATGTAATGGGTAATCTGCTTTTATTATCCGTAACACCGCAGGCATTTAAATTCCTCCATAGAACATTCTGTGCTAAAAGAACATGAAAATAAATGTAAAGCGAAAACCAGAGAGAAATATTTTCAAGATTGCATCGCTCGTTGTAAAACAATGGTGGAGCAGTCCCGACGCAGTGCACCAAATGTGAACACATTTAATATTCAGTTAAACAAAAGCATTGAATTTGAGCCCCCATGTCGTGGATTATATGAGAGTTGCATGTACGATGAGCTTAGTCCAACAGATTTGCACCGCACCAATCATAAAACTGAGTCCATTGTTGGCCTAAACCCCTCCAAGCGACAATGTGATGGAACTATGATTCAGAGAAGCCCGAAGCCGTCGCTAATGGATATCACAATATCAGGGTCATTAACAACGTCTGCAAACATTCCATTGCCATGTCAAAACCCAACCATATCTCAGTCTGTGGATTTAGTTTCTACGAGTGGAGTGTTTCGTACCGCACGCGAACAACAGGTCCTCAATGAAGTGCAGGTTGGTGCCGTTTTGCCTTTATCTTTTAGACTTCCTAATTCTGACTCTCCTTTTCCATTAAGAAAAAAAACCAGCAGAGAAATGGATATAGCACTAAAACTGCTCCATGTGACTTGATGAATTTTCAAAAAAAAACGCTTGGCGTGCGACGCAATGTGAACTCGTCCTTTGTACAGCCGACAGGACAAAAGGAAAAGAAAGAAATTGAAAGGTAAAATGTCTACAAAGAAAACTACTTTACTATTAATTAATTGGTATTTAATTCCACAAATTTCCCATTTTTTTTAAAGTCACCTACCATTAAAAGGTTCGGCAATAGCTAGCAAAGGCCCCAGCCTTGTGGCTGATATTCCTGCGTCTCTGGCTAATTTAGACACTCAAATGGTAGAACAAATTATGCAGGAATCAATGCACAATTTTAAGAATATTGGCAAGTCGTGGTCACAATTTGTAAAAGTTTACAAACAGTTTCTAATGTAAATAAAAAACTTTCTTTTTGTTACCCTATAGCTTGGGATGATATTGCCGGTTTGGAGTCCGCTAAATCTACATTTCTTGAAGCGATTATTCTTCCTTTACGTCGTCCTGATTTATACACAGGAGTGCGATGTCCACCTCGGGGTGTATTGCTGTTTGGTCCTCCCGGTACGGGCAAAACATTAATAGCCAAGAGCATTGCTTCGCAGGCCAAGGCCAAGTTCTTTAGTATAAATCCATCCAGTCTCACATCGAAATGGGTGGGTGAGGGTGAGAAGCTAGTTAGGACATTGTTTGCCGTAGCCGCTGCCCATCAGCCAGCTGTAAGTTGTTTACTTTAATGCAATTACTATTACTTAAACTTACCAACTCGTTCATAGATTATTTTCATTGACGAAGTTGATTCACTGCTGTCCAAACGCTCAGGCAATGAGCATGAGAGTTCATTACGATTAAAAAATGAATTTCTTATACACTTGGATGGAGCAACAAGCAGTGAGGAAAATCGTATTTTAGTAATTGGAGCTACCAATCGGCCGCAGGAATTGGATGAAGCTGTACGTCGCCGTTTTGTCCGGCGTTTATATATTCCATTGCCAAACAAAGATGCGCGTCAGCAAATCATTGTAAAGATTATTAGCCAAGTCAAGCATAATCTGATGACGCACGAAATCGAAAAATTGGCTGAGACAACTGATGGTTACTCAGGCGCTGACGTTGATAGTTTGTGTCGCTATGCATCTATGGCACCGCTTCGCGGGTTAAGCGCAACAGAAATTGATAATATTGAAGCGCAGCAGGTATATAAATCTTTAGCTTAACTTTTGCTTGTTTCTTTGCTGAACTGAATAAATTTATTCGCAGTTGCCTTCAGTAACCAAGGAGGATTTTAGTCAGGCCCTTAAATTTATTTCAAAAAGTGTTTCCGCTGATGATATTGAACGTTATGAAAGCTGGAATAAAATCTATGGCGTAAAGCATTAAACTAACCCATTAATTAAAGTATGTTCACAAACTTTAATTTGTATACTTTTTTGAATATGTAACAAGTAACTTTCATGCTTACAAAGTTTGTATTTTTAAATATTGTTTGTTGAAAAACTCACAGCACATAAAATTTAATTTCGTATACAGCAGGATAAAGTTAGCGTTAAAATAAAATCAATAATATAACTTATAAATTAAATTATTTAGTATTAAGACTTTGTTCCTACATATTTGCACACTTTATAAAAGCATATCAAAAAGAGCTTGGATTCACATATAGATTACATTTGCTATTAACATGGAAATGTTTTCTTAATTGATTTATTCAATAACGTTTTCTACTGGTCTATATATGTATATTACGTAACTCTAATTTGTTAAGGAAATTGTTCGGAAAATAGGTTTTTGTTTGAACGAATTTACTTATTTTGAACTTTTGTAAATTAATTTAACCAGTAGAAGATCGTTTATTTTGCTAACAATAGACAAATAGATAGCAAACATACATCTTTATCTATAATTTGTAACTAGATATGTACACGAATTTTCTAAACTGAAATCTCTTAATTTCACTTTAATAAAAATATCTTAGATAATATGTAAAATACCTTAATTTTAATTCTCTTTAATCGGTGGAAACACATAATCATCACTCAGACTGTTAATATCCACATATGTGGTTTTCGGGCTTAATACCTTATATAGAGCATCGAATGTGGGCCGCTCCTCTGGATCTTCGAGCCAACATTGTAGCATTATAGTGTACACCTGGGGTGTACAAATCTCAGGACGTTCTAAACGATTCCCAGCCATCAGAAATGGTATTAATTCGCTATTACTTATAGTTGGATACGGTGACGCTCCCAATGTACCAATCTCCCAAAGAACTACACCGTATGCCCAAATGTCACTTTTGCTCGAATAAAGATTATCACGGATTGCCTCGATGGACAACCAGCGTAAGGGAAGCTAAAAAAAACCACTGTTAAACCCAAATTTGACAATTGTATTTAACTTTTTAGATATTTACCTTTCTTGTTTTTGTATTCGTATAGACGCCATGTCTGGAGAGACCAAAATCTGATATCTTTAAGGTCTTATTATGGTCAATTAGTACATTGCGGGCAGCCAAATCGCTATAAATTAGAGGTTTAAGAGTAATTGAGACAGTTTGGTCAGATGTTATGAACCAAATCGTTCCATGTGCTAGCTTACCGATGCGTTATCTCTTGGTCTTCCAAGAATCGCATACCATTTGCAATCTGTAGAGCAAAGTTATGCAATTCCTTATTATCCAATAGATATTCAAATGGTGGCTCCTCATTCTCCACAATTGTATATGTGGCTGCAATTAAAAAACGGAATTAATGCTGCAAGCTTAAATTTAAAATTTTTCTCACTTACTCTCGGCAAAGGATGTTTTTGGTTCCCTTGAATGGTGATTGGCCCCACCATTCATTCTAATCTGTGACAAAGCAGGTGGGACGGAATTGTCGGAGCCTTCAGGATCAATTGTTTGACTGGATGCTTTTAATTCAATGTAGTTGACATTCTGTAAGTTGTTCATAGTACCAACTGAGTTGCTGGTTGAGTTGCCCATCTGAATGGGTTTGCAACTCGTGTAGTTGGCATTGGGATGTCGAGTTTTGCTAGCCTCTTGACGAGCAGTACGTAAATAGCTAAGCTGAAAAATGCAGTAAAACTTCATTATTTTACATATGTACACATGTACTATGATAACATACCAAATTGCCACGTCCCACATACTCCATAATCATTAGGTAAGGAGCCTTTATAGTGCAACAGCCCAAAAAGCAAACCACATTATGATGTGTACCCACACCCTTGAGCATCTCAATTTCGGCTAAAAATTCTCCAACCTCATCCGCCGTCGGATTGGCTTTACAAAGTGTAAACATAAATTATAATCCATATTTCGATTGAAATTATTAACTTACGTTTTAATTGCTTTACGGCCACAATTGTGGTTCCCCGCATGCGGCGTAAATTAGAGGCAGATGCCTCATGTACATAGCCAAAGGCGCCTTCGCCCAACATGCGTCCAATTCGTATAGCCGAGTGTGGCACCTCAAATATATCAGCCAGACCCAGAGCTTGCGATTGCTATGAAATGACCAAAGAATTATTAAAGCATTAAAAATTAAATTCCTATTGAGATCCCCTTTTTACCTCCACATATTTATCCACATAGTTGATGTTATCTTCCATTCTAGAAATTGAAGTAAAAAGGGAAACACAAATTTTAACGTAATTTGTCATTTAATTGAAGGATCTAAAAACTCACTCTATAGCTGACGTAGCCAAGGACTGCAAATAAATTTCCTCATTTTGAATTTTGGCCTTTGTTTGTGCACGTCGACGACGAAATACAAATATGAGTAAACCGGATAGAATCATTATAATTAGCAAAGTGCACATGACTATAACCAAATTGTTCTGCAATGCAATTAATACTAAAATAAGTAAATAGAGAAAGAGAGAGAGAGAGAGAGAGAGAGAGAGAGAGAGATGGATTTTCATTTAGATTTACCAGGTTATCATTATTATCATCATCATCCAGAAGGACAGGATTTGTGGGCACTGCAAAATAAACGCATTGTAAGAAAAATATATATGTATTTATATATTCTGGCTCTTTGTTTACCTGGCACCTTGGTTACACTGCGTGGTCCCTCACAACCGGATGGATCTATGATAACCGCTTGCAGATTTACAGATGCCTTCTCTCTCAATTGTGTGCCTAGTGGCAACTTGAGGGCACCCTCAAAGCCTTTGGCAGTGGGCTTAAAATTTAATTCACCCAAGTTATACACACTATTCAACAAACGTTTCAATACCCCACCCCAAGGTAGAGATGGATTTGTTTCCTCGTTGATTCTGTTGAAAAACCAATTTAAATCCATTACATTGTGTTCAATTGTAAGCCTTGAATTTGCATTATAATGGTAAAAAAAATAAAGAATTATATGCACTTTTAAAGTAAATGAAAAATGAAATTAAGTAGTCACTGAAAGTTGAAATTTGTTAGAGTACTTTTTTTTAAAATCATGAAATTTTTAATATTTTGTAATCAGTAATATTTTTTAAAGCTTCTTTGATTACTTATATCATTTGAACTAACCTGATTTGCATTTTGTAGGATTTTAATGTTTCATGCAGATGACTCCCTTGCTCTTTTTGCAATTGTTCGCTGGCCAGTATAGAGAAACTAATCCGAATTGTATCGTTAGATAGCATTTTGGCCATGGCCAGTACTTTGGGTGGCGTGGGTAAAGACCGACATGAACATTTACCGGACACACATGCTTTATGAAAGAGATATTTGATCAAAGTTGCTAATGGAGATAATGGGTTTAATTTTAATCTTACGGGGAATAAAGACATTTGTTGAATGCCTCACAAGGGCATTGGAAGTCTCCACAGTGACCTTATACTGGCAACCGAACATATAATTACAATCCACAGATTCAACATTCAAATTGGGGTTCAATGGCAGATAGATAAATTTGCTGGGCTTCTGCTTAATGCCATATTCACTGCATGGTGCATCTGGACAACGTGTATTATTCACAGCACTGACAAGTACATTGTAGGAAGTTCCTGATATGAATTAAAATTGTGCGAAACAGGCCGGAAAATTAAACATGACAAACAGTCAATGACTGATCCAATTAAAGAGACACACTTACCATTTGGCAAATTGTCCAGCCAGTGGACCTGCAATCTGGGTATTTTGTTCATATATAATGTTACATTTGCGTTTATTTCACTGATTTTTGCATCCGATTTTTGGGGTTGCTGCTGCTGTTGCTATAAAGCGTGTGCATTAATATATATAAAAATAATTTTATATTATAATCAATTTTATTTTATATTACTAAACTTATTGTGTAAGTCCTGACGGCTCTTAATGAAATGTAAATATAATACATGCTGGATCATCACTGCATTCTAAGATTATTTACTTAATCATGATCGTCTGCCAATCTATCTGTTTGTAAGTAATATGTACATACATATATACATATGTATGTGCATATGTACATACAAATGCCTCTGTGAAGATTTAATAGAGCCCGCTTACAACATACATGTGTAAATACATAATTTCTATAATTATGTTCGGGATCCAAACAATCTTTGGAACGAATAAGGTTTCCCTACTTTTTTTTCCTGTTTTCCATCAATTTACATATGTAAATTAATTTAATATTAAAATGAAGAAAGTAGGTTGTCTCTGATGACTTTGAGTATACTCACTACCAAGTAGAGATATTTCTAAGGACAAACTCCATCAAAATCGACATCAAGCAAGCAAGTCTTCGCTGTAGATTTTGAGTACACCCTGTACCAAGTAGTGATAGTTCAAAAATCAAATTCCCTTTATTAAAAAAATTTAAATGAACATGCGGCAAAAACAAATGCATGATTATCACTGCTTGTAGAAACATAAACCGCTTGAAGAAGCTTAGACTGCTTGTAGAAACTTAAACTGCTTGCAGATCTTAGCATCGAACATATGTAAGTATATTATTTCGCTCATTCATAACAACCGTTTATATGTATGTAGATAAGTATACATATCTCAGATATTTACTGTATGATTACATACATATTGACCTTACATTACCTTTTGGGTAAAGGGTATAAAAACCTTAATTAAAAGCTTATGATAGTTTTTATCGTAAATACTTATTTTTGCAAATACTCAAAGGGAAAAATGAAAAATAATAAAATGCATACTAAAATATTTAATCGGCTTATATTTGCAAGTAACAAAATAACAGCGATTTAAGGAACCATTTTCTTTTTTCCAAAAAAAATCAATAAAATGTTAAAGCAAACTTACAATTAATTGTGTTTTCATTTTCGATTTTTCTTCGATTTCGCGAAATTTGGTCTCCTCAACTATGCCAATTATGGCTGTTGTAATAGTTGTAGCTGTCGTTCCAGAGTCTGATATTCCATCTTTGTTGTATGGAATTGCCGTATAATGATGTAATTTTAAATCTGTTTCTGATATTGTTGTTGATGCACTTTTCTCGGTAGCAACGATGTTGACCAACAAATGGCAACAACTTAAGCATACCAAACCCAATAGATTTCTGACATAATTGGTCTGCCACATTTTGATAACTTTCTCTGCTCATAGTTGAAATTACGCTTCATTTACTGAAAGTAAAGTGGAACAATAAAAAAATTCTATTATACATATATACCAGATAGACACAGACATGAGAACAGAAAAATAGATGAGGGTTTGACAAGTAAAATGAATAACAACCGTTCATGTTTTGCAAAAAATGGAAAGATTGATGAGTTCCCAGTAAGTAAGTTTTATAATTTAGCAAAATACTGGATATAACTTGTTAAATTATTAAGGCAAGTTGTTCCTTAATCTCTTTTGGAATCATTAATCTTAATCTTAAATATAAAAATGTTAGGATATGGCCTACTTTTTCAGCCAAAGGGTATGACTAGTTTTTTTTGGTTTGTACATATTCCATTCATTGTTCTTGTTGTTCCATATATATATAAATGCTATCAATAATTTCATGATTTCTGGCACATTTCACGTTAACACCATTTTAAATGCTATTAGCCATATGCCTTAATTTCTTCTTCCCTATCTCAAATTTTTGTTTATTTCACTTAATTTAAATATTTCGCATAGTAGGGAAATGCGCAAACGCGAGCAATTTGATACCAACGTAAACAGACTAAATGCAAAAATAAACACGCAAAGGATAGTTAAAAGGATTCTTATGCGCTAATTATGAAATTCTACGGAAATTAATTTATTCTGAAATTCGTTAAATATCGTTTTTATAAAACATGCAGTTGGGAAATTATTTTTAACATTTTTGTGTTTTATTATTTTTTTTTTTTTTGGGTTTTATAATTATTGTAATAGGTGAAACCAAATTTTTTGGTGGAATATTTTGAATTCACTCAATTCCACTTTGCCACACTCTTTTTGTTTCTCTTTGTCGTTTTATTTAATGGTTGTCTCTTTTCAATGTCAGCACTTAGGTGCACTCAAAGATAATTGTTAACAAAACAATAGGGGAAAAAAACATACAAAAAAGTTAACAACAACAAACACTTTTAACAGCTGATTGCATATTAAAAGTACGTACCTTTGGGCAGTGCGACAAATAACGTGAGTAAAAACCTTATCACAAATGTGAAGTATTTGCAAGTCTAGAAATATTTTGTATATTGTATTTTTTTTTTTTTTTGCCCAACCAATAAACAAATTTGTTTAAGCCAACTAATATAACATGGTTTTAAATTCCTAATTGGCTTTGTACAGTGCATAACCTTTGTAATTACATAGTTGTAATAGTTGAAGGCATTTTCCAACACTCGTTTACTCATACTCGTAACACGAAGAATTTTTGTTTTTTCTAGTCTGAGGCTCATATTTACAAAAATAAAGCATTGTTAGTGAAAGACTAATATTACAAAAATTTGCCTATGCTGTGGAAATTTCTTTTATTATTTGTTTGATTTATTTTCAAACTGCATACAAAATTTTTTTTTTGCTTTCAAAATGTGGGAAAAGTTTGTAAATTTATAATTGAGGACACAGAGTCTTTATAAATAAATTCAGTGAAATAAAATTTTGTTTTATTCAAATTGCAGATTTAATAATCCACTGAAATTGGATATTAAAAAATCTTAATTATTACAAAAGCATAAGTTCAATATGTATATGTATATGTAGATATTATTTCTAAAGTTTCACAATTTCCTATATATGTAGTAATCCAAATGAAAGTCATTTTAATAAGGCAGGAAAAAAAATTTACTTTAAAATTTATGGTAATTTTTTTTGTTTTTCGTTCTTGGGGGCTTGGCTTTTTCAATTGTTGTATCTTTTGTTTGTTTTGAGGGTGTTAAACCAAAACAAACTGAAATGTGCCAGAGTCGTGAGAAGGTGGTGTTGACGGTTATAATGACGACAGTGGGTGAGAGAGGGAGCAATAAAAATGCTGTGACACAGCTTAATTTATGACCTCGACTTCTACCTTAGCAGCAGCAGCAGCAGCAGCAGCAACAGGAGCAACCAGTCGACTAACGCTACTGTTAATGTCGTGTCAACAATTAGTTAGCTTTGTTAGTATTATTATTTATAAGCGCTCATATTAATCCCTCCCAGCAGTTGCCATTGTCGAGTCTCTTCTGTCGACTGTATGACGGCGTAGTCATCGTCATCGTCAATGTATTTTGCAAGTGTCAACGCGTCGGACGCGTGTTAAAAATGTACAGGGAAAACATTCCGACAAACCACTATGGGAAAATCACTTAGTGTCGTGTGACTCTATGTACATGAATATTATTTTGGTACTCCAAATGGATATGGCGACATGAAAAGTTTGCATGCCTGGGTGGTGGGAGGAGGAAGGAGGGGGGTATAATACAATGGAAAATGGAAATCTTGATGAACAAAATCTGCGATTTCATGTAGTAAAAATAATATTTGATTTTGATAAATCCATCTGTACATTTTATTGTTATCACAATGAGTTTGAGGAATTATCAAGTCTAAACATAAATTTTATAAAGGCTCTTAATTTGCTGAGTCATCAATAGAAATTTGTGATTGGGGCTGATAAACGAAGGTTAGGTTATTTATGATTTCGTTTGACATAGGATGGCAAACAATCGAGTACGGAGTTCTTTATATTTGGAGGATAATACGTAATTTATGAATCGAAAAGAGTGAACAATAAAGTCAATGTATTTTTTTTTTTTTTTTAAATATACTAAGTAAATGTATTTTATTTCTTTTTTAACTTATAAATAGTCTAAGCTAACAACGATTACTCATACATGGCCTTTCCTTTGGTCTCCTCCACAAAAAGAACCACATAGAATAAGACCGAAGCAGCAACTGTGGCACATCCCCACATAGTTGCTGCTAATCCCAAATGGAACATCATCAATGGAAAGGCTTTTAGCGATGTGAAAGCAAAGAAACTAAGACATCCCAAACAAATGCTAGTGCCAACTGCACGAATCTTTTGTGGTAGTATCTCCACGAGAACCACCATTGTAACCGATATGATTCCCACATTAGCGACAAAAATAATCACAGCCATTATGACCAAGGGCAACCATGAGGAGTATGTTGACAAATCGACATTCGTTTCCTCGGCATAGAAGGCATAGAGACCAAAGGCAGCTGCGCCCAATCCACTGCCAGCAGATGAAACAATTAAAAGGATTTTTCGTCCATAACGATCCACCAAATGGATACTAGCAATGGTTCCCAGTATCTGTACAGCACCAATTATAATCGTATTTGTGTTTGGATCCAAATCTGTATGAACAGCTTCAAAAATGCTGGACATATAGTTGATAAAGGCAAAGGTACCCGTAAAGATATTAGCTACCATTAGGACCAGGCCAGTAACCATGGCCTTTAATACACGCTTGTTGCCTAAAAATTAAAAACAAAATAACAAAAATAGACATAAGATTGTAATTAAATTGTAATTTAATTTAATTATCATCTGACTTACAGAAATCCTTAATGGACAGTCCTGCTGTTTCGGCGGCTTTAATTTGTTGGCTTATAACCTGACGCATTTTATCGTATTCCTTTTGGTAATCTCGTTCCGCATCTATGGACACAAGCGGACCATCACAATGACGATAGTATTTCAATGATTTCTGAGCCTCTGGTTCGCGACCCCAGAGAAGTAATTGTTGCGGGGTTTCAGGGAAACGAGTGCACAATAACAAATATAGAAGTGGAAGGGCAATGACAGCACATGGTATAATGTGATATGGTACATGAGATGCTACAATAAAGCCCACCATGATACCCATATTTATACCGAGTGTGAAAAACGAACAGAGACGCCCACGCACACTGGAAAATAATCATATTGTGATACATACAATTGACTCTACCAAAACTCATTTGATTTGATTTTTTTTTAAAATATGCAGTCACACTAAATCTACCGCTTACATATTATCCGAAATTTCACCAATGAAAATTGGTAACACCACAAATACACCGCCTCCCGTTAGCCCGGCGCATACCCTGGCCATATACAACATCTCAACAGATTGAGCAAAATAAAATAGAAACCATATACACTATAGAATTAGGAAGAATGATGGACAGATGAATAGAATATATGTTATATGTATAATGATGTCGTTGACACCCACCATATTTGGTATAGCCAAACCATACAATGAGACTTTACGTCCAAAACGATTCATAATAAACGAGAAGAAAAAATTGCCAGTTATACCGCCTAAACTAATCATAGCACCCAGCCATGATGCCTCGTTTACATCAATAAAAAAATCCAATGGGGTCTTTTCCTTCGATTGCAGTTGTTGTAGCATGGGCGAAAGCCAACCCAAACCGATGCCATGACAGAAAGTAATAAGCACAACTATAGAGAGCCACAAAGAAAAAATATATATTAATAATAAAGACACCTGTCAAGGATTAAGAACCCCCTCATCAAAGATTTCTTTGAAAATTTCCAGATGACTAAGCCAGTTAAATTCTCAAAGTACATGTCCTTCAGACGACGACGCATGCGAATTAAGAATTAATTCGCATACGGTAAAGGGAGAAACAAAAATGTCTTAAATTATTTGAAAATTTATACAAAAACTTAAAATTTTGACAATTTATAACTGTCGAAAAATTTCCACTCGTTATTCTCTTATCATCATAGACGAACAACAAAAAAAAAAAAAAAAACACACACACACATACCACTTAAAGTGACTAATAGTTGACGACGAAATTCCTTTCGAAATATTCCGCTTTTAAATTTATTGAGAAACATTTTGAACTAATTTTTATTTTTACGCTCCTATATTTATAGATATATGTATATGTAAGTATTTCACTATTTGATCCTTGACTTTCTTTATTGTACTATAATATCACAGTTTTAGACTAGGCTAATTATCCTACAAATGTTTAAAACTTTTTCTTGAAAATTTATTGCTCTGATATCCTTTTTCCATCCTTTCCATGCACTTTTTTTCCCTGCCAACGATATAACGATGAAAAACCCGTTTGTTACTCCTCAATTATTTATCTTAAAATGACTTGTGAAATTAACCTAAACGTTCTACTTATAGCCACAGATCTGAGCAAGTGTAATTTTTTATCTAAGTCTTTTGGTAAATATGAATGAATATCATCTAAAACGACGAAAACGCCCACTGGTTTCGCATTAGACTTCAGTGGGAATCGTTAAGAAGATGGCAGGTTTTGACCAACTTCCCCTCGTTTTTATTATTATTAATTTATAATGTTTACACATAATAAAACATAATATTTAACTTGGTTACTACATAAAGTACGTTATAATTTTGTTGTCGGAATCTGACGCACTACTTGGGTATAAATAAAAAAAGTTTTAACTTATATATAACTACATATATGTATGTACTATCATGACGTTGATTTTCCTCATGGAGTTTTATTTCATCAGGTTTCTTGACCTAGGCATATTTTTAGCCGGGTCTAAAAGAGAAAATGCGAGAAAATAAAACTAAGTCATATACCATAGCAAATATGATTACGAAATATAAATAATATGAGTAACATGGATGAAAGGAAATTATTTTTTGAGTAATTATTTGATATAAATTATAAACTATCTATCATTCATTTATATATATTATGTATATATATTTATGGTAAAATAGTTATTTAATCTAAATAATTTTAATATAAAAATGTTAATAAACGGAATTTCATTATTTATATATATAGAAGTACATTCTTATAAAAATCAAGATTATAAGTATCTTGATTTATTATTTGTATAACAACATAATTTTTGCAATAATCATGGCTGAAAAACAACAACTTTTAAATGTTTAAACTTATTCGAATTATTAACTTGTGCAAATATTGGATTTCTTACTTTAATGCTATGACGTCACAAACATCAGAAATATTGCTTTTTATGATTGTAGTACCTACATATATAAAAATATGGTTTCTCTCTTCTATGTTACGATCACAACAAATGACTTTCCCAAAGATAAGAAAATTGAAAGAAGACATATGTATATTGTATACGACTTAAAAGTCGTTCGATAAGTCCAAAGAACATTGCAATCAATATAAAAATAACATATTTTTTCCATAGATATTAAATGCATTAACTAAAGCTTAACGAGCTATAGCTTTAGGAGTGGTGGGTGTGGTTCTGCCTTTTGTTCCAGATTTAAATTTAACTCTTTATTTATTTGTAAAAAGTTAATTTTAGTTTAGTTTTAGTTTAGTTTTAATTTAGCTAGAAAAATAACTATAAAATCTGTTCAGCAACTGGTAAAAGGATAAAACCAAAAGCAAATACAATACAAAAGCAATACAAGAACAAAAAAAAAAGGTAACAGCAAAAACAACTTTAAACTCTTATCGAGAACTGTATGTTAGTATGCGGACACACACACACGCGCATACACACAACACACACACTTGTGGGGTATGTGTATTGACTGTTAAAACCTTGGAACTTTTTTGATAGATTTTTCCATTACATATCTAAGAGTATTTGCACAAACATTGAGAGTGTGTTTGGGGGTATATAAACAAAAAACAAAAAATGTTGCAGGTTAAATCGTAAATGATAGAATAAATAACGATTATTTGAAATATGCAGAATTTGAAATAATTAATTTTTCAATTGTTTATAACATCCAATAATAGCTTTAAGCCAATCTTCTTAGTTACATTTTATATATATTTTATAAAAATTCTTTATTTTGATTGTAGAAATCGAAAAGCGATTATTGTTTATTGTTAATTTAATGAAATTATTTGCAAAATAGCTTAATAAATTGTTAAATGAGTACATCTATTTGAAACATATTTTAAGAACAATTTTTTCAGTTGCTAGGAAATGTTTTTATGATGCGAATTAGCGATAGGGGATAATAAAAAATATAAATTTAACAATTTTATGTTGAACAAACTAAAGTTTGCTGTGGCTATATAGCCCAATCTAATGTCACAAGCATTTTTATATAGTATGTTTAAGTTTTAATTAATTAAGAAAATAAAAAAATCCTTTCGAATAAGATTAATAACTTTAAAACTTATATGCAAATTTTATTCGCAAGTATTTTAATCGACGTTTTAGACAATTCTTTGTAATTTAATAGGAAATTTTTTTGATTTGATTAAAGGGTATCTCTGGAACAGATTCTAAATAAACCACATTAAATTTTTGTTTTATTTTTTTTGTTTTTTGCGCTGCGTCATTCGCCGTGCACGTCTCTCTAATCGTTATCGTGCTGACTCTACTCGATTTTTTTTTTTGATAAGTTCAATTTGTATACTATTTTACGCCAACTTGAACAAATTGCTTTGGTTTGTGTTCCTTTTTTTATATTTTTTTTGTTTTTGGTTTTTAGGGTTTTCGATGGGAAAATGAACAACCTCACCTTTTTGTCCAGGGGCAACACAAAATGTTGTATTTTAATCGAAATAGGTCTGCTATAATCGGACTGCAAGCACTATATATTGTAACTGCCGACGAGTTATATATAAACTTTATATATATATATATATACCTACTATATACATATGTTCGAACACTTATAAACTGGGTAAATTTTGTGTGATAAGATTTCCCGTCTGTATAATAAACAGAATAATTTTGAAGTGTTTGACATTAGATTGGACTTTTAACTCTCTTTTAAAATGAACTATAAACTTTTCGCTGACGGTTCCATTTAATAAACAAGAAGCTATCTCTTGTAAATTCGTTTAAATTGCAGTCATAAACAAATCATTTTTATTGGCGACTTTCTCAGATTATGAGAACTTTGACAACAAAAAAATACGATAAACAATATAATCATATAATTCTAGTCATGATTGAATACGTTTATGGGAAATAAAAAAACCTTTAAAACTAAACTAATTGGCATCATATAAATATTTAAACTATGTTAAAAATGTATTTAATTTTTTACTTACTTTTTTCCTTTTTTTTTTTTCGATTTTCTTTAGTTTTTCACAATGCACACTTCACCGAGTAAAAATAGTATTTGAAATGGGAATTGAATGTATTAATTTATGAAACTTTTAAATAATGTTTAGTGGTTTTAGTGGAAACTGTTCCAATATTTTCAAGTATTATTCGATATAAAAGTACAAAGTAAAAAGTTTCAATTCGATTATATTTATTTTTATATAAAACTCTTTCGCACTAAATCTTTTATAACACAAAAAAGTTTTATATGAAAAACAGTTTTGAAATAACTTTTTTTTTTTTTAAATTAATCATCAATGAAATTCGTAAGCTGAAAAATTAGTTTTCTGATTAATTGTTTATAACAAAAAAGAAGTTTAAAGAAAATTTGTTTTTTATTATAGAACCAGAACTAAGTTTCAATTAGTTTTAAATAAAACAAGTATATAACAATCATATAAAGATATTTAAGTTTATGTTTGAAAACGTAAGTTTTAAAATTATTATATGATTTAAATAAATGTTAAAAACATTTAGAGCTTTAATTTTTCATTTTAGCTTAAGGTCATCTAAAATTTACACATAATCTCATCATCGTTTTCAAAATTGAATGATGTTGATTTGATTTCCTTTTTTTTTTCGTTTTCATTGTTTCGGTGAAAAGTCATTAAACTGTTTTCAATTTTTGTTTGTGAATGTACGAATGTATGTAGGAGTATACAAATATAAGTAAAATTATATATGTATATATAGTACAGTACATATCTTTTATATAAATTATTGTATATATTTGTGTGTCCCTCAATTGTGCTCGCCTTATAAAGCTTTCAATGTCTAAAATAATTGATGAGATATCGATGCCCGTCTGCCGTCTAGGTTAATATATACATATATACATATATAAACTTCAATTCTACAATATAATACAATTTTAGTATATTATATGCATATGTATGTATGTACACGTACATACTTAGTGTACATGTGTGTGAGATAATTATTTAACAAAAAAAAAAACTATGACGTCTAGTTCAATCGACATCTGCGCGAAATTTTATGCGTGGTCTTATCAGACCACAGAACATGGGGGGTCGGTTGGTAAATTGAAAACATTTCTTTTTTGGAAATTCGACGACAAAAACAAAAACCAGAAAATACGCCAATAAACTTGCTCTTTTAAAATTGTTTAACAGATTCCTTCAAAATATGTGATCAAAAATTGTGTAGAAATTCATCAAAAATTACAATTTTCGTTTAATACATAATATCACGTATACGACACATTGGTTGACAATTTGTAAAATGTTTGTCTGTGAGAATAAATTTGCATAAAATGATAAAACAGGCAATTATTGTTATAATAAGAAGTAAGAAAAATTCATTTAAAAAATTGAATTATAATTGATTCAAATATCATATATCCAAATTGGATATACATATAATAGAATTCATTTAATAAGAAGTTTCATTAAATGTTTTGAATTCTTTTCAATATTCGATGAGATACCCAAAAGGTATCTTTCTTTTAAATTGTCTTTCATAATATAAATTGTCGCTTGAATTATTTATCAATTATAGCGCGTGTTTAAGTAGATTAAATATGGCTACTTAATCATGTTGAGACTACATATACATAAACATATATATATATATGCCTACATATACACATATACATACATGTATATATATTTCTATATGTATTTGTGTTGACCATGTTAGCAATAATAAATAACATGATTTTAAACTATATACTAGATGGGGTTAAATAGAAACAAAGTGTCAAGAGACTGGGAAAAAGAAGGAGAGAGAGAGAGAGAGAGAGAAAGAGAGAGTAACAAAAAGAGTGTGATTATTTTTTAGTTCGATAATTAGTGAAATAACTAAAACTGAAATAAATGTATGTACTTATATACACGCACACTTACATAAATGCATACACACACACCCGCACACACACACACACAAACATCAACACAGTCAAAATGGCGTTTTCGCTTATCACTTAAAGTGGCCTCCACAAAGCAAAATAACAAAAAAAAAAAAAAGAAAAACAATAAAGAATACAAAAATTACCACACAATCTAATGCAATAGAAAAACCAAAAAAAAAAAAAAATTGTTATGAAATTGTCACCAGTAGATTCCAAAATGTATATAATATATAAAAAAGCTATATACATATACATAAGTATATATGTAATATATATCTATGTATATTTCTTCATTTATATGATCAGTCGACCCAACGACCTCTTACCAAAAAGGGGTGGATGGAGACTTCTTTCCCATGTATCTTTAAATTGACTGAAATACAAGAAGCAATTTACCTGATAGATACATCTATACATTCTCGATTGCAGCACATTTAGAGATACATACATACATATGTATATCGTAGACGATTTTGTTCAAAAGTCAACTGAAAGTTTATTGCGCACTCGAACAATTTAGATCATCAATCAAATTTATAAACTGACTAAGTTTCAAAGGCAAGCAGAATACTTGTAGAACATACAAAAAATTAATCATCTTGGATAAGTTTCAGATATTTTTATATATGTAAGAATAATGCATAGCAAAGGGAGAAAATAATGTGAATACCTATAAATGGGAAAAAAAACATTCTGCAATATTTATATAAAATTCAATAGTCAATATTTCACATCAAATATGAATGAATACAAGTATTTTTTCCCAATTCTTTACATTCCATTTTCATTTAAACAATGAATTTATTATATAAATTTATAAATTAAATATGGATAAAGTTCTTTGCAATTGTTTTATTTAATTTCGAATGTATCTGTATGTCTTTTAAACCTTTTACAAAAGGTTCTATAACTCAAATTTTATTGAAGAGTAGTCAAGCAGAATTTTATATTATTAATTATTATATTATTAATATGAATGTACATAGAAACAAATTGCTTTAATAATTTTTTCAAATTGAAAACAATATCAATTAGATTCTATAGATATGATAAGCAAAAACATGATTTAACAAGAATACGTTGCAGCTAAAGATATTTCAAAGGCATTTTAGTATTTTTATTTTTAACATAAGATTTCCAAGAAATTTAATATCAGAGAAATTGGTTACCAATGAAACAAGCAAGACATCCCTGACGAATTTGAGTATACCCTGTACCAGGTAGTTGTACTTTAAACATTGAATTCCATCGAATAAATTAGAGGTATTTCACGAAGTCGAAAATGGACTAAATATAAAATTAGCTGCATTATTAACTGGGCTAAAAATAAATACTATATATTCAATACAACTCTACTTATTCATTTTTAGATACATTTGAGGGGACAGAATTGGGCGTGGCAAAAATTTCAAAAAAAGTTGATCTGCTTAGATCACTAGACGATTGCTCTAGCTCTTACAATCTTCGAAATCTTGGTATTCGTGCGGACGGTTGGACAGACTGTCATGGCTTAATCAAATTGATTGTTGATTAAGATTATTTATACTTATATATAATTCATATATTCGAATATACATACATGAATTTAGAAATTTATTATATATATTTCATATATTCGAACGACTTTAATATACCCTTATACCCTAGGAGTACAGGGTGTAAACAGCAAATTCCCCATATATTTATTGGCTTTAATAATGCTTTCAATAAAATAATAAAAATAAACTTCAGGGCAAACAGCTTTCATTTATTTTTTTTCAATTAATTGCAATTAGTGCCCTAAGGTTAAATGGAGTAAGTAGCTACAATGTTGAGGAGTAAAAGCAATTTCCGCTTAAAATGTTCGCCATGTTATTGTAAGTTTATGTCATTAGACAAAACAATATACATACATACATATATACATATAGTGAACATTAAAATACAGAAAAAATCAAGTTCAAGAAAATTCAGTCCACAATTATTGATCTAATTTATTAAAGTTAGGCAAACACCATGTATTTGTTTTTTTTTTCAAATTTGGAGAGAGTTTTAAGGCAAATTCAAGTAATGGCACTGTTCTTAGGGCATTTTACAGTCGAACACAATTATGTTTCTGCTTTTCTCTTTTGTCATCATTTTTTTTATCATAGAAATTGGATATGAATTTGTCCATTTACCTTAGTTTAAAAATAATAAAGTACGAGTATTTCTCAATGATAGTGCAAGAAGTATATTAATATTAAACATTTTTTCCACAATTCATTTCTTTCTTTCTTTTCTTTTTCTATTTCTGACACGTGATTTTCTATTATTTTCACTTTCTTGCTATCTAATCAATTCTTGCAGATGGCTACCATTAAAAACCTCTGGAAACAAAAAAGGCCCGTCAAGTACTCCAAATACAATATATAAAAGGTAGGTAGTCGCTTCACCATATATAAATAACATATAGTTCGATACGTAATATATATTTAGATATATTTAAATATATATACACATATATATGTATATAGTTTATACTAAGCTTACCAATTGAAATGTTTGCCTCTTTTACTGTGCGAGAGTTTCAGAGTGTGTTTGAGGGTTTCCTTGTCTCGTGCTCGTTCTCAAATTTAATTTCAACATCAATTTGGCATCCAATATATTGACTTTTCAATTTCAGTTTTGTAAGTTTGAACTTCTTTGGTCTTCACCGTTAACAATTATGGTCCATTTAAAAAACGCCAAAAAAACAAAATTAAATGGATAAATTGTTTACGCTGCGAACTCTAACACTTTGCTATTTGTTTTTCGCTTTCGTAAACATTCAAATTTGGTTTTTCAATGGGCAGCAAAAATAAAAATAAAAAAAAAAAAAAAAGAAAAAATAAAGGTAAACATAAATATTGAAAATAGATTTGAAGCACTGGATGGAGGAGGAGGCATACCATTTCCGTAGCACAACAAAGAACAATTATTTCTTCTTGTATTGTAATAATCTAGATATATTTAAATTTCCGTTTAAAATTAATTTCGTCTCATAAACTCTTTTCAATTATTAACACTTTGTTGTATGATTTTGAACATACGTATATGTATATTTTTTCAAGACTTTTCTTTGGCTTTCCATAATTTATTCACACTTTTCATTATTTTTTTTTTCTCTTCACTATTTATTATAATATCTTGTCACATTCTGATATCAATGGCACTCACCAACAATTTATGCAAATATAATACAATTTATATTAACATTAATTTCATGAACTACGTCACTAAAAACTATTAACATTTTAATTTTCTTTTCGCCCACATTTTCATTCATCGAATTATATTTTCTACGTCACTTGGTCAATTTAATTTCAATTTCATATTCCACTTTTTTCTTTTTCCTTTCTTTTTTTATTCTTTGTTGTTTTGATTTGAATTTGTCACGCGCCCGCCGAATAGCTATCTTCGTAACGGTATCTATATGGGCCACCGTTATAGGAATCGAAGAGGAAGACGTTGAAGCAACAAGCGTTTGTGCTAGAATGATAAGAATTGTCAATGATACGATTTGCCGGCCAAAAATCATAAATTGGTTAAGAGCTTTTGGCGATGCGAAGCTTTATTTTTACGCATTTTTCTAATGAGTGAAAGCTTTCATTGCGTATACATGATGTACATCAGATAAAGTTGTACTAAATGACATTTTATGTTAATTGACAATTTAAAGAATGTAATGAATCTATCAATTTTCCCCAATTGATCAGTTTTACCGCTTAGATCAGATATTAATGCGAAAGCCCCTCACCTTCTTCTGTAGTTTTGTGTGCAATTTGCTAATTACTTTAAAGAAAAGATTAATAACGGAAAAGATCAATACCAAAGGATTGATAATCCCAAATTTTGTAGACCTGTCATTGGCATTTTAATTAAGAAATAGGCATGTTTTCCATAAAAAATAAAAATCTATAAGCCTTTAAAATTCTAATAAATGCACCTTATAACCATCAATCTACTAGAAAACAAGTTCATAAATAAACGGTTGAAAAATAGTTCCATTTTCTTTAAATTTAATTCTTAATTTTAATACAAAAAAAATTTAACAATTTTTAATATTTCTATATGACATGGTTAAGGCGTAAAAAATGAAAATTAATTCACAAAACTTTTCATTGCTCATCCAAAATGATTCTGATACGATTATGTATGAAAGTCTAGCGTAATCCAAATGGATGTTCTTTAAAATAGTCTTATAACTAAATACGTATTGCAATTGACAAAAAACTAACGCAATTAATTAACATTAAAGTGACAATAAAAATATTGAACTCCATTTCCAAATGAAACTTTCTTTAAATGGTTAATTTTTTAAAAATGAATACCAAATTTTTTACTTTTGGTTTGAATAAAGATCGCTTATCCGAACAATGTTTTTCATATAGAGTGCTTTGTATTTTATATTATATAGTCGCATTAATAAAATGGCATTACACTCATGGAGGTCGTTCAGTTCAGTTCATAGTATACATTTCTAAGATATTTTTGGTACAATTGTTTGTAGTAAAAATAATTTCAAATAAATTTAACTGACCGTGAGAGAATTATTACAAAATTCCAATACAAAAAAAATTTTAAAAACCAAAACAAAAAAGAAAACGGAAAAAATAGAAATCTCCACATGATAAAATACCTCCTCCGATACTATAAAATTGGATCAAAATGATGTTTACTTACAAAGAGTTAATTGATGTGGCAATTGGTTCGCCAGAATCGGGACATGTTAACTTTTATGCTCTCCACGTGCTACTCTCCAATTTCGCTCAAAAATTGGAGTGCATCGATGAAGTTGTGGAACAAGATGATTATTTGACTGCGAATTTGCGTAGACAAAGTAGTTTGCGTGAGTTTCCTTCGTGATCAAAAGAAATATCATTTTACAGAAAGAGGGATCTATTATAAAATTTTATCTTTTTCTTCAGTTACGGTTGGAAAACCTTCGAAATATCGTTTGATTGCCGGTGGAGACCCAGAGGAAGGTGCGGAAAATGCTGCTGCGGAGACCCACCCTGAGGAAGCCGCGCCTCCTAATCAGGTTAATGAACCGATTCCCGCAGAAGAGCCACCAGCTGTAGCTGAACCAGTTCCAGAGCCGCCTGCACCAGAACCAGTTGATGAACCGGCACCCGAAGCAAGTGTACCCACTCCAGAAATTGCTGCGGCCGAGCCTGAAAATGCAACTCCAGACCATCCTGAGCCGGAACCTGAGCCAGCAGCTGAACAAGAGCTAGCAGCAGCGGAACCCGTACAGGAAGCAGACCCAGAAGCAACCACGCCTGAGAAGGAGCCCGAACTTGATCAGAAAACCCTTCCATCTCCTGCGGTAGCGTCGCGAGTCTCTTCACGGTCTTCGACTAGAGAAAAAGTGTCGCACACTCGCCTCGATGGTTCTATGACAAACAACCTAACCCGTCTTGAAAAACGCATTTCGAAAATGGAACTTCAAAAGGAACAGGCCAGCATGGAGTTACAACAGTTCGCCAGCAATTTGACGGGTCAGCTGAAGCTAACAATGGAGCAAGTGAACAATGTGACTCACTTTCTACTCGATCGGAAGCCAAATCCGGAGAGGGCCAAGGTACTTCGTCAGTTCGCCCGTCAATTGCGTATTTTAATGCGTACAGTTGGGGATGATGAGATCTCTATTAGTTGGACAAGTGGCGAAGCCGATATCGAAGAAATGGAAGAGATCGAAGAGGAAGCGGAAGGGGAAGAGTCAACAACGCCGACCGAGTTGGAGAAGCCTGAGGAAGAAGCATCTTTAGACTTGGAGCAACATCTCTGTTACTCCCCTGAAAGAATGCTATCAGAGTTTTTGGAACTCAAGTCTCAGTTTTGTGCCCTTACCAACAAAGTAAACGAATTGGCTGCAGCCCTCCTTAAAGATGATGCGCATCGTCTAATGGAAATGATGCAGGAGATGCATGAAACCGTTAGAGATATTAGATTATCTTCAGCCACTAATCGGGAAACCATGCACAACATCAACACTAAGATCGTAAGTATAACCGATCAGGTAATGCAGATCAAGAAATCTATAAACCACTTGGATGAACTGAAAATTGATAAAACGGAAATTGAGTTATTGCTCGCAGAAAAGGTTGATTACCAGCAACTGGCCACAAAGGTCTCCCTCGAACAAATTGAAGAGTACAAGGCGCGTCTGGAGAAACAATTTTGTGAAGTGCGCTACATTGTCAGCTCCAATGAAAAGAATGTACTCCAAATCATTGATAATCTCCGCATGACATTGGGCATTGATGCCCTCGAATTGGGTCTAAAGGACTTCCGTGAAATTATTGAAAAGCGCGTTGCTCTGATTACGGAAGCGCTGCAGAAATATATGGAGATGACCAATGATGATTGTGCAGCAGCTGCCGGCCGCGTAAAGGTAATGCAGGAACTTGCCTGCCTCTCGTGCGATACACCCTGTGTTATGCGCACAATGGAACGTTCGAAGGTGCCTACGTTGCCATCTGCCAAGGGTTCGACAGGTTTGGGTCCCATTGTGACCTATGAGCTAGGTCAAATCCGAAAATCTGGCATTATGGGATACTATCGTAAGGATGAGTTTCCTCATTCAACCAATGCTTGGACCAAAGGCGTTCCCATGAATAAATGTGTGCCTCGACATGCGGGCGGTAATCATACCATTCATACAGCCGACGATCATATGCAGAAGGTGGTGCTTTCCAAAAAGAACGCCGGTTATAATTAAGTTCAGTTCGTTAACTTCTGTATATTTTTAACTTCTAACAATATTTTTTGTGGGATTTCGTATCAAATTGGGGTACTTCATTTGCGTAGGCACCCATTCACTTAATGGTCGATTAGCTAATATGTATTACTAAATTTGAAACGTTACAGAATTGAAATAAAGTTTCATTTCCGATAATTCAATTTTTCTCCAAAGCGCGATATTTAAATTTGAACTAGTTCAGATTACACTTTGGGGCGAATTCAAGTTTCACGTTTGACCAAATAAGCGGGGCGTATTCAAGTTTCACACTGTTAAACGCGAATGATGGGTACCCTCAATATACATATAGAAATTCAAATTTAATATCTTCATTCCCGACGTGAAGTTAAATTTCAAGTACAATTTAATCTGAATAACATAACTGAATATATTTGGATATGTTGGCACAGCTTAACAGCATTAAAGCGAGTATGGACTCGGAGCAAATGAATAGGCTGTATATAGCGTCTTTATAATTTAGGACTTCCCTCCAAAATGCATGTCCTTTAATATGGGTCTTTAAAAACACCAGATAAAGATAATTTATATCATTTTATAATCCGTTGAGAATATGTGCCTTATGACACTTTTTATCAAACACTGAAAAGTAGTTCATATAATCGAACCAGTGAGTTAAATACAAGTTCCGATATCTTAATCGTAATTTGAGGAGATGATGACAAAATGCAAAAATACTAAAGAAAAATATAAGAATTGTGTTTTATAATAAAGTTGCTGAAATTGCTATAAAAAATTGAAAATTGCTAGATTTGTGGCTAATTGCATTTAAAAAATAAAAGTGGCAGTTTTTTTAAGTTGGCAGATCTAGCCACAAAATTGCCAAACTGGCAGCACTGGAATAGAGAGAACATAAAAAATAAAATTAAAAACATCAAGCACAATTAAATATACCCTTTCAAATATTTTACTATAAAAACAATACCGCAATTCTCGCTTACCGCTACTTACAATTCACCCTGAGCTGTTTCTTGGAACATGGACTCCAAGACGAAAGATACTTTCGCGAAGTTGAAGTACCACAGCAATCAGGATAATGTTGGCGCCTTTTTAAATTGCCAAAATGCATACTTTGAATACACATTCCAACAGAGTAAGAAATAGCAGGAGGTGAAGACGAGAGTCGTAAAACATATTGTAATGTCGTTGCGAATAGGAATATATGTATGTATGTATGTACATATATACATATACATATGTACATATACTGCTAGATATTATCCGATGAGTTCTGAGTTGCGATTCGTAAGGTGGTGGAATGCATCCCACGGATATTTCAAAGCCGCGTTGTTGCATACAATACGACGGACACAATAAAATAAACGTGGGTGCCATGTCGGATGCTACAGTTTGTGCGGACTACATACTAAATGCCACAGGTGATGTACTCCACGCACTTGGTGGAGCGCTGACTGGGGCGCTTAAATTTTTACGAGACCAAATTTTCTCTTTGGCTTAGTTTCTCTTCGAACGTCAATGCGAGTGGTTGGTTTCGCTCCGTCCGTGTTTTTCTTCGTATATTATTTGTTGTCGGCGGCCAACAATAAGCCAAAAACCAGCTGGCTGTTTCGAACAAGTTCTTTTGACGATCACCAGCAAGAAGAAATAAAAAAAAAAAACGGAAAGAAAAGAATATCAGAAAAAGGCGAACCAATAATTAATATTTATGCCGACAACTTGAGATATGCAGAATAGTGAATAGTTGTTGCGTTTGTTTGTTTATGGTCAATTGGAAATTGATTGTGACAAAATTTTAATTGATTTTGTTAAATGTTCCTTTCGTGCGTGTGCTTTTTAAAAAAGTGAAAAAAAAAAATTAGAATTCACCCGAATCAGCACAAACTGATCGCATACTACATACATAAGTACATATAGAAAAACATACAACAAAATTTTATTAAAAATTTAAAATTGGAAACGAGAAAACAGCGTAAAAAGCAACAACAAAACAGCGAGCGAAGAACGAAGAGAGACAAACAAACAAAACAAAAAATTAAGGCGAATTCCTCTTTATCATTAAATTTGGTTTTTGCTTTGATCGCATTTAGATCGTTTCGAACCACTTCTTCATCTTTTGTTGTTGTTACCTGAGCATCAGCAGCCGGCAATTTTTTTTTACCACACGCTCTCTCTTTCTCTGCCTTTTTCTGAGTGTTATTTGTTAACGCGAACAAAACAAAAAGTGAAGCATACAAAAAACAAAAAATAGCAACAAAAATGGCAATGCAACGTGAGGCAGGCGTTCAGGACTTTGTCCTTTTGGACCAGGTCAATATGGAGAAGTTTATGGACAATTTACGTAAACGGTAAGTTGATAATGAAAAGAGCAAATACATATTTATTTATTGTCTCTCGGTCTTGGTCTTGGCCTCGGTTTTGGTCTTGGTCTTGGTCTAGTTCAAGGCCTTGGCGCCAACCACGACCACACAAACTGGTTGCAGAGCATTCCGCTGCGATTGTTTGGTTTTTCTTTAGTCGAGAATAAACAAAAACTAGATTTTTATCGGCTTTTCAATTAAACGAAGCTTGAATTTTTTTTATCTCTCCCCTTCTCCCCTCTCTCTCTCTCTCTCTCTCACTCTCTCTGTGCCTCACTCTCGCTCTCACATTTCTGTTCTACTTGAGAGCACAGTGAATGAAACCATTTGCATGCTCGTTTAAAGTGTTAAACTCTTTCTTAATTATCTCATTTAAATGATTAAACTTTGTATGTAGAAAGTAAAATAATCTTAGTTTTTATTTGCAAAAGAAAAATATAATACATATTTTAAGAATTTACATGCCTTAAGGGTTTAAATCATTGCGTAATGATTCGGAATTGGAATATTCCAATTTAAAATCCCGCCAAATTTACAAGACCTTCTTAATATGTTCAATTTTCAAACTAGAACTTGTTAGGCACTTTTAAAATTTGTGTTAACGTTTTTTGTTACATCAATCATTTTATGTTCCATTCTATTTAATAATATGACAGCATTTTCAATATATCTCATGGCCATCCATTCAGTTAAGTAAAATCCCAATCAGAATTTGACAGCTCACTTTTCCCTTATCACTTCGTTATAATGTTTGTTTGTGTATATCATTGTCTCTGGGTATATTGAAGTAATCACCGGAATGAGTCAAATCCTATTTATCTCCTATCATCTAAAATGATTCAGTTAATTGGAAGATATATGTACATATGTATGTATGTATGTATTAACAGTTAACAATCAGCGTAAAGTCGATTAAAGCTAAAAGAATTTTTAAGGTTGTATACAGAAATTTATTTTACATTTAATATATAGACCATACATTTTGAGAGCTATATGTATATAGATAATCAGAGTCAGTTTGCTTAAAACAATATTTTAAATCCTTCTGTTTTTCCGAGTGTATTTGCATGGAACTGTTGACAATTCAATTAGCATTTGAAATACTTACTAAAAGTGCCAAAGAATTCATTATCATAAAACTGAATGGCAAATAAAGCCGCAAAAGCGAAACTATTTCCACAATTTTGTAAGGCATTGATAACAAGTTAAATAAATACATATAAACATATATAGAATTCTTTATATATGTATGTATGTATGTATATAAGTACATATATGTCCATACAAACATGTGTCGTACATCGGGGTATAGAACTTTACTATAATAATAATGATAATGATCGTTGCGTTAGCACTAAAAGTTAGCGAGGCATGTAAAGCAGCGACCCATAGCAAAGATTGAACCACAAGAGGAGAAAGAGGAGGAGGAGGTGCCGGTGAAGGCGGGGCATGCAACAAGTTGTTGACACATGCGGCATGAAATGAAATATACACACAAACACAATGTGTGTCTGTGTGGGCCAGAGACACACAACTTGGTCACTGTCTGCGTGTTTTGTTTGGGGGAGGTGGGGTGGGTAAAGAACTTTATTATAATGACTATAACTACCTCGATTTACATTTGCGGGCAGTTAAATAGTGTCACTTAATTTTGTTTCTAAACAGAACAAACAAACTCTATTAGTTTAAATTTCTATCTAGATCATGCAATTCCATTTAAACTCAATTTAGTTTAATTTTATTGCATAAGTTAAATAAAAGGCAGACTAACTTTAATCGTAAGCTAGCTAAGGTTATATCGATTGCTTTATTTTTGTTTAATTTTTTATAAGCATTTCTAATTTATTTGTATAAAAACGCATTAAAATTTTCATTGTTATTTTTAACTTAAAATAATTTTACTATCATTGTCCTAATTCATTTAAAATTCTTATAAAAATAAAATATTTTTTTAGTATATATGTATATTTATTTTATTTATATAATGTATCATATTTTTAAACCTTTATCAATATTCCAATTTTTTAATTTATTTTAAAATACATAAATATAACCATATCTAGTATAACAGTAGTTGTCCTAAATGCAAAATATATAATACAATATTAATTATATAAAAATATAAGAAAGCAACAAAATTACTTTGTTCATATTAACTTTTTCTATTCGAGCCATATTTTCTTATATATTTCAAAAATATAAAAATCTTTCATTGAATAACTCTTGGTTATATGCATATTTCTAGAGGAATATTTCTTAAAACTGAAATTTTTATTAGGTTCTTATCATTCATTTCTTATCATCACATTCTTTGCATTGAGTGAAACTAATTTTATTATTAGAGCATATTTTCACTCATGATTTATTCATTAATGATATATGTATGTATATATGTATATTACCTCATTTACGTCTAAATTGTTCATGTTAAACTATTTTTAAATGTATGTTTATTTTTAGTTCAAACTAATGACCTAATATTCATTGCTTATGTCGCATTTCTTAACTTTTATATAGATCGTTAAGTTTTGATAATTAATTTGAACATCACGTTTCCAAATAATGATTGATTACATAACATTCGTCAATGAAACTTATCATCCGCTTCGGGTTTTCATGCCACGAAAATAAATCATAAACTGCTTATCATTTGCCTCTTCCAAATGCATCTATACACATCCATACATACATATGTATCGCAGTCATGTGGCAATCCTCCCCTTTAAATGAATTACAAATCATTAATTGCATAATAAAGTGCATTAATAATAACATGAATTACTTGTACATCCATAACCATAACACAAATCAATTTGCAATGAATACATAGATACATACCTCACACATACATATATACATATACACCAATAAAACCCGGAAAACTGCAGACACAAACAAATTGAGGCAAAGGAAAACTCAAGCAGCAAATCTGAAATAAATAAATATACCGAGTGAGGGTCAAAAACGCGCCAAAAAAGGAAAAAAAAACAACAAAGTAAAAGAAAAACTGCAAAAGAAATGAATAACTCACTTTCATTTTCGCGTTTTCTTTTTCTTTTTTGTTTCGTTTCGTTTGCCTGAAATGAATAATAAAAGCGAAGCATGCAGAGAGAAAATGCAATTGTTTTTATGAATAACTTTTATACCCTTTCTTAGTTCTCATTTAAAATTACAAAACTTAAACAGAATGCAAAAATTTCTGGTATTGTTTTATATATAAAATTATACACAAAAGGTTGTGGGAATTTCAATTTGTTCATACTCCTATATTAACTTTTAAAAAAAAAAAATAAAATTATTAATTGAAGTGGAAGTTCCGTTTCATCTATTATTAGATAAGATTTATCAAATTTTTTATCAATATCAGTTGGGGAAAAAAACAATGATTAATAAAGACAGTTGCTTTTCTTATCAGAGATTTCTTTAATTACTTTCTTTTGTCCTAATATACAAAGTTCACTGTTAAAAATATAATTTATATAATTTATTATTATATAATAATAATAGTAAAATGAAACTTTTAATTTTAAAGATTTCTGAAATAAAGTTAATCAATTTGATTTTATTTTAAACAGATCACTACATCATATAAGTGCTATACAAATAATTAGCATGAATATTTGATATTTCAATTAACAGTAAGGGTATTTGAACTTCAACTTGTCTATATTTTTTTTTTTATCAAAACATTTGTGGGTAACCATGACATCATGTGGATGGCAAAGTGGAAAAAAAATAATATAATATAATCTCTCCCTTCGTTTAGGAATGAGAAATGTGTTATTCCAAAAAAAAAAATGTATATACATACAAACATATATACATACATACATATCCAAAATCTGAGTCATTTTTTGTGTATCTTGCAAATACTTTATACTGTCAACAATAGCAAAATCGAAAAAAAGAAGAAATAAATCCAAGGAAAGAAAAATAAAAAATGCTTTAAGCCGCAAACCGGTTGATGGCGTCAGAGTTACTTGGTGGTTGCCTCGCCAAGACTCACCCACCAAACTAAAAAAAAAACTAAAAACAAAAGATGCACAAAAAACAAGTTCCCCACCAAAACAAAAATTTCCTTCCTTCAATCGAAAACCAGCCCAACCCTCAAAATGTTTGATTTTTGTTTGCTTTCCTTCTCAAGTTCCCAGAAATTGCTAAATGAAGAAAAAAGGAAAAACCAGACATTTTAATACCCGCTGCCGCCCCATTAAGTCAAGTGTCCTGATGAGGCGAAGAAGTGGAAATAGATAGTGCAATAGTAGATGGAGTAGCTAGAGAGTTCAATGCGACCCCATGAGGTCAAAGAGTTGCCCATAAAATCACTGATTGATTGCACTTGGAATTACAATATTCAGTTCCTTCTTTTTTTTTTTTTCGTTTTCTCGCATCGTTTAAACATTTATGTGGCCTATATTTTCGTATATATCTGGTTATCTTTGTATTTTGGTTCAGTTTATTTACGCACTGAAAATTTCCCATGAACTGCCCGTTGAACTCAATTGAGTGATTTTTTTGCCTAGTAAATTTATTATGCCTATGAAATGTATTTTTGTTTCTTTTCTAGAGGAAAATTTTATGCTCTTATTAAATCATTTTCAAAAGATTAAAAACTGTCTGTACATATGCATTTTTTATACAATTCAAGAGTCAATAGACTAATTAAACTTTCTTTGAATTAATGTTCGTTATTATATTTACATTCCAAGCATTTCAATCTATTTTTTATCTTACTTTCATATATTTAGATTCCATTATTAAAATTTGGAAAAATTTAAGAAAATGATTATAAATCCGCAAAAAAAATATTTATTAAAAATCCCCTAATTCTTATGTTATATATTATGTTATATATATATATATGTTATATATACATATTTATATGTACATATACTTATACTAATAGTTCTGTTAAATATGTCTGGACAAGGAAAATTTCCTTATATGATTAGCTGTATTGTTATAATACAATAGTTTACAATATTCCCGATATTTATATATATATGTATGTACATAGCTTTCAAGCCTTATAATCTCAATTGAGTTTTGTTCTGAATAATGATTTTAGAAATTCTAGTTTAATATCTGATGCAAATGATAGATCCTGAATAATTAAAGTTTATTTTTATAACTATATACTTTATATCTGTCAGATCTAAATGTCTTTTGTTATACATTTTTTGTTCTATGCTTCGTTATTATTTCTGCCCTCTTTCTACATGGCGTAAAATTAACCCTAAATCAATTTAAAGAAATCTTTTTTTGAAAAACTTTTTCTAAGTGGATTCGGGAAATTAACCATAAAACTAAATCATTATTTAGAGTTTCATTTAAACCAAAAGAATTTAAAAGAATTCAAATAAAACTTAGTTGGCAGCTAAAAAAATCGAATGTTCAAAATGATATAAACATTATTCAGATTAATTCTAATCGAAACAAAATTCTAAACTATTTTATAAGTAAAATATACTTAAGATGGTCTTTTATAAGCGCCACTTCAAAAAATTGTTAAAAAAAAAAAACATTAACACTCAATTCTTGATTGTAAAAACTGATTGTGTATATTTATTTTTATAACAAAATTCACAAGTTTATCAAAATTGAATAAATTTTTAATTTCATTTGCAACATTTTTGCGACAATTTCCTTGGCATAATCTGGTGTGAATCATTTGAAACCTACTTTCAATCAGATTGAATTTTTAAATTCATTTAAATGTTTAGCACAATTATTGTATTTTTATTTGATTTTGTTTTTGTTGTTGATTCTGTTTTTTTTTTGGCATAGTCAAGGTTTAATTTGTCGCTTAGTATTCAATGTGCGACAATAAAGTGCAATGAAATTATTATGTTTAGGTGTGTTTACGAACAAGTTAAATCAGTTGTTAGTTAGTTGTGTTTTTGTTTTTCAATTTTGTTAACATGACTTATTCAAGTATGTTCAAATAGAAAACCGTCAATAAAATTTCCTTCTTGCTATAAAACCTAACCCTTGAGAAGTCTAGCATTGACAATAATCTTATCTTTTTCAACCTAGTGATAGAATTTATCAGGCAACATTTTTAGTTGTTTTTGGTTTTATAATTTTTATAAACAAAATTTCCCTATAACTAAATACAAAAAATATAACCTATCTATCTATCTAACACGCCCTGGCAGCAAATATATAAAAAGGTTGGCCAAATTTTTTGTTAACTGATTAGATTGCAAAAGAAATGTAAAGAACCTGTTAAAACTGAATTGTTGGCCAAGTTATTATATAACCTTGAACTGCCTTTGGCCCATAAAATCAAACAAACCTTTTGACTGCCCATATAAGGTAAATAAATGAAGAAACTAAAGCGATAAGTTAATCGCTGTTTTAGTTAGACTCGAGAAGAAGATTAGAAAATAGATTGCAGGGGGAAACGGGGGGAAATGGAGGCGACTTGTTTAGTGAAATTTTCGTTTTCATAATGTAAAACTAAATGCAAATTTGTAGGCCTTTAAGTTGATGATATATACAGATATATTCATATGTATATTGTATATACATACATATATGTCGGTTCCCTCTATTTTTATCTAACTTGAAAAAAATACAGAAAATGAAAATGATTTTTTTTTTTTGCCCCTTCTCTTTCGTTCATTTTACATTCTTGAACGCGTCACATTTTCATTTTTCCTTATTTTTCTTTTATGCAATTTTTATGACGTCTTCAAAAAACGGGGAAAAAATTATTAAAGTTTCTTCCTAGTGGCAAGTCAAATGGCGGATCAAGCATAAACAATATAGACTGACTATAGTTATACATATAGACTGGGTTTTCCTTCTAGTCATAAAAACTTCAAGAATTCATTTTCGATTTCCGATTGCAATCATAGATTGTCTGTTTATTTGTAGAAAAGGGCGGTATTGTTGTAACAGGCAACTGCATATATACATACATATACGTATGTATGTACATATATACATATATGCATATATAGTACATACTATTATAGTATATAAAGTATATTCATTCTATAGAAGTTCAAAGAAAAGATAAACATAAGTTTAGATCGGTCGGTACGTACATATGTGTTGAGAGTTCCTTCTTCAATATATGTACATATATACATATATTGCCATGGTATATTTGATAAGCTATCAATGCAGATAAGCGGCACAATTCAGATATTGTTGAAAAACGGAAATCAGCCAAAGTCATTTACATAACATCTAGATGTCTAACGGTATTCGAGGCTTTTACGATTGCTAATTGAATCACGTAACTTTTCCATTAGTGTGCAAAAAAAAAAGAAAATAAAATGAATTCTTTAGTCCAAGCAAATGGAAAACTCATTCTAAAGTCTGATGGGAAATAAATGTACATATGGATATGGATGGATGAAATGAGAGTGAGAACCAGTACCAGATCTCGAATCCGGTCCCGTCTAGACGTCGCCCCATTCTTGTTATTCATTCTATCTCAGTGTTTACACACTTCTTTATAGCCCAAGTCTCTGACAATGTTTGTCATTTGGCTTGCAATAACTTTTACTTGGCCATCTGCATTCTTATTCCTACCCTACCCCCCATCATGCTTCCCTTTCCTCTATTGCTTTTTCTTCTTCTTTTTAGTTTACACAAGACTTAATCATTTATTCTAGCGCCTCTCTCTCTCTTTTCTCTCTCTGATTCTATAAAAGATTATTGTTTGCCTCTGACTTCACTTTGAATCTGCTAATTGACGAGTCTCTTTGTTGAACTCTGTGTGAATTGAAGTTAATTTGAAAGCATTGCGCAAAATGATTTCAAAAAAAAGAAAGAAAGAAACTAAACGAAAGCAAATGAAATTGAAAGTGTTGAAAATTCTTTGATTGTTAGCAGATGTCTGTCTGCATTGTGTCAGCGGATATATCTACGATTATAATCAGTCAGATAGAGAAAAAGCATGGAGAAATTAGCTTTTGCTTTGCCAAAGGTAACACTTGGCAATGATTCAAGTATCTTGACCTTTTTTTCGAATAAATTGATTTATTATTACATTTAAATGAAATATTTTTCTTGAATTTAGTCATAAATAATTCTAATTTATGGGAGAAGACTACTCATCTTGGAGTTGAATTGAATTAAATGCTTAACTAGGACACATGCATACCAACTTGCATCATTGATCAATTATCATAGGATTTTACTAATAATGATGCAATTTTTAAAGTATTTTAAAAATTCTTTAAGTAAATAATGTTTTTTTTTTATTTCTATTTTATTTAATTTAAAGTCAACTAAACATTGCAATTAAATAGAACGTGTTGATTAATAGTAATTCTATATAATATAATTCAAAAAATAAAAAAATAAGTAAAATAAAGGAGCTAAGGTCCATTTAAAATTATTATAGCTATAGTATTTCATATATCTTTTTAACCTTCAATGTTTTTCAAACATTATAAAACAAGTGATATAAACAAACAAACAATTATTGATATAAAATGTACTAGAATTTCCGATATATTTATTTAACGATTTAATAACAGTCTTATTATAAACAATTTTAAAGGTTTATTCGATTGAATATTTTTTAATAGCAATTTCAAAGATAGAATTCGTTTGTAAATAATTGAAATATTTGAAATATTTGCTTGTAAATAACTGAAATATTTGTTTAATTATAGTAAAATTATTAAACAATTGGAAATTGCGATCAATTCTTATATAGTTCTTGATTATGGCATAAAATAAATAAATTTAAACATCAATTTCGACTAATAGAGAAAAGTTTTCCATTTTATCTTCTAAACCGATTGCACTTTAATTATCCATTGATATGATTATCTTTATAACCACAGATACAAAAACTCATCAATAAAACTCTCGAATTCAATTGAATTCCACAATCGCAAAAGCAAAAGCAAAAGCAAAAAAAAAAAACATTGACCCACTCAGCTAAACCATGATGTCAGTCGGTTTAAAAAAAGTGCATCAGCCTATGAATCGAGAGAATTTTATCGATTTTCTTCGACTTTTCTATGAATCGGTCAAGGCTGAGGGGGGGGACAACTACTAACTAAGTAATTCTTTACTAGTATATATGTAGTATGCAAATTGTTGTGATGATTCAGGAGCAGTCTATGCAAATTGCATTTTAAATAGACAAAAATTGTATGAGTCAACTTTTGTTGTTAACTTTTAATTATTTATTATAGCATACAACAAATTATTGAATAATCAAATGCTTTTGTTGTTGGCTCACAGGTCGTATGATTCATCGGTTATAAGGCTAATATCATCGTATCCAATATGAATAAAATGTGTGAAATAAACAAGTGTAAATAAAATATGAATAACTAAATATATATTGTATAAATTGTACAAATAACAAATTCTTTTATACAAATTTCGCAGCATTTTGCTACTTGAAGTTTTTGTTTTGATATTTGTTGCTTTTTTCTGCTTTCTTGATTACGTCATTTGGTAATGCAAAAAGATAAAAAAAAAAAAAAAAACAAACTGTGTGAGACATAAAAAGCGATAAAAATAATGAATAAAGCAAAACCAAGTTTATGATGTGTGTGAGTGAGTGTGTGTGTGTGTGTGAGTGCGAAGGCAAACAAAATACACACAAGTGTTTGCCGTGTATGTGTGTGTGTGTGTGAAAATCTTTACTTTATGACTTATGTATATACATATATATGTATATATGTATACATATATGTATGTATATGAATATAAGTTTAGGTATCAATTCGGTTTGGCTCTACCCAACAAAACGAGGGAAGTCCAAAAAAGCATGTGTTAACAATTGCCAATGGAAAATTTATTCCAACAATTTTATATATTTTTTTTTTGTAAGAAAACAAAAATAATTAAAATTAAATTTTTTTTGGTGCCAAGCTTCTGGGATTCGAATTACGTATACACTTTTAATTCTTATCAAATTTCGTACCAATTGAAGTAATTTTAATTATACAATGTGATTTATTAACTAAATCGATTAATAATTTATCATAAAAAGAATTTTTTCACACTTTTCTCAAAAATATATTCGGTTGACTATGTATATGATTTAACTCTCTTAACTTTGATCAAAAATCGAACAATCTTATGAACAAAAATAAGTAAAGCTTAATTTAAATTGACTTAAAAAAACAGCAATATATTTAATTATTGTCTTTTAACTTATTTTTATTTGTTATTCGGTAAACGAATTTGCTAAAAGCATTTTTATTGAATTTTTGAAAAGTTTTTAACGCAAATTCGATGGAATTTGGCAAAAGTTTGTGTTCAAATTTAGTTAATTCAAATATGTATTTGATTTTTTTAAAACAAAGCCATTTGACACTTTAAAGAACGAGTTAAAGTTTTTAATTTTTCCGATTTTGGATCTTCTAACTAGTTTTGAGGGATAATAATCAAAGTGCCGACTTGAATGAATTCTAATAAAAATATATTGACTAATTTATATAAAGATAATCCTTCCGTTTTAAGCAGAATTCAAGCTAATATACATTAAGTCTAAGGCAAGATTTATCAGATTTTACATATCATCATTAGAATGTATTGTGATAGTTATTTGTTGTTAATTATTATAAGCTCGTAAGGTAAACAATCCTTTAGAGGTATAAAATTAAAGCGACTAAAAAAATGTTTACCTCATACACTTGTATAAATTTAAACAAAATTTGTTTAATTAATAAATAGATTGACAAAAGCAAACAATGGTTTCAGTTATCATTTTCTCTTAAACCGATGTTCAGGTAGAATTTTATATTTAGTTAAATGATTTGCTTACCAACTTAATAAAGTTTAATTTAAAGCATTTAAAAATGTATGCAAAACTAAATTACTTAACTTAACTGGATGGGCAACTATTTAAAAGTTACCTAATGACCACAATTATTCCTCCTATATATAAGCCACAACAAGTAAACAACAAATGCAACAAGTATTACAAATGGCCCAAAGAAGAGAAAAAAACCAAACTCCAGCCAGTTAACTAAAAACCAAAAATAACTAACTGTTAGACAAAGGCCTTAACTAAGAGTGAAATTGGTTAAATGAGAAAGCAAAGAAAACAGAAAATAGAAGAAGAAAAAAAAAACAGTTTTGTTAAATAAAACAAAAATAAAACAATACACTTAATACACGCATTTGTTTGTTCATATTGTTGTTGTTGTTGTTGCTGTTGTTGTTGTTGTTGTTGTTATTGCTGGTGGTTTTGGGCCAGAAAGGCAGCCAGACAGCCACCACATGTTTTTACTTAAGTTTCCAGTGTTTATTTATAGTCAAAGACTGACGCTTTTTATTTTCTTCTGTTTCTCGAGTCGTTTTGTCTTTACTTTTGGCTGCCCCAAACATTTGGGTCAAAAATGTGACAGCCCCCGAAAGAGAAACAGAGAAAGAGAGAGAGAGAGAGAGAGAGAGAGGCGAAAGATATATATTTGAGTGTATATAATGTGAACTACTGAACTCTAAGCAAATCTGTCATCATCTTAGATGTATATACATACATACATACATATATGTATATGTACCACTTATAAGTAGGAACCGTTTAGCACGCTTGTTGACTTTTTAGTATACCAGGTCATCGGTAAGTAGAGAAAAGGGCAGTCAGCAAGCCGCTTAGCGAACCAACAAAGAAAAACTCTGCCGCCCTCCATATGTACATATGTGATTTTTCTTTTTACTATGATTTCCCTTCACTATATATGTATGTATGTATGTAGATACATATATACTCGCATGCTCACTGTGACACCTGAGTGAGGTGTGAGGCAGTGACTTATGGAACATGTGGGTGAGAGGAAACAGAGTGTGGGTGAAATGATGTTCGCCCACATGGCGGATGATTGACATACAGCCAAAATAGAGAAATAGGCTTGCCAACAGTCATTTTAGCTCTTTACCCACCCCTTCCACCCCCTCTTGGTGGGCAATGGTCAATGAGGTTGTAAAAATTATTGACGGGAAAGTAATTGAAATGAAAGGTATTTTTGCAAGTGCCAAAACAACAAAATATTATATTATATATGTACATACAGATGTATATATCTTTTCATAAAAATAATAAAACGTTTCTAATTATATAAATTATATTCTAGCAACAATTAGAATATATATTTATAGTGATTTAGTTATTATCGTTGTATAATATTGTTTTTAAAAGTGATACATAATTTGACATTTTTGTAACATATTTAATACATTAATCCGATTATAAACTTTCAAAATAATTGTAATTTTATTCACTATTAATCTTTAAAAATTGAAATAATTTCAAAAAATAATTTATTCAATGTATTTCGATTTAAATTAATTAAAAATTTAAATTTATATATATAAGGCAAATTTTTTTTAAATCCCTTTCTTTTATTAATTTTTAAAATTCATTGTAAAAGTTGATAGATTGATATTTTACAATTCAATCAGATGATGTGTTGATTATTATTGAAAAACATTCAAAATTTAACTAAAATATTCAGATTCAATATAAATGCATAAACATTTTAAATATAAATTCAATATAAACTTTAGATTATACTAATAACAAAAAAAAACTAAAATTTAAATATTCTTTTCATATAAATATCCAGAATAAAAAATTATTTTTATCAATTAATTTATTTTTGTTAAATGTTTGTTTATGTTTAATATATTTATTTCATTTGTATTAAATGAATTTTCTTAACCCTTTTCTGGAAATGCAAAATGACATAAAATCATAAAAAGTAGATAGATGTTGTTCCAATTTAAGACGTTATGAATTTTGAAGTTTCTTTTCTAAACATGAAAATAGTTTTCAGTTCTCATCAGGTGTAAAATGCTGATAGATTAAGTTTATTATATGTATATATGCATATTTGCTCTCAATCGGCTCACAGTTTATATTAAAAATGCCCCAAAAAATCGAACAAAATGATGGTGACCTGAATGCAACGGGATTAATTTTTCGTCTAAATCTGTTGGCGCCTTATAAATTGCATACAAAATAAACACAGAGGCTGAAGAATAATCTCGGTCATCGGCCATCGGACCAATATCAAATTGTTCGCCCACACAACAGGCTCATACACACATATACAAATATACACAGTCAATCAAAAAACAGAAACAACAACAACAATACAATATTTAATCAATTTGGAACAATAACACACATAAACTAAGTGCTGCAATTAATTGCATAGCCCACCTCCCTCCCCCATCGATGTCTTCCCCTCGAACTCGAATACTATCTCTATCCCGTTGCGCCCAAGACAAACTCGAAATCTTCTTCTTTTAAATCAAAACACAGCAGGCGCCTAGCCCCTATACCCAGGCCCCTACAGGCCGATGGCATTTGCATAACAATGACTAGGCGCATACCCGAACCTAATCTCCAATGATGTACATTTATTTAAGTTAATATGACTCCCACTACCCGTTACCGGCATCATTTATTTCGTAATCTGTTGAATGCATTTCAAAACATTCATTGCATTAACTAATGTGTACATGTTATCGTTTTCTTTTTGTTTTTCAGTTTCCAAGTTGGCTCCATTTACACATACATTGGCGAGGTGTGCGTCTCGATGAATCCCTACAGACAGATGAATATCTATGGGCCAGAGACCATACGCAAATACAAGGGACGCGAGCTATTCGAGAATGCCCCTCATGTGTTTGCTATAGCGGATGCTGCATACAGGGTACTCAAACAGCGGCAACAGGATACATGTATACTTATATCTGGTGAATCGGGTGCTGGTAAAACAGAAGCATCAAAGATTATCATGAAATATATTGCGGCAGTGACGAATGCCCAAGGACAGAATGAAATTGAACGGTGAGTTGATATTTTTCTATAATCATAAGAATTTGGAACTAGGTTCAGTTTTAGATCGATGATGATAATTCAGAACTAAAGTTAAAATCACAAATTATAAGGTCCTTAAATAATATGTTTCCCTTGTCATTTAGAATTTTAGAAACACATGCATATATATATGTACCTATATATGTATATAGAGATATTATTATTCATATAAATTTACTTTTAATTTAATTCCTTTACTTTTCATAATTTTAAATTGTGTAATTTTGTTAAAAAGAAAACAAGATATAATTGCCCTTACATTGGTTATAAACTGCATTAACAAAATTTTGATTTCAAAAATTATTTCAATTTTCATTTCGATTATCAAAGTAAAGTTTTGCAATAGGCATCTTAATTAGTCTAAATAAAGTTACAAATCTTTTTATACCCTGTACCCATAAGGTTCAAGGGTATATTAATATATTGATGTAAAACTTTTCAAAATCGGTCAAAAGATGGCCAACTTAGAGGACAAATCCTTCGAAGGAACCTCTACTTCAGAGGGCTCCAATTCAGTCAAATCTCATCTGATTTTGAAAAACTATGTCTTTATTTGATTTTTAGAATCGCCGTTTTTAATCAGCATAAAAATCTGTAAAACTAATTTTCAACTCGATTTTCGCAAATTTTAACGATGGTTACACTGCAAAAATTCACGAAAAACGGTTAAAAATTTTTTTTCCAACTTTTTTCAACTTTTAATGTAGTTTTTTAATACGGAAATTATCCAGAAGATTGATGTAAAACTTTTCAAAATCGGTCAAAAGATGGCCAACTTAGAGCCAATAAAAAATTACAAAAGAACCAATCCTCGAACGAACCCATTGATTTTTAGAATCGCCGTTATTAATTAGCATAAAATCTGGGAAACTTATTTAAATGTAAGCAAATTATTTAATATGAAGAAAATATGTAATATAAGTAAAATTTATATTCAATTAATGAGGATTTCGTCGGAGTCTGATTTTATGAAATATTTCTTATTGGTACAGGGTATACTCCAAGTCGGCAGGGACGACTTGCTTACTTCATTTCTTTTTCTTTCTTCCAATATTTAATATTAAAAGTATAAATTAAATTTCAAATATTTTCGAATCTTATAGATAAAAGGAGCCCAGAAAATACCATTAAGATTGAAGATGAATGTAAAATTCAATGGGATACCTGGGCAGTATATACAAATGCTCTTTGTACATACATATAACATTCTTCTTTTATCTCTTTTTATTAAATTAGTTTCAAATTTGTTTGTAAAATACATAATACGAGTCCAAATTTCTTTATTTACGGTAGAGTTCTATATTTCCAACCCGTTTTCCATATTTACCTTTTGTTATAAACTAAAACTAAACTAGTTCTTTCAAATGCAGTCAACTTTTTAGACTAATTTGAAGTATTAGTACTTGGGAATTTCTAGAATGGGAATCAGACTTACATATCTCTCAATGTATGCAAATACCTAAACACATGCAACCTCTAACAATGGTTTTTTATACCTCCATTGTTTGCATGTAACATACATGCAAATTTTTTTTGCAAGTAATTTTCACTACAAGGCCAAAACCGTGGCAAAAAAAAAAAAACAACAACAATTCCCCTAGATAATAAAATAATCACCAGTCAGAGATATATATGTACATTTATACTTTATAGTGAGCAAGTCATCACATTACTTGCATGACCCGTGACCCAAAAAAAATTCTTCGCCTTCTGATGTCATCAGCAATACGAGTAGTAACAGCTAAAAACTAACCCAAAAATTAATTGTTCTCACTAATTGCTAGTCTCCTCCACATGATGATGGTCACTAAACTAAAAAGCACTTTGTCCCAGCAACTTTTATCACCTGAATGTAATTTAAGGCGAACCATAAAAAAAATAACGCTCTCCCCCACATACACATACACACTCACACACACACACACACACTTCACACCAGACCAAGCCCCTCATACACAACTCACTAACAACTAGCAACGAGCAGTCAATTTTAAGTACCAAGTTTCAAACAGTTTAAAATGACATTTTCTTTGGCAAGAAAGGAAACTAAAACTAGTCTCGTTTAGTTAATTAGTTTTGTTAAACGTTTTCCCTTTTTAGCTTAAACCAAAATGCAATTAATTCTTAATGCCATTTGGGTTCTCAAATTTTTAATATCTTTTAATTTTTTCTTTCTTGTTTTTTTCAGAGTAAAGAACGTGCTGATCCAAAGTAATGCGATATTGGAGACCTTTGGCAATGCCAAGACGAATCGTAACGATAACTCGAGTCGTTTTGGCAAATATATGGATATTGAGTTTGACTATAAAGCCGATCCAGTGGGTGGCATTATAACAAACTATTTGTTGGAGAAATCGCGTGTGGTACAGCAACAACCAGGAGAAAGGAATTTTCATAGTTTTTATCAGGTGAGTGAATGACTTAAGGAGAGTACCCCCCATATAGATAGATCAACAATATTTACACTTGTTATAAAATGTGAGTCAGCGTGACGCGTGCCTTCTCCGTCTCTAAAACTAGTGACGAAAGCTTTCAGTGTTCTTAATTTGGGTGTGTGTGTGTGTTAGTGTGCGTATGTAGGATGGGAGCCATCAATTACTTTGGGGTGTCAGGTTGTGTTTTTGTTTTTTTGTTGTGTTTTATTTTCTCCCCCCGCCAGTTTGCCTTTTATTGCTTTCGGGTGTGGTTTAACATGGATATTTTAATGCTATATAGTTATTTTATGCCCAGACTAAATGCTTTTTTTTAATATTCATTTCCGTTAACAATAGACAACTGATAAAAGTCATCAGATAAATTTTAGCACCTATGAATTAGCCAGTTAAAGCAAATTCTCAGCAATATAGATAACGTGCCACATCATAACTCAGATATTTTAATGAAACTCTTCTCAATAAACAATTCTGATATACCCTTCCCAATTGGATATTTTGGTTTTAATTAAAAGACCTCAAAATCTTTATATAAAAGAAGCTGCGTTCTTCCATTATAATAAGGGTTGAAATATTTTTGATTTTCGAGATAATCTAAGTTCATATATGTAGTTCTACTATGTATTATCTTTAGATTTGAAATAGTTTAAATTTTCGAGAGGAATTGAGTTCATATAGTTATGTATTAATGGGTGTCTCTTGTTAATTCACATTAAGATTAAATTGCTATTCTCGTGAATTAACATGTTATTGTCACAACCAAAATTGAATGATTATGTCGGATTCCTAGAATGTAGAAAAGCTATCTACATTCTAGGAATCCGCCTTAATTTAATCATGTCAAAGCTTATATAGACTGGGAAGTTCTCTATTCGATAATTTTGTGTTTCAAGGACTGCTAAGGGTTTTAAGTTAAAAATTGCGTCCGGTGTCCTGTTCATGGGATAACACACATTAGTCTCTAACTTTAGACATCCTTTAAGCTTCGTTAAAATACTTTTATAAAAATATTTTAATAGCGCAAAATACTTTCGTCACCTTTAGCGAAAATTATTGTCAAAATACTTCTGTGCCATTTTGACTAAACTTACAAATGCCAAGTTTTGTGACCTTCATAGAAGAAATTGTGCTAAAGTTATTGGTTATTGATCGAAAACCTAATTTTCAAAGGATCGTTTCTATGGAGATATGAGATATGTACATATGTCCAAAAACTCATTCCTATAGACTTGATAATTTCGGAGGAAATTTCATTAATCCAGATAAACGGACACACAGATTATTTTTACTCACCTCGTTGTACTAATAGATTATATATTATTCTACTATTCCATCTTACATATCTGATTCCTTTGATAGTCAGAGATGCTACTGGTAGCATATATATTCTTATACTTTATAAAGTCAGATATCCTTGTTTTGATATGTTGCGAATTCTGAGCAAATTTGCAAAGGTATAAAAATAGATTATATCTATTTCCAATAAAACGCAAAAGTAATTACGTTTAATATTTTGAAATATAGAATTGTTTTGTTAAAAATAATAATAATAATAAATAATTTCTTGAGTAGCCTTTTAAAAAGTTTTAAAAATATTAAAGATGCTTAACAGTATATCATATCGTTTGAATCATTGATCTATTATTCATACAACTAATTATAAAAGTCTAAATTTGGCAGAGCATAGAAAAATCGACCTTGGGTTTAATTAGTTATTGCCAAAGTCAAAGGTCTGAGACGAATAGTTCTCTTTTTATTTTTAATTAATGCCTATTCTTAATTCATACAAATTGATGATATCATTAAAAAAAATTTTTCTGAATAAAGTCATTCAATAAATAAATTTTCTTTTATCAAGCTATGCTACATTTATATTATATTGTTTATTTATATGATTAACATGCCCCAAGCAAAAGATGCTAATTAAACATTTATTTTACTTTCATAAATTTTTTAACATCTAGCGTTTGTGTTAAATAATAAACAAAAACTGAAATTACTCTCTCTTTCTCACATATATAAGTATATCTTTATCATTTACTTGATCAGGCAAATGTACTTCAATTTTATTCACCATCAATTCTCACCTGTCGTCCATGTGCCATTGATATGGAATGGCTATAAAAAGAAAAAAAATAAATAAAGGCAAAATAAACAATATAACCATAAATTGAGTAATTTTTTCTTCCAATCTTGTTATTTATGACTTGAAGTCCAGGGATTGAAGATCTATGTTAGACAAACATAACTTGGACATGACACATATCATATACATATATATATATATATATGTATATGTATGTACTCGTATATATGTAACTGATATAACTGACAAGTGACATACGACAGTTGGACAATTAAAAGCGGAAATTCAATTATGGTTAACATGTCTACTAATCGTCGCCTGTACTAAATACTTTAGTCATAGTACATACACACATACATACATACATATATCCTATATATGGTTAAGTGTGGAATTGTTTAACTAGTTTTAATTTGTCTTTTCATGTCCAATTTCAGCTGCTGCGTGGTGCCAATGACAATGAGTTACGTCAATATGATTTGCAAAAAGAGACGGGAAAATATCATTACTTGAATCAGGGCAGTATGGATATACTAACTGAGAAATCTGACTATAAGGGCACATGCAATGCCTTTAAAACATTGGGTTTCACAGCGGATGAAGTTCACACCATTTGGCGTACAGTTGCAGCCGTTCTTCATTTGGGCAATGTGGAATTCCAAAGTAAGTTATCAAATTTATCTCTGATGGATTATTATTAATGGAAATTATTTATTTTACAGCCATTGAGGATGAATTAGTTATCAGTAATAAGCAACATTTGCAATCTACTGCAAAGTTATTACAGGTAACCGAATCGGAATTGTCAACAGCATTGACCAAACGTGTCATTGCTGCTGGTGGAAATGTTATGCAAAAGGATCATAATGCCATCCAGGCGGAATATGGCAAAGATGCTTTAGCTAAGGCCATTTATGATCGCCTATTCACCTGGATTATATCCCGCATAAATCGTGCCATTCTTTTCCGTGGCAGCAAGACACAAGCCAGATTTAATTCAGTTATCGGTGTCTTGGATATATACGGTTTCGAGATATTCGATTCAAATAGTTTTGAGCAATTTTGCATAAATTATTGCAATGAGAAGTTGCAACAATTGTTCATAGGTGAGTGGGCAAAAATAAAAGGCATCCCCCATAAAATGTTGATTAACCAATTTAATTCATTTTATTTCAGAACTTGTGCTAAAACAGGAACAGGAGGAATATCAGCGTGAGGGAATTGAGTGGACCAATATTGATTATTTCAATAATAAGGTAAGATATATATGTTAAACTATGGATATATCTAAAAAATTGTCTATTTCATTTTTTAGATTATTTGCGATTTGGTGGAGCAACCGCATAAGGGCATGATTGCCATTATGGATGAGGCATGCCTTAGTGTAGGCAACGTCACCGATGATACACTTCTTGGAGCCATGGACAAGAGCTTAAACAAACATCCGCATTATACTAGTCGCCAGTTGAAACCCACTGACAAGGAGTTGAAGCATCGGGAAGATTTCCGTATTACTCATTATGCAGGCGATGTTATCTACAACATTAATGGTTTCATTGAGAAGAACAAGGATACTTTGTATCAGGACTTTAAGCGCCTGTTACACAACTCCAAGGATATCAATTTAAGTGAAATGTGGCCAGAGGGTGCCCAGGATATAAAGAAGACAACTAAACGTCCTCTAACAGCTGGCACTTTATTCCAAAAATCTATGGCCGATCTGGTGGTCACCTTGCTGAAGAAGGAACCATTCTATGTGCGTTGCATTAAACCCAATGATATCAAAAGTTCAACAGTTTTCGATGAGGAGCGAGTACAGCATCAAGTTAGATATTTGGGTCTTTTGGAGAATGTGCGAGTGCGTCGTGCCGGATTTGTGCATCGTCAGCGTTATGATAAATTCCTTCTGCGGTATAAAATGATCTCCCAATACACATGGCCCAATTTCCGGGCAGGAAGTGATCGTGATGGTGTACGGGTATTAATTGAGGAAAAGGGTTTTGCCCAGGATGTAAAATATGGTCATACCAAGATATTTATTCGCTCGCCCCGCACTCTGTTTGCTTTGGAACAGCAACGCAATGAAATGATTCCTCATATTGTGACATTGCTCCAAAAACAAGTTCGAGGTTGGATTGCCAGGCGAAATTACAAAAAGGTAAAGGCTGCCGTGACAATAATGCGAGCATACAAGACCTATAAGCTCCGTAGCTATGTTCAGGAGTTAGCCAACCGTTTCCGCAATGCCAAACAATTGAGAGATTATGGCAAAAGCATTCAATGGCCCCATCCTCCATTGGCTGGTCGCAAGGCCGAGGCAAAATTGCATCGCATTTTTGACTTTTGGCGTGCATACATGATACTTCGCAAATATCCGCGCACTGAATGGCCTCAATTGCGTCTGCAGATTATTGCAGCCACTGCTTTGGCCGGTCGACGTCCCTACTGGGGACAGCAACGTAAATGGTTGGGCGATTATCTGGCCAACTCACAGGATAACAGCGGTTACGAGGCATACAACTCAAATGTACGGAAACTTAAGAATAGCGGCGGTGGCGATTCCTTCCGTCAGGTGCTCTTCTCCGGCTTTGCCAAGAAATTCAATAAACACAATAAGCAAGCCGAACGTACATTTATTGTAACAGACACAACCATCTACAAATTGGATGGTATCAAGAAGAAATTCCGCGATTTAAATCACACACTTGCCATTAAGGATGTAAGAATTGCTCATCTGAACTGTAAAAATCGTATTTTACCTAAAATTTGTCGTTTTCTTTATGCAGTTAACTTCGATTAGTGTTACTCCTGGCCGAGATCAGCTTATAGTCTTCCATTCACCCGATAACAATGATTTGGTTTTTGCAATTCAGGGAGAGACATCCACGCTGAAAGACGATCGCATTGGAGAAGTAGTTGGTATAGTGTGTAAAAAGTACTACGAGTAAGTAACCATAATGTTAACCATCTATATATAAATATTCATATATACATATATATTTGTTAAATTCTTTTTCAGTGTCACTGGGACCGAATTACGCGTCAATGTGGGCAGCAATATTGCCTGTCGCCTGGGTGAGAAACCACGTACTATTGTCGTTGAAGGCGCTGCCAATGTGGAGAATCCAAATTTCCGACATGCTGCTGGCAATATTATCTTTGAAGTGCCCTCTTCATATTGCGTTTAAAAGAACACAAAAACATTATGTATGACATTATTGTAAATTATGCAAAACTTAATCATAAGAACTACAATTTGTTTTTGTTTCCATTCGTTTTTTTTTAATGTAATGCATTAACCTCGCTCTGTGTGTACGTGTGTGTATATCCTGTGCCTTCACTAAACCAATTTCGATATACAGAGTTAAATCTATCTATATATATACATATATAACATACATATATACAATATTTAATATGTATGTTTTATTTTGCTCTGGATAACTCTTTTTTATATGTCTATAGTCTTAAAGAACGATTTGTACATTTTTTCTATATTATTATAATAAGGCAATGTAACTATTTATATATGTACGTATGGCGAAACTTGGTTAACTTTTTTGCTAGTTGAGCTGGCAAAGTGAAACCAATGAAAGTATTAAATGTACTTTGTGCATTTGTTAAGGAATCATTAATTATTTATACCACATAGCACACGAATTAAGTTTGTACTTAAAGAAACAAAAAAAAAAGAAGAAAAAGAAAAACACAAATACAGAGTGTGCCATTTGCAAAAACAATATTATTTATATATAATATACAAAATAAAATTCCAAATTAAAAAAAAAAAAAATTAATTAAATATTTAAACCTTTTGTGTTAAGTAGGCTGGACGGTATATATTTTTATAGGACTTTCACTATATCACCACAGCAAGGCTAAAGTCGTAAAAGTAAACACATTTATCTCGAAAACAAATAAGATAAAACAAATTTGTTAAAAAAAATATATTTGAAAACTGAAAGTACATTTAATTCAATTTAATTATGAATCAACAATTATCAACCGATGTTGAGATGCACGAGTGCCCGCCCAAACGCTTCTCTGAAACTTTGCCTCCCATTTTTAAATCGCTAAATTTGGGCGCTTCTCCTGAAACTGAGATACCACAGGTATCAACTTTGAAACCCGGCAGCGATTCTACGATGCGCCGTTGCAATGTAACGACAAACACGGAGATGCCAAAAAAACGTAGAAGAAATCGTTCACGGAGTAATCCCAATGAGATGTGCGATAACTGCAAGACTTTGCGTAAGTCATTTAATCGAATGAGACATATTATAAAGCGTCTGAAGCGTCAGAAGTACCAACTCACGGAACGGTCGCGCGCATTGCAACTACTGTTGGAGGCATGCTCGCCTACTACATAGTGGGTAAATTACTCTAAAATTATTTCTCAAAATTTATAGTGATTTGCACTTTTTCATATATATTTGAACATTCGGTCCGATTGAGAAAAGTATGCCAAAAATTGTAGTGCTTTTTAGTAAGAAAATTTTAAATAGTGTAAAAAATTGCAGGATAAAAAATTCAAAAGTAATTGAAATTTATAAACATTTTCCTAAGAATTTTGCAAATAGTCGATTCAATATTTCTATGTATGTATTTTGGTAATTTTGGAAAGTGTTATATTCTGTTAAGCAGGTCATGAGATTACCTTTATATATCATTTAATCATTGTTTTCATAACAATATTATTCTCGATAGAGAATTGTCTTATAGTAAACAGGTGAGTGAATGAAAATGAAAATATCTGAAATTTGGAAAGAAAATATTTAATAATTTTGAATTTAAGGAGCTCTCTTCACGATCATGAATACGAATGACAATGAAGAAGTTCCAGAGATGGAATCCTGGCATAGATGTTTTGGTACTGAAGCAACCCGATCAGCATATCGGTCTTCCGAGTTCGACATCTTCAAATGGCCACAAGACATGGGCCTGGATCAGATGACAACTTCAGGATTAAGAATTCGCAAAACGAAAAGCAATCATCAAAAGATTATACATCGCTATAGGCGTCTACGCGCCATTTCAAAGCGTATGGGAGTGATGATTGCTCCCTTGAATCGCCAGATGAAACCATCAAAAACATTATTACATGCCGTTGGGCGTTTGAGGATATAGAGAGATAGATCTCTTTAGTTGCAATGGATAATATACCCCTGATAGAATGTTAACTAGTATTATATTCATTAAAATTTGATAATTTCAAAAATTAAAATATATTTGAATCGATGATTTATATTTTATATACACACAATTTCCCCTACAGCCTTAGATATATACGCCTATATATTGTTCGAATCTATTTAAAACGTTTTGCAAATTCTAACTCTTGATTTAAAGATTGTTCATTCCAAGAATGTTTGTTAGTTTCTTTCATTGATTTATGAATATATCTCAAAGATAAGTACATTGCTATTCCTTTGATGTTGATGTTCGAGAATAGTCCCAATCCCTGTTCGACTACACCACTGTTTCCGAATCAAGATGTATTGGCAAAGACTGAAAATAAAATGCACATGGCTCTGCCACTGCTGGCTATTGATAAAAGATAAAAATAAAGAGAGAAGAACCCACCACAAGAATTTGTTCTTTCAATTGCGTTTCGCATTCGCTTGTAAATTCTCGAGAAGAACGCGTGGTGTTGCAATTGGAACGATTCAAGGTGATTACATAAAATCGCCGCCCAGAAAATATTTACATATACCTATAATACATAGAAATGCAAAGAGCTATTAAAAAGGAGCTCAGCTTCTCGCTGGATACTCTAGAACGTTATCGTGCCAAATATGGACGTAGTGCCTCATTGGATGCCAATGGCAATTACACAGAAAGTGTGCCAACACAGGAGTCGAATTCAAATGCTAGTGTCGGTCACTCAATACCATCCATTTTTACAAAATCCTCATCGCCTCCAAAGCTAACCAAACTGCAGGAACTGCAACAGAAGAAGGAAGCCTATCTAAGGGCCAAAGAGCATGAAAGAGAAATGGAACAACTGCAACGTGCTGAAAAGGCAAGGGCAATTAATGGTCATACCAGCTGTCCTTCAACCACTGCCTCCACTACTAACCCAATAGACACAACTAAGCAGCCAATAGTTGCAAGTAGTGGCACTGGATCTGGCACTGCTACCACAACAACAACAACAACTACCAAAACAAATTCAAGTGCAAGTAGTGTTCAGACCTCCAAGGTACCAGCCTCTCCAGCCGGCTACACCAATTGGTCAAGCAATCACTCAACACTTGCCTCCCAGCCCTGGTGTGCCATAAGTGATCTCATGTTCTTCTGTGACAAATACGAGTTCAAAACATTGAGCACTAGGGATTTGAAGACCCACCAAGAGATTGTAGGCGAGGTTCGAGCTTTGCTCTCGGGCAAGGCTCCATTTGATCAGCGTACACGATTCCCGGGCAACATACATGATCCAGAGAATCTTTGGGTCTGTATTGGGCGGTGTGCCAGTGTCGAGTATCATCTGCAGCGCATCATCAGTGTGTTTCGGAAGCCATTGAATCAATTAACACCGGATAAGCAGCGGACTGTACGTCAGAATTTCCATTTAGCGGTCAGTGAACTGCGTTTGGATATATCGGCGAGAATAAGCGAGGTGCGTTTATATGATCGGTTGGTATTTGAACGGGAATTTCGATTGGAATGGCAGGAGGAGAAAGTCTAGGACACTTTAAAAAATGGAACATAATTCATTTAATTTTAACAATGGCAAACAGTTTTTATTTTGCAACTTCATTACATTTTTGGGGTGCGCAGTGGACAAAAAATTGTTACAAAAATACACACAGGATTTACATTCAATATATGTATATATATACTATATGTTTATATGTATATGGAATATACAATTATATGATACATGGGATGAGATGCTATTATAATAAATATTTCAAAAAATCCATTGCTCTTAAAAATTGCTTGCGTAACTAAATCTAGAAATCATAATGAAATTCAAATTAAATTTTTTTATAAAAAATGGAAAGTTTTCAACTTGATGTGGAAGTAACATTATCGGAAATTGAAAATTTCATTCGAACCATTTCCTTGATTCTTAATTTATTGCTTTGGTAATTTTAATAGAAACATATAAATATATTATATATACATATACATACATCCATAAGATCAACAAAATAAAGCACTTGGTTTGCTCTTGCATGTGCATTAGTGGATTATCTCTCCTTTTTTTTTTGTTTGTTTGTTTGTTTTGTTTTTGTATAGATTTTGGTGCTTAGAAGACTAGCGGAAGATTTGTGTTGGATCTAAAAAGATCTTTAGAGATAGTTCTTTGTTTTTTGTTTTTTTTTTTTAACTGCTTCTAGGCTGACTTCAGTGGGTTAAGTTGTGCATTTTGCTTTTTGCAGGTTTTGTAGTTAACATTGATTTCAACAGCAATAACATACAATTGTAATAACATTTTATATCAGTAAGTTCCTTATTATCATAATCCTTGAGGATCAGTCTAACAGAATTTCAGCTTCATTTTACTTGTTTTGGGCACATTGCGTATGGTAAGAGAAATCCTTGGCGTACGTCGCTTTAAATGATCGCCAATTTTGTAGGTATTCTCACAAAGATCATAATTGCATATACGATCACAGAGTACATCTTCGCTTGTCTCAGCTATAGAATGCAAGTAGTCCATATAAAGCGTATCCTTCAAGATGAGCAAGCTGCGCGGTTCTAGTAGTATTTTGAAAAGAATCTCGCGACCGGCATGTTCTTCGTTTCGTTCGCCTTCTCCATCTCCTTCCCGCTTGGCAAACTCTAGCACTGTGTGTGCTCCGCATGAAATGGTCGATATGATTGGATAGAAGAGTGGTCCATCCGTGTGAGGCAATATACCTTGACCGGGCAAATATTCATTGACCAGGACATGATTAGCATTTTGCGACTCGAATATTCCGAAATTATTAACCTTATCCACATAGTTTTGCAGCCATTCAGGAATCTCTTCGGCTATCATACCATTGGGATGCGGGACGCCGCCGTAGTTGACCAGACGGCGATTTAGTAACTGGGTCCAACGGGGTTTGGGTGTTCGTTCAATCTGACTTAGAATACGCTGTTCTTCCTCGGAGGTGATGAAATTGGGAATGTACATGGCAGTTGGTGGGCACTGAAAAGTAACAGCATTATTTAGTTGTTTTAGCAGCAGAAAATAGCAAATAACTAGTAGAAACCATGTATTAAGGGTAGTAGCTTGCTCTGATTTACCTTCCGCACTTCAAAGTCAGTGAAATCCATGACTAACTCTAAATGCTACTCACTAATTTACTAAGTAACAACAATAATTGCAAATCAATATTTTTGTTGGCGTCTTTGAATTTGGAATCAGCTGTTGTTTTAAAACAGCACCAGGGTCGCATTTACAATTTAGTGGGACGGGCTACTACTAATGTGAGTTATCTAAATAATTTTAATGAAGTAAAAATTATTTTCTTATACTAGATGTTGAAATATGTTTTAATCTTTTCATAAGCCGTTAAGTCATATACATTTACGGCTTTATTTTGAACAAACGATGTAATTTTATTTATGAATTACTAATATTAATGGTTGAATGCAGATTCAGTAGTATCGAATATAAATAAATTCGGAGATTGTCTTATAGTACAATATAATACATAGTACGAATCAAAGAAATGAAACAATGTAGTAAAAGCCCTAATTCAAATAACCGAGAACGGATCCTGTTCTCAGGGCTGGCAAGAAGTGCCAGTATTTCGATACCGATACCTAGTTAACATGTAAGTATTTTAGTATTTTTCTGCGAGATTCGATACTTTTGTGGGAACACGGTTACCTTAAAAAATTCCGCCAATTTTAGCAAAGACGCCGGCTGCACATTGCAAAAAAGAATTTTACATTTTTGTAAGAAGTGAGCAAAAGTCATACCCCAACATAGAAATATAACAATTTAATTGTCTACAGATGCCTTCCATCGAATCTGACGAAATTCAAGCTGCCAAAAAAATGAAGATCGATAAGTGTGTTCTACGTTTCGCCAAACTAACAAAAGAAGCCCTAGAGCCTGTCCGAGGATCGGCCAAAGCTGCTGGTGTGGATCTACGCAGTGCCTACGATATAGTGGTACCTGCACGCGGCAAAGCCATTGTCAAGACGGACTTACAGGTCCAGGTGCCAGAGGGCTCCTATGGCCGTGTGGCTCCTCGCTCTGGCCTGGCAGTAAAGAACTTCATCGATGTGGGCGCCGGTGTGGTCGATGAGGACTACCGCGGTAATCTGGGTGTAGTGTTGTTTAACCATTCAGACACGGATTTCGAGGTTAAACGAGGAGATCGCATTGCCCAGTTTATTTGCGAACGCATCTTTTATCCAGAGCTTGAGATGGTCGATAAACTAGAAGACACTGAACGCGGTGAGGCTGGATTTGGCTCAACTGGTGTCAAGGACTTACCCGCTACTGCCAAGGAGCAAAATGGGAAAAAAGAAGCATCTGTCAATGAGGCTGCACCCCCAACTGCCGCTGCCTCCTAATTGGCCAATGTGATACAGCATGGAAATAATACTAAGAGTTCATCATATTCCATATTTTTTCACAAGTTCCATATAAGTAACAATACTAAACCATACCATACAAAATCATGCCATTTATAAAATAATATAAAACATTTCACCAAAACTATTAAAAAGTAAATCAAGTTCCTTAAAATCTTAATGTTAATTCATCATTTATTTTATTTTTCGAAAATCAAATTGGAATGCATTGAAGTTAAGTTCTATTTTATTATATATAATGCTGTTATTTACACTTCATGAAAAGCATTCTAATTGTCGGCATTGTTTTCGAATATTATACAATGGTACCTTGTTGTACCTCTCCATAAGTACATAGATATATGCAACTCTGTACAATTCCAAAATGCGTTAGGAATATATTCTTCTGTCAATTTCTCACAATGGTTGAATCAATTAAACTTTCACTGTATGAAAATTTTTATTAAGTTTTAAATAGTTCGACTTTATATTCGATAATTTAAAAATTTGTACCATCCCAAAAGGAAATCCCTTTGTGGGCATAGATGGAATAATTTTCAACTTGCTTGTTTTTTTGCAGCTTTCTTTAATTAATTTTTTAATTAAATAAACTGTTCGCTTAATTTAACAGCTATTTCTCTAAATATGCGCAGAATTCTTTCATATGCACAAAAATATTTACAAAGATGGAAAACTATATTTTTAAGTTTTTAATTTGCCATGTAAAGGGAATTCTTCAAAGGATCTAACATGGTCGTTATTTACTTCGATTTGTCTGTGCCCTTAGCATACGATATTAAGATTCAAAGCAAATTTTTTGCATATTATGCTGATCGGCAGTTGAATTTTCATCAATATTTACTTAAAAAATTTGAAGTTAGCTTTAAAATGTTAACACAGCCTTTAGAAATTACTGAAACACAAAAACAAAAATTAAATTCTTGCCGAGTAAGTCTGTATATAAATCGTGGACCTATTTGTATTCTAGATATTATTAAACATAACTTTTTAAAGAAGAAAAGTCAACTCTTAGAAAGTTATGTAAATCCAATCTGTTTTATAGATAGATGGATTTGTAAGTAGGTGTAGATTTGCCTATCTATCCTATATCATAACTATATATTTTATTTAATACAGACAGACATGAAAAACTATAACTAACTTAGACGGGCATTGGTTGTTGGGACCTTCGGCTAAGATGTTATAAATTTAATTATAAAAACGAATTCCCTAGCACTTGCAGCTTGAAAAGGTCGTGAAATGAATCTTAAAATATAAAAAGTAGCTTTAAAGAAATAAAATACTAGTACAAAAGGCTCGAAAGCTAAAATTTCATATTTAAAGTCAAAGTTCATATGCACTTTTGAATGCAAATTGAAAAATTTCTTAGCTGTTTTTAAGAACAACTTACTAACTAATTGTAAAGGGGTAAAAAAAAGTAGCTCTTGCCATGGCTATATGGATATATATGCCTACAAATGCAGTGAGTTATGACCGATTTAAATGAGTTAGTGCACCGATTCGAACCGCTCCGCTCTTCTCAAGTCTATGGCCAACGAAAATGTAACATTGCGTGTCTCAAGTGCATTGCACATTTTGTACACATTTCTAGGCGGCCGATTTAAAATTTTTGTTTAATAAATTCAATGACTCCAATTTGTAATTAGACGCTACTGTCTAGAGTGTATCAACGTTGGCTGGAGCTGGTGGAGATTGGGTGGTGGAGAGGTGCCCGCTGCGTGCTTTTAATTGTTTTTTTTTCCTTGGTTGGCTTTTGGCGCAACGGTTCCGCTTGACCCACTGGAGGTCAGACCCTGCAAAAAAAAAAAAAAAAAAAAAAAACTGCAAAAACTGCATTTACTTTGTTGTATGATAACTTTTATAATTTATTTGCTTGAGCTGAATGAAAAATAGCTATATAATTTTATTAAATACAAAATAATAAATCATTAATTATAATTCACAATCAAATGATTCTCGATTCATTCTTTTTCTTTTCTTTTCATTTTCCTTCTATCTAACTTTCTCTCTGTTGTAAGTGTTACAAATGTTTTACAACTAATTAAATAAACAATATGTACAAATAAAATATATTATAAAATATAAATTTAATTTTTTTTTGTTGGTTTCTTTTTTTTTTTTGTTGTATATATTTTTGTTGCATGTCTTCAAGTCTTGGAGCTCTTAAAAAACGATTTAGTTATAGAATCTAATTAGGTTTTTGAATTTTGAATTCCTCCTACATAAATGTGCATGGCCGCAAAAAGTTTCAATTTCATTATTTTTTTTTGTTTTCTAAAGAATTTTGAACAAATTATGTTGTTTGTAAAGTTTTGGTTGTTAGATAATTGAATATATATAAATTAAATAGCCTTTTTTCTTTTTTTTTTCTTTTCAAAATAATCGTATTAATTAATTTGGAGTTTTATGTCTCTTTGTGTGTGTGTGTATGTGTAACTGTGTTTGTTTGTTTTAAGTTTTCAGAATGCTATTAAAAATATATATTTACTGACTAGCAGTTATAAACGAAGCAAAAGAATCATATAAAATAAATAAAGTTTAATGCAAAAAAATCATTTTCTTTTTGTTTTTAAGTACAATGTATGAAAACTTCTTAATGATTGTTGTTGTTGTTGTTTGTTTGTTTTTGTTTTCTTGTTAAATTGACTAATTAAATGATTATACAAAATATATTTTATTTGTTATTTTGTTTTCTTATTCTTTCATTTTTTGTGCAAATTGGAAGACTTTGCGATTGTTGTTGTCGTTGTTGTTGCAGTTTTTAGTTGTTGTCTCTTAAAGTTTACAACTTTAGTCTAGTTTAGCTAGCAATTAAATTACTTTTATATTATACATTAGAGTTTTTTTTTTCTTCCTTCTTCAATTTTGTTGAAAGCTCATTTGGTTTAACAATTTTTTGCAAATTGAAATGCAATTAAGTTAGCATTAAATATTCATAAGGATGTTGGTTCAGCTTTGTGCTGCAAGGCAACACTGGCAAAATGGCAGCAATATATGTTGCTACAACTGTTGCTGCTGTTAAATATTCATATAGAGATTATGCCAATTCAACTGCTGGCATCACTAATGCTGCACGGCAACACTGGCAGCAATAACATGTTGCTGCTGGGTGAACTTGTTGTTGCGGCCGCATCATTGCTGCTGCTATTGCTGCTATTATCGCTGCCATTACAAATCTCCTTTTTCAAACTACAACTTGTTGTAGTTGTAGATGTATTTGTTGCTGCCGTTGTTGCTCCTGCTGCTGCTGCTAAAGTTGGTGGTGTAGTTGCAGTTGTGGCTGTTGCCACACCACCACCGCCACCACCACTACCACCTCCCGTCTGCAATGCCAACATTTGTTGGGCCTGAGCAACGCACGCAACACATGGACACGGACCGCCCAATTTCTTCGCCAATATGGAGCGCAGCTTCAATGCCGGCCCCAGTTTCATGCCCAGCGAGTTAACCAAATGATCTTCGGTTAAGAGCGGCAGGCCAGTGCCATCGATAGACTGATCACGAAATGACTGTAAAGAGAAAAGAAAGAAAGAGACAGAAAAAGAGCGATTATTTATATATGCTCATCATGTTGGTCAGGGTACAGTGGTACAATATAATATAAATATGAAGAGAAACTATATTATTTCCTACACTATTATCAAACTGAAATCAAATTATGCAATGAAAACTGTAATAAACTTTCCAAGTTTTTAAAAGAAAAGTATTAGAAGAAGTAAAAATATATCTTTAGAAATATTTCCGAAGATCTAACTAAAAACGATATTTGAATTATAATTTTTTAACATTGCAATTCTAGAAACTGTTCAATATATATTGGAGGTATATTCAATATATATATTTTTGATATTCAATAAATATATTTGGGATATCTTCTGAAATAATATAATTGCATTCCACATCTTTCAGTATCTCTTAATCAAGGTTTTAGTTGATATTTTAAACCTGTGTGAATTAATTCAAATTAAAATATTTATGAGCTACTCAAAGGTCCAATTAATAATTGATTGTTAATCAATCATTAAGTTTAATATTAAATACAAGATCTAATTATGCTCAGCAAAATATTGAATAATAAAATATTTAATATTTTTAATGTCTGAGAAATTTAAAATAAATCCTCTTTAGTTTTTATATATCGCAAAGATCTATAGCAGAAATCTAATTAATCAAGATCAATTTTTAAGACAAATCTTCCTCCGTTAAAATTTATTTAGTAATAATTTTCAACATTAGAAATTAGAATAGTAATTTCATATTGCAATCATATATGTACATGGTAACCACTGTGCCGCCTCCTCAGCTATACAGGGGGCATCCTGTCTGTGTGGGGATATATTTCTTTTTTGTTTTTTTTTGGTTTTTGTGATTAATGCGCAGCTTTTAAAAATTGTTAATGAAAAACGATTTTAGCTAAAGCTTGTGGGCCTTGGCAGTAAGTAAGTGCTGCTTGCTATGGATGTTGTTTGTTGTTGTTGCTGTTGTTGTTGTTGTTGTTGTTGTTGTTGTTGTTGCTGCTGCTGTTGCAGTAGCATTTTCATATTTGCAACGCACGATCGATTGAAAGTGGGCAGAGGAGTCAAGTCGACTCTTTCCGTTCCGTTCTCCCCCTGAAGGCAAAAGTTGAAACCGAGTTGAAGCTCGCGCCACATGAGATTTCTATTATAGATTGGCCCTGATTGAATTCCAGCAACCTGTTTGGGAAGCACCACCAGCAATAGCAGCAGCACCACCACCACCACCACTACCACCTCTAGCAGCAGCAGCTGGCCAGCAACTAACATTAAAAACTGCCACTGAATTGGCAAAAGAAGGCTTCCAGCCCAGACCCAGACCCATCTGGAGTTGGTTCAGTTGGTTGGACACGCCTTTATCGGGTGGCTGACTCTGTTTTTTTTTTTTTTTTTTTTTTTTTGTTATTTTATGGGTTTGCTCCACATCTAAATCGATTCAAGCGATTCGCTGCACTGCCACTACGGACCTCATCATCTATATATAAGAGAGGCAATTGGGCCGCTGGTCCACAATTGAGGATTGGTTGAGCTGAGCGAGATGAGGATACGATTACTCGCATTTGGCCTGCTGGCATTTTGTCAGCTTCATTTCCAACAGAGTGGAGTATTGGGACAAAAATACTATATGAACTTTGCCTTCAATAACAACAATCCTGATGGTGGTACCAGTGATGGTAATGGTGGTGCGAATCCTGCAGTACCAAATGCTATAGTGGCAGGACATCATGAAGACTCACATGATCACAGTAGAAGCGCATGGTAATGCTTTATCATCAAATAATAATAGCGATGAAATGGATGACAATGAAAAAAGTTCCGATCATCATGATGATGAAAGTCATGATGAGCATATTCCTGATCAAAAGCATCATACAAATGAAGAGCCTTCAAATGAAGAGAATAGGGGCACTGATGACGATGATAACGATAGCGATAGTAAAGATCCACCAGGTCGTCGTGAAAAGGAACGTGAGCAAGAAAGGGGGAATGGTCAACAACCTGGAGATCATAGCCATCATAGCAGCTATGAGATCAGTATCGATGACAGTTTCGGCGGCCGTTATGTCCGTTCCATATATGAGAGCAGCGAAAGTCATGGACATTCGGGCAGTAATGGTGGCTCTGGCAGTGGGGACAAGCCAAATCATGAAAGTTCCGAGAGTGCTCGAGCTGCCAATGACGACAATCCCAATGGCAATGATCCCAAAGGAGGAGCCACGAAGAAGACATATGGGGAAAATGACTATGAGGAATACAATTAGAATAGCTAAAAGAATTAAGGGAGTGATGATGAATTCTTTAAAGAATAAAAATCTATCAATAATTAATTGATAAATAGTATAAATTATGGATCTTGTTAAAGATCTCTGTTCTTACAAAAGGAAAAAATAAAAATTAATAGAAGTGAACCCTTTTGAACTTTAAGAAGTTGTAAAACTTTCTCATGAACTCACATATTAAGTGATCAATGATCAAAGATTTCTACATTTTGATCTGATCAGCTGTTGCTAATAGAATCAGCTGATTACCTGCATCACTTTTATTTCATCTTTTAATCACTGATCAGTTCTCAGATCTCTGAGTGAGGGAGATCAATGACTGACCTCTAAAAGCTCTTGGCTATTTCCATTGAAAAAGCCAAGTGGAAAAAAAAAGAGTTAGTTACTCCTACCCCAGCTTCTCTTCTTCTTCTTTTTCTGGTTAGTTTTTAAGTACCACTCTTAGGCATAACGAATTGCTTTAAAAATCATAAAGTGTATATTTATTACCCAACCAAATACAATTAGATAGTGCCAACTAAATTGGTCACATCGTGTTCAACCGAACCTATAAAGAGAACCAAATTGCCATAGATGGCCTTTAGTCAAGGGCCAGACAAAAGACGCGTCGTTCGTTAATGGTGTCATTAGGAAATGTTATTTCTTCAGTTGCTATTCGGATTATCTATATTGCCATGGATGGTTATAATGCAGACATATTATATGAATTTTGTATTCAATAACAATCGATATATCTATGCCAATGGAAGTAGTAGTAGTAGTAAAGGAAATATATTGGAATCTAATGATGGAACTACAACCAAATTGTTATATATTGAATCGGAAACGCTTGAGGTTAGTTCTATGGAGCATTCGCATAGTCGCGATATATCGCATTATCACAAATCATCAACCAGGCCACCAATTATAGAAACACAATCAGAAAATTTAAATACAGATGAGATTCTGGAAGAATCAGTAGATATTTCATTAAGATTACCGACAACTGAATCTTTAAAAAAAAAGGTAAAAAATACCACCAAAAATCCTAAAACTACAAAAAAAATACTTAGTAGTACAACTAGAAAAACAACTACAACGACAACAACAGTAAAACCAAGCTCAAAAGATGATGTTGAAGAGGAACCATTAGAGATTACCACAGAGAATCCAAAGCGGGATAAACCAAAGTGGCAAAATGTTGTTCCCCATCCCGATGACTTTTTCGATTATCCCTTGGCCAAGTGTCATGAGGATATGGATCTACATGAAGTCTTTGGCATTCGTTTGGATAGAGATCGCGGTTTAGCCGCTAAGGTTTATTGCAATTTTAGCAATAGCTGGGGAGGACCTTGGTTACTAATGCATCGCATGGAACTGCCGGTACGTTTGCATATGCGCCAATGGTTCTTTGGCTATGTGAGTGACGATTTTAAAGATATGAATATCAATTTTCTGGGTTTGGCACATCTGATAAATAATATGAGAATTGCCATGTTAATATTGGGTCAGGATAATCAGGATCGTTTGGTCTTTAATCTTTATGATGATGTTGTAATTTCGGGATTTAATGATTTGTTTATGCTACGAAAGGCCCATCTGATTGAGGCGAATACCACAGATCTTTTATTTATATCCGTTGGTGATGTTTTGGAATCGTATGGGGGACGAAATCGATCATGTCCCTTCAAGGTGCTCGGTAGCTGGTGGGGAGGACACACTTTTTGGAATTTCAAGACACATGAATTTTGGTAAGTTCTAGCAATTCATTGCAATGAATTTAATTTATTAATACATTATTATTATTATTATTGTTTAGTGTCTTTCCAGTAGATCGAGATGTCCAACGTCCGGGTTATATGGCCATCTTTATTAAGCCCAGTCCATTTGCTATCAATAATACTGCCCTATATGATAATGCGATAACAACTCGACGTCCTTGGGTAACCACAGCGGATGCCAATTTAATGGCTATGGCCAATAATGATACCAAAATCTATCGAAATCTAATGCTCAATGAGTTCAGTCTCAATAAAAACAAAGTGAAAAATGAGATAGAAAGACGTATGAAAATGTATCCACATATTGAAAAGGAAAGAGCTAAAGAAGCTAAAAATCAAACAGATCTAAGATAGCCAGCCATGGCCAATAACTAAAAAACCGAAAAAGCCAATACAAGAGATCTCAAAGGAATTTAGTTAAAAATCAATTCACATACTCATTAGATTAGTGTGACTTAAATTTAATTAATTAAATTAAGTTATATTAGAAATTCAGGAAATCGATTCTGATATAAAACATTTAAAAAATTTTAAAGTAGATATTGAATATAACTTAATATTGTTGTTAAAGTTTTTCATTTAAACAATTTTAATTTAAAAAAATCTGCATTAAAATTAATACAAATTTTGATGTAGATTATAAAATTAAAATTTCATCAAATCAAAATTTGTAATTTGGAATTTAAATTAAACATAATCTGCTTCAAAATTACTTAATACAAATGTTGATTTGATTAAATCTTAATTCCATATAATTTACATTAAAAAACTCATTAAAATTAAAAAGTAAAAATTTTAAACCATTTTCAATTTTTCAGTTAACCATCTTAAAATTAATTTATCTTCTATAATTTTTATTAATTATCTATAAAATTAAGTTGGTAAAAAATAAAAACAAAATTAGCGAAAAGCTCTACTAACTAAAGTTTTGCCACAAGAGTGTAAAAATTAAGAAGATTATGATACTTAAAATGTTTATTTAAGAATATGGTAATGTTTTAGCTTAAAAAATAAATGAAATATTAGCTAAATATTTATACATCTAAGATTGATTTTTAGCGACTGGAATTATTGAAAGATTTTTTTGTTCAACTTACAGAATAATAAATATTTTTAATTTGTTTTAATTTGCTCATAAAATAATGATTAATTTACAACTGGAAAAGTTCTAAGACTTAACATTATTTTGCTATATAATTGTCTTTTAATTTGCTTCATCATCTTAATATTAATTGCAAAGAGGTATACGAATTATATTGATACATAAGTACATAAATGTTTATGTATATATGTATATACAAACATATATATATATACACTATATGTATGTACATATGTATCTGTTAAATATATCACATACATTGACCTTGTTTTGTTCTACTAAAATCTAAGGTCAAAACAAATTTCCCTTCTCCATTGAATCATTTCTCAAAATGTTCGTTCAATTATGGTTCTAAATTCTTGAAAATGATCTATTTAATTATAAAAAAAAAGAAAAAGATAAAAAATGTCTTAACTATTATCCCCTCACTCCTGCCTGCCCCTGCCTGTTCCCTTCTATTCAACAATGCGTTTACGGCTAGTAGACAATTTAACAAGATGAAGACAAAGAGACAGAAATATCTCTTCGATACCGGAAATTGGTGGCCTTTTTTTTTTTTTTGCTGCTGTCATAATTTCAGGCAACAACTATTATACGAGCTATAGTTGGGTCTTTGTGGTTATATGGTTAAAGTAGCAAAGTAGTGTTCTAAATTCTATGCCAGTAATTGACAGAAACAACAACAACAACAACAACAATTGTAACAAACAAAAAAAAAAAAAGGAAAACTAAAAGAAAAGAAAATAACTGAGCAAGCAAAGAAAAACTGAGTACATTTTACTGCATTAACTAGATAGGTTTGACCATAACAATACCAAAACCAAAAACAGATTTGAATTGTGAGACTCGGAGACTCGGCTCTTGGCTTTGAACTTGAGATAGTGTGTGCGTAAGAGAGAGAGAGGGGAAAGAGAGACAGAGTGAGAGAGAATGATCATCCCAAGGATCTAGCACATGTATGTATGTATGTATGTACTCATACGCAATGTAATTGGAGAAAGAAAAAAAAAATATGGAAATATGCAAATCATTCGACTGCATCAAACAAAGGAACTTGCATTCCGACGACACTGCAAAAGGAAATTGTTAGGCAAAAAAACAAACAAAGGTAGAAGGAGTAAGAAATATATACATATATATATATAACTAATAGAACTATTCGTAAGACACAAAAAACAAGTAAATAACTAATGAATGCAAAAATTGTATACATTTTGTATTTTGATAGGTTCGCAGCTAATATTCATTTAGTAGATAAATGAAAAAGTTTATCATAAATTAACAATTTGTAGGCCATTCATCTGGCTAAAGATTGGATTACCTCGTAGAATATGTGGATATGTGTTTCTGGATAAAAAAAAACGCACGTGGGTTAAGAGAAGCAACAAAAACAAAAACGAAAACGAAAAAAAAAAAGTTGATCGAAAGTTTCCAATCTAATTAAACTTTATAGTTCAAGTTTTTTTTATCCATCTGTCTGTCATTTGTTGACCTCAGATGACCATCAAAAAAATTTCAAGTCAATTTGCATACGAAGCATTCGTCAAAAGTATTTGTTTCTCTATATCTATCTCACTCTCCCTCTGTCTCTCTCTCTCTCTCTGTCACTCTGATTCTTTGTAAGCCAAAGAACTCGTAAATATTTGTTAAATTTGTTTTGGGTTTTTGGTTGTTTTTTTTTTTATATTTTATATGACTTTTAACTTGGTTAAAGTTTTGTTTGAGGTTTTTGTGTTTTAATAGAGCCATAAAAATTTAAACCCAATAAAGTTATTTTGTTGCGCAATATTTACATAGCATCGGGAGAGGATTTACGATCATAAAATGATATATACACATACATACATATATACATATATGTATGTATATATGTACATATACAAATGTACAACAAACAGGCAATACCAAAAAAAAAAAAAAAATTGATGTGTACGCACACACACAGACATAATAGTTAACATATATAAAAATAATTTTGAGTCATAGAGATGATAAATGACAAATCACGATCACATCTCTAGAAACAAAAAACCTTCCGGAAGCTATAGCTAGCATTGAATTCTGTGTTTATCAAACATATATAACATTAAATATTAATATTAATTTAATATATTTTATTAGAAAATTAATTATTAAGAAATTATAAAAATTTTATGATTGATCTAATTAAAAGGGATTTCTGGATATGTAAAAGGCTTTATATGACAAAACATTTTACTTAGTTAACCTGAATGAGATTTATGAAATATTAAAGACTTTTTCTTAGTAAATATTTTGTTGCCTTTGTAAAAAGTTTTTATTTTGTATTATTTCTCTGATTCATGCAAAAAACGCTGCGATCGTTTTGTCCCATCTGATCTTTTGTTCTATTCTTTTGGCATTTCTTAGTCAGCATGAAAGGTTTTATTACTCGGAGGGAAGTTTTATGTTGTGCTAACATGATTCATTCAACGATCAATAAGACACTTTCAATATGAAGGAGAAAATTTAGCAACTGCATTAATTTAATTCCTTTAATTTAAACCCCTGCATATGAAGTATAATTAAGGTTTGTTTTGTAAAAAATGTAAGCAAGAGTAACTTAAATTCACAACGGTATTTATCGAAGAAACTTGTATACTTATTAAGGAAATTCTTTTGACAAATCGGCTTTTAAATTGGGAAAGTTTTTCTTGATTTGTTATTGCTGTTTAATTATTTTTTTCTTGATAGTTGTTGGGATAGATCAAAAAAAAATTTATTAAATTGACAGAAAATAGTTTTTTTAACTTAGAGCGTTAAATTAAAAAAGGAGAGATATAATTGAAACCTGTGGCAAAGTAAATGTCGATTTTTTAAACGAATAAAGCGAAGAAGTTGTTAATACCAACTTTGAGTATACACTGTACCAAGTAGTGATCCTTTAAATCTTAAATTCCCTCAAAACATGGTCGCAGCAGTAACAAACGTATGACCAAAACTTATACTGCTTGCAGAAACTTATACTGCTTGCAGAAACTTATGCTGCTTGCAGAAACTTGTACTGCCTGCAGAAACTTGTACTGCCTGCATAAACTTATACTGCTTGCATAATAAAGCATGGAACGTTGATATCTCGCTCACTTAAATCAGTTATTTTTGCACTTGGCATTTTAGTACAAAACATTTATTCGTATATCACCGATATTTATAGTCCGATTTCAACGAAATTTAGTCAACTGGTAGATATTAGCTATATAATTGAGAGAACCAAAAATAATTAAGTACGAAACCTTCAATATATAATTGTTTTTTCTATTTTGCGGTGGCGGAAGTGAGACTGGCAAAAATTTGAAGCAAATTGGGTCTGCGTAGACTTATACGGATTCAAAATATATTTTATTCTAATTAAAAGAATTTTTTGAATGCTGTTTATACTAGTATTACATGTATTTATTGCAGTCAATTCAGATGATTATGAAGTCGTTATTATTGTTTACATAATACCAAAATTACGAATAATTTATGTTTATCCTTTAATAACTTTATGCCAAAATTCTATTTTTAATTACCCATCATACAGTTACATAGATTTAACGTAGCTCTAACAAGTGACTGAACTAATAAAACGATCTTCCAGATGCAAATACATGTATATACATAAATATACATGCTTGGATATTTGTATGTACATATATATATACTCGTACTGATCATATAAACAATCATTTTTGGATCTACCCGCATATATGAAAACGGAAATTCAGTTGCCAACATTTGGTCAATTTGATAATACCCTAGCTCAAGATATAATGAGATCGGTTAACGTTAAATTAATAGCAGGGACAAGAAAAAAAGACTCTCAGTGAATATATCGCACGTCAGATGTGAAACGTGCCAGTTGAGAGGATCTCTTTCATTCCACCCTTTCAACTAAAAAAAACGAATCCACATCAAGCTACACAGATACATATATGTATGTATGTTTGTATGTATATATAATAAGCAGCTACAAAAAGTGCTTCTGGCTGCTTCTGGTCACCGTCACCGCGATTTGCAAAAGAATCTTTACTGTCTTTCGTATGGTTTTTTTTTTTTTTTTTTGATTGTGTTAGGTTTTATCCCTTGAAATACATTTTAATTTGCAACGAAAAATGAATTCTTTTTTGTTGTTGTTTTTTGTTTTTGCTTTTCTTTTCTGAAACTGCATCTCCACGCGTCCATCCGTCCCCCCCTCAATGGTTTATGTATTTGTGGGCCTCAATTTAGTTGTACGGATTTTGACCTGCTTAACCTTAATGCCAAACAGAAAGAAATATATAGAGGAAGGGGTGGTAGAGAGGTGGTGAAGCCCAAAAACTTGGCTCAAAATGAAAAGGAATGAGTGTGGCATGATCGGTAATGGGATGGTGGCATGGCAAGGGAAAAAGGGGGAATACAAGAAGCGAAGACAACAATTTGAATTCTAAATTGAACAGCTTTTTGCTGCTACCTATGCCCGGGAGCAGTCAACAGTCAGTTGTCCAATGAAACAGTAAGAGAGGGGTTCCGAAGATAGAGAGCGAGGGAGAGAGACAGAGGGAGAGGTAGTAGAGAACAAAAAAAAAACATAGAACGTGGGCCGACCTGCTGCCAACTTTGCTGAGACTGAGACTGAGGCACCGGCAATTGCGCCCCAACTACCTACTCATTGTAGTTCTTCATGTCTTAAGACTTTAGTGGACAGAGACAAGGAGAGAAGGAGAGAGAGAGTGAGAGAGACACAAAGACGAAGAGTTCGACCTGATTGCCCAAGCAACAGCAACAGCAGCAGTGGCAGTGGCAAGTACCAAGTTTCAAAGCTGCCCATCAACAACCTTTGCCTTGGTTCATTCGCTCACTGCCCACCTAAAAAGATATAGAATTAAAACAATATATGGCAACTGATCGACTAAACGATTACCTATAAATATTTTCAAATAAACTAAATAAAAATTGATATATTATATATATACATATATATAATTTAGATATTTATAAACGGATTGCCAATCAATCAGTCAATAAATAAATATTTAAGGTAATCATTTTCTTTTAAAATACCCTAAGATCTAAGAGTTGTTCAATTTAACTAGCTACCCTTCACTTGTGACTTTGATTTGTGTTTCTTTTTCGTTTCATTTTGTGTGTGTGTTGGTACAAGTATTTAAGGTTTTTCTTTTATTTTTCTTCTTTACTTTGAATCGTTCATTTGGTAGTCCAAGACCAAAGTCAAGTAACTAACAATTACGCTTAATGCCAAACATCCTCTGCTGCTGCTCGAATGTTGCTGCTGCTGCTGCTCGACTATTGCTGCTGTTGCTGCGGTGACTGCGGTTTGATCTTGTTACGCATTCAAAGCTCTCTCTCTCTCTCTCTCTGCTCTACTAGGTGGCCCACTTGAATTGGGATTGTGATTTTTTTTCTTCTTTTTTTTTTTGTTTGTTTGGAATCTGGAAGCTAAGTTAACATTTGATTGGCATGTGCAGCATTTGCTCTAAAACTAACCATGAACTAAAGATAAAGGCACATGCAGAGAGGTGAAGAGATGGGAATGAAGGTTATATATGTATGTATGTAGGAGGAGTAGAAGTAGTAGGAGGAGGGAAAGTGTTGGAAAATTGCTAGGCTTGGCCCGTTTTGATTGATTTGCAAGGCTTGACTCAACATTCTATATCATTCATGATATATATACCTATGTACATATATACATATATATAAATTTTTTTTCCTATCTGTTTTGTCTAGCGCAAAAAAGTTGCTTAGTTTTTGTAAAATAATTTAATAAATTACTATCAAGTCGCCTTAGGTGACTTTAGTGAGTTTTACTATGACGTTGAGTTACTTGTCGTTGTATACTACATTGACTTAGATTTGGTAATAAATAAGTTTTATTTTTATTTCACAGCTACTACCGCAGGCAGAGTTATAGTGCAGTACGATTAGAGAATCATACAGTGGGTCATGATAAGGAACTACATTAAGATTAAATGATAAAGTGGTGAAAGAACTACATATATAAATCGAAATAGTTTTCTTTATTAAATTATATCTTCTTTTTTGTTATTTTTATGCACAAATATATATTTACTTTCATTTGAGAGAAGAGAATGTCAATTGTTAAATTTATTAAAATGGAAATTCAACAGAATTTACTATATACATTATCATCATATGTATACATATAAATTACATATAATTTACACAATATAAATTGGATAAATTTTGATAATGTTTTCCCTTTTTTTCTCTCAATTTTTATTTATTGTATTAAAATGGTTTTTTAAAAACAATGAAAGTGTTCCAATTGTTTGATTTTTCATCTTATTCATTAGATTTCGACTGTTCGTTTATTTAATGGTTAATGATAAATTGAGAAATATTGTAGGAAAATCAAAAATTCCAACTATTAAGTAGATTTTATTAATAATTATTTTATAAATTTTTCAAATATCGCAGCCATTAGTATATTTTTGAGTTATGAAACATTTAATTAATATGCAATTAGTTTTTCTATCTTGGTTTCATTTCCAATTTTTTCAATAAAACTTTCTTTCTGCCCCACTGTAGCTTGTTCTATTATATCCTTAGGTCAAAATATTAGCAAATTTTATATGACCCGATCTCGGTCTTGCAATGGGGTACAAACAAAAGGCTTATAACAGACTTACTAACTCAAAAAAAAAAAAAAAAAAAAAAGAGGCAGAAAAGAGAAGACTTGGACCGCTGTTAATTTTGCTTGGTAGGCACACATAATCAGTTTATTTTGTAGTTTTTGCTGTTTCTTTTCCACCAACAAAGAGATCCAGTAGAAGAAGAAGCAACAGGCAGCGGTTGGAGTAGGAGTAGGAGTAGGAGAAGGCGAAGGCGAAGGAGAAGATGTGCCCCGGGTTACACGCCAAAGATACAATTTTAGATTATATGCCCCAACTGCGCGCATGCGCATAATAATAATGCATGCAACGAGACGACGGCGACGACGACGACGACGACGATGATGATGAGGATGAGGATGAGGATGAAGATGAGGATGACGACAACGTGGACGAGGACGAGGTCGCGGTTGAGGACGACGAGTAGCCAGCCAGTCAGACAGAAAGCCAATTGCAGCCCAAATGTTGAGACTCTGCTCTAGGTCAGGGCGGTATGGTGAGGCATTGGGGCGGCATGGCTTCCTGTAGGGGCACAAAAAAAGGCGTGCAAGTGGGTATAATCATCATCAGCTTTGATAACACACCACGAGCGACGTTGGGGCAATGGTTTGCGACCTGCCTGGACCCAAATATAGTGAAAGAGAGAGAGAGAGGGAGACGCGAGTAAAGACCCAAGACCCGGCATGATCTGCTGCTTGGCATTTGACTTTCGGTCTGACTCTTTACTTTTTTTTTTTTTTTTTTTGTATATTTTTTTCCTTTGTTTTGTGCTTCCAGTCATGCGGCTGGTTTTGGTAAGGTCTCAACGGGGGCTGCCTTGGAACGAAGCTGCTGCCAGTTAAATGGCAGCTATGTTGCCGTGGCCACCTTATAACCCTACGCCTTGGCGCACACATTTCATATAACCTCTGCCACCATCGATCACAGTGGGCATTATAATGCTATACATTGGTTAAATATTTGTATAATATATATAAATATTACTTTTTCTTTTTTCTTTTTTTTTTTGTAAATTTTAAACTCACTCTTTCGAAGCAAAACAATATGGCGAGGGATATTAAGGGAATTATTGGTTCTACAGTTTGGTAATTGAAATAATAAAAAAATCCTTTCAAAAACAAAATTCTTTTAATATAAGCTATATATAACAAAATCATTGGTAGCTTTTATATTATTATTCCTAAATGGGTTTATGTTAATAAACTTAATCACAAACTATCAAAAGAACTATCAAAAGAGACAATGTTTCAAATTATGAATTTAAATTGTGAGAATTTCTTTGGAATTCTTATTATATTACTATATGATATCTTTAGAACTATAGATCTTCATTATGTTTAGCAAAGGTTAAAAATTTTGGATCATATTAACAAGGGGAAGTCACATTATAGAAAATCGATAAGGATAACCTAATATCCATAATTATCATACATATTTGTATTTATTATTTCAGGTAATTAATATTAGCCCTTCTAAACAACTGCAGGACTATACATAACATTGATTAACCGATTATTTTCAATTAACTAATAGTCAAATGTGTCACAATTGAGCGATTAATTATGGCTTTTATAGTTCTAGGCATTAAAAAAAGATTTCACAACACAACTAAAAATCGTGTTCAACTTAATTTAACAAACTAATTGCCAAAAGGCATGAATAAAATCAAGAAAATAATTCAACTTGTTTACTACGAAAAAAAAAATAATTTAAATCATTAACAAATGTTCCAATTAGTTCTTACCTATCAAATTAGGAGAGAAATAAAAATTAATTTTTTTTTTCCAATTGAAATGACCTCAGGCTGTTGAAACTAAATTTAGTCTACAACTAAATGAAAGTTTAAGTTCCGCTTTGATTTGTTTAAATTTATTATTTTATTTGGTATATTGATAAATTGGTTTATTTAGGTTACAACCTAGTATATATTTGATCCTTTATTAATTTTTTTTATAGTTAAAAATAATTTTTCTAATTCCAGAGGCATTTCTTTCAGTGTCAAAATATTTCTTCACAGCAGCAACAGTTGCCGATGAAGCAGCAACAGCAGCAACTCTCATTTATTTGATTGCAATCATTTGCTTTCGTGCTGTGATTTTTCTAACCCGAAACTTTTGGCCAAAAGAAAATTTCAATATGTATATGTATATAAAGTAGATTATTCTAAGCAAAAGCCCAGATCTAATACTTCAAGTGGTGGGTTGAGAGGAAGGAGGAGAGGGAGAGAGAGAGAAAGAGCAGCCCAACATCATCAAAACAGACGACATCATTATCGTGCAACATTATCAAAAAACCAAAGCAAAGGCAAAAAAAAAAAAATTGCTTGTCGTTTGGGATATTTGTAGGCGGCCTGCCGACCGGCAATGTCCAAGAAATGGAAGCCCCCCGATCAAATATATTGAAATATGGCGGTAAGCGAGCAATTTAAATGTTTGCCCTCTACCCAATCTATTCCCTTCTCTCTCTCTCTCTCTCTCTCTCTCTCTCTATGTATATATATATATCCAACTGATATTCCGTTTTGTGCTGCACGGAATGTGGTTTTAAGTAATTCATGGATTAATGGTAGCATATTGGTCGACAACAAAAGCAACGAAGATGTTGGAAATGGCAAAAAAGGTGCAGAAGAAGAAGAAGAAGCAGGAAGAGTTGTAGGTGCTGGAGGAGTTAGTCTTGAACTTGCGGCGGCTGCTGTCTCTTGAGTGAATGGTCGTGTCTACCGTGTCTGAGACTTTGGCCGTGGTAAGAGTAGGAGTTGCATGTTTAGCACGTGCCTTCCTCCAGTGCCTTTACCCAAAAAAAAAAAAAAAAAAAAAAACAAAACAACTTTTGTTGCCGGTTGTTGGTTGGTTGGCTGGTTGGTCGGTCGGTCGGTCTGTCGTATGGTCTTGTGTGCGGTAGTTGCCGCCTGGTTCCGACTGATAATGCGTTGACCGCCAACGCCGCAAACTAGATTGTTACGTTTATAATCATTAGGCAAGTTGGTGATTTGGTTTTACCTTTAGTTTTTTTCCCCCCTTTTTATGGTTTTTCTTTTTTTTTTTCTCTCTTATTTGATTCTTTGGGCTATGAAAGTTGTTGGTAGGTAAGTGGAAGTTGTTGTTGTTGTTACCACAAAAGCACCGTTAATATGCATGAGTTGAAAACGGAACTTGGGGCCAAACAAAATATCGTTGTATGTACTTGGTTTTCAAGTGAAATTATTGGTACCACACAATAAATGCTGTAAAGGATGTAAAACCTAAGAGTCTTTGGGAGAATGGTACCTCTTTTTCTGCTCATAGTTGGAACAGTTGAAAAAATCTTCTTGGAACTTGAATATATGTACATACTTGTATAAACTAGGCAAAAGGTCAAAATTTATAGAACTTGTTTGCAAGTTCAAGAAACTAGTTAATTTAGCTTTATCGAAAAGAATTAGTTAAAGATCTTAAACTATTAAAAATAGCAAATAGAATAATTAATTAAAGTTATAAAACTAGAGTCAGAACTCAACAATTCTCAGGTAATTAAAAAAGAAAAAAATTGTCAAATGAACAACGAGCAATCGCGATTCTGGTTTATTACCAGGAGGAAACCCTATCACAAGGATTCCAATCCCGAATTGCAACTAAGTATTTAAAGGATATACAAGTGTTACACACATATTCCATACATATTTACATACATACATAATTGTTTTATACACTATAGACATTAAAATTCAATGTCTTATGTCAAGACTTCACATTCTTTCAGACTTTAAAAACAAAAAAAAGAAAAAGGTTCAACAAACAAGTTAAAATGTTTGAAAATCTAAAACATGCCAAAAACTAACAAAAAGAATTGGTTAAAAATTCATTAAAATATTTTTACAGTTTAAAAATTCAATTTAAAGCTGAGTAGTAATAACTTTAAATAATCTATTGTAGTTTTAATTTTTGATTTTTTTAAAATAAAATGTCAGAACTTTGGCAAACTTGTCGAAATGTTTGAAAAGACACGACTAACTATTTTAAGTGTAGTAGTAACCCCCAAAAAATATTCTACACTCATTGTTAGATAACTTACTCAACTGAAATGAAATGTTTTTTTTTATTTTTTTTTTTTTTTGTTAAAAATCATAAATCATTTGTCAATTTTGGTTGACTTGTATATTTAAAAACATAAATTATTTGAAATATTTGTTTTAACATAAATCAAGTGACTACTAATTTTTACTTGACCTTTTTTTGCTGTGACTTTTACATCTTCTGTTTTTTTTTGATATTTTTTTTGCTTATCTAAATGACCTCGAAAATCTCACTTAACAGCTTTCATGAGAATTCCATATACTATATACATATATACATACATACATGCATATACATATGACTAAATCAAGAGGAAAATATATAGACACAACAAATTTGATCAAAATTATAAATTTAGTGAACCTCAAAGAAAATTTTTTTTTCGTTTATTTATTTTCTCTTTCTCAAACTTTCTGTCAATGTTGTATTTGCCATAGATGGTATGAATTAGTTTTTGGTTTATTTACTTTATTTTTGTTGTTAGTTCCTAATGACATTCAGAGGAATGTGTTGTGTGTCGTATGGTGTGTGTGTGTGATTGGCCGAAAACGAAATAAACCTAAAATAAAGGCAAACAAAGCTGTCAAAAAGTCAACCAACGCAGTACATTTCGAATCCCAAACCCAAAAGAATCTGAATTTGAATCTTAGCCTCCTTAGCTGGTATTTTTTTTTTTTGTATTTCCATCTTCGGTGTGGTTGATTCTATGGACCCTGCTTAAAGACGACATGCCCATAGAGCTCCGGCTGTACTCAACTTTGTCAGTGATTCGCTCGCTCCCTCTCTCTCACTCTATCTTTCTCTCTCTATCTGCCTCTCTGTCCCTCTCTTACGTAGTATGTACTTATTGTATTTGACATGCCAAATGCCAAAAGTACACGTAGGCGTCATAAGATTCATGACTTGAGTTGACTTTGCTTCGGTTTTCGGTTTTTTATTTGTATTTTTTGCTTTCGTTTCTTGTGGCCCACGGTCGTTGTTCGATGAACGTTCTCTACTTAGAGAGGTGGTAATGGTGATATTCGGGAGGGAAGGTGTAACACCAACGTGTTATTGTTGCTTGGGTTCACATAAATGTCAAGCATGGGCAACAACATGAAGATCAACTTTAGGTCTAGATTTTGCACTAGGTCTTGATGGCACAAACAAAAAAAAAAAAGAAGAAACCAACGCCCCCAACATTTTTTGTTGTCCTCCATTTGCTCCTCTTCTCTCTTGCACTGTTTGTATGCATTTCAAAGTCAACCCTATTATTAGTCGTAGGGTTTCATATTTCAGCATTATAAGAGTAAACATAAACAACTATGGTTCGACATCGGATCGGATCGTATCGGATCGGAATCGGTATCTCGTAGTCAGCACAAATGTCAAAAAAAGAAACTAAACACACTCACATACATATCCATGTATGTATATACATACATATGTATACACACTTGTCACTTGATCACTAACCTAGAGGTCGTTCTTATATAGCGCTCTATAGTATTCCATATACATATGCATATGTATATCTTTCTCTCTCCTCTATCAATATATTTCACATTATTTGTTTATCTTAATTCGTATTAAAGTTAGATTTTTTATCGCACAAGCAACTCGTTACTTTAACTCCACTCGACTCTGCCTTCTCATCCATAACTGTCACATGCTGACTGGATAGTTTTATTTATTATACCCTATAACTTTTGAGTAAAGAAAAAAAGGGTATACTATGATTATCACATACCATGTAACAAATATGAAATTGTACATGTCATAAAGTTATGGTAGAATACAGTTTGTTAGGGTGTTTGGTTTAAACAGTAACGTTCAATAGGGGAAACCCCAAGTATTCATTTACCAACACTAGCAGTTAACAGAACAAAAATTTTAACAGAACATAAGCATTTAACATAACTTGAATAACAGCGACAAGAATTATTCATAAAGGAACGCACAAGAAAAAAAAACGTAACATAAACATAATCAAAAATAAATAAATACATAAATACAAACTACAATCATTTTATTCATTGTCGCGATTTTCCTTTTATTCGGTTTAACTTGAAAAAGGGTATCATTTCAGTCGGTTTCTTTGATTTGAATTTGTTGAATTGGCTGTTGCCCGTTGCGCATGCGCTTCACTAACTTTTCCTTTCCCTGCCCTTTTCCCCCTCTCTCGTTTTGCTTATTTAAGGGAAAAGCCCTGTCCCATTTCGGCTCTTTCATTGAGATTTGTTTGTATTTTTTTTTTTTTTGGTTTGACTAAATTGATTTGGAAAGTTGCATTAAAATGCAATTTGTAGTTAGGGTTTTTTTTGTTGTTGTTGTTGTGGTATGTAAGTTTGATAGATCAGGAAGTAGCCATTATTATGAAGGGGGAAACATAATAATGACGGAGCAACACAATAAGTGAATTTTTTTATTATTATTATTTTTCATTTCGAATATGAAAATTTGTGTAAAACTTAATAATGGTACGGCTGTAACATTATGGGAAAATTGTTAGAGTATTTGTATAGTTTAATCTATTACCTACATCCATCACCTGCTACTGCCTGGGAAGAGGAGACGGAGGAGGAGGAGGAGGACGAGGAGAAGAAGGACGAGGAGTGAGAAAGGTATAAGCGAGATTCTTTAACAAACTCGTGTCCCTGATCACGCATAGAAATTATTATTGTACTTTAATATAGCCATAAATCTGTTCATTTAAAAACCCAAAGAGAAAAATATAGCATCCTGCTGGGTTAAGCTGAGGATTGGCAAAAAGAACTCAACTTATGACTTCATCTGCATTTTTATGGCGAATGCGAGAAATGCATTGGCTTTAGCATCAGCATCAGAATCAGAATCAGCATCAGCATCGGCATGGGCATCGAGATCGAGCCACCCATGCGTGCACCATAGCACCACTCACACATAAGAGGGTGGATGGGTGAGGGAGGGGGGAGGGATGGGGGTATTGGGGAGCTGGCAAGTTAAGGCAGTTGAGGCAATATCAATAACACTTGCAACTCTAGCAAAGCTCAGGGACTTGGCTGCAACATGATGCGACGCATCGTTGAGAGCTTGGACAATGTCACTGAACCAGTTCTCAATGTCTTCATATAGATTTCCAAGACTCAAGTGACTCTACATCCCATCTCACTATTCTACCTCCTACCATTTCCCTCTGTCACTCTTTGTCTATCTATCTTTGTGACTCTCGTGGCTGGCCAACCTCTGCACTAAATATTTACAACCTCCACAATATCTCAACAAACGACGATGACGACGCCGACGACGACGACGACGACGACGATGGCGACAAAGTTTCTTTTTCTATCTATCGTAAGCCTGGCGGAACAAGTTCAGGTTCAGGCCAACCCAACCAAGCGACCAGCAAAACAACCAACTGCACCACAAAAGGTGTTCGCAATACCAAGACCAAAGACCAAAGACGTCTCTGACTGGCCATAAATTCAATTGAATATTACGCCAATTGCTTTTTTGTCTATCGCCATGATGTGGCGGAGAAGAAGGAGGGTGGAGGTGGGTAGATAGAGCTGGACAAACTGGTCTTGGGTCGGGCATCCTCCGCTTGGTCTTTGCACTAAGCAGAGATTTAGTTCATCATTCAATGAATGTTAAGCCGCTTTGGGTCTGCTAATTAGGCGACTTTCAAGGCCCAGGCCAGTGAAAATGTGTCAACACCTAGAGGTATACCTTCCCTCTAACCAACATCACCACCATCGCCACCAGCACCACCAACAGCATCATGTTAATTGTTAACGCTTCACCATCTCCACCTATCCCATCTGGACCATCGACAATCGCAACATATAGTGCTTGCTTTGCCATGTTTTCACTCCATTAACGCGCGCGATGCAGCCGAGCAGGATCTCCACAAACATAGTTGACGTTGACCGATCGTCGACCGCAAAAACAAAAAAAAAAAAAAAAAAAAAAAAAAAAAAAACAGCTACAGCAGCACCGAGCACCGGCCTGACCGATCAAAAGTCGTTCAACTTGCCTGCCGGAACTGGTCGTAAAAGATCACCTGGGCCATGCCATCTATGTGGAGCACTTCTTTTTTTTTTTTTTTATATATACATATATAAAAAAAATACATTTTTGCTCTCTTTGGTCTCACATCGTACAATATCGCGTGGCACAATATTAATGGCCGCCGCATCACAGTTCGAGTTCAACTCCGGCCAGGCCATTGTAGATGGCTAAGTTCAAATTAAGAAAACGGGCTAAAACAAATGGGAATACATAGTTCATTTTGACCATTTGGCAGCAGGAAGACTGAACCCCTCCCAACACACTAACGAAATTAAAACCATTTCTATGAATTGCTTTTGTTATAGAACAATCTATTGCTGCGAACACAGAGTTGCGAATTTTTTTACTGAATGATTTTAAATTTATAGACTGAATAAAAATATAAATGATCAAAACCAAAAAGAAAGATATATCATTTAATGGATAAATGTCTAGCAGAGTTAACGATAAATTTTTACATTTGTTACAGTTGTAAAATATTTATTTCTAAATAACGAAAGGGGTATTAAGGATTATTCGTCATTCTAGTTTATTTAGATCCTGCTCATAATTGTGGAATAGATGAAAATTGTTCCATAAACATCAATTAAGCCAATTGCCTGGCCTTTCTCTGGTTCGGCCACCAGCAAAAAAAAATAAATGCTCAAAATACACTTTATATACTTTTGGACTCGACTTACCTGAACATATTCGGCGCATATATCAATTCCACCCACAAAGGTGCAGACATCATCTACAGACCAGGAATTAACCTCTTCGCTTTGGGCCTGGCACTGACGCAATGTTGTTGCAGTTGCAACAGCAACAGCAGCTCCTGTGGATGTTGCGTTGGCGTTGACGTTGGCCTCATCGTTGTTATTGTTATTGTTGTTGTTACTGTTGTTGTTGGTGACGGTGGTGGTGGTGGCCTGTTCCAAAAGTGGCGGGGATGGTGTAGATGATGCTGTTGATGCTGCCGTTGTTGTTGTTGCCGTCGTGGCCGTTGAGCTAGCACGACGCGTTGCCAGCTGTAGGCTTTGGGATTCAGTGTGTTCAGCCTTAAAACGTTTGGCGGCTGGCGGTTGGGAGCTCAAATCTAACGGCGCCGCCGACGCAACCGATGAGCCACCAGCACCGCCACTACCACTAACACTACCACTGCCAATAGGCGCCGCTGCTGCCTCCGCATTGGAACGTGGACTAGACTGGCGCGAGGCGTGATGAGACTGTTGTTGTTGTTGTTGTTGTTGTTGTTGTTGTTGCAATTGCGCCGAGTAGATTAAAGCGGGTGTAACAAATTGAGCCGCCTGCTGGAGTGCAGCATTTAGACTGGGACGTGGCGTGCCCGCCGCACTGGCATTGGGTGAGGAGGCACTGGAACTGGAACGTTGTTGTGGTTGCTGATGCTGTTTACCGCGAAAAATCTGTTGAATTTGGGCATCTTTGGCGGCACGCGCCTATAAATGTATGAGTGTATGAGTGTGTGTGTGTGTGTGTGTGTGTGTGTGTTTGGAAAGGAAAAAAAGAAGTGCAGAAGTGGAATGAGTATCAAATCAGAAAAAAAATTCATTTTGGGTGGTCAACACAATTTGGTTACTAGAAAGTAGTAGAACCAGCAAATTACTGAATTTCAGAGTAATTGTTTTTTTTTTTTTTTTTTAAACTGAAAACTTACCAGCGTTAGCAATGCTTGGGTACTACTCATATCCAATGGCGGAAATATTCCCGATGAGAAGGGCAAAAAGTTACTCATAAATGGTGAAACACTGGCAGCGGCCACTACAGCAGCCATTTGATTCTTTGCCTGCTCTGTGGGCGATTGTGCGGCAGCGGGGGGCATACTATTTGCTGCTGCTGCTGCTGCTGCCGCCGCCGCTGCTGCTGCTGCGGCTGCTGCTGCTGTCACACTCACTTTGGTCTCCTTGGGCAGACTGACAGATGATGTGGCTGTGGCTGAGGGTGAGAGCTTCTTTGTGGTACTGCTATTCGTATTACTGGAGTTATTTACTGATGAGGTTTGTATTGCTCGATTTGGTAAGACGCTCGGAGGTATTGCCCACTAAGGATGATGATGATGATGATGATATACCACCATTACCACCAATTCCAGTGTTGCTATTGCCACCGCTTATTCCGCTATTGTTGCTATCATAATAAGAATTGCGACGCGTTGTATTATTGCTAAGAAAAATAATTGATTTAAAATAAAAGTTTAATGAAATATCGGTGGAATATAGGTACATATATATGTAGATGTATCGAATACGTACTCATTGGGATTTGTATTATTGTACTTGGCCGCCAGGCAGCGCATTATATCAGAATAGTTGCGCGTTGAAAAGTCTGTTGCATTTGCTGAACTAGTTCCTGTTGTACTAGCCGCATTCGAGGAACCACTAACATTTCCAGTGTTAACTGTACTATTATTACTATTGCTTCTCTGATGCTGCTGCTGTTGCTGTTGCTGCTGTTGTGCCTGTTGGATGCTGTTCAGCAAATTGGATGACAAATTGTGCATGGGCATAAGCGTTGTCTGAGAACTGGGCGGACTTAATCTTTGTTGCTGCTGCTGCTGTTGTTGTTGTTGTTGCTGGGGGGAAACACCACCAGCACCACCACCACCTCCTCCACCTCCACGATACGATGATGAGTTTGAGGGCGTGGCGCTGCGAGATCTGCAAAATGTATAAATAAAATAATGAAATATTATTGTTTAGTTATGCTAATCGTTTGGTAGAACATTTATTTTTTTTTTTTTTTTTTAGAAGCTTGGTTTGGATTTGCATAAGTTCAAAGTCTGACATCAGCTCTATCCATAGAATAGGTGAGAATAACAAATATATCCGATGACCATAATGAAAAGTTCATAAATTGGCATTAATATTTAATTAGCTCAATTCCCCCTGATTTGAATATGGCAAAAGGTGTTGCTGACAATTGGATTATTTGTCATCTTCTCATAGACTCCCATTGGTGGTTGTCCGCTTATTTGACATGCTAATGAGTGGCTTCCGTGAGAAGAGATCACCACTGGCATTCAACTGGCGGCGGCACCGACATCGGCACCAAACAGGTGAGCCAACGTTAACGCCTTGTGATGATCAGGTGTAGTCTAAGCCTTCTTGACGTTTGATATTTTTTATAATTTATTTTCTGTTTTCTTTTATAGGAAGAGACGAACATAATGCGATTACGATAACATGTTGCTAAAGTTGACATGGGAAACAAATCCAAGCCTATATAATTGTGAATGTATGTGTATGTGTGCGTGTGTGTGTGTGTGTGTGTGGTGTACACGCGTTGCAATCTTAAAGGAGTTTTTATAATTCCGGGAATTGTTGCAGACAGACAAACAGGTGTGAAGTGATTGAAATTGGATGTCTTTGGCCCGAAAAATTCCTCGATTAGGTGAAATACCAGCTGGTCATGGAGCGAACGATATCGATAACTTTTAAATATTATCATCAGTTCCAAGTATTAAAGCTATAAATTTATATTATTTTTCTGGCATAAAGCATTGAAGTCCATTAACCTAACATTCTGTATTAGTTTATATATATATTATATACATACATATATGTATATTAGGTTCGATAGTTTCCATTGACTTATTAAGTTATCAAATTTTTGTACTTATCATACTAAATCTAGCTTTACTATATACCGATAAGAGTGTCATCTCAATAAAATTTGTTGTATACATACAAAGATTATTTTAATTTCTATATATTTTTTTTTATATTATTTCAGAAATCAATAAGAAAGTACAGAGCATGAATTTGGCTTAAAATTTTCTTGTCTTAGAATTCTCAAGTTATAAATCGTTCATCTCAAATGGGCCAATTAGATTATGAGTTGGGCAAGGGTTGTGCAATTTATAAAATTATTAATTTCCATTTGTCTCTAGTATCTTAACTTGTCTTTGTCTTATCTTTTTTCAATAAAATATCATATTCAATTACAATAACCGTAACGATTGAATTTTTAATTAAATTACGGTTAAAATTGGCTTAAACACAATAAAGACTTTTTTTAGGTATAACTTTGCATAATGATCTAATTAAACATATTAATGCCGACAATCCATTCAAATTCAAAATATTTTTGAAAACTAGTCTTTGGGTCTATTTTTAATTTGAAGTGTTTTTCTCTACTCAAGGTTCATTCGCCTCCAAATGCATATTAGATATTCATAATTATATTTAATACCCATAAAGATCATGATTTTCATATTTAACCTTCTTATTTCATCTCAGAAATTTGAAGTAGTTATTGATGCACTTGTAATATATCAACTAGATGATCATTTCAAGTTGATCTTCAGTTGAATTTATTAATTGCATAATATTTCCAATAACTAAAACTAACTTTCAGTTCATGGTCAATGCAAATTTCTGAAAGAAAAAAACATCAGCCGCCGATGAGTTTCAAAATATAGAAAAAGATTATTTAACATTTATAGGCCAACTTAATGTGTTATGTCTGATTGTGTCTTTTGATTTTTTGGTTCTTCATTTTGTTTGCTAATTTGATTCTTTCTTTTTTTTTTTTTTGTTTTTGCTTTGTTTTCATTGATAAACTTTTATTTTGTTATTGGCTTTTGTTTCAGGTGTAGGCGTAACAATAGATATCATTTGCATAGACAAATTTTTTCGTTTCGATTGTGTTTGGGGCGTGGTCTTGCCTATGTATGTATTTATATATATATATGTGTGTGTGTGTGTGAGTACATGGATATTATAATATTAAGCCAATTAGCTATGCCAAAACAACAAACCGTTAGACATTTAGACACAGAAATCGAGATCGAATTTAAGAGGGACAGAGTAAAGAGAAAAAAATTTAAGGAAGGGAGGGGATCGGAGCAGAGTGCCATAGATAATCGCCACCATAAACCATTTATTTTTTTGCTGTTTTATTTTTTATTTTCTTCTTTTTTTCTGGCCTTAACAATTGCTAAAAGAACAAGCCAGAAAACACAACTAAGTAGCTGCTACCAATCGCCAAAGCAATTTGCAATAATCAACATTTTTAACAAACAAAACAGAAAACGAATACAAAAAAAAATGGCAAGAAACAAAAAAAAAAAAAAAAATCAAACAAAATAGAAAAAAAAGAATAGAAAAAATACAGAAAAAAAAGTTGTAGACTTTGTTGTAAGCAGCAGGCAAACAACGAACACAGAAAGAGGCAAAGGAAGAAAAAAAAAAATCGACAGCCAAACAGATCACGATAAATCAATGGCAACAACAACAACAACAAGAGCTTAGCCAGGCTATATATAAATTTGTGCAGCAGCCTCCGTAAGGCGACACGACATGACCAACGACCAACCAACCAACCAACCAACCGACCAACCAACCAGCCAACCATCCAACGACGACGACGTGCAGCACGAGTTTCCCCCAGCCTCGCCTCTTTTGATTCCAAATCCTAGGCATGCAATCCACTTGCAGCTGCCACCAGGGTTGGGGTGACCACTACTGGCTGATGATCGTAATAAGGGGAGGATTGGGGAGGGGGGAGGGAGTGAGGATGTAGAAATCTATGCTGATTATTTTTTTTTACTTCTTTTTTTTTTGGCTCGTGTGGAATGAGCCCAGCCTATGCTGGTGGCATGTCTTTTGGTAGTAAGTAGGTAGTACCATATGAATTATGGCTCTCATTCCCTCTCTCGATGCTCGATTTAAAAAAGATTGTTTCAAATGCTCAACATTTTAGTTTACATGCCAGAAAAGGCAGAAGGAAATGAAATTGTCAAGAAATTCCAAAATGCACTTGAAGAAAAATTGTAATTGTAATTATACTCGTAATCATTTTCACAATTTCTGTAATTTTTCATTAGTAATTCTTCAAAAGAAATGACTGAAAATGGTTCTTTTGATTCGATAATGATTAAACTTAAGTACATTTATTGAAAAGACATATAAAGCTTGGAAATATAAAAGTAGAATAAAAATATTTTGTATACCAAATTTCGTTGATATAGCTCAAAAAACAAAAAAGTTTTCTCACAAGAAAAATTTTGTCCAAGGTTGTACTTCTGATCTTTCCTATTTTTCTATACCTTTTAGTTGTCCGATCCGACTAATTTTTAAATTTGATCAGGATATTCGATCAAGGAATGGGACCATATAAGTTTAATTTACGTAGCTTAAAATTTAAAGTCCAAAAGCTTAGAAGAAATAGACAGACGGATATGGTCATATGGATTCGCATGTTGATGCTGATCAAGAATAAATATATATAGTACATATGTACATATATAGTTTGTTTATTTCTATGCGTTACAAACCTCTGACCAATTTTATTATACATACCCTCTGCAAGTGTATAATAAATATAATATAAATAATAATAATAAATATATATAGTTTTAAGAGTTTTTTCTCACTATTTTCTATAAGTTCTAACTGAATTATAGGACATTGAGTACTTTTCTGAAATATTAAATATAAGTAAAATGATTTTTCTGTTGAAAAATTTTGTTTGTTTTTTGAAATTCAAAGTTTTTTTTTTTTATAAAATTTTTATTGTAAATTCCATTATTTACTTGTTCGAAAAAGGTAAGAATTTTGATCAAAAAACAACTTCTTGAAATTCTATATTTCAGTTAGCAATAACAAATTTTCAAGGGGAATATATTTTGCTAATGGATAGATAGTTCTTAACCTTTCTATAATTTCATATTCTTGGTTTCTTTTTTTTTTTATCAAATTATGCAAACTGCTTTTCATTCATAAAGCACAAAACTTAGTATCTTAATACCAATCTAACAATTCGTTAAAGATAATCAATAACTTGTCTCATTAGTTGAGGCTTGTAGGACCACCCTCCAAGAATACAAAAAAAAAAAAAAAAAAATGATAGCTTCAAACAATAATAGATATAAATGTTGGATATGGTAAGTCGCAACCGAACCTAACCAAAATCGAATGACAAACTATGTATCTTTGGCTTTTGTCTACATATTAAATCTCTCATGGACCCCCAAACACCTCAGGTGGCGAAAAGCGAGGCGAGTCTGTCTCAGGTCTCATTAATATTAATAAGATTCGTTTCTCGTTCTCTGTTTTTTTACATTGTATCTGTAGTGTGTGTGTGTATCTTGTAGATGTGAGTGTGTGTATCTGTAAGAGGTGGAGTAGAGTTGTTGGTTGCTTTTAATTTTTTCTTTTTTGGTTTTTTGATAAATTGTTTATATTTATATTAGTTTAATGCTAATTTGCGGACGCGATCAATTTAGTTGTGCGTATTAATTACTTTCGATATGGTTTTTTGTCTTCACCTTTTCTCTTCATAATTATTAATTTTGTTTTTATTTAAATTTTTTTGTTTTTTTTTTTTTTTTTGTTTTCTTCAGGTTTTTCCTTCTTTTTGCTTTGCTATTCTCTTCATTGACAGCAAAAGCGTGCGGTGTTTGGGTCTCTGTTGATTAATTTGTCTGACCAAAAAGAAACTGATACCAAAATTCAAGAAAAAAAAAAAAAAAAAAAAAAAAGAAAGAAACCGAAACAGAAGCCGAAAAACGTTTGTTAAAATGTTAATTAATTTGTCAGGCGTGTGAATGGGGATGATACGAACTATATATATCGGTCTAATGGCAACACCAATCGGAACTACGGTCTGAAATCTTCATAACTTTTGTATTATTTGTCTATTAAAAATTATTATGTTTTCGAAACAATTCTCAACAAAAATCCGTAAATTAAGTAAATATGTCGGATAAAAAGTCAAATCAAGACCAGCAAGAAGCAAAAGCAAGTCAAAAAAATAATGAAGTAGGTGATAGTCAAGGAGGAGGTTATCTCAGTCGCCATGGCAGCGAGGAGAATATCTGTACGAGAGAGACCCAGGATTTAGAAAGTGGAGGAGGGCCGCGTAAACAAACGATATTACGTACCACTGGTAGCTATAAATCGCCAGTTGATTCTACACCATCGGTAACACTGCTACTGCCCGAAACATCTGAACATTTGGATAATACAACGAGCAGTGACGGTGATAGCGATCCCCAAAGTGAACGGCATAAAAAACGTATGAAATTCGATGAAATGCGACGAAGGCATTATCATCATATGTATTGTAATCCTACAACAAAAACAAATGCTCTAGGTGAGACATGTGATCCAAATGTCCAACATGTAATACCCGATCAAGATACTTCAGATGAGGAAGATGATGATTATATACGAACAGGCAAAGATAAACAAAGTAAAAAACAAAAATTGGCAAAATAATTATATGGAAATAATTTTTACAATAAAATTATACAAGTATGTGTTTTGTGTAAGTTACAAGTTACAAGTGTAAGTGTACATAAATATTAGTTATGGGTAAAGGGAAAACATTTAGCGATTGCTAATGAATTTTGACATATAATATTATATACATATGTATATCTATAATATTGCGTCTGGGTATGTAATCGAAATTATTTTAATACTCTTCATTCCCATCTATGTGTATAATCTTGTAGAAAAGTTCTTTTATAAGCTAGGATAAGCTTTCCGTAGCGGTGACTTCCCTTTAGATTGGTCATTAAAACGCAGAGTTCCCAAAAGATACTTGACAGCATCGGACCTAAGGTCCCTTGCATCATATATCGGAGAAATGGATTTGATTGACCTACGTCCCTCAAATCTCAATTACTAATCTATGTGAACGCATGTAACCACAAGGTAAACACGATTCTTCTTAATAAAAAATTCTTTGGTAAATCACTATTTTGATTATAAAAGCTTTATAAAGCCATCAATCCCTTAAAAGACCAATGGGACCAAAGATTTTATTCGTAAATAAAACTTGGAATAAAATATAGAACAGGTATCAATAGATATTCAATGTGTGTGATCATTGGAAATTTAATAGGTTATATCAATCATGAAACTCACCTGGCAAATGGAACGGCGGATGCATCGCCATTGTTGCTACTGTTCGTTGCGGGACTGAGTCGTTCCCGTTTAACATTTATATTCAGATGTTGTTGTTGTTGTGGACTTGTACTGCTGCAATTGTTGTTGTTGTTACTCATTGAGCTATTGTTGTTATTGTTGTGTAGATTAACCATGGGTGTTGTTGCATCCATAATCACATCCTTAAGCGAATCAACATGCAGCGGTGACAATTTCTCATTCTTCACCTTGCCAAAATATAGAGCATATGCAGCGGCAGCTGCCGCCGCTGTTGCATTTGTCGATCCTGCCACAGACGATGATGATGATGAAGAGGATGGAGATGATAATGTGACTGCACCCGATGATGCTGTATTCGGTTGATTTGCTGACGATGAACCACCAGATGCACTACCACCAGTTGCTGCCTCACTCAATTTTTTTGCTGTATTCTCGATGGCAGCTCCATAGCCGCTCAATAGCAGGGAACGCTCACTGAGCATTTTATTGTGATCCTGATCAATGGAATTATTGGAGCTGGAACTCAATGAATGCAGATCACTGGCCAAACGTTCCAGACGCCTGCGTTTGGTGGCCGCTTCGGCCGTTGGCAGGGAATTAAATTGATTTTCGTGATTCTGATGATGCGGCGCTGTTGATGGTGTTGCACTTCTGCCACCCACAATCGCTGTCGTTGCCTTGGCTGGCTTCTGTTGCAAGATGTCGGTGGGCGTGTTACCTGTAAGTAGTTAGGGGCAAAAAAGAAAGAAAGTGTAGGATACCGCTTAGTGCGTGCGTCTAGCTCGTCGACAAAAGCTTACTAAACAACAAAACAAGAAAAACAAAAACAAAAAAAAAAACAAACAAAACACAAAAGCAATACGAAACGACGAGACTCCAGACTAGAGACTCGCCAGCCGAAAGGTTAAAATAACTTATAATATGTTAACAAAACCATTGACCTGCAATGTTGAACCCTTAAGCTAATTATCGGGGTGAATGAGAAGTGCAAACTCGACGCAGCAAGCAGTCACTTAGTCAGTCAGTCAGTCAGTCAATCAGTCAGTCAGTTACAATGTATCGAAAATAACAAAAACCAATGGGGGCAAAAAATAAAGGGAAAGCTACAACAAGGTCCGATAATCAATTGATTCTTATGATTGGATCTTCTATAAAAATCTCTAAAAACTGCAACTTCAAAATGATTCATCATTGTTAATTAAAAACCGAATCTTCTTGTGACTTAATGCATTTCCAAATATGTCTACACAGTGTCAGGTTGTCAGATTGTTAAATCAAACATTAATTTGATAAGTATATATTTATTAACTGTGTGACTCATCGATGAATTTTTAGATATATTTATTTTTTAATGAAAAAATCAATCTTTTATATTAAAACTTCAATGTTACGTAATAGAAAAACTATGTAATCGATTTAATCAATATTAAGGAACTTTCCCTTTAGAATAAATAACATAATATATGATTACTTAAAAGTTAGTATACAGGATTATGAAATAAGTTTAATTTTCATCTATAGCAATGTTTTTTTACCCCTAATTGAGGAACCGTATTTGAGGGATATTGTAGAAACGATTTCAGAAAAAGAAGCATAGTCCTAAAATGATTCCAAAACTCACAAATTTCGCTAATAATTTACACTAAACTTCTAGTTTAATACTTTCCTATGCTTTTAATAGATTCCTATGTTAATAATTGGTTAAAAGATCTATAAACCAGGGCTGCAAGCACAGCTTTCGTTGAATTCATTTAGAACGAAAAATAAATTAAATATGTATACATATATAACGAAAAATATTCTTTTGTCTCATTTCGTAATCACTCGGGGACAATCCTTACATATTTGTGTATGTATTTTTGGATAAACTAAATTGATTTTCTAGAAGATTAATTTTACTGATTTATATCCATATTAATTATCCCAAATGACTTAAACCAGGTGTACGGTGTATACAAGAAACACTTGAAAATGCTATAAAAAAAATACAACACTACGATTATTTCAATTTTGACTATACCTTATAGTGGTCCAATCCGACAAATTCTAAAACTTGATCTACATACATAGCTAAAAAGATTATCTGCGGAGTTTCATTCCCATAGTTTAAAATTTAAGGTCTAAAAACTGATAAGATACAAACAGACCTGGCTTAGATCGAATCGATCGAAGAATATTGACATGTTGGTCAAGAATATATACTTCATAGGAACAGAAACTCCCCAAAAAGTATAAAGAAACAAACATCTGACCGATTTCATTATACTTTTTGCAAGAATATGAAAATCAATAGAATATTAACAAATGTTGTGCATTTGAACAACAAATTTCAAAACTTTTCTAGAATTGAGCATTTTGTAAAGTTTCTTTTACCTTTTGATACCCCTTATTTTCTATATCAAATTATTTAAATACATTGTAGAAATACACGTGTTTGGCATACACGGATACAAATACCAATAGACACACACATACACACACAGAGTCATAGACACACATATGCATACATTGAACTTTTTTTATGGTGCGGTGGCTTTTTTTTTTCAAAACTTCCGTCGTCCGCAGACCCAAGTCGACACATAAATTGTTTATTTACATAGGCGCACACACACATAGACGGACACTCATTTTGATCACCCGGTAGGTGTCCCCCTTTAGCTGCCTACACCTCTCCTTTACCTATTTTCTGATATTTATATACTTCTGGTGGTGGGTCGAACATATACTCATAAATACAAATATATGTATAAATAATTTAATTGGTAATTTTTTAATGGCGAAATTGAAAAGCAAATACATGTATCAATGAACGACGAGAAAGGGAGGGAGAGGATCGGTATTGGATAAGAGATTCAGCTTGAATTTGGATAGCAATACAGCAAGCATTGACCTTTTACATGGCCGAGGTGCAAATTAATGGAAGTCAATCAGACAACCCAACAATCTGCCACTTTGCGTCTGCCACTGTTACTGCCTCTGCCTGCCACTCTGACTGACTCTGTCCAATGTTTAGCAACCGCCAACAAACAACAACAACAACAACAACAACCGACCGAGCAGATGAAAATGAAATATTTACAATCGAAATTAACAACAATTTGTAGTTTTTTTTTGCTCCTCTCATTTTTTGAAAAAAAAAGCAAAAAAAAAACAACGCTCGTTATGTTCATATGGAATTTGTTTGCCAGTTCTGGAGAGCCGTAGAACCAGCTGCTGCTAGTTCTGGCTTGGCTTGAGTTTGGCCATGGCCCGTGCTCCCCTGTGGATCGTCAGAGATTATACATACATATATACATATATCAAATTTCAATCACAAAAAAAACAGAAAATAAAAATATTGCTTACGCATTATCGTAAAATTTAGTTTATCATTTGGTTAGCATAGAAATTAATATTTTTAAAATTAAAAATGATTGAAAAGAAAGGGTTAAGCGGGGCAAGGGGACATTAGCAAAAATCATTGGAAAATGTATGTTGGATTTTGGTATTACCCGTGTTTTTTTTCAGATTTTATCAGAAACAGTTTTTAAGCTTTTAATTCAACACTAGAAAAATTTGATTGTAAAGCATTTAATTTACATATATCAAAGTGATTCTTATCCATAAATCTTGTTAAAATAATGATATCCCTCAGAGAAAAAAAAACTAAGATATCTTGCAATTTTCTTGTAAATATATTACTCTGACTTAATACTGGAAATTGTTTTATCAGTTAAGAATACTTTAAAACTGAATACTATACTTCCGTATCCCTCAGCTATGTAAAGAAATTGATAAAATTAATAATGGAAAATGTTTTATTTTAACTGATAATATTAACTTTTTGCTTCAAATTTTATTGTCATTGCAGAGTATTAAAAAAATGACAAATATAATAAAATTTTAAAGAAAATGAAATGAAATTAATTGATGATTGATATCAATAAATATTTTTATATATAAATAAGAAAGCCAAAGTCAAAAAATATTTTTTTTTAATTGCTTCTGATGAGTTCTTGTAAAACTAAACCAAAGCCTTGGATAAATTGATATTAAATTACGTTAACTGTTCAGATAATAAGCTATTAGATTATCTTTTCCGGTGTAAAGTGAAATCTTAGTACATATAACCACTGTAAAATTGAGTATGTATTCAATTTTCTATTTTATATTCGATCTATTCTCCCCATAGACCCTATCAAATAGTCATCGATGCCGCCTGATTGGGGCATCGTCGATCGTCGATCGTCGATTGTCGTTCCTCTAGTCGTCATTGAAGTCAACATCGTTGCTTGATGCCCAATGGGTGCTAAGTGCCAAATGCCGAATGTCGAAAGCCGCAATGGTTTAGATGGATGGATGGATGGGTAGATGGATGGAGAGATGGGCGGTGAGAGAGAAAGAGAGAGACCCTAGAGTCAGACCCAAATTCGACATGTGCCATGCCATGCGCTGCGGCAGTGTTGACTTTTCCAGTTGTTGTTGGTTTTTTTTTCTATTTTTTCTACTTTTTTTTTTTTTTTGTTTTTTAATATCATGCCTGCCCATACTTTGAACATGAGCATGCAAACATGTGCGATTGTGTGTCTGTATGTGTGTGTGTGTGTGTGTGTGTGTATAGTCGCATGTGAGTGATCCGCAGCGGTTTGGGTTTGGGTCGACAAGTGTCAATAGTACTAATAGACGAACTGAGGACCGAGCACGTTATTCCCAAACACACACACACACACACAATGTGTGATAGAATGAGAAAGAACTTGACTGACAGACAGAACAGAGTGAGAGAGAGAGAGAGGTAGAATGATAGGTATTTAGTTCTGAAAACGGTAAAGTTCATTGCCATTTACCCACTTTAAGTTATGGCAAACTAACTACCAATCCCACAATCTGTTGCCATGACAATATTTCTCAATTCATCATTTTGATTTTGATTAATATATTTTCTAAGATTTTCGATCCAGATGCCATTGATGGGTCAAATGAAGAACTGAAAATATATTTCAACTAAAATTTTCTAGAGTCTAGACTAGACAAATAAATAAAAACGACCTTGAAGAATATGAAACAGAAAATAAAAAAAGAAAAAGAAAACAAAAACTGACTAGTGCACATGACGGCAACATCTTAACCCCTGACGCAATTTGAAATCATCATCATCCAACCTCATATCACCGATGGCCCTGGGGTGTGTAGCACATTTGACTTTCATGAAAAAATAGCCCCGTTGTCGTCGGTTGCGGCTTTGCTTTATTATTGTTATCAGCTTTTTGACCTCATTTAAAAACCAAATAAACGCAATGCGCGACCGAGCTAACATTATAATATAGCTAGCCTTACCTAGCCCCCTCCCCCCCCCTTTCTTACCCCTCGCCCACTTTCCCCCTCCGCAGGGCTATACGATTTATGCAAACTTTGTCCGGTGGTTATCACTTGGACAGAGTTCAACCTTTGTTCTAGGGTTCAAAAAAAAATAGGAAAAAAAATCAAATAAATAAAATAATAGGTAATTTCCAATACTGATAAATGTGTAGCTATAGCTCTCGGACATGGCGTGTGTTGTGCTAGTGTGTGTGCGTGTGTGTGTGTGTATGTATATTCACCCCATATCAAAGAAATGAGAATTTCCCCTATCTATATAAGGCCCTGAACCGATTTCGTGTCGAACTCAATTCACACTCTTCTATAACGTTGAACCTCGTCACATCAACATCAAATCATGATACCCTATAAAAAAAATAGCCATATGTAGGGTATGCCAGAGAAGATACATTATCTGAGAATCAAAGGCAAAGGTACTATAAAGTATATAATAATGATATTTTCGATTCAACTACTTTTTCTATATAGAAAAGTATGTAAAAATACTAATCATATAATCATATAGATTTCAAAATAGTTTAAAATAGAAAATAATTTAGAATATAATGACAATATTTTGAGTTTACTGTGTTTGAAATAAAGTTCGCAAAAAGTAATATATATATACGGACTATGTAAAATGTAGAAAATAACACTCTAAGCTCATTTCCTATTTAATATGATATTCGAAATAATTCTACCATATAATACTAAGAATACTAATATTTAGAATTCATCTAATAATCACTTAATTAATAAATGAAAGGTAAAATATATATGAATTTTGGTTAAATTAATTTTCATTATGATTGAACCAAAAATATAATATAAACTTAAACGATTTCAAGAATTTAAAATCCAAATGGCATTAGAACTAAAATGCCTTTAGTTTTGAAAAGGATTTGAAGTAATTAAAAGGGTATTTAACCAACATTATTCGCATTTGGGAATTTGTTTTCAATTTTTTCAATTTTTTTTTTCTTTTTTTTTTTTTTGTCACATTTTGTAGATAAACATTTCTAAGGTCTATCAGTATCTGCATCGTCGGTTGACTCTTTTGACTCGTAAATTGCTGCTGCTGCTGCTGCTGCCGTTGGTGCTTCAATTTTGTTGTTTTTGTTTTTGTTATTATTTTTTTTTTTTTTTTACTATATTTCCTCTTCTCTTCTTCACTTTTAACGTGATTTCTTGTATCTCAAGTGTTGCTTTGGTCGTGGGGTCTTATCGCCCCGCCTTGTTTGTCCGAGTGTCGGTTGAACTATATACGCATATGTATGTATCTATATATGTATATATACGTATACGTAGGTTTAGTATATGGTCTTTATAACTTATGATCCCCCTGCCACCACCACCATCACCTCCGCCACCGCCTCCTTATTCATTTTCCCCCCAAGTTGTTCTAATTTTTTTTCCTTTTTTTTTCATTTCATTTTTGAAAATCATGTCGCATTTATTAGATCATCAAAGGTGTTAAAGATTGTGAGCGCTCGTTTCACTGATAATACTTGGCCTGGCCTTTTCTGTATTGTATTGTATGTATGTATATTTGTTGTTTGTTTTTGTATTTAACCCGAAATGGAGGTGAAAGTAATACAAAGTTCATTAGTGAGTATGTACCACAGTCTGGCCACAGTCTTTACCCCTGTCCATAATAATAATTCATCTACCTACATATATATGTATATATATTCTTTAAGTGTTTGTTTGCAGGTTACCTGCAATATACGATATGTTGTTTGGATCAGCCCAATTTATCTAAAGAGGAGGAACAATTTTCCTTATCTTTGGCCATAAAGTAATCATAAAAATATTATATATATATACATATATATATATAGGGCAGAGGGGAATGCAATTTGCATGAACCGAGAGCAAAATATAATAATAACGAGATGTGGAAATTTTTTTGAACGTTATAAAATGTAAATTTTTTTTGTTTTTTGGATTTCAATGACTTGCGAAAATTATATAGATCCATTAATATGATTGGAAAGTTTTGTAAAAAAAATGTTATCAAATGACCCTAGAGAATGAGAATGTTATCGTTTATTTTATTATATATGTTTCATATATTTTATATACTGAATGATTCGTAAGGAAGTAATAGAAGAGGGGCAAGGAGTGTAAAAATAAGTATTTTTGGAACAGAAAATTATAATCCCAGTTTAGTTCTGGAATAACTTCAAATTAACTAAGATTATATATATAGTTTAGCTTGACATGTTCAGATTGAAAATCAATATAAATTGCCAAATAAGGCAACATTTTTATCCTACAGTTCCGCTTACAAAGTGTGGCGACAGTTATTTGATTAAAAACCTAAAAAAAACCAAAAAAAAAACAAAAAAAAACAAAAAAAAAACTAGCTGGTGGAGAATAAAAAATCAAAGTGGAACAACCCAACCACTACAACCACCACCACCATTACCACCACCTATCCAAGTGTCGACCGCAAAAGTCTAACGGTTCATGACAGTTGTTCAGTTCTTACCCACAGGTCCAGAGCAAATTGAAATTTCAAATCAAATCAGAGCAAGCAAGAGCGATTCTTGAATCCAATGCGACGACGGCCTGGCCACTAAAGCAACAAAGTAACATCTAAAACTATTCTAACGGCTACAACATGGACAGCTAGAGAGAAAGAGAAAGAGATAGAGAGAGAGGGGAGGAGATGAAAAAAAAAATTCATAAATTATTAACACCTCTGCCATTTGAACTGGACAAACGAGAAAAGAGCAAAGAGAGAGAGAGAGAGAGAGACGGGGTACGCCTCGTGCCTCCGCAATGCCATCATGTCGCATGTGGTGGATGCATAATTGCTTTAATGGAATTTGATTTTTACCTCCACAACCTCTCAACGCTTGGCTAGAGCCAACGACACAACGACATAATGTGAATGTGGATGTTGACTTCTTTTGCTCCTCCTCCTCCTTCTCGTTTGTCTCTTCCTCCACAATCTCTACTGTTTCTACTTGCAATGTTTTTGGTCCATTGCAGATGATGTACAACTCCTATTAGCATTAAAGTTTATTATCGACAACGAAGCTGAAACTGAATTCTGAATTCCTGTAAAACAGGTGCAGAGGCCAGAGCAGCAGAGTCAGCGGTTGCCAGACAGTGGACAGCATTTGTAACAGCAGGGTGGAGAGGCCTTTCAACTTTTTGCTTACAGATTTCTCTTGAATGTTGCATGCAACAAGCAGCAGCAGCTGCGGCCGCTAAAAGTGCCTTATTTGGTTAAATTGGTGCAGATTGCTGCCAGGCTAGCTCTAAATAATAATTAGCACAGGTTTTTTTTTCTTTCATTTTTTGTCTCCCCATCCCCCCCCTCTCTCTCTCTCTCTCTCCCCTTTCTCTCAGTGTGTGTCTTTCTCTCTCTTTCATTCATCACACCGTAACACCATCAAAGCAAGATTTGCTTCATCTTCTACTTGGACTTGCACTTGGTCTGGGGAGTTGAAGTTGGAGAGTTTGAGTTCGCCTCGCCTTGCTGCGCTTTTGGTTTTTTTTTTTTTTTTTTTTTTGATTTTGGTCATTCACCAAAGCCGCAAACATCTTGTTGCATGCCACCACATACGGGGTGAAATTTCCTTAGAAATTTCGTGCTTGCCTGCTCTGGTTTTAATTTGATTTTTACTTGATTTCCTTACTTCAACTTCTCCTGCCATATCATCCACCCGCTCCTCCTATTCCTACTCCTATTCCTCATTCTCTCTCTTCTTCTGCTTTTCTTTTTTTTTTTTTTTTTTGAGTTTTTGGCCCAGGTTCAGGTTCATAAATTTACTAGATGCATTTGCTGATGGTCTTCTCTGACTCCCCCTCTCTCTCTCTCTCCCACCCTCTCGCTCTGTCTCTCTCTGTCTATCTTTCTTCTGTATGAGTAAGTGTGTTGCATGTTTAATGTTGCTGCATCGTTGCATATTCGCGTGTGCGCTATGCCTCTGTGAGTTGCATTTACCACTTCGTTTCACCCCACCCATTCCCTACCCTCCCCGCTCACCAGTCATGGCTATTATTCGTGTTACCTTTCGCGGGTTACAGATTGTTTTTCATTTTGACTTGGAAATTAATTACTGGCACCCATATATATCAGTTTATATATATATATATATGCATATACGTACCTATATATCCACCTATAAAGCTAAAGTGCGTTAACTAGATAAGTTCATAATTGGTCAAGCATATTATTCAGTTAGAATTATAATTGCAATAAGTTGCATAAACAAGTGGAAATTTTAGAAGATTTTGTAAACCTAACAGTTTTTTCAAATCGTTTATAATATGTTTTTAAAGAGTTTAAAATGAAAAATTTTAATTGAAAAAGCTAAAAAAAGACCCATTTGAATTGAATTGAAATTTGCATTGATAAAACATTATTTTTAATACATCATTCTGTTATTAAATACAAATTTATTGTGTATTTTATAAGTCTCTTTAATTTTCTAATAATATTTAAACAAATTGATATTGTCTTCCACAATCACCTATATAAGTTATATTAGAAATAATCGTTCCATTTTACTTTAATATAATCCTTTAATAAAATCCATAATATCTTCATCTACCTTTTTATTTTGAAAGAACACAGAATCCATTATTTTATTCCTATAAATTTTGAAAAACTATTTGAAGGCTCTAAAAAATCAAAATTTTAGAGTATTTCTGATTGTAATAGGGCAACAAGTTTTATAAAAGTTTTTATTAAATAAAATATACAAAACTTATTCGTTTATCTGAGCAAACAAAGAAAATTCTTAAATATAATAAATTTTTATATATACAATCATAAAAAAAAAAAATATTTTTTTTATAAAAAACTCAGCCATGGGAAAAATCGCTCGAGAATAGTTTTATATTAAAAACATAAATGTTTTGAAAATATTGTCAACAAATTAAGTGTTTTCCCATTTAGTATATATATCTTAATGAATCTACAGATTTTGAATTTAATCTGTTTACTATATCCTATAACTGCAAACGATCGACCAAGAATATTGTTTGCATATTAATAATTTTTAAGACGATTGTCATATGATCTGATTATTGTTTGTCTGGCACATATATAAATACTTCTAACAAGTTTCATAAGAATCGAATGATTATATCATACAAATATAGTCATCATTCGAACAATGAAGTTAAGAAGGAAAAGTTTTTGTTTTTGTCTAAACTTATTTATTGATCTTATATACTTCTCAACGATTCCTTAAAATAACATTGAAATCGTTTGATTATATCAGATTTTTACAAACTTAATCGTCAATAAATATATAAGCAAGGGTATACAAATTTCGACATGATCGATGTTAAGTTCTGCATTGAATTAAAAATATTCTTTTGAAGTTTTTAATTTTATTTTTTGTGATTAAACTCGATTCTATTCAGCTAACATGTCGTTAACTTATATGTAAATCTATATATTATGCCTTCAACTTGAATAAGCTCTATATATGTATGTGAGTATATATCTTCCAATGTTACTGTCATGTTGAGATAAATTTCCGGAAGACAAGTAAATGAACGCTGCTCATTGCAATGGCTTAGAGACAAAGTGAGATGGCCATTTTATTTAATGGTCAAAATAAATAAACTTAAAAAACAATTTGCCAATTGGCGCTGATATGACAGTTGCCAAAGAAGTCAGCGGTGGGTAATAGAAACAGGAAGGGGGAGGGGGTTCATGAACAAAAAAAAAAAACAAAAACAAAAAAAAACAGATGTGTGCAGCCGCAGCAGCAACAACAACAACAACAACAACAACAACAACGGCAAAGGCACTCAAAAGGCACCTGCCAAGTCTCAAATCACACAGACTCCGAGGCGAGGAAATCAAGTGCAGATTAATTAAATTCGATAATTAAATGAACGGAGCGAGCGGTCTCATGGTGAGCATTTGGAAGATCGGTCGTGTCTGCCTGTAGCATTCAAGTTGAAGTTATATCCATAGCTGAGCTTAAGCTATATAGTTAAGACTGTTGTTGTTTTTTTTGTTTTTGCTGCTGCTGCAATTGCTGTCTGTGGTTGTTGGTTTTAGATGAAAGTAGCTGAGTAAGAAGACAGAGATAGACAAAAGAGAGAGAGAGAGGGGGTAGAGAGGGAGAGAGGAGATAAAAAAAACATTTGAACATTGACTGCACATTGAGATTGAGGTTGAGTTGCAGCAGTTGCAGCCACTCAACGGGTGACGACGTTAAGACTTCATCTTCTTCTTCTTCATCATCTTCTTCTTCTTCTCGTTACTGGCTAATGCATTTCTGTGATTTTAGGCGCAGCGAATTAATGTGCATCGCTCTATAAATTTGTCAGCAATTAAATGAGCCACCAGCACCATCAAAACAAAATAGGAAAGAAAACAAAAAAACAATAAAGAAATACATAGAAATGGATATATGTATATATATATAAATTTAACTAGCAAGTCTAACTGCATACATATATTCAGAGCAATAATCTAAATCACAAAACTGTTCAAAAAAGATTTATGTATAATTATAGTTTTAGTTTAAGTATGCGAAAATAAAAATCAATTAAAACAATTTTTAACACTTTAGTTAAAATTTTAAAAGAAATTTTATCAAAGTGAAAAAGATGATCGAATTTATATATACACCAAGTAAGTTTAAGACTTTATAAATTTAACAAATTTCTTTAAAAAAAAAAATACAAAAATACAAACATATTTGGCAATTTGAGAACATAATTCCGTTTATAAATTCACTTAATTAATTATCAGTAATTAAAATTGATTCATTGTTCAATTTTACTTTTTCACAGTGCACTTTCTTATTGAATAGTGAAACAAATTTGATATTTCTTTTATATTTCTCTTTTTTTTTTTTTTGGTCTATTGCTACTTCTTGACCAAGTAATAAAAGCCACAAACTATGAAAGTTTATAGACTGACAGTTTGAAAATGTGCAACGAATTTTTGCTTTTCTCAAACTGATTGATATTTAGCGATAAAGCAACGCACACACACATACACACACACACATGCAGAAAAAACAGAAGAAAATGCCACTGAAAGAGATTCGATACAACTTGACTCTGACTCTATAACATGTGTAGCACTGGTTAAACGTATGGCTAGTGAAAAATCGGCGCAAGCCAAACATAAATTTCAATTGGTAAGTTCAAGCTCAGTTCAGTAGACTTGTTTATGGCCAAAAGAGTGAACTGGATTGCATAGTTGAATGCCACATGGCATGTGGCACAGGGAGTTGGGAGAGAGAGAGAGAGAGGCATGGATAATACTTTATCTGGGGCGTGTATTATGGCTGGTCCTGTTAACAAGTTACAAGTGGTCAACCTAACTGCAAAAGATCTAAAATAACGGGCATTCCAATGTTTATGGCAAAGCAAAGTTGAAAGTAGATAGCCATTTTTGGAACGACTTTAAAATTAGAACCCCAAAAACCTTCTTTAAACGATTTCATATCATTAAGTATTAAATTGGCTTTAATGTTAAGTCCAGAGGGAGAGAGAGAGAAAGAGATAACTGAGCGTATGCGTAATATCATTTAAGCACTATAAGTTTATGTCTAACAATCCTCTTCAATATATTTGTTTTTAATTAGTATTTTTGGATTTAGGAAATTATGTTCAATTATATGGTATATATAGATTCAATGGTATATTAATATTAAATACCAATTTTTAAATGAAAAGCATTCTATATATGTACATATTTGAGATGTTTTGCTTCTATTTAAAGCATTTACAACACTAATTAGTAGTGTGAACTAGTGGCTTAAAATATTTGCAATAGAAAGATGTATAATTTTCCAATAGATTATGGTTATAATTAATTATAGATTATTTCAAGTATCTTTTTAATACATATATGCAAAAGGTTTAACTCTGCGTATGCGTAATATTTTATAAAAATTATAATTTATCATTCGCATTAACCACATTATACATATATGTACATTGATTCAACATATGTACATGCTATATATTAGCTAAATTATTTTGTGGTTAATTTCTAACCCAAACGCATTGCCACCTCATGGCCTGCCCGCACCCACACACACACACGCACAACCAGCACCCACATATACATACAAACACATATACACTAAAAATGAACTCTATTGAACTATAAGAACAGAGAACAGAAAGAGAGATAGATAGAGAGAGAGGGAGCAAAAGAGACAACAATAAAAAAAATTGAAATGAAATGGCGACTAAGGCAAATGGCAATATCAATCAATTCGAAGCGGGCATTGCGCATACGACATGTGGCACGCATAGAGATACAAAGCAAAGAGAAAGACCGACAGAGAAAGAGAAACAGATGGGGGCAGAGTAACGTAAAGAGAGAGAGAGAGTGAGAGAGAGAGAGACAGAAGCGAGTCAACTTTGTGACTCGGCACAGTCAACGGTCGTGGACATTGCTGCTGCTGTTGTTGTTGCTGTTGTTGTTGTTGCTGTCGTCTATATTTACACTTGTGGCCTCTTATCAAATGGCAGCGGCGCAGTTGACTTTTTTGACGTTTGTGTGTATATATTTTGTTGTTGGTGGTCTGGCTGATCTGTGTACTATATATACATACGTGTAGATGTATAGCCGACTGACTTGTTGCTGCTGCTGCTGCTGTTGTTGTTGCCGTTGAATTTTATACGCCTCGACCGCTGACTGTTGCTTTGCTGCTTTGACTTTTTGCTCGGTTTTTTTTTTCAAAATATATATATGTACATATGTATATGTATACGCACTGAAGGAGAGAAAGACAAAAAAAAAAAATTGAAAACGAAAACTCAAATCGGGGTAAAATGGGAACAGTCAACAGCAACAACAACAACAACAGCAACAACATTGTAGAAGAGCCAAGCAAAAGTTCAAATCAAAAAGATATTTTTTTTTTCTTTATGTAATCTTGTTTGTGTTTGTGATTGTAAATATTTTGTATGAAATTATCAAACTACAAAGGGAAAGAGATAGAGACGGGATGGAGCGCGGGTGAGTGGGAGAGGTAAGGTTAGCAAATTGGGTATACATTCATACATACATACATACATACATATAACATGATTAAGCAAATAGTTATTGACATTTCGATTGGCAATACATTTCTTTACCCCCTAATCAAAGCCACAAGAAAATGAAACAAATATTTACTCTTCAATACAAAATCATAATAGATAATAATTTTTATAAAGTCATCGTCATTATTTATGTAAAATAAGTATTACATAATATAGAAGGATAATAAAACAGTTCATTTATTTATGTAGATATAGCACCTACTTATCTGAATACATCAAAAGAATGTTCAAAACAAACTGCTTTAAATGTTATCCAATCTATTTAGGAATTGGAGTGCAAAATGGGGATAATTTTATATATACATAAATATATGTAGTCTATATTATTAATTATAATTTAAATTCAATGATTAAAAATCGAATACTTTAAGCTCTTCATCTAAGTTTAAGAGCAAATTGAATCGAGTTATGACTTTTCTCTTCTTTTTCTAGATTCAAAAAACTTTAAATTAAATATTAAAATATTATAAGATATTTGAAATACTAATAAAAATAATAATAGTACATTTTAAACTTGAATGTTTCTGCCAGCAAAAATTTCAAAGATTCTACGAAGTTATTCCTCATAAATCCAAGTCATCTTTATCCCCATTTATATATATGTATTATAATCCACAATTTTCTTACATATTTTAAACTGAATGATCACTAGTTTTTGAGTTCTTTTCAAACTTGTTCAAAAAGTGTTTACAATAGTGTGTAAAAATATTTAAATTTATTTCGAAAACTACTTTTCGATGGTATATTTAACTATTTAAAAATTTTATTATTTAAAAGATCTTTATCTTATATAATGCTGGTTAAAAGTGTTTAGTAAATAATTTATTTAGGCACTCACAACAAATTACGTACATATTATCATTATCATTTTAAAAATTTAATCATTTTTATTGGAATTTTCTCTGTAGTGTTCCATCGTTTGGTATTTTTAATTTTGTTTTACTGTAAACTAGACAAGTATAGCCTTGTATACGATAAGTTCGCGTGCAAAGGTTTTGAACTACTTGAACTTATTGGTCGGAACATATAGACAAGCACACACATACACACACACACATATTTGACAGCGACAAATGTCTGTTTATTATTTATTATACATACATATAAAATATATGTCTTATGTATTATATTACAGGAAATTATATTGCTGATTTATAATTTGCACACAATAAATGAGTAAAAGAAAAAACAAATTGGTAAATTGGTAGGTTAATTGTTTTAAAAACCAAAATTGTCACAAAAAAACTGAAATCAATTGAGAAAACTTGAACGCCCTAATTTATGCAACATAAATGGCCAATAATGATGCTAAACAATCAACGATTTTCTTTTGTGTCTCGTTTCTTGTTTCTTGTTTTTGTTCCCTTTCCCTTTTTTTTTTGTTGTTGCTGTTGTTGTTGTTGTTTCTTTTGCTGTTACTTGTTGGCGACGCATCGCATTGAATAAAGAATTAAAATAAATGACGCGTGCATCACCATACAATTTACCACAGTTTCAATATTTGCATAATAACAGCGCGTGACAACAACAACAATAACAACAAACACACACACACACACACTGTGGGTCACACACAGCTTTTGTCTTGTACATAATGGGAGCGAATGACAACCAAGCAACCAACACATCAACAACAACTACAACAACGACAACGAAAGAAAAAAACAATACTAAATTGCACATGAGCAACAGAACAAATCGAAGTGATTCAATTAAGGAAAAAGAAAAAGAAAAAAAGAAAAATAAACGAAATATGAAACAAAAAGATAAATTGACAGACCAATATGATATCCAGTAAAATGAAATAAATAAATTTTATGTTTAACTAAGTCGTTTCGACTTCCACCATCTCTAAAAAATAAAAATAATTGAAACTTTTATATATTAAATCACATAAAATAAATTTACTACAAGAGAAAAATTTTAAGTTTTCTTCAAATAAAATCTGAAGAAAAATCAGAATGAAAGAATTTTAAAAATATATTAAAGAAAAGATTTGGAAAGAGTTGGATCATCCATGTAGTACTTGTATTAGGAAATTAACTTAGGGTAAGAATGGAATGCAGTAATAGTTTTTAACCTAATCCCTAATAGAACTAAGTGGCCTCATTATAGAACCAAGAATGACTTCAATTTAAACAAAAAAAGGACTAAAAGCAAATTGCATCTAAAACTATATAATACCTAGTATATGTTTTTGTATTTTGTCAATATGTATGTATAACCAACTATTTACTCAAGTAAAACAAAAGCAAATAATGAACAATGATGAGCCGGTAAAAGTCCATAAGAACTTTTAATCAGGAATAAAGAAAAATCAAATGGCAAGCCAAAACGATGGACAATAGTTAAAAATTAAAAATAAAAAGTCATAAAAATAAATATTTAATACACAGAATAACAGGTTAAAATAAAAAAAGAAATAAAATAAAAAATCAATTCTAATAACGAAAAATTCCAATTCTGTAATATTATGTAGAATTCAATTTGATAATAAAATGATTAAAAAATGTAAAATTTTTTAATCATGTATAAATTTACACCAAGAACAAGTTAAATCAATTTACTAAACTAAAAACAAAATGAAAATAATTAATAATTAATTAAAATAATTAAAAACTCATTAAGAGTAAACTATGCATCCCCTACTTATTATTAACAATTATAATAATAAAAGATTTTTACAAGTTTTTATGGGTCGATATTTTAAGACATATAAGTAAAAGTCAACAAATAAAATATATTAAAAATCTGTTTTTAGTCGATATATATTTACATACTTATGTACATATGCTCATAGCATAAAGTAAAAACTTATATTAAATGTTTGTCTATGGAATCTAAGATTATATATTTCTATTACCTATAAATAAAATATATTTTTCCATTTCTAAAACAATTTCTCTTCTAATAGATTATTAAAAATATTAAAAACAAAATAAAAGGCATTTCAATAACCCGAAACCTAAAAATATTGTCTTAATATTTCTGCGAACCCTTTAAAAAAACACTAGTCTCATTTTTTGTTTTATATTTTTAATTAATAACTTGAATTCAATCGATTTTAAGACTTTAAAGAAATACTTGTGTATATTATCCATAATTCCACAAAAGGATAACAAATTATATTGGAATGTTAAACAGAATCATATTAATTAAAAATAGATCATTTAATATTTAACAGAGACTTCCAATGAACAATTATCTTTTTCCTCTCCTAAGGATCATACATATATATATATATATATTTATAAGTATAAATAAAGTAAATATGTGTGTCTTTTGGTCTCGAAAACTTTATTCATTCCATGTCTTGAAATATTTGAAAAGACACGGAAATTGAATTCCTCTTATAAAGGGGATTCCTCATAAATTCCAATTCGAAAAAGCAAACGGCGCTTCAATGACGGATTGACAAATCACACAGAGAGGGAAAGAGAGATAAGCAGAGTGGGAGAGATGAAGTGTGTGTGTGAGGGAGAGAGAGAGGGTGAGGGAATGAAACTGAGGTAAGTTTATGTAAGTATATTTTTTGTGACATATTTATGACTGACTTTGTCTCCTTTAGATGATGATGATGATGATGATGATCGTCGTGGCACGTGAAGACACGCCAAAATGTTTATGACTCTGGCCAAGGTAATAATTTGCCAACAACAATTTTAGCCACAGATAGGAGACAGACAGAGAGAGAGAGAGAGAGAGAGAGAGAGACAAAAGGGATGATGATGATGCAGAGGGGGTAAGAGATGGAAACAGGAGACTCCTTTCTGTTTGCTCGCTGGCTGTGGCTGGCTGGCTGACTGCCTGGCATGGCACTTGTTGATGATGATGATGGGCCATCATAATAATGATGATAATTTGCATTTTAAATGCTCAACAATACCAAAAGAGTAGAAGACTTCACCACTGCACCATCTCCCTCGCATTTGAATACGGAATCAGCCTAAGCATAAAGTACTCCAACTCCAACTGCAACTCCAAGTGACTCAAAGTCTCCTTTTCCTCCAACTTCTCCTTCTCCATCCATCTCCTAGCCATATTTGGCATAGAAAACGATCTTTTGCGTTTAACTCAATGGTTTTTTTTTTCTTCTCTTTTTTTGTGCTGGCATACAAATTTGTCACACGAAATTGGTGTCTGTGACAAATAGAGGAAGGAGTGACAGCCACAAAGCGATAGAGAGAAAGAAAGAGAGAAAACGGCAAAAAAGAAATAAAGGTGGTGATGCTTTTTGAGGCGACAAGTGATTGAACTATTATGCTAAGGTCTCTTATATGGTTGTCTGTTCTGTGTAATAAATGTTTATGCAGTTTCTTTCTTCACATATGCATATTTAAAGTACAGTTATTTAGAAGTTAAGATAGATTTGCATAATATACTACTTGCACAAAGCATTCAAAAAAAAAAAATGGAATATATAACTTTATGGTGTGACAAGCAAAACTTGTGAGAAATCAAGTCGAATACCAAGTTGAGATTGCCAAAACTGATCGAAAAAGGAATTTCTTAACTTTAGTTCTTTAAAAGGAACTGCCATTTGAAGGCAATTGCAATTGAATGTTGTGTAGATAATAAAAAATACATTTTTATTTATTTGTGTTATACTAATTCTTTGAACATTGTACTTATAATATACATATATATATATATATATATATATATATATAGGTATATATATATAAAAGCAGAGAAATTTGCAAGAGCCAAAATAACCAAATAAACCAAATTGATATATGAAGATAAACGACAAACTGCTAATGCTGATCAAAAGTATGTATATATATTTTAGAGTCAGAAATGTTTCCTTCTCTCAGTAACATAAATTTTGGTACTACTTTACTTATACATATATAATAATCTGTTTAAAGTTATTTGAAAAATTCAAAATGTTATAAAAATCTATGCCATATACTTTTCGAAAATAAAGATTCTCCATTCAAATTAAATAAAATTTGCAATTGAAAAGTTCGCAGTATCTAATATTATTATGCTTTCAGTAGGAGGGGAGGTATTTAAAGTGACCAATAAAATGAATCTAAAGATAATGATTGAAATAATTTGACCAATCAAATGGTTTCATCTTATTTCGCTTTTATTTGTGTTTTTTTTTTTTGTTTGTTTTTCTTGGGTTATCTTTGAATCTTAATCACCTGCCATATCCTGCCATTCAATGAGATAGATAACGAGATCCTCCACCCCTTGATGCCACATTGAGATTTCCTGTACAGATTTTAATAGTTTAAGCCAACATTCCGTAAATACTATTTTCTGCATCATTTACGTTACTTTTGCCCATACTCTTTCAACTCCCTAGGCAATTTCCCTCGGTAACCACCAAACAAAAATCCACAAGAGGCCAACTAATTGAGACATCATCAACACAGCAACAGAGAGGAGAGGAGAGGAGAAGAAAACAACAAAATGAAAGAAATAAGAGGAAACGAAAAACGGGCTAAGTAAACATAAAATGGCAAGAAGGCAAAAGTGTAAGAACAACGACTTTAGATGGCTCTAAAGTAAGAAGAACCTCTGACCAAAACTTACCTAGTCAGACATAAAAATCAGCAACAATTTAATGACGATTTTACAGCATGGGCGCCCCTTTTGCCCGTCAGACAGACAACATCTCAAGATTAGAGAAACAGCGCGAGAGAGAGAGAGAGAGAAGCAAATATATTAAGTGATAAAGAGAGAGAGAGAGAGGGGAGTTGGGGGCAAAGATGGTGCAGTAGGAGTATCTGTTAATTTTTTGTCATTTGCGGCTGCCACAAGGATTCACTCGACACGAGACTAAGATACCAAGCAAAAATGAAAAGAAAAACAAAAACAGGAAGTCTCATTTAATGTGGTAACTAATTTGAGGTTAGAGACGTACCAAAGTTACTGAAAAGTCGTAAACTGAGTGAAAAGTTCATTAGAAGAAGGCCATAAAACGTGTTGGAAGAATTCAATTTGCCAAATAATTGACAATCCGTCTAAACGAACATTGACCTTTTTGGGTGTACTTCTGCTATATCTATCTATCTATCCATCTATCTCTCTCCCTCTCACTCTCGATCTTGCGCATTCTTTATGTGTGTGTGTGTGTGTGTTTGTGTGTATATATATTTGTACTCCCTGAGTACGTGATCACATAATGAATAACTTTCAAATTGAATAATCAAACAGAGTCAAAAAAAAAAAACGCCATCGAAATGTGCCAGGGAGTGTGTGTGCGTGTGTGTGTCTGTGTATAAACAAACACAAACACATACACACACACATCCATATGTGCGTTTGGGTGTCATAAAGCCAGCGAGGCCATAGCATAAATAAACCAACAACAAATTCAAAAAACCTGGCCAAGTGAGAATCGGTTTTTAAGTTTGGGGTCACGCGCATCGTGAAGGAGGCAAACAAAATACGCAACCACACAACCATCACACCACCAACAACACAACACCACCACCACAATACCGAAAAAAAAAATTCTTGAAATAAAAAGAAAAAAAAAATAATAAAAAAAGCAGTCAAAGAAAGATTGAGAAACTCTTATTGCTACACTCTCTCTCCCTCTCCTTCTCCTTCGCTCGCTCTATCTCTCTCTGCTGCCCTCCGAAATTTGAGATTAATATCAAGGTTAAATGGAATCCATTGAAATGAAGAATAATTAAGGTTCTTAACTGGATACAGATATGTATAAAGATATATAAATATATCCCCGAAAATCTAAGGATAATTGAGAGAAATCTTAAATTTGTAGGTTGTTAAATAAGGTTATAGTTAAATTGGGATTTATTTGTATAATTCAGTTACAATATGATGGATATAGAGTTAGGATTAGAGATTAGGTTAAAGTTAAAAGAATTTATTCTAATATTCAAATTCAATGTGCAAATCTAAAAATTCATAAAAAATATCATTGAATTAGATAAGTTAGTTATTTAGACTGTTATGCTAAAGTTAGTCTAGTCATGGATTGGTTTAGTTATAGATGAGTAAATGTTAAGCTATGTCTGGCTATAGATAGGCAAATCAAGAAAAGGCTTTAAAATAATTTTATTAAGTTAAGCCAAAGCTAGATAAAAATAAACCAAAAAAAAAAAAAAAAAGTAAGATAAGGTAATATAAGATAAGGTTAGATTGTTAATTAAGTTAATTATGGATGGACACAATATGAAATTAATTGAAATCAAGCAATTGTAATTGAAATTATTTAGAAAATAGTTTTTCAAAACTTATTCGAATATAATGAAGTTTATCTTAATCAAGTTTATGTAATGTTAATTACTATCATATATATATATATGACTTTGTTTGTCATAGTGTATTTATATAGTGTATCCAACTGTCTTGTTATCTACAGCATGATAATTTGAGGTCGTAAAAGGCCTCACCTACTCATCATCATGGCACAGGTTGCTGTATCCCGCCCCCACACCTCTCCTTTCGTTACCATACAAGCTGAACAATGTTAATAAGTTGAGGTATTTAAGCAAAATCTCCCCTCCCTGATCAGACCAGACCCAACGCACACTCACACACACTCACACACACATACATATATACAGATACTTGTTAAGATATACACAACATGGCACAATATAACTCTCTGGGCATTATATACATTATACATATATGTATGTATTTCTGCCAAGTCACATCAATATTGTGCTCACGTTGCGACATTTTGTCAATATCTGCGCCAATGATCGTCGCCGATGCCGCCGCTTTACTTGGCCTCCTCTTCCTCTTCTCTATATCGACTCCCGGTGTTTCAATGATCGACCAGTCGATGCCTTCATACAACATTAGGGAACACGAGAGTCTCGTTCAATGATTTTTTAATTGAATTCTAAAAGCGTTGCCCGTTCTTCATTGTTATATTGGCGGAGGCTACGCATTGGTATCCCAACCATATAGACAACAAACAGTATAGGTATATATATATACACATATATATGTATATATATTTATTTTGGACATATTGGAGAGAATCAACCTTGTGGTATGTGAGTTGAGTTGCTGCTGTGTGTTATGGTTGTAGGTTGCCTCAAAACTTTGGAAATAACTTGAGTTTTTGGACTCGCTACTTTTAATGGACAAGGCGCAACTTTGCATTTGTTGTTTTTATTGAGCAGTTTCTTCGTATGTGTGTGTGTGTGTATTTATTTTTTTTACTTATTTTTTTATATTATTCGCGCGCTCTTGGACTTGACAATTACACGGCTTTTTTCATGGCATTTCAATGACGTTCGTTAAATTTGTTACAGTCATGGTTAACATACACACACTCACACACACACACGCATACATATGTATACTTATACATTCATACATATCAAATGAAGAGAGCCAAGCGATACACTTGAAATTTATGGGCGCCAAACGTTAAACACATTTTTCTTGCCCATACGGCAGCCGAGTTCAAGTTCAATTGTTAATGTAAAAAGCTCCACACACACACACACGCACATCCATTAAACAATGTTAACAACAACAACAACAAATGAAATAATAATAAAAAAAAACCTAAGCAACGCTTGTCGCTCTTTTTTTATTATTTAATTATTTGCTATTTTATTATTTGTACCTGCCCACAAACTTCCATCACAAAACTCTCAGAGATCTCTTCAAAATGGGAATTTTAGAAATTTTTCTCGTTTTCGAAAGTTTTGTGGTCACCTTTTTGTTTTTTTTTTGTTTGCTTTTTTTCTTTTTTCTTTTTTAATGGTATTAAAGCTTAAAGTGTTTAATTAATAACAATTATTATTCAATTAGATGCTCAACTGTGCAAAATTTACGAAAAGGTCACCGAAACGACTTAAATGAACTTTCACTACAAACGAAAATTGGATTAGTAATGGAAAAGACGTTCGCGAAAAGTTGAAACAAGTTTCTAAAAAAACATCCACAATATAAAAAGAATTGACTTTGAATTAGAACATTTTTGTCCTTAAAAGCAAGGATTGGCTTTTTCCATCAAAGAAAATTTGTGGGAGTTAGAAGAACAAAGTGCATAAAAAACGAATTTCGATACCTATATCATATATTAGCCAATGAAAAGCTGTTTTAACGTATATATAGACTATTAAACTGATAAGGAGCTTTCTGATGATTAATAAAACACAGATGTAAAAAGGGTTCAAGTGAATAACTGAGCACGTAAATACAGACTCGGAATTTCCTACACATTATAAGTCATATGCATGAGTCATGATAATTTGGATTCCCCCTATTTATTTTTAAATTCTGAATTAAAAATATGTAGTTTAAGTTATCAGTTATCGCATAAAATAATGAAAATTTAAAATATAAATTATGAAACAATAAATTTTTACTTTTTTAGCTCATTTTGAATGTTTTTAAATTAGTTTGCAATGTTCACTATATTCCAGAATTATCGTCTATTTATAACAGATCACTATACTTTGATAAAGTTCCGTTAAAAGAAAATTAACAATTAACCGATTTAGCTGGGTCTTAGTGCAATTCCACTGCCTTAGAGCTTGAACCGGTTGCGAATTACAAATGGATCAAGTGCCAACAAGGGAGCAATTCAATAAGAGTTACATTACCTTTTTTTATTAACTAACTTGTTGATTAATCATTGAGAAAACTCAAACTAGAAAGTTTGTAACTTTCAAGATTCTTGGGAAATTCTTTAAATTTCAAATTTTTAGAAAAAAACGCTTTCAGTTACCTATCTATATTCCAATCAATCAATTGCCATTTCTTTAAATTTAACTTATTGTTATAGCTGCCTAATCTGAAATCTAATACATAACCTTTCTTTCGTTAGATATGTCTTTTCATCATTTCCTATTGTCAGTAGTTTCAACAGACTTCCGCGTCCATTGTGTGAGATATTCAACAATCGAAAGCTGACCCTAATGACAGGTCTCACCAATTGTAATGTCCATGGATTACAGAGAACACTAAAACCAAAAGCAAAAAAAAAAACAAAAACAAAAACAAAAACAAAAAATGCAAAAACCTGAAAACCAAAAACGATTTTGCTAAAAAAAAAAAAAAAGAATTCCAAACAATAAACATAACTCAAGAGACGGAGCAAATGTCAAGACCGACTCATTATCGATGCTGTATGTATGTATGTATATGGTGGTTAGGGTCAGAGGGGTAAGAGGCAGAGTTGATGAATAAACGTCGTGGCGTTGACAAAAGGCGCGGGTGTGCCCGCCGACAAGTAACACACCACGTAGGAGACATTCGGGGTGACAAATAAGCTGAGCTTTTGAGTTGTGAGCTCTGAGTTAAGGTTGACTTGACTGGCAGCCAATAATCATCTACATGCACACGTTATACATCGGTCCTTAGACGACTTCACATACAATCGCACACACACACACTCACACACACATACATACAGTGGTTTTGGGGCCAACGAAATGTTGTGTAATTGCGAGAAATATGCTCATATATGAATCTGAACCCAAAAACACTGTGCATACACACACACAAACAGTCAGTCCCGACACAATATGTACTCTCGCATACCCCATACATTCGACACACACGGGTTTTTTATTTGCTTTTGGCTGTGACCGCGACGCGTATAATTTACACGTTTTGCTCATTTGCGATTCTAGGCTCGCAAAATGCTGCTGCAAAATGAAAAGGAAAAAAAAAACAAAAAAATAAAAAAAAATCAGAAACAAAACAAATGAATTAAAATCCGCGCACCACACAAAACACTCTTACATACACACTCACACACTTACACACACACACACACACGATCTCTTGAGTACAAGAGTCTTGAGTGAAATTCCAACAAGTGGCATAATTGCGCCCTGCGGCGGCTACCGTGCGGCATTGGACAACAGCAGCAGCAACAGCAGCAGCAGCAGCAGGAGCAAGTTGCAGCAACCAAACCCAAGTGGCCATCGATATGTGGAGAAGAGGAGCGAATAAGAGATAGAAAGAGAGAGAGAGATAAAAAAAAGAATAAAAAAAAAATCGCAAATCATAACTACAACAACAAACAATAAATAAGTGCAGTGAAGAACTGCAACTGCAACTAGCAAACTCTTGTGGCATGCAACCGAGAAGAGGCAGGCAAAGGCAACGGCAAAAGAGCAACAAGTGTGCGTGTCTCAAGTCGTTTGACTGCCGCGCCGGAGTGCAAAGTTGACCAGACATAATGGATGAGGTTCGTCGTCGTCGTCGTCGTCGTCGTTGTAGTTGTCGAGGTGAACGGCGTAGACGTTGGCTGATGCGACAGCGCAGTCATCGACAACTGCACACGCCATTGGCATATAAAACAATCTGTTCTCTGAGATACTCTTTCCCCCTCAACAAGATAATCGCAAATGTTATTCATCCTTAAAAGATAAATTAATCGAAATATGTTATAGATTACTGACAACTGATTAATGACACTTGCGACTAATTGTAACTTATAAATAAGACCTTGAAGTAAAATCAAAGAATACATTTTGGATATATATATATATATAAATAAATATATATATAACAGATACATATATAAGAGTATTCCATTTACTATCAAATGATTACATTTTCTTCTTCTTTTGAGTTTGCTTTTTGAGATACATAAGTTCATTTACTTTTTTAATGATATTTTTAACTGACATATAGCTTAGTTATATCCTATAGAGCATTTGACATTCGATTTAATTCGTTTGCCAAACAAAATAACACAGCAGCCTTAACCTCTTATTGCCATTTTTATTTTCTTGACTTAACTGCGTTAAGTTCTCAGTTCTCAGTTCGCAGTTCTCGATTTTCAGTCCCACCAGTCAGGCAAAACACATTCCATGGCCATTTGCAGGGCATAAGTTCGCGTCAAAGGTTTCGAAACCTTCTCTCAGAGAAGACAGGGACCCAAATGCAGTAAAATGGAAAAATTCAACCAGTGTGCCAAGAGCAATGATGGGGCAAGGGCAGTGGCAGCGGAACCAGAAACGGGAAAGGGGAGCGGAAGAATCAGCAGTAGAAGACAAAGGTTATAATGCATTGCTCTTGCTCTGTTCATATTGATATTGTATATACTATATAAATATATATACATATATATATAAGTAGTATTTTTGTTGATGTTGCTGCATTTGTATTAGCCTGGTCGAAACGGGTCGCTTCTGTACCTTCTTTTTTTTTTTTGCTGCTTTAGCTTGCCTTTGGCTTTGCCTTTACCCTGTGTTGCTGTCTCTGTCTCTGTCTCTCTTTCTTTCCCTCTTGCTCCTTCCGACTCGTTTTGCATTTTAATTTTGCGCCTGGCAATTTTTTTTTGATCATCATCATCATTATCATCATCATCATCATCATCATCATCATCATCATCATGATGATGATCGTCGCGACGTTCTTTGGAGTCGTTTTGGCCTGGCTTTTGAGCCCAGTGCTTGTTTATTTTTATTTTTGATTATTTTAATTTTAAAGCTGCTGCTTCTCGATACGTTTTTTATCGCCACTTGTCGGCCATTTGGGCGTTCATTTGTATCTCTCTCTCTCTCTCTCTCTCCCTACCCCTGTCCCTGTCACTGTCCAGATCTCTCATTCTTTTTTACTTTTTCTGGGTATTGCCTTATACATAAGTATGAGAGAGGGTGCCCGAAGCTGGAGCTTCGGTCAAATAATCACAATATCCCAAAACGCATTGAAATTTGCGTTTTATATGTGTATATTTTGTACTTTTATTTAATAAGAAATTTGCATGCTGAATTTTTAATTTTTTTTTGGTTTTGTTTTTTTTTTGTTTTTGGGAGTGGTCAAAAGGTTGAAATAAATTAAGTTATTCCAATGGGCCGAGTACAGTTTACATTTACAGCTTACACACACATGATCAGTAGCAAGTGTAAAAGTATTGGTTAGCTTGTGATATCTGACCATATCTATCAGAAACATAATTTTACTATATCAAGTGAGTAATCTGCGAGATTTCAAATTATGACGTCCAATGAAAAATTAATCAACAAGCGATAAGAAAGGTTAAAATATGATTAAATATTATCTATTATAATTTTTTTAAGCAAAAGATTATTTCTTGAGAGCATGAAACAGGTGTATGATAAGCCATATAATTCCATTATTGCGAAATGACAAATTGAGAAGAAGAAGTATAAAACCGAAAGAAATAACAAAATTTTTAAACGATAAACGCTTCTACTCATTTTAGATAAATAATTATCCCGTTTTGCAATATGCTACTAAAGCTCGTTAAGTCTCTACTTTTTTTTTACTTGTTTTTTTGTTGTGTTCTACCTTTTACTTTTTCTATATGCATGTCGACAAAAATTTCTCGTTTTTGTTTTTTTTTTGTATGCGATCTGTGACTGACCGTAAGCAAAAAGTCAAAGGTGACAAACGGCCATGACATCAGCTTAGCCAAATGAAAATACTTGACTTGGTCCGTTGAAACCGCATCTAAATATCGCCAAATACGAGGTGAGACACTCACAGCAAGTGCCTCTCTCTCTCAACCCCCTCCTCTCACTCTCTCTCTCTCTCTCTGTTACTCTGTTTTTGTTTTAGTCAATCTAATTAATATATCACAAAAAAAACCCAAAATGTCACACCCATATAAATAATCTAAAAAGCCAAAGGTCTGCACCGTGGCAAGACAAATTTACAGCAGCCACAAAATTAAAAAAAAAAAAATATATATATATATATACATATATAAATAAAAAAAAAAAACATTGGTCATAAACTGTCCCCTGCCAGTAGGCCAAAAAACTACTGAACTGACCGTTGAATCGACCAAAGACCAGCGACCATCAAGCGACCGGTATAACTTACTGCCGACATCATGACAAACAACAATAACAATGGGAAACGAGGTCTCTCAACGCCTCAGCCCAGAAAGTAATACAAACCGAAAATACAACAACAATCAATTCGAAAATGAACATAAGAATAATGCAATCGTTTAGTATAAAGAACGAATACTTGATACCCATTAACGATCGGAAATGTAAATCAACAGAATTAAAAAGAAAGATAAATTTTTATGCAAATTTAAAGGAAAATTAAAAACTTTAAGTAAATATGAACATTCAATACATGGATCCAATGATTAAAAAATTATAAATAAATAAAATTTCTATAAAATAGTAACTTAAAATTGTTAAAAATGGATATTAGTTTAACGATATTGGATGGTTCAATATAAATCGATTAAAACTTTAAGCAGGAACGTTAAAGCCCTTAACAATCTTAGATTAAACAGAACAGAAAGATTCAAAAAATATCTATGGAAACTAATCAATATTGTGATTAAAGAGATCAAAGATTTTAAAAATTCCTTTTTAGAATTAATCAATATATTGTTATTATTATTATTAAAGCTATATATGTCCGGAGGTTATTATGGTTTTTGGCGCCTTTTACAATGTTAGGAGTTGGGTATATTTTCTCAACTATACTTTAATTTTCAATTATTTTTTCTTTTTCGGCATAAATCGGCATAAGTATAAAACAAGTGTTAGCCGTTTTAAGAGAAATCCAGAAAAACCATATAGAAAAATAACTGAAATCTTCGGAATTTAATTTAAAATTATTAACAATTAATTGTAAAGTAAAATCACAACTTTTTATACATACATATGTATGTACTATTTGAAGATTAATAGAAATATGTATATCCATTATCAAATAACTAAATGTTTTTCTTAAACAATTAAATCAACGATATATTTGACGGATTCCCTTACTTTATAGTTTAGAAAATGCAAATTGGATAAGATTATTAACCGAAAAAACTAAAATTTTGTTTTGTATTCTAAGTATATACAAGTTGCACTTTCTTTAATATTATTAATCAATGTTGATCGAAAGTGTTCAAATTGATTCCCAATTCGTGCATACCCTCTCTTGTTGCTGTCTAACAATAGAGGCGGTTATAGGGAAACACAACAAACAAACAAAAAAAAAAGCGTAAAACGATAGTTGAACTTTCAACACCTACTTTATTTTCTTTTCTTTTTGTCTCTCCTCTATTATTGTTATTTCTACTACTAATACATACATAAATACATCCATATACATTTATACAAATGTATGTATGTATGTATGTATGCATGCATTAAGGCCGTAAATGAAATGTTTGTTGTTACTAGAAGAAGAAAAGGGGCGGGCGGGCTGGCTAGCTGGCTGACTGGATAGATGGATGGATGGATAGTAACTTACCGGAATAACACCAGGCTGGCCATACTACTGTTGTCTCCGTATCAATTTCCTTCATTATGGGGGCTCAACATATTGTCAAACACCTCAACGCACCGATCCGATTTGCCTTCTCTGTCTCACACACACACAGTCTTTTTTTTTTAAATGCTGGTGTTATTATTGTTGTTGCGTTGTTGTTGTCGCTGCTTGTGGCTGCTGCAAGTAGTCGATAAAGTGAAGGCAGGAAATAAATAAAAATAAATATATAAATCCCATATGTTTACTTAATCGTATGCCGACTTCGTGATATCTCTTACTTTTACAAATTTGAAGAACCAAGCAAAAATATCTAATTTAATTGCTTATTTAATTTCGTTTTCGCAACTCAATCTCACATGCAGAATATTCTCCAACGCACTCTTATATGCATATGGCAACCCTAAACTCAAGTGGCAAGGCTGACAATTAATCTAATAGGCATCATTGATTTTGGCGCCAATTGAACTTTTAAATAAATAATTGAAAATAAGGTCACGATCGAAATTAGTAACCAACTATTTTCTTCAGTTGACCGTTAGGTGTTGCTAGCAGATTAGTTCGTTCAACTACTAATAACTAAGTCTAATAATATTTATACATAAATATAAAGAAAAATGGAAAATGTAAATATAATAAATTCGTCAATGGATGAATGAATTTTATCGACCCAATTAATGATGCAGATTCAGAACATATAGATAATAATTAATATTGATATAATTTATAAGGTCTTTTAATTTCGAAGATCTCGTTTAAAAATTCTATATATTACAAATTTTTCAAACGATTAAAAGCATTCTATGAATACCAATACACTATTTTACTTTAATGTTTACAGGGTACTATAACTAAGTCTTTAAAAAATAAAATGAAAAAGACAAATCATATCGTTTATAAAATATATATACAAATATATATATATATATATATATATATATATGTATATATGTTTTTAACTCTATTTCGACATTATTCCTCTTTCAGTCTCTTCAATTAAGTTGGTATCTTTTGTAAGCCATTTTAGTAGTTGTTGTTTTATCCATTTATGTTGCTAATTTATCTTTGTTTGTATTGTCTTTAAGTAGTTATAGTGTAGTATGTATGTATGTATGTATGTATGTGAATATGTTTGTACTCTTAGTTGTTTTTCTTTTCAATTATTTATTTTTTATTTCTAACGTTTCTTTGTAGTGTTGATGACTTTATGTAGTTGGGGATTTTGTTGCTGTTGTCGTTGTTTTTTTTTCTAACTTGGCTATTAAATAAGTCTATGCTATGTGTTTGTCTAATTAATTCACCTGTTGTCAAATGATGGGGTTTTTTATGCGGTAAAGTAATATTAAATGTCATTAATTGTTAACAAAAGATATATAAAGACTTTTTTATAATAGATTTTTTCAACGAGAATCCTAAATTAAGTAATAGCATTAATTCTTTTGAGTGGAATTGATCTACTATATATTAATTTACAGAGCTAGCAAATGCACTGCTTACAAAGATTCCCATCTTGGTGCGTAAAATGCACTGCTTGAGAGTTTGAGATATTACGTTTTTATTTAAATTGAAAAAATAAATGATTTCAATTAAAACTGCAGAATGCTAAACCTGTTTGATATATGTGGTATATACAAACTAATTTATGGTTAAAAAAATCTGTTAATTTAATAGAAAATTAAGCTATCCCATGTAGAGATTAAAGTGAGCACACTGATTCATAATTTAGTTAAATTTTAACATTGTTAATTTCATTCCACAAATTTAGTACCGATTTGAGTTATTCTTTTAAATCAGTTGAATCATTATAGATTTTATGCCATAATCTTTATGACTAATTTCATCAGAATGGAGTTTTTCCATTTTATATAGCCAATTTATATACAATAAACTTCCGATATAGAAAGTAGCAAACGGAGTATATAATAAATAAGTCCATATTCATATAAAAATGGTAACATGATAGAATAAAACAGAGTGAATTAAATGCGAATCATATTAAAGAAAGACTACAATTAATACTTTTTGTTTTTAATAATATTCTAAGACTTATAAAATTAAATTAAGTATACTTGTATTTATATGACACATGTAAGGTCGGCTCGCTAACCCATGATCTTTTCATATTAGCATACTAAACTAAAGATCAATCTATGGATGTATCCATTCAAGAGTTGAGTTTTGAATCATTTTAAACTCACAACTCAAACAATTCTCTCATTAAAAACTTAAAAATAAAAAAAACAATCAACAAATAGGTTTAACCTTTTTGTTTTTTTTTTAAATAAAACAAAGGAAAAAGTTTAAGGTCGCGTTAACTATGAAATATTTAAACAGCTTTTTGCATTTTCAAATTGAAAATTTGAATTTACCTTATTTGATTGTTTCACGTTGATTGCCCTCAAACTCATCAACCGACAACAACAACAACAACAACGACAATCGCGTAGATCTATTGTGGCTGAATTGGAGAATTGAGTGAATGCCTAAGTGACTGGCTAACTGACTGACTGACTGATTGTCTGACTAACTGCTGTCAATTTGTCAAATCGAAATTGAAACAAAAACCAAAGCAATTTTACCGCCACCAACATTTAGCTTGCTTCTGCTCATTCCTCAATTTCGACTACTTGAAAGATATATTTGAAATCTTTTTGTTTTTTGTTTTTTTTTTCTCTTTTAATTGCTTTAATTATTTTTACTGTTTTTTTGTTTTGTTTTTTTTTTTTTGTGAGTTTGTTGGAGCAAGAAAAATGAACCTGTTATTTGTGTGTTATAGAATCACTTTTTTGTTTTTTTATTTCGGATGCACTTTTGCTTACGCTTGCACTTTTTTTCAGCGGGATTTCCGCCTCGATAATATACCTACATTTATGTATATATATTTATATTTATATACTTTAAACACATACATACGTACATATATCTCTTTGTAGATTGTTTTTTTTTTTTATAAATGAGTTATACACGTTTGTGAATTTAGTTGTATAATTAACATTTTTGTATGCATGTTTAACCTTTAAATTTTTGCGAATGATTTCATTCCTGGCTGGAATTTCTGACTTTTGACTTTTTCACTTGAACTTTTTATCAACTCTTTTTTTTTGTCTTTTTTTGTGTGTGCGTTTCACTTTGTTTGAATGATTTGCATAAGTTATAAACTATTTCTTCATTGCTTTTGTTTAATTTTATGCTTTTCGCCTCTGTCTAACTCCCTTTATCTCTCTCTCACTTGCACTCAGAGGCATTCATTAATTGTTGGTCACGTGCCAAACCTCCATCCAATGGATCATAAAAAAGAGATTTTTGTATTTTTAGTTGGCTTTTTCTCTCCCACTCCCACAACGTAAGCCTCGCTCTCTCTATCTCTCTTTCTCTCTCTCTCTCTTTTTTTCAATTTGTCATGTTAGACACGTGAGTTACTTTTAAATGTTTTTTGTGTTTTTTATAATACGTTTTAGTTATGTATAAGATAAATGCAGAGTGCGTTTTTTTTATGCTCGACTTATCTGTTGCGGGTTATTTTTAGTTGGATTTTTAGTTACGAGATACATTTTTTTGTGTTCTATGTTGACAATCCGTTACAGGTAAAGATAAAAGATACAACAACTAACAAAGTATCTTATGGTTATGCGTTGCACTTTACGCGCCGCGCCGATCGGCTTTACGTTGTTTTTTTCCCCCTCTCTATATATCACTTTTCGCATTCGACGAACACTTCCCCGTCCTCACATGACTCGCACTTCGACGAACGGAAACGTACTGAGCCCCAAACAAAAAAAAAAAGAAATAATAACAACACCACACACCGACGAAGAAGAGGAAGACGAAAAGATACTCAAAGCCCCAAAGCAGGCGTTACACGTGCGGGCCCTCAGAAGAGCGCAAGAAAGGTAGAGAGCGAGAAAGAGAGCAAAAGAGACTGATAAAAGAGAAGCGCGCGAAGACTGAATATCGATAAAGAGAAACAATCAGAGACAAGCTAACAAGAAACAGCTGTCAAAAGCAAAACAAACCGGAGAAGAGAACCAAAATATTGAAAGAGAGGAAAAAGAGAATTTACGTAGGAGCTTTATCAGTTGAAAAAATACTACAGTAAGAGTTGGCATAGAAAACCCTCAATCACTGACAGGTGGTATACATATATTGCGCTTTTAACATATACATATGTATATCGGTTGAAACTATTTCAAGCAATTCGTTCTCACATAAGACTTGAAAATATTTAACACTTTTTATATTATCTAAAAATCAAATATCTCTCTCAATATTTTATATCCTTAATATTTGAGCTAAAACCGGCATTTATCTAACATGTTTTAAAAACTACTTAGTTGTTAAAAATGCGATTTGTAAAAAAAAATATTTTTAAATACATATATCAAATAACTTGAAGTTGGATGATTCCCAGTATATACAGTGCTTAAGATAAAAAAAATATAGTTTGCTAAAAAACTTGATACCTTCTAACTTTCGTCTTTCCTCTACGTGGTATGTGCTATGTAGGTTTATCATAAGAAATATACATCCTGATATACAACTGAAGTATATTTTTTTTTTACGCACCAAAAATGTTAAGAATATTTATTCAAATTTCAAACCTTTTCAATTAATTCTTTTTCCAGATTTCAGGTCTTATGATCTCATATACATCTGAATAAGTTCTGTTATATGATTTTAATTCTCCCATTTGTAATTTTAAAAATAAAAATAAAAAACGTTGTGCCTTATTGAGGTGTATCCACTGTAGTTGCATGCGGTTTGTTACTCTTTCTTCTCTTTCCCGCTATCATTGACTGATTTGACTTTGCTCTCTCCGTCTGTCTCTGACATGAACTGCATAGCAAAGCCCACACTCATGCTCGTATACACACATGTTTGCACACACACACACTCACACACATTGACTAAAAAAAGGGTTCAATGAAGGTCAGCTGGTCAGAGTTCAAGTAGCAATGGGAATGAGCTGGCATGACGAATACACGTACAAACTGCAAATAACAGCCAACAGCGATTACGACTACGAATCTATGCGATAAAGCCTTACACATAGGCCTTACAACTTCATATTAGATGCATGAAGGGGTTGGTGTTGGTGGGAGACTGAGGTGGAAGAGGATGAGAAGAACAAAGTGTAGGCGTATGTATGTATGTATGTATGTGTATGTATATGTATGTATGCCTGCAACTGTATTTGTAGACCCATATCTGTGTCGCTCTGGCTATTTGATACTTTGGCCTCGTCACTCGTTTGTCGTAGACAGACTTACGAACTAGCGGACAGTTGGACTGACTAACAGTCATCGTTGTTCATATGTACATATATATATACATATATATGTATACATACATATATACATACATATTGCAATTGTTGTTGCATTGGTGTTCCATTGCACTTTCCTATTTGCCCAGTTGTTGTTCGATTGAACTCGTCGAAACATATGCATATTAATTGCCTATATCACATTATTCTAATGAAAAATAACAAAAAATAAAAAAAAAATAAAAATAAAAGAAGCAAAATACTCGACAAAACAAAGACGAACAAAAGGAATTCTATGTAAATCGAAATCGACCTGAACAACCTTAAAAAGAACATCGGGAAAAAAAATTAGTCCGGTTGCAAGAGAGGAGATCCCCCCCAATCCCCACACTTAACCCAAAACCAAACCGTCCGACACGAGAAAAAAAAAAACAAACCAACAAAATACAGGCAAAACAGAGGCGACCGACGATATGCGACCTGAGTTGGCGGCGAAAATATTTTTAGAACTGCGACCGAGAACGCTGCCCGCTGCCTGAGAGTGATCAACAGATAGGGAGGAGGGAGGGAGGGTGGAGGGGCTTCGCTTCGGTGTGGGGGGACATGCATATATTGTAGTACTTTGGTATACGTATCTGTATCCGTAGCAGCAGCAGCAGCAAAAACTTTTTTTTTTTTATTCAGTTCGCCGTTTCCATCGTTTTTCTGTGTGCAGGGCGCTCAGCTAAGAAAGAGAGAGGTCAGAAGGTCTGTGATCTTTCGCAAAAAAAAAAGAAAAGATATATGTATATCTCTCTCTATATATACATATATACATTCATATATATCTATACGTATATATGTATAATTCTCCGAACTGCAGAACAAAAGGCAGGCTGTCATGTCATGGGGATGTATTTAGGTATATATGTATCTGTGAGATACATTTTTGCCATCTATAAAGATATATGTATATATAGATAGATGTGAATTTTGTTGGCCAGGCAAAAAGTCAAATGACAAGACGCAAAAGAATCATAATAAATGAAAAACCGTTTTCCCCTCTCATGTCTTTTTCTTTTTTTTTTTTTTTTTTAAATTTTCTTGATTTTTGATGAGGAATAGATAAAATACTTATGTATGTATGACTCAGAATAAATTTTGGCAACTTATCATATTAACAAAAGTGGCAGAAATGTGTTGTCTGACCTTTAATATGAACTAGCAATACCCTTGCTATAATTAAAAACTAAAGAAAATAAAACACAACTAAGTATCTTTAATGTGGGAAAATGTTTTAAAACCGTAATAATTATAAACTTTGTGTCGTTCTTTTAATAACCTTTTCATTTATAAATATTATGTGAAACATAGTCAATGCTTTTACTTTAAATATAAACATACTTAATCGTCATTTGTCATTTGTAATATCAAGGATTATCTTTTAATTTGCTATGATGAAGTTGTCAAGGCTTGGTAGCTATAACGTTATGAAAATGTATAATCGAAATTATAGTCCTTGCCATTTTTTTAAAAATCTTCTATTCTAGAAATATGTGTTTCATACAATTTATCATATATATATATATATACAAAAACATGTTTTAAGAATAGAAGTTAAAAATACGGCTTGTTTAGGTTCAAAACTCTATTCAGGAACAACCTTAACATTTAATACTTTTAACCTTTATACTAGTGAAATAAGATTTAGCAGTTATACTAATATCAACAGAATTTGAATAATATGAATAGAATTTCCAGAACTGAACCATTTTTAAAACAAATCCTTGGATGAAGTTTTTTTTTTTGAGATCTATATAATTAAAATTTGAGAGCGGATAGGAAAATATCGCAAATCGAATAATAACTTTAAAAATTCCTATTCTATAACTGTATTGGTATCTAAAGTATTCGCATTAGTATCTACTGTGTTGGTATTTTGAAAGAAAATCAAAACAAGTTAAAAAATTCCAGAATGTAATAAATATTTAACCTTTGACACTTTCTTCACTCCTCAATCAAAATATATATATAATATCAAAGGAACAAATAAAAATCAAAGCATTAAAACTTTAAATTCTTCTCCTTTTCTTTAGGTGTCCGTTAAATTAAATATATATAATTGTATGTATTAGGAATTTTTTTAGGGATACCTAATTAAAGATGATTTCTTGGCCATAAAGCCAATAAACGATTCTTTTTTAGCTGTAGCGTTAGTCTTGCCACCTCATTTAGCATAAGTGAATAATATTGGACCCAAATCAAATATGTACATATGTATATATGTATGTATATAAGGAGAGGAACAAACTGTCGGCAACAACCTGCAACAGGTTAAGTATGTGTTATCCCTTAACGATATTTGTCTGTCTACATCGTGTTTTATTTTATGCAAGACTAAAAAACTTCAATATTGTTTTATTTTTTGAAGTTTGTTCTTTCCATTTTTGTTGTTGTTGTTGTTTTTGTTGTTGCTGTTGCTGTTGTATTGTGTTCAAAACTGTTTTGTGGAGCTCAATTTTTTGACGCGTGTTTGGCAAACGAGTCAATTGTATGGCTGTCCAAATGTCTTTTTGCCGTATTTTTCAGGCCATCCTCTTCTTTTTATGTGTTTCTTTTTTCTTCTGTTTTTGTTTTTGTTTTTTTTTTTTGCAACATTGAAGATCGTCCCACACATACAAACACGCACGCGCACACACACATGCATACACTCACACACCTTGACTTGCCCCTCATCAGCCAACCTGGCGGCATTTTGCGGTATCGCGTTGTCAACTTTGGTCGTCGTCGTTGTCGAAGATGCTGCGCCCTCTCACCTTGCCCTCTATAGCATCATCCATATGATGGCTATGGTGCCCCGATCGCAGTGTCTTCTGTTATTTTTGCTGTTGCCTTTTTGATTCATTGATGTTCTGCGTGGATGTCGTTCGTTATATGGTACACCAATACATATATATATATATATATATATATATATACCTATATTGCATATATAGATATCATATAAATATGTACATATTATGTAGCATGTGAAATATATAGCCTACACCCAGAGAAAAAAAATATTTATGGCTCGATAAAATGAAGTAAATGTTACGAGATGAATTTCATGATTGAAGATGGAAAAAGTTCATAAAATGTTCATCATTTGTACAGATCTTACAGATCTAAAGCAGTGACGCACCACATGAAAGGAATAAGATGCAAATCATATCAATATGACAACGAGATGATCCTTAAATCAGTTAAAGAAATTTTTCAAACTTAAAGGCGACTTTTATCCATATTGTGATGGGGCAGGCAATTGTTAATGGAATCGATAAATAACTAAAAATATATACGAGTATGTAATAAGAGTTTAGTAATAATCCTTATAGTCAAGAGATAGAGTTAAAAGTTTATGTTTTACCTATATATTATTGTTTTGATTTTGTATATTTAACTAATCATTTATTTAAGATTATTCTATTAAAGTCTTGTAATCAAAAGCAAAACTTATTGCATTAGCTTGTTGAATATTGTCTCTTATATAAGTACAATATTTATTATAAAATAATTCAAATAATATAATTTACATAATATATAACTTTATTTTAATAAAATACTTTAGAAAGGTAATTTAAAAATCAATAGAAAAGTCAAATAAATCCTAGTAGAATCGTTGAAACCGTCGAGATGTAGTGGATATAATATGTAGAATAATTGAAAGCTTTAAAACTTAAATCATATAACTTCCTAAAAACAATAGAAATTTTAAATAAATCCGAGTAGAATCACAGAAACCTCTAAGATTTTACTTGAAACTTCCTTTTTCGCAAAAAATTTTTTTGGTATTTGCATAATGAGATGTTTCGATAATCTTTCATATTTACCGAAAAGCATAAATATCTGTAGTCCCCATCACATATTGGAATCGCTTTTAATAACAAAAAACGATCTGATTATTTCAAAAGATAAGGAATCTTCTTGGTTTTTTTTTGTTTTCTTAATATCTTCAAGAGGGGGGGGGGGGGTTTGTTTTGCCTTTAATGAATCATCACCATCATCATTTCCAGACGTTGCATGTTTCTTTCACTTTTCAAACTTAAACCTGTCTATCAAATCTTCTCCCCGTCCCCTCCTTGCCGGTTTTCATCTGCTACCCCGAGTCTGTGTCTCTTTTGACCTCCATTTCATTTCGTTCCATTCCATTTTGTTTTTATTTTTTTTTTTTTTTGTTTTTGCAGGTGTCCCTTTATAAAGTACAGTTGCCACACGACCTGACCTCTTAAGCAGCAGCAGCAGCCACTTAAAAAGCTGCCTCAAACAGACGCAAACGATCTTTGTCGCCTCAGTCAACAAAAAAAAAAAAAAAATAAATAAAAAAAAAAAATAAAGAGTTTTGCCTTAAAATGTTGTAGTTTTTTTTTTTTCATTTTTAGTTGCCATGTTTGCCTCATGTCCCAGCGACAGGCTTCAGCATATCTGGTGCAAAAACAACAACAACCAAAAAAAAAAAAAAAAAAAAGGTGAACTCAACACGCGCTTAGTGCTGCTGCTGCCCACACGCCTTGACTTTAACTTGAGTTCGGACGGTACCGGAGACAGTGACACCGTCTTCGACTTCGTCTCCGTCTCCGACTGCGTCTGGTCCTCTGACAGAGTTGTAGTTGTAGTTTAAAACTTTCGCATCCTAGCAAAGATTGGCACATAGCGTGTGCTGCTCTCTATATAGCATAACAAGTAAACATATATACACAGATGTATGCATGTATACATCTACATATATGTATGTATATATGTATGTATGTACAGATACATATGTTTGTATGTATATATTTTTAAGATACCCACATACTAAGTATATTCAGATCAGTTCAAACTCTCTCGACTGTAGTGAACTCGAGGCGCTGCTCTGTCATTTTGGGGACATGTCTGTCCGTCTGTCTATCTGTGTGACTGCCTCCATGACTATATGTATATCTGTCTGTATGTGTTGTGTGTGTGTGTGTGTGTGTGAGGGCAAACGGGCGTTTGTATTTGAGGTCTGGTCTGGGCATCGGTCGATGGATGTTGACGGTGTCGATCGGTCGGTCGGTCGGGCGGTCGGGCAACTAGCTGCTCTCTGTGCCTCTCTGTGGCATTAGCATTTTCAGTGTTGTTTTATTTTTAGATGGAAAGCAAAAAATGAAAATGAAAAAAAAAAAACACAAAAATAAAAATAAAAAATTGCAAGTGTGTTTGTTGTGTATCTGCGCCAACGCTTCGATATTTGCTTGGAGGTGACTGACTGACTGACGAACTGGCGACGGCATTTTTGACATTGTGACAAACGATGCTGACAGCGCGCCCAGCGACATTTTGCACCACATTTAAACATACACAGACATACACACACACACACACACACACACACACACTCATACACATTTAAGTATGTGGGAAGACGCGAGATGAACTCTTGCCCGAGATCGTTGAGATACCGCGAAGGTGAAACAAAAACGAAGGTTCTAACTTTGCCAAGGGTTTTCAGTTCACTGATTTATTATACCGCAATCCAGTTTTAATGGAAAACTGTTTGGGTATGGGAAATATTTGTAATCTAACATATGCACAGAGAAATTTTATCAATCAATATTTGTTTTATATTAAAAAACATTTTAGTTATTGTTAACGGTTAAATCTATTATAAATCTATATAATCTATTAAATATATAAATAATAAAAGCACGAATTTGAAGATCTATTCTAAATTATATTTTTATTAATACATTAAATGTTTTATTCATTGCATTTTTCTATTTTCAATATTTAAAAATTTTAGAAAAAAAACAATCAAATTTTTTTGGGGTTCTCCTTCTCATTGTCGTCCTCCTTCTGCAATCATTAGAATATCATAAATGTAAAAATAAATAAATAAAATATAAATATATATATGTATAAGCATAAAAATCATAAAACAAATAAATATATATATATATATATATAAATATGTATATTATTATTGATTTTTTCTCTCAGTTTTTTTTTTTTAATTTATAGTGCATAAATGCTTGTCGACAAGTTTAAGACTTCTTTCAATTAATTTTCTGGTTTTTATTTCGGTCAGAGATGATCTTTAAAATGCAATTATTAACGATAGGAAATCTCCACAACTCACTCGCATTATATCAAAGTTCAAATATATATACACATTTTGGTCTATAGCGTTTAATTAAAGTTCAGCACCTTCCCTCACTCAACCCACTCTCAAAGTTAATCGAAAAAAAAAAACACAGTAAAAATCACGACATTTGCAATCATACAATTAACACACGGCCGTTTTTCAGTTACAGTTCATAGTCGATGCGGTGTGGGCGCCATTAGAATGGGATCACACTGTAAGGGGGGAATTGGGGAGAGTCACTCAATCATTTGCCATATACGAGTGAGATAGATATAGTCACTCGTACATACATATACATACATATGTACATATATAAATTATATGTGAACGTAAAATAGTTGCGATTTGTCAGATTTCATGTAAGCGGCGGCTTTAATCAAACGAAAAGTTATTACTATTTATGTTGCCACAGCTTGGTCAACGATTAACCTCAAGTTCAAGCTATCTGATCTTCGGAAGATCTCTCTGATCAGAGTTTCTTTTTCAAAAAAAAATTGACAAAATGCGAACGATCGATACAATTATAAAGAATGATCACACACACACACAGTGATTCTTTATTGTGAAAGAAAGAAATCTGCTGAGTATATAAAGCATTGTTGTATCTTTCTCTTAATGCTTTTCTCAGGATCATTGGCGATCGCATGGGGGGAGGGAGGGGGGCAAAAAAAAATGTGACAAAAATGTCACAGTCAGCAAAACAACAAAAAGAAAAACTCAAAACTCAACAGGGATCATTTTACTCAACTCCCAAACTCATCTCGAAAAATGAAACATGAAGTGTACCCGGCGCACCATCTTCATAAAAACGCCCTCTCAATGCCCCTCGACACGATCATCACTCTGCTTCTTATTTTTTTTCATTTTTTTTGGATATGGAAGGGGGGAACGGGTTCGTTCGTTCGTTTATCTTCATCAAATATTTACTTTGGAGTCCGCTAATGACATGAAACGGCAAAAAAATATCATGGTGAGGCGCAGGAAATTGTTGAATTTGTTATTATTAGCATTTATATATACTTATTTTTTTTTTTTTTTTTTTTGTTTATGATGAGACCAAAAAGATTGTTTAGGGCTTTTTTTTGAAGTCGGTCGCCGTTTTCTCTATCAAGTGACAAGACCATTTGTGTGTGTGTGTGTGTGTGTGTGTGTGTGTATGTGTGTGAGGTAAGCAGTTATATGCCTGATTATATGATGATATATGAGTTGGGTGTACGAATTTTTATGCTGATCAGCTTTAAAAGGTTTCTTATTATTTCTGCCATATTTTTCAATGAATTGGCAAATTCCATTGACAAAAAAAACTTCGTGTTAGTCCAAGAAAAACAAAATAAAAAAAAAACGGAAGTTCCTAGGAAAGGTCAAATATGAGAGTTTTGCATCTAAAATGTGTTTACCGATTGTAGGCATACAACATGTATGCATATATATACATACATACTTATATGTATTTTATAAATATTCACCCAAGACTTGTCTAACCTGAATATTCAAATATGAATACATATAAAGACACACCCAATATAAAATGTGAGCTGCATTAGAGAAGGCAGCGTGAATTAACGTTAAGATCAGCATCAGCAATAAGAACTAGAATCAAAAGCTCAAGCTGAAGTTGAAAGTGATTTGAAAATGTTATTCAAAACAAAAGCAACTGGAATCATTATCATTTGAATATAAACATATTATCTATATATGTATGTACGTTTCTCTAGATTCGCAATCGCAATATAAATGTTAATTTCTTCTTCAGAAACATTTGGCTTAATCTAAAGGAGTAAAAAATAAAATATAGCACAATCGCCACTTCAAGGATAAACAAAATATTTCCCCTGACATCGATCTAAAGATATATTTTAATTGATATGTTTATATGTACATATGTGTCCGACTGAATTGAGCCACGTGTATCGCTCTGTACTTTTAATGAAAATTTTCAAACTCGTTGATCCAGACATTTATATATATATATATATACGCATGTATGTATAACTAATATGCTTTTGACTGATCCACTTAAGAATCAAAAAGCTATCATTTCCAAGGCCTTGGTTAAAGTTCAAGCCATGTTTATAAGTATTCATAAGTATGCAAATGGGTTGGGTCAAGAAAAAAAAAGGGTTGCCCTCTCATAGACATTGACGTCACGAAAAGTTCTAATGTCTGTGTGAAGTTCTTGTTTGTTTTCATTAAAATAAGCTTTGGTTTAGTTTTTTTTCTCTTCTTTTTGATACATTTTTTATTATTAAAATATCAAAAGTCTTCGAGAATTTCATGTTTTTTCATACCCTTTACTTAACGTTTGGCTTGGGTATATTGGAGTTGCCAAACCGGCATAAAAATTAGATTTGATTTAGACAAAAGCATCTCGCATTTTCTTCGACTATCTCACCTTTTCCCTCTCAAACTGAACGGGCGAAAAATTATAGCTCGAATTTCGGAAAATATTAATAAATTCGAATTTTAATTTTTAATAATATGCTACTTCAACTTATTAGAGGGTATCGCAAATTCGCCATCACAACATTTGTACTTAAGAGATGTTGTCTGCTCTTGTCTCTTCATTTTCTTCAATTTGTGTGCATATTAATTTGTATACACAAATAAATTTTGTAGTGATTAGATTAATCTGAATAAGTCAGCTTTAGCATTCGATATGCCTTTGGAATATTAGTTAATAAATATATATATATATATATATATATATACATATGTTTTTTATGGTGTAAAATAAATGTATTAGGACTTAAAAGGTTTAGGTTTTTTTCCTCTTTGTTTTTTTTTTTGCTATTTATTTGAACTTTTTTAGGGTTTATAGCCGAAACGTGTTAATGTGTGCATAATTTATATAAATATTTATATCCAATGAGTGGGTCGGCTAAATCGAACTTTTGGTTTACTCATTTTCATAGCAAGAGAGTCTCTCTCTCTCTCTCTGTCTCTCTGTCGCTCTCTCCCATTATCTAGATATTAAGCTCTGTTTCGATGATTTAATCTATTACTTACACTTTTCATTCTCTAGTCGAAGCCTTGGCAAAACTGATTGAAAATGTTTTAACAATTTTTTAAACCAATTCAATTAACAATTCAATGAGCCATCGTTTTAAACGAAAAAAAAAATAATAAAAACAGTTGGTCATTATTCAACTGAATCATCCAAACTTGTTCTGAACTCTGATTCGTAATTCCACCAAAATTTTGACTTTAACTCATTTGTCAAAACAAAAAAAAGTTGTGGTATATATAACGCAATAGAAAGGTGTAGGTATTAAAAACAAAAGTTTTTAAATAAATATTAGGTAGAAAAAAACATTAAGCTTTAAGTTTGCAATATAATCAGAACTATAGAATTGGCCCAAGAGCCTTATACAAATTGCAACCTACTATTTAAGCTAATTTGTATGTAAATGATCGAATTCGAAACCGAAATTTTAATCGAAAAATTCTTTAATATCTAAAAATCACAACTGCAGCATTTTTTGTTTAAGTTCTATATCTTATATTATCTTATTCCCATCGTTTACTAAAATAGTTAGAAATTTATGACAATAAAAAGAGCTGTTGAAGTTGAATTGGCATTATTATAGCATTAACAACCGATTTTTAAACAGATTTGGCTATATTGTTATTAAAAGGCCACTACTGAAAAACACTTAAATATGAATTATATTAAAAAAATTTATGCCTTTGTTGGAAATATTAGAGTTTTTGTTTTAATTGATAAACGACAGTCACTTCATCACAATAAAGTGTATATAGTATATTCATATACTAATCCTAAATACTTTATACTTACATTCATAAAAATATCGATATACCTTAATATACCCTTGGCAAGGGTTACGAGATGGATAAGAGAAATAGAATATGAAGGTTACGGCAGAAATGCAAATGAAATGCAGGTACAACAACTGTAACAATAACGGCAAAAAAATAGAGACCCACACAGACAAATCGAAGCAGACAGAGAGGGAGGAGAAAAGAGTCAATTGCGCTTATCAAATGCCAAAAGCAAATGCAAAAAAAAATAAATAAATAAATATACAAAATAACGCCGGATATGAGCGCCACTTAAAAACTGTAAAAACAATGAGCAAGCAGCGGCGGCGGGAGCACCAACAGCACCAACACCAGCAACAACAGCAACAAGTGTGCCCGCAAGAGAATGAGCAAGAGAAAAGAGAGTGGGCGACAGGGAGAGAGAAAGAGAGGGAGAGTGATCCCGGTGCTGGTGATAGTAAGCAACAACATTTGCACTTGCCGTTTTGGAGTAACCCCACAACAACAACAGCAACAACAAATACAAAACCAACAACAATAAGTTGACAGGTAGCCGCTTTACACAGGCCAATTAATGAAAGCGACAAAATGGCAAATAATACTTTGGCGAAATGTTTAAGAGCATTAAGGCAAGCAGAAACAATCAAACGCAACTACAGTTGGAACTGGCCATTAGTGAATAAAAAATTATTCATTTTGCAAATGTTTTATTACAATCATTTGACTTATTAGGAACCAATTACTTACATATATTCCGTTAACAAATAAAAAAGGCCAGCGTAGAGTCTTCAAAATGAATAATGTAATTAATAATGTGTATCAACATAAAAGTAGCAGCAGATGATACCTGTTCGTATTTTAAAATTAAATTGCCTACGAGTCATCAACTTTGTCACATTTTTTTCACTTTAGTACATTTGTTTTTACGTTTTAGCTTACTTTATTTATAATATTTAAGCGAAACAAAAAAGTTCCATACGGATTGCTAAGATAAGACCCCGATAAGAGTTCATAAATCAATAATTAGGAAAATGATTATTCGAAATCGAGTATCCACTAACAGCCTAACTTTACTAGATTATGTATTTGTATAGTCAATAAAATAAAGATATGCATTGTAAAAATGCATTTTTGTTGCCATTTAATATAATTTTAGCAAATCAAATCGTCGTTATTACAATTTTAATAAATAATTCTGACTACTAGTCGATCAAAAAAATGTTCTATAATTTTCTCAGACTTTTTAGAGAGGGGCTACAGTTATCATAAAAATTTTGTCTAACACCCACCTACAAATTTGGGTTACATTGAACGAGGTTGGACTGTAGCGATAGAAAGAGCAAAAGCTCAATTGCGGGGGAGCGAGACGGGGCAAAGCTTCTGTAACCCCTCCGTGACACGCCTCCCTCATATGCGCGTGCTACTTTGAAATGACGATTGCGTCGGCATCGATGTCGGCGTTAACGTTGACGTTGACATCGCCATCGAACAATAGCAAAAGCTAGCCACACTAATTGCAAACATGCGTTGGGACCTGACTCTAACTTCGACTCTCTGTCTCTGTTTGATTTGGAATCGGGCTGACTGTTTAGTTTACTTCATTTCGATGATTTCGATTGCTTTGTCACAAGAGTTATAGCCGCTAAAGCGGCAAAGGGCCAAGTGTTTTTCAACCATTTACAGTTGTTGGTTATCGTATATACATACATACACTACCAACAATTTGCTGAATCATTTGTTTATGGTCAAATCAATCGTATGTTTGTATTAATTACCGTTTTAAGCTGCGTCCCCCACTCTTTCTCTCCCACTGATGTGCCTGCGTCTCTGCTTCTCTCGCACACTCTCGTTCTGTCTCTCCTTCGGCTTCTCCTTGTAGTTTTTAAGCGTTGTGCCCCGTTGTTGCTGGTACGTACTGACTTTGCTGTCAAACACTTCAATGAAATGAACTTTTTTTCTTTATGTGGAGCAATTGATAAAGAGGCACACAAGCACACGCACTAGAACACTATACACATATTTTACACACTCTAAGCTCATATACATATACAAACACACACAGGCACCACTCTTGCATACACTTACACACTGCTCTGGTAATTTTGTACGTAAAAATTAAGTACAATAATTTAGAGGCACAGTTTTTATTGGCTCACAAAGAATTTAATAATGAATTTCATTGATTTTTCATATTCATTTCCATAAGTTTAATTAATCGTCGCGTATTACTCTTGTTTTGGTTAATTAATTGTTTAATTTACGTTTCTTCTAATTATTGTTTATTTAAATTTGATAAAATTCAGCCAGAAAAGCTTTATGGCTAATTGGACAAAAAAAGCTTCGAACGCCAAACCCGTCAAATCTCCACAACGACCCGCACTCTACAGCGTTGCAAAAATAACTAACCGGCCGTTTGGGGCCGTTTTGTTTCGTTTTCTTTCGTTTTCGTCGATCGCAACGTATGAATGAATTTTTACGGCACACTCTGGCTTAAGAGAGCGACCGAAGAGACTGCCCCCCAAATCAAAGAGTTTCAAAGAGTAGAAGAAAGAGTGTATAACTGAGTATGATCGTGACCATTCATCATTATGAGGTGATCTGATTTTTAGTTATATTAGAAGAGCCTAAACTGCCTCTGATCACTACAATCATATAAATCGATTAGAAATGAGTATCGGAAATTTCCTATTACGATAATGATAAAGCGAATTCTCTTTGAAATGATGAGCAAATCGAAGTGTTAACTACTTGATTATCTTTTGAGCCAATGGCAGTTGACGTTTTGATACTTTTAAAAAATAAAATTACAATTTATGTAAATTGTTTTATCATTTTAATAATCTACATTAGTAATAAGTTGACTAGTACAACAAATTTTTTTTTTCTTTTAACTTACTAACTTAAATGTTGTATATCTTTTTGATCTATTGATAACTTTATTCCTGTTTAAATTATATAGAAATATTATATATTTTTTTAAATTAAGTCTCATAAGAATTTATTTATACTTTTAGAATTGCCCATATAAGAAAAATAACTTCGATAAAAAACATACATATGGGCTTAGAAGATTCTAAACCATTAAAAAACTATTACATATGTACATACATATATGTCGATTTTATTGTTTTAATATTAAAAGCTGCATCCTTTCTGAAACTTTAGTTAATTTAGGTTACCAATTTCAAAATGTTTAGTTTTTGTTATTACTGATTGAAAAGGTTAAGAAATAGTATTCAAAACATATTAAAGTTAGAAGAGATGTTTAGATAAGTTTCCAAAACATAGTAAATCAGCCTTATAGTTGTTAATCTAGTTGGATTAAATTTAAAGTTGATCAACGATTTTGCTTGTATTGAGGTGATAATCTATTTGTATAGCAGTGTTCTCATGGCACCCACTATTGTACAACTCAATGATCATATCACTATTCCACACTCCCACCGAAACCTAATAAATTTCCCCCTACCAATCTTATACGAGTAGAAGCATCCATTTCTTTCATCCTACAGAAGAAATCGAAATAATTAAGCAAAACAAAACGACAGCACAGCATGCTCTCTGTGTACCCGATCGGGATAGCTTGGAATGGCTCGGGATGGCTGGAGGCACTCTAGTGATAGCCCCTCAAGATAGAAACTGTCAAACAAAACAAACTACAAGATACGCTGGAAACAAAGCAAAGCTGAGAAAGTGTGCCTGTCTCCAGAGTCTGCAGAGTTGTTGCTGCTTTTTGCATAGCAAAAATGTTAAACTAAGTACATGGAAAGGCGTCAATGACGATGACTATGACGACCACGACGACGACGACCACGACGACGACGGCGACGGCGACGACTATGGCGACCTTACCCTCGACTTCGACTTCGACATCGACATCGCCAGCGACACATCAAAAAGGAAGTAAGAAAAAACGAAAAACAAAACGAAGTAAAAAACAAAAGCAAAAAAAAAAAAAAAATGGGAAGAGGAGTAGAGAAGATGCATCGAATATAAATTAACTGGCATGAGCGAAGTAATGGAGCAACAACAATGAAGGCAGAAAGCAAAACAACTGCAACTGTGGATGCTTGTGGGCGGGCATTACCTCTTTCCCCCACATCCCCCCCTCCCACTACATTCATATATCTATCTCTGCCAGCGATCGGCTAAGTACAAATGGTTAGAGATGCACCAAGCAACCGAGCAGCAACTGCAACAAAAACAATGGCCTAGCGAGGTCAAACAGCAATCAATAAAGGTCACCGACTACCGCCAAGGCACGCCTGAGTGCCTACCGTCAATGCCAGCAAAACAGCTCCTCATCCCTACAAAATCCCCCGCCTATGCCGCGAATACCCATCATCCCTCCTGCTGCCCATTCATGCGGCCCACGATGAAGATGCTTTATGTTGCAAATTGAAAGCTGGACATCCAATCGCAAAGCATAAGAAGAAGACGACGCAAACTGGGCAGAGAAGTACAGCTGGAAAAAAAAAAAAACAGAAATAGTAAACGGCGGCAGCTGTAGGCAGCACCGACAAATGTAGACAGTTGCCCAGTTGCGACTGCGCAGCAGCAATCGGCTAGAAAATCATTTAACCCATTGTTGCCCAGCTTTTGTATTATTATCCTAGAGTTAAGGAAACAAAATTTTTATTTAAAATTTTTCCAGCGAAGTCATTGAATTGGTGATAAAAAGAATTAAAATTGGAATCTATTTTGGTTTTAGTCTTTTTTCAAATAAATAATAAGAATAAAATAATATTATTTGTCACAGTTTTATTATATAGGAAAGGGTTTAAAATTGATCTTACCATGAATTGAACAAATATTTTGTTAAGAATAGAAAAAATAACAATATCATTCCATGTTTTTTAAGAACCTTTTTAGAAATGAAGTTATTTGCGTTTTAGAAAACAGATGTAATCTTTAAAAACTATATCTTCATATATACATATACATATATTATATATTTTTTCTTTAAATAATCAAAACAATCTTTTTGTAACGATTAAATTTTTTACGATTTCAATTGAGTTTCAATAAGTTGATATTATACATATATATATATATATATATATATATATATATGTATATAACAAGTAAATATTATGAAATATCAGGATCTTTATTTAAAATCTTTGGTCCAACAATGGGTTAAATAGGTAAATGGCGGATGTCGATGAATGTGGCATTAGGCGTATGTTTCTGAGTCTATATTATAGCCGGGATTGCTAGCCCCTTAGCCTATGATCCGCACACCAAACCGACATCCCCGTCACCGACATCCATCCACCGCCCGCGCATCTGCTGGTTGCGAATGAAGTTAAAGTTGGAGCTGGAGTTGGAGTAAAGTGGAAAATGGTAGCCAAGTAGCAACTGGGATATGGATGTCTTGGTATCTCCTACTCTTTTGGCATACACAAGATATTTTTAATGGCCCCAGCTTTGGCTTCCTTTTTTTCATTTTTTTTTTTTGTTTTCATGCAGAGACCACGTTTGCCTTCCGTTTTTCTTTTTTTTTTCGTCAGATTTTTGTGAATGAAGTTGTTTTAAGACACACGGCAGCAGCGCCATTATCGCACTGACATGTCTGGCCAGAGATGTCGTAGTCGTAGTTTAAGTTGAAGTAGAAGTCAAAGTCGAAGTTATAGTTGTCTATGGACCCCTTACCACCGCCCACTTGTTGCTATGTCACCTGTTGATGGATTTGGTTGTTTGATTAACATGGAAATGGTAGTGCAGGACAACGATTGATGTATTGAGTGGAATGGAGTTGGATAAATGTATATACATATACATATTTATATATAAATGTATGTATGTAAAATTGGAGTCTAGTTCCTCTGGGTTTAAGTGACTTTATCTTTCTAGTTTGTTGTAGCGAATATCGATCGTTGGTCGTCACTGTTGTTAGGTGGGTACAAGTTGTAAAATTGCAATTCAGGTAGATTAGACAATCCCGGCAAGAGTCAGGCGGCAGCTGTCTCAAGACTCATTAGAAAACGCTTAAGAACAATATTTTAGGTAGAGCACAGAGACTACCTGATCTCCAATTCCTCCCACCTATATATTGAGCTAACTCAACCAATGTTAATATCAGTTACCCCTGAACTTTCGAGCAATCAAGATGTCTTTGTCGATCTTAAAACTTCTCATCATCATTCACTTCATTTGCTGTTGTTGGGCTCGTCCCAAATTGTCAACCCAATCGCCAATTACCAATGAGGTAATTCCTCTACAAAGTGAGGAGAATATCAATAATGAAATTCTTCAAGAACTTTCCGTCATAAGTAAGAAAATTGATGGTAATCAAATGAAGCGACGTTCATTCTATCAATCAAAAATGATGCCAACGCTACGAAGGAGTCCTTTTCTGGAAAGATTCTACAATATGGAAGCAGCCATAGGACCTGGTGGTGGAAATTACTACAGAAACGATGTTCTGCCATTGTCTACCTATGAAATTATGGAACCAGAAACATTTTACTAAGCCAAAATCAATGAAAAATCCTTTTAGAATAACATTAACTTTAAGCAAAATGTGACGTATCTTTAAGAGTTTAGTTCCTTCTATTTTTTTCTTCAATTTGCATAAATAAAAGAAATTCGTTTAAAGCAATTTTCACATTTTTTCTTTATTTATAATATAAATATAATAATTTTATTTTTTTTTTTTTTACATAAATAATTTTTATAAGAGAAATATATTCTACATGTTACAATCTAAAACAGTTCTATTGGAGGAACATGTATCTTTCAAATTGTTTAGCGTTCTTATTGCCACAGGACACCTAAGAATTTCAAGCCTTTCACCTTCCTTGAATCCTTTTTTATCAATATCAATAATGGAACAAAAGATTTGTTTTATATAATGTAAATCTGTACGCAAGCAGATACGATGTTAAAATTCCTAAAATATTTTATTTGTTTTTATAGTGTAAAAACCTTGAAAAATTTTAGCTTCACACATTTTCAAAAATATATCCCTTTACCTATTCCAATCAAGTAAAATGCTTTTATTTTTAAGATCAACCAGTTTTACACGTAGTCAAATAAAACAAATGTACAAAAAATACAAAAATCATGTGGGACAATTATAAAACAAAGTTTAATTTGTTTCAATTTTATTCAAAATCTCATATATTGATCAGATTTTATAATTAACCTGATTATCCATAAGGAAATTATGCAATTAATTTAAAGAATTTCGTTTTTCTGAATGGTTGGAGAAATGATTTTTTCATTTAAGACTTTATTATGTAAAATGTATGAAAATGGTTAACGATATATTGAAATTAATTGGTAGCAGATATATATCCAAATATAACATAAGCAGAAAATATGTATAATAGAAAGTTATAAGAATTGTTTTTTATTTAAGTTTTAAAAATATGTTTCTTTGGCTGAAATATATAAATATACATACATAATTTCCTTTCTTAAATATAATAAGAAATAGTAAAAATAGAAATAGCATAAATCGAAAAGCAAATTAAGTATTAAAATTGAAAATAATGAAGAGATCTGAAAATATATAAGTTATACCTAATTTTTTTTTAAACGTTATTTAAAAATCTTAAAAATCAATTTTGAATTTTCATTTTCCTCAGTTTTGACATACATAGAAGTAAACAACATTTCGTAAATTAATATTTAAAATACTGACAACAGTTCAATAATGTTATTTTTTTTCATGGAAATTGGTTAAAGCTTACACTGATTCACTTTTAAAATTCTCTAAAATCGTTTAAACAATTTTCATTGGGCCACCTTATGGATGATTCGTTCTTGGTCTTTTTGCCTTATCCACTAACAACAATCAACACTCAAATCAACAACAATCTGAACAAACTACAACAACATAATCAGCCAGCAAAAAAAAAAAGAAAAAAAAACACCACCATGGCAGCCAAAAGAGAATTAAAAGAGGAGCAATCCCTGGCCAAGACCAGCTAAATGTACATACATACATACATACATATGTATGTATGTATGTATACATACAATGTATCCATGACCATTCCAGCAAAGACGATATGTTCAGAGTCTCTTATGTTTGTATTTGTGTACACATCCCCAAGGAATTTCGTGTTTTTTTTTCTTCCCATTTTTGTTGTTGCTGTTGTTGTTGTTTTTGTTTTGTTTGCTTGCAGGACAAATCTATAAGCGAGAAGCAACTTCAGCTTCAGGGGCCCCAACAACAAGTGTTCCAAATCAAAACGGAAGCAACGAAGGCAGAGTCAGTCACAGTCAGTCAGTCAGGAGGAAGGAGACTAAGGAGCAGGGCAGTTAGCTTCTTTATTCCACATATGTACATATGTACATACATACATGGCTTTTTGGTTCGACATGGCAAAAGCATTTGGAAAATGTAATTTACAACAGCAACATCAGCAGCAACAACAACAACAACATCATCAAAACAACAACCAACAGCAGCAACAACAACAACAACAATTTCACACACACACAGACACAAATGCAACTGGTCAACTTTGGGTTGTCGGAGGCATCAAGCTTCTCAACCTCAAGTTGAACGGCATCACCTGCCACCGATCTCGCACTGCAGGCGCTCTCCTTGAATGCGAAACAAAAAACTTCACAAACATGAACAAACAAGGTTCGACTAAATGATACCCCAGTCGAATAGGAGCCTTCAAAATAGAATTCAATAGTTCCATTTTTCTTTTCTGCTGATCTTTGATCTTCATTTTTACTGTCTAGATGGTCATACCCTTTAGCAAACAATATGTGATGGGTATGCTGGATATGCTCCACACACACACTGGCATCCATGTACATGAATGTATATATCACAAGTAAGAGAAGAACAAGTCAGCTTTGATTTTAATTTTAACCTTTTTGTTCTTATTTCTCTTTTCCTTTGCTGATAGCTTCTGTGCACTCAAGTTTGTTTCTTTTTTCAATTCTTTTTTTTTTTTCCTCCGTGCGCTTTTTAATTTGCTGCACCGCTTCATAGAGCATTTTTCATTAAATTCCTGAATTAAGGCATTCCACCATCCTACCACCATTTGGACGATGGTTGTTCATGTTCGTGAAATAAGAGCAACATTGGCAACATTGTCCAAAGAGCGACGACATGGTGACGGTAGCGGCGACGATGGCGATGGCGATGGCAATGTCCAGAGGAAGCTGCTACCATACTACCCAACTGCTATGAACTACTACAAACTACCGGTTACATTGGAAGTACGAGAAATTCGCCTTGACCAAACGACTTACACACACATACACAGACACACACACACAAACACACACAGTAAGTCTAAAGTGCCCCGCAGTTGTTGGAATTTCATATTTTCTTACTGTTGCTGTTGTTGTTATTATTTTTGCCCTTTTGCAGCAACTAGTCAAGATTGAACCATGAGGTACAAGAACAGGAACACCAACAGAACTCTGAACCCAAAAAGAGTCTGGAAAGTAAAGTCTTTCGATACCATCCATCATTAGCAAACCCTTTGGAATTCCCAGTATATCTAAGTTCAATCGGAAACAAAAACCTTTCAATCTACTTATAACTTAGGTTTACTTCAATGATTCAGTCTGTTAATGATTCAATCAAATGTTAAAATGTAAAAGTAACATTTAAGTTTATAAATTATAATTTCTGAACTCGATCTTAGAAACTCTTCAACTGCAGTCTTGAATCATTTTATTTTTAATAAAAAAAACTTCCTCTTTTATCCATTCAAATATGAAACAAACTTTTTGATTTGCTGCAGTTGAATTGAAAGCATTTTGTTTCAATAATCATAAAGTTTCCATAACAATTGAACAAACGGGAGAATTCTAGAGTTTTTCTTTATCAATCGTAAAAAAGGATAATTTTTTTCTAAATTTTTACTTAAAATGTTTCAAAATAGTATTTCCTAAAGCTTCTAGATGTTTTATATTTCTGAACCTTGAAAGAGTTTTTGAAATTTTGAAAGCATCTGTTAAGGTTTTACTATATAATTGATGAAATAAATTTCATTATTCATAAAATTTTTATTATAATTTAGGAACGGAAACTGTTAAATTTTTTTATTTTAACTGTAGTAAAGATCCATTTTTTTTCGCAATGTTTATTTCAAATGCTAATATTTTTAATTTTCATATATTCTGAAGATTGAAAGGATTTTTGTATATTGAACAAATTTGTTACTATATTACTAATTGAATGCATTTCAATATACGTGAAAAATTTCTTTATAATAAAACTGTGAAAATTCTAGAAAATTTTATTATTATTATTCAACCATTTTCCTAGTTCTATAAAATGTTCAGCATTTTAATGTGTAAAACTTTTAGATAGATGTTTTCTTTTTCTGAACCATTAAATAAGCGATTTTCCACTTTATAGCTTAAGCGATGATAGTTTTCAATTTAACTTATGCATTTTATTCAACTGAATTAAAAAATATTTACTTTTAAAAAACGGTTAAGAAATGTCTGTGTAATACTTATTTTATTTATCTGAATTAACGTACAATATTTCCTTAAAGGGCATAACTAGATAAAGGAATTTAATAAAAAAATTCTAGTTTGTTGTATATTTTAAATATGAAATTTTTGAACTTCTTTGACCTTCTTGAAATAAACAATCTCAACTAATACCTTAACATTAGAAAAAGTGTTAACAAAAATTAACTAATTAATCATTAATTATATATTATTGATTAACATTTTTAATTATGTATTGAATTATAAATGTCTTAAAAAGTTTTCTTTTCCTATAAATTGCTTAACTGACATTTCCAATCTCTATCAATTCACTTGCAATAACTCATAACTTCCGAACGATTCGTTTGAATGAAAGCATTATTTTTTATGCATTTACATAAAAATATGTTAATACCAAAGCGGCATAGCTACTTCTCTCTCATTATCCAACCTTCCAGCTATTATGAGTATGCTTTGAACTCTCCTCACTTAGATCCTGATCACACCCAAAGAGCAACGCAGTAGCCTCTTTTTGTTTCATTCTTTCATTTCTTTAGCTATGCAGCTACTTGGCCAAGTACAATCACTTAAGGCCTCTCAACCTCCGCTTCAGACCAGTGCCCACATGAATTCAGAGCATTTTCTAACTTCCTTTTACCAATAGAACAAAACCAGCACACAAAGCGCCGCGAATAAAGTGGTATGACAACGACCACAAACGACCGACGAATGAAGAGTAAAGTTGGGTGGCTAAGAGATGGGTGGAGACACACACTACTGCCAGACGATAGAGATGGTAAGTGAGAGAGAGGGGAAGAGAGAGAGAGAGAGCGAGCGAGTTAGGGGGAAGACGGGGCAGAGATGGTAGCCAACTACCAGGAGGCGACCCAAAGCTATGCGCTCAAAAACGGGCGCAAGATCAAGCCACAAGTCAAGTCCATGAGGCTGAAAGGCAGCATCCAAACGGGCGGCGGCTGCATAGTTGACCAGATCAAGACTTGGTCGGGAGCTATAGGCGATCATTTGAAATATAAGTGCTAGCGATGAGAGCGTGATATAAAGTAACTATTTTATGTTTGTAGAAAAAGTATGAAAAGTTTGTAGAAGTTTGTGTAATTTAAAATTTACTTTAGCTAGAACAATTTTCAATCTATGATAAATCTTCAACAAAAGGCGTGTTAAACATATATGTATATGTATATATGATAACTATTCCCAAGTCAGATCGTTTTGAAAGAAACCTTATATTTATGTAGAAAAATATGAATACGATAGGACATCCCTGCATTGGCTATAATCAAAACTATTTTGTACCTATATATTAAATATTTCAAACTATATATTTAATATTTATTTTCATATTTTATACTTATTCAGTTATTATTTATCTATGATAAATGATCTCATTTAAAAATATTAAAATTGTATCTACATTTTTATAAATTATTATTTAAACGAAAATAATATAATATCAGTTCTTATTAAACAAAAGTATAAACTAATATTATCAACAGTCTAAGTCAAAGTTTTTTATAGCTGATTACCTAACATTATTTACCTAATTATTAATATTCTTTAGGTGTTATAAACTATTGAAAAGGAAAATATTTTTATTGTTGAAGAAATATATAAGATATACCCATCTAAATACAATTTTATTACAGGATCTGGATATGTTATTGATTTTAAGTAATGTTTAGTATAGAGATAAAGTTAGTTATGTCACTGTATTTTAACAAATGCCTGAGTAGATTACTTTTGGAAGTTTTTCTAAGTCTATATGGAATTGCTTTAAGATTGAGTTACCAAAGAAATCCTTCATAAGCTAGGGATTTGTATCCCTTCATAAGTGGAATTTAATTGATCTAGATTCTAGAACATTTTTCTTTTTCAGGCAATCACAAAAAGAATTTATTTCTTCTTAAGCTATTTCCTTAAATCATGCATAAGATAAAAGTCAGACTATAGACCAAACAGATGTTTGTGGAATTTTGGAATAATGTTAAAGTTGCCTAGTTGGATAAAGTTGTCCGAGATACCCCTGATCATTTCAATTTTTCAATATCTTATAGTTGACCGACTCGATCAATTCTTAAAGTTGATTTAGATAAATGGTCAATGAACAGAATGATATGATTTTTATTCACGTAGCTCAAAATTTTAGTTCGAAAAGATGCAAAGAAAAAGACAGACGGAGATGGTCATGGTATATACATATGATGTGTATACATACTTTATGGTGTCGGAAACATTTATTTCTATACGTTGCAAGCATCTGACCAATTTTGTTATGCTCTCTGCAACGTTATAAAAATTGGATGTTGTAAGTATAATATAATACCATAAGGTCATTTTGAAATATATTTTATACAATTTTGAAAATTAATTATAGTTGGTTAAAAATTTCATAAGATTTCTATAATATTTTGCAATTTTACATTTAGTTTTTTTTTTTCATCAATCTTTCAAATGAAAAAGTTCCATCTCTAATACCAACTAGATACAGATATGCACATCGACGGCATCGACTCCGACTGTGACGTCGACTGCGACTGCGTCTACAAGTTGGACTTGGCAAAGTTAACTGAGAACGGTGACGGCAGCGACGACTGCGCAGCTGCAGATACACTTTAGGGGCCATGACATGACTCGCATACGAATTATTATAAACGATCTGGCGCAAAAACTAACAAGCGGTGGGGCAATCTCTGCCGCCTGCCTTCCAACCCCTCCCCCCTCTCTCACTCATTCTCCAATGCTATCTCTTTCTTTCTTTGTTGAACGGGGGTAAACGGGAGGTTGGTTTTTGGACTGGGGATTGAGGAATGGGGAACTGGCGACCGGCGCGGACGAGTTATGGTGGCCAATTGCAAAGTTAATGGAGTTTGGCTACTCCAGCAGCGAGACGAGATGGCAACGCAGATGGAAGGCGGAAGGTGAACGGATGCAAGACCAAGGCGTTGTCTAAGAATATATGTTAGAGAGAAAGAGAAAGAGAGAGAGAGGTGAGTGGTGAGTGTGGTAGTTGCAGTGGCTACTGGTCGCAACTCTGGCCAAGATTGAACTTAATTTTGCACAAATGCAATTTATAGAAAATTGTTTGCCACTTGTTTTCCACGTTGCTGCTGCTGCTGCTGTTACTGCTGATGCTGGCTGAAGGCAGAAGCTGCAAATGCCATGGATAATAAATGCAGGTAGCTGCCTACAGCGTGCCCATTATTTAAATTTTTGTTGTTGCTCTTCTACATCTTTTTACAAAAATTAACAATTAAAATGTCTAATGGTAAAAAGGCGGCATCATCGTCGTCGCCATCGCCCAGGACTCACTTACCATCATCATAAAGTAACCCAGGTCGTCGTCGTCTCTCTACTGTTCCGTTCCGTTCTCTTCTCTTCTCTTCTGTTGTTTTTTTTTCTTCTTCTGTTCCTCGCGTCTGCTCTGGTCTGGTGTGACGGACTTCTTGGAAATACTGGACATCAGCATTCACTTTGGCATTGGTAATTATTCCCCCCTAATCAAGTGTTCGTGGATTTGCATTTATGCAGAGGAAGTGGAAATTGCCATATGGATTAGTGTGTTTGCAAATTTTTATTAGGGGTTATAAATGAAAATCCATTTGTTGTCCCTTTTTAACCATACATCATCATATCATAACAATAGTAAGGGAAAAATCCGGGAAAATTTACACTGCTACATTTCAGGTAAGCACATACATATGTACATATATATCCCATCGAAACGGCTATAAAAGTCGCTAGTTACTTCTAACAATATTCAGTCTTGTTTAAATTTTGCACATTTCATGCAAATATGCTGATTGTACGCTATTTAATTGCTTTAGTATTTTCCATCTTTATGATGGCCACATCATTGAAAATTGAAGAACGTTGGCGACGTAGCAATGGCTATAAGATATCCACACCAGATCGTTTGGTCATACAAATGGATCATGGACAAAATAGTTCATCGAGGGAATTGCAACGAAAGCGTCTAAATATCTAATGGAAAGGAAACTAACAGAGGATCAATTTATTTTACCAATCGAGTGATACAATATGACGATATATATATAAAATAGCTACTAATATTCAAAGAATTATATTGTTCCTATTCTAAATAATTATCAAAATAATTATTTTTTAAGAAATTATTTCAAGAAATATGTATATGTATATCTAAATATAAACAAAAAGTGCTTCATAATTCCAAATAATTGATAAAAAGTATAAAAAAATTTAATAAAAATAAAAATTTAATAAAATATAATTGAAAGAAATCTGTATATAATTAATTTATTATTACCTTTTACTTAAACATAATACCATTTAATTAGTTTAACTATAATTTCAGGAATTTAATCACAAGTATTTAATTCCAATTTTTGTAACTATGTCACTTCTAAAGGAACTTATTTATGTCCTGAAAATTGTTCCACTTCTAAATTATTTTTATACCCTTGCAGAGGTTATACGTTTCCGGGCTCATAAAATATATGTATTCTTGATCAGCATCAATAAACGAGTCGATATGACCCTGTTCGTCGGTCCGTCTGTCCGTCTGTCTGTTGCTTCGTAATTTTTCGAACTTAAATTTTGAGCTATGTGAATTGTACACATATGATTCTGTTCATTTATCATTTATCTAAATCAAGTTTAAGAATTGGTCGTATCGGGCAACTATAAGGTATAAATCAGAGGTATTTCAGGCAAAATTTGTCTATAGGTACATACATACATATAAGACGGGTTCAGAACTCTAAGTGAAGAGAAAGGCACACTTCCTATGAAATTTTTTTATTTTATTCCTGGCAGGAATCTAAGGTAGTTGGTCATCTTATATATAATATTTTTTTGCCTTCATTCCACAAATTTATCTTATAAAATTGTTTCATCTTAAATGGCTGATAAGCTTATAGATATTACATAAATCTTAAGAACGATATATTTCAAAATCCAATATCGGTGTCCTTTGTTCTACTTTGCCGAAATTCTTTTTCTTTTATGTAAATAATTCTTGAATATTATTGCTTGCATTTCTGACATTTGGAATGGATCGTTAGCCTTATCCAAAATGAAAGTTATTATAAAAATATATAATATATATAATATATATAATAGTTATATAATAGTTAAAAAATTACTAAAATTGGGTTAGCCTTCCAGATTGTAATGGAACTCTTAAATCTTAAAAGTTACCAAAAAGCAGCTATTTTCGATAGTGCAAATAATAAGGAGAATATTTCTTATTTCTAACTTAAAGATTATGAAAATAAATTGTTCTAATTTAAAGATGGAATCTTATATTCAATAAAATTTAAAATCAAACACATTTTTGGTTATGCAATAAACTGAACGTTTTCATTGAAATTGAATAATCGTGCAGAGGACCTTAAAAATTAAATTTTCATCTCCTATTTAATTGATTTTATATATGAATTATATTATTAAAATATTTTGTTACATTCTTTTAAAAGATTTGTATCTAATGATTGAATGGTTTTATTTTATTTATTTTATGGGTTTATTTTATTTTTTCCGTCAGATTTTTTAATAGAATTTAGCATTACCATTTTGATTGCATTAAATTATTGTTACTAAATATGTAATAAATAGGTAAGTATATAGCCATTAAATATTTCGATTCGATATCGCTTGGTTATATATTCAATCGGCTACAAACTTTCCTTTCGTTCCAACAGTATTTCGGAGAATTATATTTTATTATTAAATATTTTATAATTAAATATAATTATAATATATTTTATAATTAAATATAATTGCTTCAAAATAATGAAAAAATTACAAAAATTTAAAAATAATTTAATCATCAAAAATCCCAACAAATTAAGCCTTTTAATATGAATGAGAAGTTTAATATATCTTATGAAAATTTTCCAATTTAATACTGGGATCCGTATTTAGATATAGCATATACAGGGTTCTTCATATATATACTCGGATTTTCATTTTCATAATCGAATAATTAAAAACAAAATTGAAATTTTCATCAACATTTGCTCGCATTTATTTGTTTTCTGTTCCACATAGTTATATATAAGTATATGTATATATAGAACATTATTAATAAATATTATATTACATTTAAAGTTTTAAGACATTAATCGGTATTATGTCACACCAATATTTGATTTGTATTTAAGCCCTTTTGTCAATATATAATATAGTATGTATATTTAGTATAATACAATAGCTGAAACATTAAATTTACAAAAGGAAAATCGTTTTAAAAAAAAATGTGTTTTTTGCTTAATTCATATATTATTTTACCATACCATATGCAAAAATTATAAATAAATTAAAAAAAAAAGATAAACATATTGTGCAAGAAAGAAATCATAATTTATTTTTATTTTTTTTTTTTTTGTGCAAATATTTTTTAAGTTTTACATAAATATTTCTTTTAACACTTTTCTTATTATCTTTTTTTTTTTTTTTTTTTTGTGAGAAACTACAATGAAGCATTTTTTTTCGGTAATTTTTTGATGCTTTATTTATAGACATTCATATCGTTTAATTAGACAAATTTGAGTCTCTTAGCTTTAGTTAATTGCACTAAAATATTTGTATTAGATATTTTATTTGTATTCTTGCTCCTGTTTTCCATTGGAAATGTGTGAAAATGTTAATTTTTTTCTTCTTAGATTTGTTAATAAAGTTTCTTTTCTTTTCTTTTCCTATTTGTTGTTTCTTTAATCAAGGGCTGTTGGTATTATGAAAACTTTTTGTTTATCATTTCATTTTGGTAGTTAAAGATTTACTTTTTAAAGCAGGAAATGGGATTGAAATAGCATTGCCGATATCTCACTTGACGTTTAGTTTCGGGAAGACGATAAAGTTCATTCACATTGCCATAGGTGGGGGTACGCAAGTAAGCACTATAACTGCGGATCAAGAGATATGAAGGATATATATGTATTTGTTCCATATTCAATAAGTCCAAAATGTCAGACTTACCTGGGTCGGTATTGGGCAAAGAGCATCTGTAAACGATCCATGGGTATATTCGGATAGATTGCCTGTGCTGGCATATCGTAGCCACCATAGGAACCACGCACATCGTCACTATCTTGGGCATCCAGACCATCCGATTCCTAAAAAATAGAAAAAAAAATGAATTATGTTTTTTTCGTTCTTTTATTTTTAATTCACTTACAGGTCCTGTTTCGCCCGTGGATGGTCGTCCATCGCTTAGGGCAAAGAGCAGAGTCAGGAGCAGACCGTAACACAAAAGTATTTGCACAAATTTCATCATTTTTAGGCGGTTTTGAGCTAAAATTATAAAGTAAATGTATATATAGACATTAATTTTAGTTAAATAATTAAACCAAAGTAATCAAAAAGTAGACTTCTTGGGGTTAAAAATGGAATTTTAGTATTTAAATTTTCTGGTATTAAATCCATCGTTTTTTAAAGAATATTAAAGAGTACAGATCTTTTAGAACTATTTAATAAGATTCTTTACAATCTGACTTGCTTTTGTGTTGATATTTTGTATATGTATATATTATATATAATATTTCTGCCCCGCTTATATATCATATTAGTTTCTTATTTAAATAATTTTTGAGTATACTAAAATGTGGCCCAAACGACAGGACAAAGACTGTTATTATGCTAAAACGAAATCTTATGGACAACATAAAAATAATACTTAAAACTTACAACCTGAATTAAAACTTATCCTGACTTATAGTAAAGAATAAGAGTTTTCAATATAGAAATAGCGAACTCTGATCTGGTAAGGCAATTGTAATCAGAACAAAGAACTTGAAAATCTGCATCTAAAGCACAAATTAAAATGAATGATTATAATTTCTAGTTAGTTTACCAATTGACCAAAATTAGTAGAAAAGTTAGAGTAGTTTAAAAGCTAGATATATAAGATCGAAGGATAATCCTAACTACGGTTAAGTAAGGAGGAAAGGGTAATAGATGGAGTGCCGGAGAATTGGATGGCGATTCCATTTCAATCTACGAATAGGAAAAAGTAGAAATTGCTTTTGGGCCGATTTTACTTTTATTGAACCTATATTGAAATAATCCTTACGAAATATTGAAAAGAAAAGAGTTTAGTTTGAATAAGGATCGACAGTTAAAAACATGAACTAATATTATAAATATTTTATAAACTTTATACTCTATAAATTATCTGAGGTTATAGCTGAATTTATAAGTACTAACTTTGTATTAATATATCTAGATATAGCTATAGATACAGAATAGGCAGATAAAGTTAGGGCTTGGCAAAGGTAAAGAAAATCTGTTTTTGGGGCATTCCAATTTATATTTGATAAATTTAGGTTACAGAATTTAAATAGTTTTTTTTTAAATTCAAACAGAGAAAATGAATTTGTCAAAAATATAATTAAATTTAACTTGAATCAATTAAATTATTTGGCTACATCAAGTTTATGTCAAATGACAAATGGCTTAAAATGCTCTCTTTACTAAGTTAGTTTTCTCTTTTTTTCTTCCTAATTTTATTCTATGATTTGTATACCAATTATAAAACATTTTGTTATCCTTAATCCTTTAGCTTGGCTTTTCTCTGCGGAAGTTATTGCATAAAGAGAAATACAACAGAGGCAATATTTTTAATTAGAGGTCGTCATAGCATATTTTTCTACTTTATGTTCTCTGACTAACAAAGGTAGTTGTTGCAGGGGGGGGAAATGGAGCCAAGTCTAAACACTTGTTGCCACAAACGTGATGAACATGGCTAACTAAGTGGGAGTGGGTTGATAAAAGGAATAACTTGAATTTATTCTAAAGGGGAGGCAAACTTGAGGGTTTTGGTGTTGAGTGTATAAAATGCATTTCCGCAATTAAAAACGGATATGAATGTTGCATTTGCAACAGAAATTGAAACTGAAACTGAAACTGAAACAGGCAACGTGTGGCATTCAGCAAACAGAACAACAATTGGTCAAGCTTAAATTGATTTTAAAAGCAAAATAGGAGAGTTGGGGGGGGGGCAAAGATGAGACTGAAAACGTGATTGAAGTGAAAATAACTGAAACTGACCTTGATATGGATGCAGATTATGCATTGAAATTTTAGTTTTGTTTCACATAAAATGCAAATGTCTATTAATATTTCTAATCAAATATTTCGTAGAAATGTATGGTATTCGCATTAGCATAAGTTCACAGAAAATGTCAAATAATACATATGTATATATATGTATATAGATAACTAATGAATATAAATTGTGGGCCAGCAAAAACATCTTGAACCTTTTTTGCAATTGGCCACACACATCATGAATATGTGAATATATCTACCTACCAAAATAAATTACATTTAGGGCTTGTAATCAACTTGTAATAGCTAGAGGGGAGGAATATGAGAGTAAGGGGCAACTTGATATTGGCAGTAAATGTTAATCACCTACGTCATCATGGCTCTCATTTCATTCATTTTCTCATCAAAAAGGAGCTAACAACACACAGATGACTCTTTTTTATGATTTTAATTTGCTGCGAAATCATCAAAGAAATATTACAGGTATTTGAAATAATATAAAAAAAAATATTATACCTGCAAAATCAAAAGTAAAGTAAAAGTGTTTAGTCTGAAGACCAATAAAAAGACGCAAAAAAGTGTTAAACGGGCAACAGGACAATATGTAATTGCCGTAACAAGGATAATTAAATTTATGCTTCCTTTGTTTAAAAAAAAATTTAAGTAATGCATATTTATTTGAAAAAACATATCTCAATACTTTTTGTAATTAATTTTCAAGTTAGAGTACAAGTTGGGAATAATTTATAATTTAAAAAATCATTGAAAAAATAAAAATTAAAAACTGTTATCAATATAAATATATTAAAAGAAAATTTAAAAAATAATAATAACAAAAGATCCTAGCAGATAACTGATTACTCGATAAATAAATAATTTTTTTTTCATAAAGAGAGTCGATTAAAGGTTAAAATGGATTTATTATTTTGTAATTATCTCGTGGCTTATTTGCATTCAGAAAATAATGAATAGAAAATAATTACATATTCATTTACTTCTACTCGGTTGTGGCTGGTAATTAATTATTTAACCAACTTGTTATGTATAACTGCCAGGAAAAAGAAGTTAGAAAAAAGTGTTAAAAGTTAAAAAACAATTTCTTTGAAATAAAAAAATTTTTTATTTTTGTCTCATATCTAAAAATAAAAGAATGATCTAGAAAATTAACAGTGAGTTAAGCAAGTTTGCCACTGAATTCATATTCAATTTAAATTCTTGGAAAAGTATGTAAAGAAAATGTTTGTATAGTAGCTTATTTATTTCAGGTAATATCAATTATTTTCTGGGAATTTTAAATTTAGATTTAAGCACACAAACAACTAAACGTACATAATAGTTAATTTTGGGGAATTAAATAAGTAAATAGAATATACAAACCAAACCAAAAAGAAACAAAATAATTCCTTTATTTATTTTCTAATAGAGGACAGTCAAAGTAATACTTAAATTCATTATCTTCCTATCTATAAAGTTTATCTATTTGGTCATATAATTCTTTAGCTAAATTCCAATTGCACATTATGTACATATATAAAGGGTGATGATATATGTACATATGTATGTATATATATATGTATATTTATAGTGAAACTCTTAAACATTTGTCGAGTTAATCATGCCATGCATAGATAATTATATTGCCATATAATAAATGCTTTACCCTCCCACCCCAAGCACACTCTTTCCTCTCCTTCCCTATCTGCCCAGTCCTATAACAACTTCTCTTGCAGTTTTACCACCAGCAGCAGCAACTGCCATAAAATGTTTGATAGATTATAAGCAACTACTAGTTTTAGTATGAGTTAGGGGATTCAGTTCTGCGATAAATAGCTACAAAAACTAATAACAAGGCAAAAAACAAAAAAAAAAAAGGGAAAGGAACAAAAAAAAAAACAAACATCAGAAAAAAAACATTGCCCATGGCAGGCAAATGGCAAACAACTTCACTGGGCGAGATCAAATGGAATAATAAAGTCAAAGCGAAAGCAAAAAACCGAAACTGAGCACAAAGGGGAAAAAGTCTGGGTCTGGTAACTAAACATAATCAGGACACTTTTATGGCCACTGATAAATAATGCTCCAATGTTAATTGGAAATTTAATATCAACCAAAGCAGCAGCCAAAGTGTGAGAAAGTGCGAGCAAGATGGAGCGAGTAACAATGCAAAAAAAAAAAAAGAAAATGCAATTTTCACTAAACTGAGCATGGATTAACTGATGGATAAAGTTAAAGAGATGGTGGGTAGGAAGTGGGAGCAACATGCGCAGCGATAAGAATCAGCTTACATTACCTTAACGTACAATTTCCGTTACTGTTAATAATCTTTTAAGTTTAAAATTAGCTAAATAATAATAGAAAAAAAACAACAACAAATGCCTTGGCCAAATATTTGTTACACTTACCGCCCTTTGGCATCATTAATATGTCTGAAAGGCACTCGAAAGTTGAGCAAAGTGGCAGGGGGATGAGTTGAAGTGTGAGGGCGGTATAGTGGGCGGTCGTTATAGACCTTGTCCAAGTGATTTATATGGTCATATGATATTTTTTGTTCAAGAACATTAAAATTACGTCAGACGCACTTGTCACCCGGACACGTTGAGGTAACATCAGACAGCTTCAAAAAGAAGCAAAAGGAAACCGATTGGAATTGCTATAAAAAATAATGTTGCCTACTTTTTGGCTCCGACTTGAAGTCGCTTCAAATTTCAAATTTTGTTTTTTATTTTGGCATTTTTGTTGCGGTTTCTGCGGTTTTAGATAACCCATTGATATCTTGCTAGATGACATCAAAGAGTCAATTAAATTTAAAAATTGTTTCACTTATAAATATAAATTATAAATACCAGGAATAGACATTAACATGCGGGATATCTATTTTTATAAATTGAGAGAATATTCTAGTAATTTCTATATATACATTGATATATTCGAGTATGTTGAATTAATTTATCATTCAACAAATACTCTAATGTATCTATGTATATATAGAAAATACTACAAAAATTTCATTTTAATTTTTATAATTAATTTTTATTTATTTGAAACTATTTGAGACTTTATTTGTTTCGGTAACAATTTTCACATTGAAATCCGGCTGAGTTTAAGTATAAATAAATTTCAATTGAAACCAAATATATATTTATATATTCAAGATTATTAAATTTTAATTAATTTTATTGTTTACATATACAATATTTGAAATTTTCAAAATTAATTTTCATTTCTATTCTATTGCCTAAAGGGATTCTATATTTTCACACTTCATAATTTAATAAAATTCAATATCTTGTTTAATCTCAATATAGTTAGATCAACTTAAAAATTCAACTCCATCTGCACCAAATGTTATGCCCTAGACTATTTATTTTCTTATTGCCATTTTCCCGCTCGAATTTTGCTTTTCTTTTAGCCGCTGAGCGTTCATTTTTTGACTGCTAAAATTAGCTACACCATTTGGTTGCCTTTAAGGTTTATTTCTTATGCAGACAACTTCCTTACAACAACACGAACAACAAATTCTAATAAATATTAAATGCAATTGAGGTTTGGTTTTGATTTGGTTGTTATTTTTCTTATTTTTCCTTACTTTTACTCTAGCTAAAATGTGAACGATTGGACACAAATCTTTGGACTTGATGAAAATGTTTCAATTGCCAATGATATCTATGTACGCATGTAAGTACATAAAAGTTGATGAAAATCAACAATCAAAAGTTGCAAAAAAAAAAAAAATTTTTGTTTCGTGTATATAATAAATAATTCACATAATTTTCAATGAAAATCCTGCTATTATTTATATGCTCAATACAAGCCTTTTGTTAACCTTTTTCTTTGCTTAATTTTTGGGTTTGAGGTACTTTGAGTGTGATTAGATGTTTTCTCAAAGTCCCTCAAGTGGGTAGAATTTTCCTATGTCATATGCATAAATTGTAGGAAAACAAAAATGTATTTCATATTTTACATTTGGAAAAGGAAAAAGGAAATTGTGAAAGAGCCAAAAAACAAAAGCAAACCAAAACACATGATTTATAGGAACAAGTTCAGCATATTTGTCAAGAGTTTCAGAGTTGTGAGTTGGCCAAGGACATGACTGATTTACATTTGACATTTAAATATTAGGCGTGATAATTTTGAACTAGGAGAGCAATATATAAGGAAAGGGGAGTTAAAAAGTTAAAAAGTAAAGTGAGAATTCCGTTTGGTATTTTTCTAGTTTTTAAAAATATTATTTTAAGATTAAGCTAATTCTTTTGTGAGAAAATATGTTTCAATTATTGAAACAAAATAGGCTGTAATTAATGTACTATTTATTTATTAAGTATGAAAATAAAGAGCGGAAACCATTTTTTGGTAAATTATATATTTTTTTTTTGTAAATCAAATCTCAGTATAATTAAAATATTTAGAAAAAAAAAACAAAACTTTAGTAACTAATATTTTTCTACTAATTTAGCTTATATTTTCAAATTGATTTTATCTTTTGCTACTTTTTGTTCCCTCTTTATTTTCAACGTATTAGTTTCTTATATATATTTTTTAATTTTCTAAACTTTTAGCTGTTTTTTGATATTTTTTAGTCAATCAATTCACAAGTGAACTTAGATAATGAGATTTATATTAAAAGATTTAAGTGCTCATTTCTAATTTAAGCGTTCAGATTTTTAGTAAATTAAAGAGATCCTAGATCTTAAAATTTTAATATTTATATATCTATGCATACTACTTTTTCTATCTATCAGAAATCTTTCATAATTACTTTTGTCAAAATATAAATAAAGTAAATAAAAATCAAATTTATTCTTATTAATGTTATTAAACGTTCTGACTTTTAGTATTTTAAACGGATCCTAGACCTTAAAAGTCTTGTATTTATATTCAGAATCTTTCATCAAAACGTTTGTCAAAATATAATGAAAGTAAATGAGAATCTAATTATGTTTTTCAATTTTATTAAAAAATTGAACTTAAGCCATTTAGTTTATAGTCAGTCTAAGAAATCTGAGAAATTTACTTCAAACATTTACATATTTGATCTATTAAAAACTTTTTGAAACTTTCAAGTACAAAGAGAATCCTTAAAATCCCATCCCATTTTCTCTTCTCAATTCAAGTACATGAATTAGTCAATAAAAATATCCTAATTGTAATTGTAACAAATTACATGACACAAATACAAATACTTATCTCAATTAGTATGTGTATTAAAGCAATTAATGGTCACTCAATGTAAATAGATATTAAATTCACTCACCGCTGTTTCTTGTCCTTGAATGATTTTGATTGTTTAGCAAATTGCTGGCAATTTCAACAAGCGTCGGCAAAAATGATAAATTTGGCGCCAGGCGTAAAATAGAAATGTTTCGAAATTTGTTGTACAATATTTGTTGTGAATTAACTTGTTTTATAACTAATTTATATATATATATATATACATGTATATATATATATATATATGTATATTTTGTATTCTTTGGTTAACTTTTTTTTTTTTTTTTGGGCCTACTTGTTGCTGCTTGTTGGCTGGCGGCTGTTTGGTTGATTGGCTGCGATGTGTACGCCAAGAAGTGAAATTGTTAACTCGATGTTGGCCATAAACGTTGCTTGGCTTTATATACAAAATAGCAAACTGGCGACAGCAACAGCGACGCTGACAGCAGCAGCAGGAAGCACGAACAGGAAGAGGGACTGAGAGAGCAAGAGACTGAGTGATTGCATGAGAGAAAAGGAGAAAGAGAGAGAGAGAGTGACAAAGATGTGGGTGGCAGTATTCGCCACTAAAGCACCAGCATGCGATTCTGATTGCTGCTGCTGCTGCTAGGTAGGACGTCTGCTTAGGCAAGCTTTATGCTTCTTTTTTTTTTTTTTGGTTGCCAAACGATTTTGCAACAGGCATCACTTGTTGTAGTTGCTATATATGTACAAACATACATTTATGCCCCCGATAGGGCAGAGATAATGAACGGGTAGACTCTAATTAACCAAAAATTGTTGAAGCCTTTAAAGATGTCAAAAGGAATAATCATACTAAATATTTGATTAACCAAATCTCAACAAACAATAAGCTGAACATAAATTCTAAATAAAATAATTTTGAAATTAATTATATTTATATTAAAATTATACTATAACTATTTATAATTATTTACATAAATTCTAAATAAAATAATTTTGAAATTAATTATAATTATATTAAAATTATACTATAATTATTTATAATTATTTACATAAATTCTAAATAAAATAATTTTAAAATTAATTATAATTATATTAAAATTATATTTTAATTATTTATAATTATTTACATAAAATCTAAATAAAATAATTTTCAAATTAATTATTATTATGGTACCAAAAATTATTTCACTTCTAAAACCATTCAATGATTATCAAAATATGAAATTGTAAAGAAGCTTTTTTTTTTTATTTTATTAAATTTTAAACTTTTAAATATAATTCTTAAAAAAACTCATAAATTTCAGTTCATAATTACTACTAAAATAAATTGTGAAATATTAAACGATTTTCTCCTTAAAAATAAAACTACAAATAATTTAATTTACATTTAGAATTGCTATATAAGCTTAAAAACAAAAAAAAAAATTCAGAAAATTAACAATTTGAATTTAGCCATACAAACTTTTAGTAAATTTAATTAAATTAGAAAATGTGGAACACAAATTTAGTTTAATATATGATCTTATATTTAATATACAACCTATTATAATCAAGCTGAATTTCTAGCTTTTTCAGTATTTAAAAATAAACTGAATTTTCGACTTTTCTTAATATGGTGGAATAAATATTGAAAAATTTTATAAATATCTGTAAGAGCAAGTTTCGACTCTGAGTGACTAAGTAAAATTTATATTCAAAATAGCGTAAAATTAAAATGTATTTTTTTAACGCATAGAATTTAAAAATTTCTCAGCCTAATATTCAAGTTAAATTTTATACAAAGAAATAGTCGAATATTTAATCCTCTGACAGTCTAAAAGAAATATATAGATGAGCTTTACTATAGTTCTGATTATATTTGAAACTGAAAGTAAACTGTAGGTTAAAAAATTTTAATTTTTTTGTAAAATGCTGTTAGAAAAAAATCAATTATTAACCATAATATACTCTTTTTCTTTTACTGTCCCTTTTCCTCTTTTTTGCTTAATTTTTATGCTTCTATTTCATTGTCTATTGATAGACTTTAGTCATATTCTCCTAACATTTGCAGGGTATTTCTGTAGTCAAACAATCGCAAAGTTTAATTGTTCGAATGGTTGTTGTTGCTTGTACTCGTACAATGGCGGTGGCGTATGAGCAACTTGCGGCTTATGAACTTATTAATTCACCACACACGCACACACACCAAAAAAAAAGTACTAGCATGGTGAGTAAAGCAACGAGAAGTAATGGCACCTGTTGATAAAGGGAAAAACTTGTTGCATACTTTGCGCCTGCCTGATAGCTAAATGTATGTATGACGTGATAAATATATGCACACACACACACACACGCAAGTAAATTTAGTCTGGCAAAGGCACCGATGTATGTATATATGTATCTACATATAAGCCCATCAGATTACAAATGGAAATGCACTTAAACCCAACCAGCAGAGGTAAAAATCTAGCCAGCTCTATAGTCTTCTTGTCATGATTTATGATTTGGATTCTGATAAAGAATAGGGGCGACATGTGAACAAGATTATTATTTATTTTTGAACGCACACGCTTTTAACATTGATGGGAAGCGCACGCATAGGCCCCAATATATCTGATCATCTAATAGAGGCAATTAAATGCACATAAAACTTGATTAATCTCTGGGTTTAGACACAAATGTTAATAATAAAAATAGTTGTTAGTTAGTAACCAAGGCAGTCAGCACATAAATCAAAGTTCAAAGTTGCCAAAGGTAATCTAAGTTAGCAACTACGTGTCGTACATATTTCAATAAAAAAAAAAAGAAGCAATTGCATTGATATGCAAACCGAATTAAATAAAGTTTTATATGCATTATTTGCATCACAAAGTCACGGAAAATAATAGAAGACAATTATTTTCAAATCATGGCTCTTAAAATGGGAATAAAATATAGCAACATATTGTTAAGCAATCAAATAAATTGTTGCTAAGAAATTTAGACAAAACTATTTTAAAAAACAGGATCTTATACTTTATATATTATATATTAGTCTGATATTATTTGGCATTATGTATATCGTTTAATAAAATAAAATGCTTATATTTTAATTAGAAGAAAAGTTCAATTTTAAATTATAATTACAAAATAAAGTATATATATAATTAATTGAATTAAATAATTTTAATATTTTTAAATTTAATTTTCAAAACCAAGCACTTTATGTAATAGAACCATTTAATGTTAATACTAATAATCAAGAGTTAATAAATATATTATAGAAATTTATAATAATAATTATGTTAATTATATTTTATACATATATTAATTTGTATGTCTTAAAATTTACATATGGCTTAGGGACGCTTGGTAAATGTAAACAAATGGAAAAAAAAATCAAAGCAAAAAAAAAGTGATACCGTTTTATTTTAATTTAATTTTAAGAAAATATGTACCATTACAGCAAATATTTAAATCTATTTAATAAATATTATCAGTACTTTCACTGAAAGTTTTTCACCTTAGATGCAATTAATAAAATTGTTAATTTGAAATCAAAAATTGTTGATTAATGTAAGCTAGCTTATGTTTTGTTCATTACAAATGACCTCATTTATAATATAAGTATATTACAATTTTATTATAAAAATATAATTAATTTTTAAAATAATAGTTTTCAATTTAATATGATTTATGATTAGTTTTCCATTAAATAAATCAATTGAATTAATTAATACAGAATCTATATTAAGTAAAAATTAACTTATTTAAGTTCATGATATCGATAATAATTTGAACACAAATTGTTCAATTTTGTAAAGAAAAAATATATATAAATTAAAAATATATTTATAGCAAAGAATAAGAGCAATTTAGAAATATATATTACTATAAAATACATCAAATAACAATTTATACACTATAAATAATCAACAAAAACCATTAGATTCCTTTAGAAAAAGAAATCGCTCGTACAGCGATAACAAAATAAAAACCTAAAACCTATCGATAGCAAGAAAAGATAAGAACGCAAAAAGATAAAAACACATCCTAACAAGTTTATAATAATTTTGTCTAAGTAAAACTTCACAGCAATGAATTTATTAATAATTTAATGGAACAACATTTTGAGAGCATTTCTTCTTTATATATACACTATTAAGTTCTTGGTGAATCATCAGACTCACCAGAAATATTTGCCAAAACATTAGCAATATATTTTATACGACCATTTTTATGTACAGATGCATTTGATTTGACATAAAGTTCTACTTCCGCTTTATTATACATAGATAGACTATCTCTTGTAATGATAGACAGCACGTATTTAGTGCATGCAGTTCTATATATGTATATTTATATGAAATAAATGAATGAATATGTATAAAGCACGTACCCATAATATAGATATATATATATATAGATATATATATATATATGTATATATATTCATTTATGGTTCATGCCAATCAGCATTAAGTAGTCACTGGATTACCATAGTCCCACACAAATGAACTACTGTATCTCACTATGTGTGTATGTATGTATATTGTATCTTGTGATCCCATCTGAAAAGCAATTTATGAGTTAATTTATTTACGAATGCCAAACTGAAATTATCATTTCTGCTTTTTCATACTGTATGTATATATATTTTTATTTATAATAACGCAATGTCACAGTGCAAAACTACAGTTATACACATATTTATATAGGAATATAGATTACATTTATAGAACTAGAATACATTACAATTGATTTCAGTTAATATCGCGAACAACTTTCATAGTAGCAGCAGCAGCAGCAGCATCAGTACTTGAAGCAGCAAAGGAAACGATGAATGTTAAAACAGGATTAGACTAAATGTCTAATTAATCCTTTAAACCCAAAAAAAAAAGAAAATACATACATATATATATGTACATATATATGTAGATATTTTTTCTTTAAAAGCAGCTGACGGCATTGAAATAACAACGCCAATACATGCGTCCACCACCGGAACCGGAACCACCATGCAGACGCCTGTTCTTTGATACTGGTGATGCTGATGATGCAGATGACAACAACAATGATGATGAGGATGATGCTGCTGATGGACCACTTCCTGCCATTGTTAAGTCCGTACCGCCTCTTCTCTGAAAGCTCTTTGGCATTAACTGAAAATTTTCTCACACATCGCGGCGTTGTATATGGTCTTAAATTGCAAATTTAGGTTTTAATATCCAACTTACTGTTTCGCCAGTGGCGCGATTAATTTGATTTAAATCTTTAAAATCATAATCAAGCATTACGCCAGGATCATCATCGCTATACATATTTAGATTATTTCCTGCTTAGAATATTAATACATTTGAATTATATACCATTTTTTTTTTGCTAGTTAAAAACCTTACCTTCATCTCCAGTTAGCCGCTGTTCTAATCCATTTTGATATTCAGCTAACTTTGAATTGAGATTATTTTTATAGAATTCACCAATACGATGTCCACTATGTTCGTGCTCCAGGGCATGATGCAGGGCAACCATTAGACGATCCAAAAGTAAAGCAGCTCGTTTTGGTACTATCATCTAGATAGAGCAGAGATAATAATCAAATGTTAATTCAAATGAATATTGATCAAATTAAATACTGATTAGTATATATTTATATATTTTTAAAATTTAAAAACAAAATATTCAGGAAATGTTTTGAATTTTATATTGTATATTTTTTTGTACATTTATACATATAACTTCACTGCCATAAATCTTAGTTTTTATTCAAAACATTTCTCATACTGTTGAATCTTTAATTAACTTTTAAAATTGTTTAAGTGAAATAGATAATTTATTAATAAAACGCCTTTAGTGAGAAATTTTCCTAAATAAACTTTGAATTTGATTATAACTTTTTTTATGGTCTATGCCTTTAAAATTAAACTGAAGTTTTAAATGCGCAATCTAAATAATTTTCGAGATAAGGATTTTTAAGATCAGACTTAAGGAAAATTATGTATATTTTTATAAAATTATAAATCTGGTAAAAAAAAATGTTCCCGGAAAAAAACTTAACTTGTATTTGTTTTTGGTTAAAATAAAAAGATTTTTATAGGGAAAAACAAATTATTTTAGACATAATTTTTTAATTTATTTCAATTCCTTTTTTAAACCCCTAATTATTTTAATTGAAATGTCTTATTTTGTTAATTTTGATCTCTGTAAAGTCCGCAGTGGTTGTAGAACTTTTTGAAAACAAAAAATATTTAAATATTAAATAATTCACTAAAAATATTCTCCTTTAAACAAATTACATACTAAGAAATTTAAAGTTAAGTTTAGAAAACTATCTATACGAAGTAAATCTTTATCAATGCAATTATTTTTTCAATAAATGAAAAAACAACAACAAAATAAAATCAACTTTTTTGGGTTGCGCACTGCTAATGAACCTTAAGTCAACTGTTGAATCAAAAACATTTTAAATATTTTTAAAGCTTTAAGAAAAATAAATGACATTTTTCCTCCCTTTAATTTTTACAGGGCCTCCTTTGAAAATGTTGCTTATTTCGGATAAGTCAACTTGAAATAAAAAACTGTACAAAAGTATTTCTAAGATTCCTACGATATTATAGATTTCCCCTCTAAATTTTTTATTTATATTTTTTTCATTTCTTTCCTCTTGAGATTTTATTTCCAACTTGTTTACTTTATCATTTTTTCACTTCAACTCATTCAATTTAATTTAAAAAAAATTGTTTTAATATTCTATAATATATTTTTGTTAGTTCCCTGTGTTTTCAGTTCTTGTTAAAACTATTTAAGGAAACTTCAGCAATATCAAAAACAACAAAAAAAAAAAAATTCGAGAACCTTTACGCCCACTGAAACTTGAATTTTCACCTAAATTAAGTCACTTAAACTTTGTTGGCATTTGGGGAAAGGACCGAAATGAGGGTATGTCACCTTAAGGGCAAGCAATCAAAAATTGTAACGAAAATATACAATTACAAATTGTGTGTAAAATGATACGGATTCAAAAAAAAAAAAAAAAAGCAAAACAAAACAGAACAAGATACTAAATGAAACAAAAATGTATATAGATACTTTTACTAAAAAATAAACCCACGCACCGGATATTCATCATAGTTGTTGTTGCTATTGTTGTTGTCAGTGTCATCATTTGGCATACTAAAAATTTCCTCCGGCTGACTAACTCTCATCGATGAAGATGATGATGATGTATCCGATGGAGATGCAGATGATGATGATGATGATGATGATGATGTTGATGATTTGCCACGTTTATCCACCTCAAGCAATTCATCAGATGTATCAGGGTTATCCTTAAATGTTGATGGCTCCGCCAACATCATTCTCATTTTTATAGAGTCCTTAGAACGTTTATCACTTGGCTGTCTCATTAATTGCCGGCACATGTGTAGATCAAAATTCTGAATAAGCACAAGAAGGACAATCAACAGGGCTGGCAGATGATAGGTATTGCCACCTGGGCCACTGCTACTGCAATTGCTCGAGTTCAGATTCCTGTGCCTGGCAAGGCGACGTGTCCTTGCATTTTGCCAAAGCTGTTGATGCATACCGGAAAAACTAATTAATGTCCCACTCAAGCAAAAATTGAAGCTGTGGACCAGAAGCAACTGATTCTCAGTACGCTACGGTTCCTCTGCTGATGATGCTTTTGAAATTTCAACTGAAGCGTCGCCTTTATGTGACGTACGCTTTTATAGTGCACCATCGGCAAAGGACCAAATGTAATATTTCACTACATTTTCTTCGCTTTTTTTCACTTCAGTTTTCTTTTTGTTTTTTTTTTTTTACAAAAATGAAACATTATAAATGCTTGTTAAAATGCCATAGGCAATAGAAAACGATGAGGGGCAGAAAGGAAGAGAAACTGTAGACATGAAGGTTTGAGTTGGAGGGTAATCAGGATCAACAGTGAAATGCTTTTTTCATACTTTGATTTACGCTCCCATTGCCTCTGACTGTTGATGGCTTCATGTTGTAATTATTGAACATAAAAATCCATGTACAGCCTGCAGCAGAGTTATTAACACACATATACATGCACACGGATTAATATTGTGTGTGTGTGTGTCTGTGTGTGTGTGTACATGGGTGAGAGGGTATTGCACTTTTTCGGTTGGTTTTTACATCTAATGAGCATCAGCAGCAGCAAGTGAAAAATGTTCCTTTATCGTCCACTTGTTGCTGGGTCAATCACAACCTCAATGCAAAAGGATATTGAATGGGTGGGAGGAGCAAGTCAATGTTGGGCTACTGCTGTGCATGTCCCTTGGAGCTTAAGCATTTGCATGTATGTATATGTACATATAATATAAAAATATGCATATTATTTCAATTTTATAACAATTTATTTATATAGCATACATCCAGGCTGCATTCCAGGATTTTATCAGATGTAATGACTTTTTATATATTTTTTTGTTAATCACTGAACTGATTGATAATTTTTCCATATACAGTACATATACATATATAAGCGTAATTTCTATCAATGAACAGCGGGAAGCTACATCATTATGATATTTTTCTTTAACCAAGTTCATCGACCATAAAACATTTTATTCCGTTTCTTGACCTCTCTCCGTCTTCTTCCCTCTATCTTTGTATACCCTGCTCTCCCTCCCCTTTCTCTTATAGTCCTACTCTTTTTGTGGACTATTAATTACTTAGTATATGGACCATATTTGCAAACCGCATGCAAATTGTAATCAAAGCCCACTAATAAGCCGTAAAGAAAACAATAAAAATATAGGAAGCCAACATATCCTGCAGCGTTTAGAAATCCTTCGTTTAATAGCCTTTTTGTATAACACTTGTTTTGTTTTTTTTTTTATGCGATTTTGCCCAGAAGCACAAAGCTTTATTATGTCTGTTATTTTATTTGTTTAAAAACGAAATTTGATTGAATTAAAAAGCAATATACTTATGAGTATTTGATTGTTTGACCTATATTAATTATATTAATTGTTTATTAAATTTTTGTAATATGTTCTTTGTAATAATAATTCTATTGTTTTGTTTTTTTTATTTAATTTAGGGACTATTAAGTTATTAAAAAAATTATATTTATGCAATTTACGAATATTAAAATACGAAACATTATTAAAAAGAATTAATCAATCTGAAATTAAAAATTCTTTTTTATCAATACATATTTAATTCATTTAATATTTAATTTTGAAATTGAACATAAAGATATATACAATTTCTCATTCTTGTAGTCTTCCTTTTTTCTCATGTAAGTCAGATGAAAAAATGATTGAACACCTTTTATGTTATATACATATAGATATGTATATATTATAAAATAGTCCACATCTATTTCAAGATCTCAAGATATCAGCATATAAAATGATACTTTCTTTTTCCCCAATGGCATATAGTTGGCGTTCTCAATTCGAGAAGTTTCTATAAAGACAACCGATTTGGGACCCACTTGATATCTGATAAATCTACTTAATGGTCCCATAAGTTACGAAATTTTGAAAAGGTGAAGTCGAAATATTATTAAAAGTGTCACAAAATCAGATAAACCATCAAATTGTAAAATGCTTAATACACATCCTACAAGGACTGACTTGAAAGTTTTAAACTATTCTATCTCTCTTGATTTGAAAGTTGTTTTTTAGTAACTATTAAAGATTTCTTAAGTACATATGTCTATCATTTACCAAATAATACAGTTTTTTAAATTTATTCAGGACTAATTATTTGCGTCAAGGAACAAAAAATTATAGCTTTATCATAGAATAGTATTCTGTGATATTATCAAGATGTACACACAACAATATAGACATGGTCTAATCTTATTAACTAACTTATAGTTATTGATCAAATATATACATAGTATACATATATAGCTAATACATAGCTAAACTATATGTATATATAAATATAATATATATATATCATAAAAATTTCTAAGCTGAAGACAAAATCCAATTTCATAAAACTGAATTAAATATCAATATTCATAAGTGTTAAATTAAATACATATATAATAAAAAAAACAGTGGTAACTTTTTAAAGCAAATTTAAAACTCAGTAGAATATAGATAATATTTTGTTTTTAAGTATACTCTTTATTTACCTCTAATAGCCGAAGGCCTTAGTTGCCAGTGCTTGTAAAATATAATTAGGTTGATAGTTTACAACTATATCCTATACTTTAATAATAATAATAATAATAATAATAATAATATTTACCTCTAATAAAATTTTAAATTCATAAAAAAACTGCCAGCATTTTCATAACAAGAATAAATTTATTTTCTAACCAATTTTGACTTATGCAAAGGTTTTTAAAAAATAAAAATGCGAATACTTTATTAATGTTCTTCAATGCGTTTCTTAATACATGTAATTTCTCTCTGTGTATTTTAATCATCACAGCATCCCTGGCATCCCAATAAGAACATGCGCAAAAGTTCTCATTTTAAAATTCCTATCCAGGCAACCCAGTCAAGTTAACTGTCAAAACAAGCACCAGAGAGTAAATGAGTAACATGCAAGGGAGAGGAGGGAAGAATGGAAAAAAGGAGGAGAGTGGAAGTAAGCAACGCAAAGGAGTCTGCACAGCATCAAATAGAAATCTAAAAATCAGTTTATGGTGGTCAACCAACAAGGCAAGCAGACTGAACCAAATTCCAACTCTCCAAATCAATTGGAACAATCGTAACTATAGCACGACAGTGGCTAGGAAACATCCAAAAGGACTGGAGTCGTGTGAAAAAATGTTGCATTTGTAATTGCAGCTTTTTATTTATTTTATTGTATTGAAAATGGACGAAAATGTGCCACATAAAAGCAATTAGCGAAATCAGAACAACAACAACAAAACCATCTATAATAAAAACAAAAAATGACAAAATGTCAAGGACTTAAATGAGAGAGAGAGATGGAGATATAAGGGACAAGAGTGGAAATTATAGCACATTAAGATTTCTTTGTTAGCCAGAGAAAAGGTGCTCAAACAGGATGCGTGCCTACTACAGTGCAAAGGATAAGCGTAAATACGGCGATATGAGCTATGAGTAAGTAACAAAAATGACATGACTAAGACTCCCACAGAGAGAGAGAGAAAAAGGAGAGGAGAGATAGAGATAGAGGGAGAAAGGTGGAGTGAGAAAGTCGGAGAAAGAGTGTAAAGGTAGGCCACGACAGGTGTGTCATTGTAGGTCCTTTCGTTTGTTTGCTTTAAGGACCAAAAACTGAATGCCATTCAGCCATTGAAGGCTGAATATTTGAACAAGTCGAAATGCAATTTGAATCATCAATTTCTACAAATTTCACTAGGACAAACACACGGGGGAAAGCAAGAAGATTGAGAAAGAGGGAATCATTTTACGGCAGAATAAACAAATGGGCCATAGCCTCAGTTACTTGCATATTCATGTGTCAGCAGCTCTTCACTTAAGTCTATACCACACACACACACACATACATGTATACACCTATGTACATCTATGTATATATATTATGTTTGTGTTTGTTATATATGTATATACATACTGTATTATAATAAAATATATACAAAATAAAGAAAATACAAAGATTCTTAAATCATCACGTTCAAGAGCCATAGTTGAGACAAGAAAAGGATGAAAGGATGCTTAGACTTAAGGGCTTGTGTCTAACTGCTGCTATGCATATTATATTGTTAGTTGATTTAATTAATGAGTGTCAGCATATAATTAAAGTAAAGACTTAGACAGACAATGAACCCTTTGGAGAAAAGAAAATGTCAAGTCAATATAATATAGAATGTTTCTTGACTTAACTTAAGTCTTAACACAGATAGCATAAATGTATTAAAGTATTGAAATTTTAACTATCTAATAAAATGTATAATCCATTATAAATTTCAATAAATTATGTGGATCTGTTACTGCTTCAAGTTCTCTTTCTATTCTTATTGGATAGATAAAAACATTTAAATTTTGGATTTTAATTCGAATTATAAAATTGAGTTTTGGAAAAGATATCCATATACTAGAATTTTTTTCTGAGACAACTGTACACAATTTTAATTTATCAAATTGTATGTAACTAAATCAATTGTACATAATTATTATATAAGCAAAAATTACTAAGGTTAATATTGATATTGTTCATAATTAATATGACGTTCTATTCGCAATTCATTTCAGGAGCAAATATCTGTTGGATCCTAAGTTTATGACAAAGCGTGATTTGCAGCATTATTATCGGTATTATAATATGACGAAGAATCGTGGACAATTCAAAAAAATAGTTGTCATTATTTTTCTTGCCTGCGTTTTCTCATATCTCTTTGTTGATTATAATTTGAGAACGAAAATACTACGACTACGGGATCGTTTCGATTTTATAGCCAGAATTGACGACGGTGAATATAATATAAGTCAAGCATATTTTGTGGATACGCCCGGTTGCCGGATGCCATATTTTGAAGTTACGGACAATAATATAGCACAGTTTATGTTTAAACCAAAACAATATTCCTGCAAAAAACAATTGATAAAATCAAGTGACATTGTTGCCGGTGAATTGCATTTGAATATGCAACCAAATGAAATAATGAATTACTACAATATCAGCGATATAACTACGATCAGTTGTAAATATATTGAAATACGTCGAAAAACAGACACGATCAATGAGTTCTTACCACAAGTTCCATTTAAATTGGATGAGGTAGTACGATTACCAGCAAATTTGGAATTCATACAAGTGGAATGCCATGATGCAACGGGTCATCGCATATACCTGGATTATCATTTCTTTGCTGTGGATAAGAACGAAACTAAAACCACAGCACCAACAGGAAAGAACATTGAAAGGATGAACATAAATGAGACTGAGCCACATAGAAACACGGAACCAGTGCAACATGAAAAACTTTCCGTAATGATTTTAGGCATAGACAGTGTCTCCCATTTAAATTTTCTAAGACAAATGCCAAAGACGTCCGATTATATTAAGAAATATTTGTCACATGTGGAATTTTGGGGCTTTAATAAGGTCGGGGATAATACTTTTCCAAATTTAATGCCTCTGCTGAGCGGACTTGATCAGCAGGAATTATACATTTCATGTATATCCAAGGCGAAGCACAGTTTCGATCGCTGTTCCTTTATATGGAAGAGATTCAAACAAGCTGGCTATAAGACAGTATTTGCCGAGGATGTCGCCGGATTGGCCATGTTCAATTTTTGCCGAAGAGGATTTCGAAGCTCGCCAACCGATTACTATTTGCGGCCCATAATGTTGGAAATGGAATCGGCTATAGCCGGCAAACACGATATGAATGTGAATCTGTGTATGGGAGGGAGACGTACCGCCGATATTATTTTAGAGTATATCCGTAAACTTATACCGAAATTACAAAAAGAACTTTTCTTCTCGTTCTTTTGGACAGTTACGTTAACCCATGATTATTTTAATTCGCCCACGCTTTTGGATAGTCAGATGGCCAATCATTTGAGGAAATTAAACGAATCGGGTGTCCTTAATAAAACTTTGGTTTTACTTATGTCAGATCATGGTCTACGATGGGGATCATTTCGAAAAACTTATCAAGGCATGATGGAAGAGAGGCAACCGCTTCTAATTGCCCTGTACCCCGAATGGCTTAGCAAACGCTATCCAGAAGCGGTAGCCAATTTAAAACTAAATTCAAAAAGATTAACCACACATTTTGATCTGCATGCCACAATGTTGCAACTACTCGATATGCGATCCCTTGAGAAAGAACAACTCCAGAGTAGGGCTGCTGAATTGAAAGATCCAGATAGTGCACTACCTCGAGGGATTAGTCTGTTTCTACCTGTCCCCATTGAGAGAACATGCGAACAAGCGAATATAGCCGCTCATTGGTGTACATGTCATGAGCGACAGGAGATGCAAACGAACGATGGACGAGTGCAGAGAGCTGCCCGTTATTTAGTCCACCTCATCAATGATCGTCTAAAGACACATTCTCAATGTCGCACACTTTATCTTAATTCCATATTACAGGCTTTTATAGCGGCTCCACACCATAAGATTCTCAAAGAATTGGAAAATGATTATGCCATAGACATAACTCTAAGATTACAGACAAAACCTGGTCTGGGTATATTTGAATCTACTGTGCGAATGTCGGGATATACTACAGCTTTGACTGGAACAATCAGTCGTATTAATCTCTATGGGAGCCAAAGCTATTGCATCAATGATTCCACTCTAAAAATGTTCTGCTATTGTCATAGATAGACAATGTGTAATATGATGCACAGGGGGAAAAGTTGAGAGGTGAAGACTTGAGATCCAAAATACGTAGCCTTAGAAATATTTAATAATCCTTGTTTATTTCTATGAAATAGATTGCTAACTAAACCTTGTATAAAGAATTCATACAGATTTTTGCTCAACATCAGAGCTCATCCAAATCTTAATATTGGTACGTAATTTGGTAGAATTCTTTTTGTTGACAATAAAGCTACATAAATAATGAAAAAGGGGTCGATTATCTTTATGGCTCTTAAAAATAATAACCTTATATGTATGTATATATTTATATATCTATATATTTAAAATGTATGTAGTAAACAAAAACTGAATAGACAAATGAATTTGAAGATATGATATAATGATAATATGTAGAATATAATAGTATATCTTAGCAGAGAATGTCTTATCTATAAATATAAATAAATAATATTTAAATAAAAGAAAATTAATTCCAGATAACAATAAACATGTTCAAACATTTATTTCAAAAGTGTAATTTTCCACATATAGTACCTTTAACATCTGTTCAATATATTCTACAAGGTATTTCCATACATCAATGAAAGTTATGCAAAAGTCTTTTTGCAGAGTTTTATTTTAATACTTAAAAAGTTTTGGAAATTAGTTTTAAAAAAAATATATTTTCAAATACAAATTGCTTATATGTATATAGATTTTGTTTAGATATACATTTATAGATACTTGTTGCTTATTGAAAAGCCGTGACTCATATCCATTTGAATAGCGCAGTTATTATTGCCCATGTCGTATGGGCCTTTTTTCGTTACAAATAACTTTTGCCAATATTTTTCCAATTCAGTTTTAGGTGATGTAAGGACTTATACACTTGATATCTCAGTGACTGTGACTAGATAATGACGCTCTCCTGCTTAATGGAATAAATTTCATTGTCCAAATTTTCGGACAATCAATATAATAGCTTTAATACAACTATTGTTATAGTTTTTTCTATTTTGCAGAGGCGGAAGTGGTCGTGGCGAAAATTTGAAACAAACTTAATCTGCGTAGACACTAGACGGATGTTGACACCAAATTTGGTTGCTCTAGCTCGTATAGTCTCTGAGATCTAGGTGTTTATAGACGGACATGGCTTTATTGACTCGGCTGTTCATGCTGATCAAGAATATATATATATATCTTATGGGGTCGGAAAATTTTCCTTCTGCCTGTTACATACATTTTGGCGACTTTAATATATCCTTTTACCCTATGGGTACAGGGTATAACAAAAAGGATAATATTCTAAGAAAATGTTCGGGATTAATACAGAAATGAGACTGATTTTAGTGTATAATTCCAAGTTATCCTTAGTTAAACAGAATGATTAATCCAATAATTAATTTTCAAATTAAAAATTCTGTTTACATTTTTTTCTCACATTTAAAAACGCAAACCGTTACGCTATATTTTAAACAACATGTGATATGCAGTCACACTAATTAAATATTTTGTAACGCGCCCTTATTTTTCTTAGTGAAGCATACAAATCTAAAAATAATGAATTTAAGAGTATTTTAGTAATATCACTATTTTGAATTAACAATAACATCAAGCCATTTAAAGTCTGACTTTATTCTGATTAATAATAGGCCAAAAATGTTTTTTATACTGTACCTAATGCCTCCGCTAATGCAGTGTCATAAGGGCATTATCGTTTTTGATTTCTTATCAGTTTAGTTGTTTGGTTTGTTTTTGAGGAATTCGTAGAAAAGATGCCTCCGACAGAGACATTGCGTCCTGGTGAACGAGGAAGTGGTGGCGGAAACGGAGGCGGTGGTGGTGGTGGAGGAGAACAGACATACATCGTTAGGCAAAGCAACAAATTTTATGAACATCGAGATTCGCAAGCCACTGCCATGTCCGTGGACTACACCGGCCAATGGGTGCTGTTGGCAGGACGTGGACACTTGGCACTGCAACGACTTGGGCAAGATGATGGCACTTTGCGACGCCACGAAAGACAATCCAAATATGAAGTGTCCGTAGCAGAGTTCGCCATATGTTCGAGTCGCAAAGAATACTGTGCCATAGCGGTGAGCCGAGATTGAATATTATAAATCTATCTATGTATGTATGTATTTACATCATGTATAATAATTCTAGACCAATCAACACATTGACATTGTTCGCTGGGGTCCTGCCGAACCATACTATGAGAACACGCTTCGTGGTCATACCCGAACTGTCACGGACATTGATTGGCATGGCAAGGATCCCAATTTGCTGGTCAGCTGTTCCATTGATACATTTTCACACATTTGGGATTTGCGTGAACCACGTAAACCAGCAGTATCTTTGAATGCCGTCTGCATGTGTACGCTTAACAATGTGTTAATCCAACATTAACAAAATACTTAGAAACTTTGTTTTTTTTTTTTAGCTGGAGCAACCCAGGTGGGTTTCAATCGGGTATCGGGCAATTTATTGGCTGCCGCTCATGATGGTGATTTAAGAATTTGGGATATACGAAAAGGAAGCTGTCCCACACATTATATCACAGCCCATTTAAATCGGGTGCACGGCATCAATTGGAGTCATCGCAGAGAGACATGTTTGGCCACTGCCAGTCAGGATGGCACTGTTAAATACTTTGACGTGTGTAATCCAAGAAGAGCAGAGAAGATAATTACCACTTTATCTCCGGTCTGGAGAGCTCGGTATACGGTAAGAACTTGGATTAAAAGACAGATTTATTATATTTTTAATTAAATAAATTTGATAGCCAATTGGGAATGGTCTGGTCAGTATTGTCGTACCCCACTTGGGTCGTGGTGAGAACAGTTTACTTCTGTGGAGCAATAGCAAACAAACTGATCCCATTTGCTCATTTGTTGGACACACCGATGTCATTTTGGACTTTGCTTGGCGCCCAAATCGGGAGAACTTTACAGAAATTGTAAGTCTTTATATTTTAACTTAAATATTATTCCAGAACGACTCACTTATTTTTATTTTTAGGAATTGGTCACATGGTCACGGGACCGTACATTGAGAGTGTTCAAAATCGATGATAATATGCTAAAACTATGTGAACCCTCAGCGGAAGAGCAAGTGGACATAACACCACAGGCTCGCTACGAATCAGATCTTAGAGAATTAAGAGCACTGACGCCACCAGAATGTTTTCTCAGTCCCCGGCCAGTAATAGTGGCTGCTTCGCTGCCAATTTCTACTGGAGATGGAGCGTGTCACACATTGCCAATGGCTCGTTCGCCGAATTTCGGTGCCGGCTATTGTCGTCGCGAAGAGCCGCATATAGCCCGATCTCTGACAGATCAGCCTACTTGTTCACTGCATCATGAGTTTTCTTTGCTAAACACGAATATGCCGCATGTGGAGGTGGATATGTTGGATGCTATTAAGCGTTATGCATGCTTTCGCATCTGTGTTGGTGGCCATACAGTTATCTTGCAAGTGACCTTTGCCACATCCTATCCAAGTCCAAGTGTGCCTCCAGAATTTCAGATGTGTCAGGGTACTACCCTATCAACTGAAGTTAGCGCCATATTACTAAAAGTTCTGCGCAGCAATGCTCTGCAAAGGGTAAAGAAGTCGCGCACTTGCCTAGAGCAATGTCTAAGGGCCTTAGTGGCGGCTATGAAAAAGAAAGTTGCAGCTGTGGGTGGTGGAGCCATTGGCGGTGGTGATAGAAGTCAATTTCTATTGCAATCACCCAGACTGGAAGGGGCTTTATCAAGTACTCTGCACGATGCCTGCATACCATTTCCACGTACTTCGGGAGTGCATTTCAATGCCACTGGAATGTTGACTACATTTGCTCAGCTAATGAACAATAAACGCTTGACGCTGCGACAGCATCAGGCAATGACTCCCAGAACATTGTCGGCCATTAATGGCAGTGGTCTACTAGGCAATGTTATGGCCACGGTTCAAAGAGATGCAAATGCTTCATTCTATTTGCAAGAGCGCATGATTGCAGGTCGGTAACAAAATCGAATTTTCAGAAAGAAAAAATATCGTAAACTAAAATTTCTCTTTTTTGCTCATCTACAGGCAAACCGAGTAAACAGAGAGCCATGCGCCAAATGAATGGCAGTCCTACGGTTCACATTTACGATGCCAGCAGCCTGCTACATTTAAATCGTGATATGGCTAGAGAATTTTCATTGGATAAGCATAATATAGCTGAAACTTGTCGTCGCAATGGCGAAATCTGTCGTACTTATGGGCGTTTGGATCTCTTACCGATTTGGCTATTGGCCGAATTGATAGCAACTCCACATGTTCCACAGGAGACTATGAACGAGTTGCTTTTTTATAAGGATCCCTTTAAGAAATCGCTGCTGGAATCATTAATTATGCATTATGCAACATCTGGTGACATACAAACTGCCGTCCTATTGGCCTGTCTATTTGACAAATGTCCAAGCGATGGCACGGCCATTGATGCTTGCCGTCTAGTAGCTCCACAATTAAACTCCCAAATTTCACCATATCATACTGTATTGCCTTTGGATGCTAAAAGTTCCAATTCGTGGCAACAGTTGAAGCAATTGCGCAGCAATTCCTGGTCCGATTCATTGGATTGGATGGATTTTCGACAATTCCAGTCGGATTCATATGCCTGTTCGCTATTAAGACGTACCAAGATGCCTTTATTTGATCAATTTAAACGGGCATATGCTGAGATACTATTCGGTTGGCAGTTGCTTTCAAAACGGGCATTAATACTTAAGCATACACAGAATGCTCCGCCCCAGCAACAGGGTGTGGAATTTGTCACCGAGTGTTTAGAATGTAACAAGCCAAAACGTACACCGAAATGTGAACAATGCAAGAGGCCAGTCCTGTTCTGTATGCTCTGCTGTCTGCCTGTCCGTGGTGTGGCCAATGCTTGTCTGGCCTGCGGTCACGGTGGACACACACAGCACATGATGCAGTGGTTTGAGGTATATATAAATAATATAAAAAGAGTTACAACTTCAGTTCAGTTACAAATTTTCACTTTATCCTTTTCAGAATCACACCGTTTGTGCTACATGTGGCTGTAGCTGCCTGGAAAGGACTTCAGAACTGTTGGCACTAATTAGCTGATCTCACTTTGGTTGGTTAAGATTCTTGTACTTTTTTTCTATTACAAATCTGTGGGAACAGAATATCTAATTTGTTGTTTAGTGTTTAATCGATTTATATTTTTTGTAATGTGGAATAAATATATACATATATCGCAGACCCTATATTTTTAATTGTTCTTACCGTATGTACAACTCTCAGTCAAATCAAGGCGTGTTTCAATATATTTGTAAAGTCGTTTGGGAATGGCGGTGTTAAACCAAAAACACTTAAACATGAATTTAACCCGACGAGTAAGACGTCCGAAGTATAAAGGATTTAATCCTGAGTTGCCATATGTCGTAGGAACAATAGATATTTCAGTAACACTGCATGGCAATCTAATTCTTATTGTAAAATTGATTAGTTTTACAATGTTTGTGTATGCCAAATTTAATTAAATTGTTTTTATTTTGTTTAATTTCTTTTCGTGTTATTTCATTGTTCAAATTATAGGCATTCTAAATATTTTTTAAAGGAATATAATGTTTCCAAAGTTCATATGGAATCGCGTAAGATGCTGCGTGCCAATAATCATGAAAATTAATAAAGGTCAATGAGGATCCTAAACAAAAATAACTATTTACTGTATTCTCTTTCATGTTGATTTTACTCCAAAAAGGGAATAAATAATTTGTTCTCATTATCGTTTTGTTCAAGTACATCATACATATATATATTTCTTTTTATTATAAACTTGTTTTCTTTTTTTGTTTTTTATTCATCTTTATGCTTAACATTAATGTTTTACTTTTAGTTGTTGTCCCTCAATTTAGAAAGTGTTTTTCTTTTGTTTTAAACTAAAGACTAAATTTGTTGTGTATTTGTGTTTTTTTGTTGTGTCATTACAATAAAAAGAAATGAAAGGAACAGAGGTTCGTTTTAAAAAATGAAAAAAGGAGCACAGCTCAGCTCGTTATAAAAAATATTGCA